>CAMTDV010000014.1:58871637-60092887 GCA_947069175.1 Scalesia atractyloides
TATCATCGAAATATAATCTATCAGATTCCTTAACTTTGTACATGACAACGTTAGGATCATCACTTAGATCATTTTCTGATGATGTATCGTCATTTTCGGATTGTGATTCCGAATTGTTCGAACTTGAGTTGGCGCTTTCAAAGCTGCCGTCATCAGAATCATTTCCCAAGACATTTTTTACCATATTTTTCACAACCGCTTCACTATCATTGTTTGATTTCGTATAGACTACTCAATGTTCTCAGACAAATGATCTTTTGTTTCTGATAAAAGCGTTATGTTTATTTCCTTTTCAATACCATCCTCTTTCATGTGACAGTAACTTGCAAGAAGTGACGGTGGAACATTTCCGTACTCTTTACGTTTTATACCCTTCGGTTTTTCATCATTTTCCTCCGACTTGATCGTAGGAAGAATGTGATCAATGACATACGCGTTTGTTGTATAACTTTTTAACAATTGCCTCACTCTTTCAGTTTCAATTTTCATGTTTTTGAAGCTCTTGACTTGTTTCAGCAATGGTGTTAATATACATGTTAATTGCTTTTTGTTTTTCAATTACCGTTGCACTTAACATTGTTACATTAGCACTTAGTTCAAGATTAGCTTTTTCGACATTGCAATAAGTGCCCTTCATTTTTTCATAAGCTTCTTTCAACGTTTTGTAATCATATCGAAAATTTTCGTTATGCACAGTTATTTCGCTTATGATTTTAGATTTCTCAGCACATTTCTCACAAGGATTTGTGCACTTTGTGCAAGGTTTTTCAACCTCCACAACTTTCACAACTTCCTTTTCAATCACTTTTACCTCAGAACCTACCTTCTCAACCTCTGATTTCTTATCCTCAGTCATTTGCTCTTGCGATGTATTCTTGAAGCCACCTGCAAAATTAGGATTAGAATTAGCAAACATAGCATTCTTCTTCTGAGTTTCAAGATAAACCATCTCTTCTTCCTCGGTTCTCTGCAGATATTGTTCAAGAATTGCATTTTCTATAATAGCATCATCAACTGTTGATTCCGATTCATTCACTAACTCTGCATCATAGCAACACCAGTCTTCTTTCCAATGTACTTGTTCCAATTAAACCCTTCGTCTTCGTGAGTCACGACGAGAGCTTGTTCGGTTGGCCTTGAAGAGTTATCTTGAACTTCAACTTGAGTTCTTTTCGGATATGGCTTGTATTGCATCTCTTTCTTGTAATAATCGTTATTGTTGCCGAAAGGACTCTGGTTGCCGCTTGCTTCTTGGTTCGTGTACTCGTGTTTAAAATGCCCCTTTTGTCGGCATTTGAAGCATGTGACTTTTGACTTGTCAAATCCAAGCTTGTTACTTGAATTACCAATGTCTCTTCCAGTTAACGCTACAAACTTGGTAACTCTTCTGATGATCGAAGCCAGACTCCACTTGATGTCCATCAGTTCCAATTCTTCTTCATCCACCTGATCGTAATCCTCAGCAGTCATTTCAGGATTTCCGATCTTCCCGGCAACTAAACATTCGTAAGATTCTAGAACAGTAGCAAGAAGTGCTATGTGCTATTTAGCCACTTTTTCCGGAAAAAACATTTTTCAGATTAACTGCAATGTTACACTGGAAAACATTCGGATCAGAACTGGATTGGTTTGTCTGATATGACTGATTGTTCTGATTTTGAAACCAAGAATTTAAACCAGTACTTAAATATCCTGTGTTCGGAGAATTCTGATTTTGTGACGAATAATTTTAGGAATTCATGTTTGCACTGAATGTTGTTTGAATTTTCGGACTCTGAATCTGAGTGTCTTGAACACCTCCTTTGGAATACACACCAACATCGTGAACAATGTTTGCATTCTTTGATTTGCAATCTTTAACAATTCCATTTCATGACCTTCTAATTTATCGATGAAAGATGATAACCTTAAATGCATCCAAGCTGGACTGTTCTTTAAAACCATCAGATAAGTTGACCATTCTCCCTCAGGAAGTGCATCAGCCAACTTTTCTATCTGCTCTTTGGTAGTTTTCTTAATATCATGCCTTCGCATCTAGACCATTAGATGGTAATATATTTCAATCATTTGCTTCATAGTCTCACCTCTGATCATTGTGAAGATCTCGAATTCTTTCTTGATTAACGCCTTTTTGCTCTTTATCATCTCATCCTTCCCTTATATTTATCACAAAGAGCCTTCCACAAATCTTGTGAAGTTTCACATTCTGGTAGTAGTATCAAGATATCTTCCATTACAGATTGTTGTATCAGACTAATCATTTTCTTTTCAGCCATGTATGCTTCTTTATCAGTAGGTGTAAACTTAATCAAAGGTAGATCTTGTTCACGTTCATCTTTTGGCCATTTGTATCTGTTTTCTACCGCAACCCAGCTGTGGAACTGATTAGCTTGTACCCAGTTTACAAACTTTTCCTTCCATCATTCAAACTCGTCCATACTCATTAGCTTCGGCGGTTTTGTAGTAGTATCCATCTCGTTGTCGAGATTCATCTGGTTAGCCATAGCATTAGATGTTGAAGCTTGAGCTACTCCCGCAACAAATGCGTTATGGAAATCATCCATTTTGAAAATCAGGCGATTTATCTGAAAATACGTTCAAAAATTCTGGAAAACTGATTGGCAACTGACAAGTTTGGTCGAACTTGTGATAAATCACATATTTTGAATTCAATTTCAACAAGTTCGGGCGAACTTGTATGAAGTTTTCAACCTTTTTTACACACAAACAAGTTCGGGCGAACTTTTTGTTAACTTCTGAGAAAAATTTCACCCTGATAAGTTCGGTCGGACTTGTATGAATTTCAAGAGAACTTAACATGTTCGGGCGGACTTGTAAGAAATTTTCAGTAATCTTTAATCAAGTTCGGGCGAACTTGATTAAACTTGAAGAAAATCTTAGCAAGTTCGAGCGGACTTGTTCAAAAACCTTGAAAAATCAATCAAGTTCGGGCGGACTTGATAAAAAATGTGAATTTTTCAATCACGTTCGAGCAAAACTTGATGTCAAGTTCGGTCAAACCAACTTTGCAAAACATGATTTTTTCAACTTTTTGGCATCAATTCGTTTGAATTAGGTCTTGAAACTTTCAGGGGTTTATCTTTAGTGGATTTTACATGACATGTTCAATGTTTAGCCATTTTGTCCATGAATTTTTCAAATATGTGAAAAAGATAAGAAAAATGGTAGAATGGAGTAGAATTAGAGTAGTTCTTGTGATGATTTCACCAAATCTAGGTATCCCGGCTCTGATACCACTTGATAGGACCGTCTTCCTCAGCTTAGGAACCTAGAATTTGTATATAATATCCAATTAGGTGGAAACTAAGTGACATGTTAATTATTTAACAAGAATTACTCTTTAATTGTCATTTTATTGATCAATATTCGTATACATTCAAGTTCCGGATCGGACAGATCTATTCTGCCAAAAGTTCTAAAAGAGAGATCACAAGTCTCCTAGTTATAGGCAAGACAAGTTCGCTGGGATAGACAAGTTCGGGCGAACTTGTCTTGAACAAGTTCGGCCGAACTTGTTATCACAATACACTTCCGGGCGAACTTGGTCTCCTACACACATATATACTTCGTTTTCTAACGTGATCTCACCTATTCTAAACAGACTCGATACAAGACTAAGACATAGACATATTGTACTAACAAACATGATGGGAAATGATTACTTCTCGTATTTCCATTAACGATATCCTTATGAAACGTTAAGTCGAGCGTGGCTATGTTCTTACCCTGCGAGGGGTACTCCGTTGATGGAGAATCTTGATTCAATGACTCGTTTATTTAGTCAACTTTTACAAAATCACCTGTACGTCTATGGTCAATTCTGGTCCCATAAGTAGGGGCATCATGGTGATACTTGTGACCATTAGACACTCATCACACCTTAAATATTTCCACGTGATAGCATCCTACAGATGGTGCCACTTGAATTAAAGCCGCATCGGGTACACACTCTACAATTCCCGGTAATGGGAATTTTTATACGATTATCTCCTGGAGAATCACATTGATGTTATCGAAGCTGCTAAGTTATTTTCTTCTAGAGAAGACATAAACAAGTGTACAACAGCTGGAGCCAAGCTCCCGAAACTTAACGCAAACTGGAAGCATTATTGTAGAAATTTCATATCCTTACGACGTGACCAGACTGCTGGTGAGAAGTTTGAGCACACCATTGAGGTAAGTGTGCCGATTCGTTAATACTCAGGTACATGCTTGCCTTATGGCAACCTTAGGCTCTCAAAAGCCTTTCTCTTTCTTATTCTCTACCATAGAGTAGGGACTCTCGTGGTCAGTTGATATTAACCGAGGATACCCACGTACACGAAAACAAGGGAAGACTGTCGCTCACAACTTGGCGAAACCAAGCTTATTCCCTTTACACAAATATGCGGAGCCTGGTGCTCACCATTGCGACATTCGCAACGAACCCTGGGAGGGTACCCATACTCCTCCTCGATAGGAGGTGTTCAATAACTACTAAACCAAATCGTAAATGAAACTTATGGTGTATGAATGCGAAGAAAACGTAATAATTGCAGTCAGCTATAAGCTGAATATGAGACTCCTATTATATGGTGAGTCCAACAACACTCTCACTTTCAGATTAGAAGTAATGACAAACGTTACTCTAACAATACGTAGGAATTGTGGATGGACAAATTACACAGCTACTATGTAACACAATTATCATCCCTGTACGATGATGATACTAAACGCAAATCGAAAACCTACTTGTCTGTCGAATGACTGACTCAACTGTAAAGACTGAGCTTTCCAACGAATTACTAAACGGAATTTCAAGGACGAAATTCTTTTAACCGGGGGAGACTGTGACTATTGTGAAAAATCCCGGTAAACTTTGGTACAAGTCCGTAGTAACCGGACGTGATATGTATATCATGATATTGTGGTGATTATATGTGTTGATACGAATTCTGGAAAATGTTACACCGACTATAATAGGAGTATATGCCAAGTAATTACCAAAAACATTACCTTGACGCTATGCGACCTACATGGCAAGATAAAGTCGTGAATGGATTGACGACTCTGGGAATACGTATTGGCTGACATGACACTATTAAGGGCCAACGATGTAAGGTTGGTGTCCTTAGCCTTTAACAACGTGTTAAATGGGAACTTGACGTTTAATAGCGCATGAACTATTCGACCATGATTATTAGGCCATCGGTAGGGCCATTTATGATTCTGAGTTCACGAAACATCTTGGTTATGTGGCATAGACTATTACATAAGATTAGAAACAAATCGGGGCTCGGGCACGCAAAACAAGGCAGTCCCGGTTAGGGAAACGCCTTTGCGTTAGGAGCACTGAAAGACAAACCAAATATGCAAGGTACGGTCAATCAAGGCTAAAACCATTTAAACTACCATAATACGAGGCCATTATGATTAAAACATAACCGTGTTTGGATTTCGAGACGGTTATGCTCGGTTTTTAAAACCGAGTCTTTTGACACTAAGAACGCGAAAAACAGAACCCGTTTCGCAAATCGGAGACGCTTCTGAGACCCGAAAACGAACCTAAACGCGCCACCGAAGATAAACATCATCTTTTAACATGGAAGACGAAGCACGACAAAACGCGGGTGGAGTAGGGGCACCCCACCTATGCCCCCCCCCCCTTATATATAATAATTTTTTTTCTTCATTTCTTCTCATTTTTTTCTTGAATTTCCTTCATCTTCCCTCAAAAATTCTACACATCTTCTTCATGTTCATGGCTGATAATCTTCAAAACGCAACCAAATCAAAGGTATTTTGCAAGATTTAAGCAGTTTTGATTGTGATTTCTTGATTTAACATGATTTATAACCGAAAAACCCTTTTAATCCATGATTTTGGAGGGTTTAAACAAGTTTTTTGGCTGAATAAGAACACCTTGTGAATTCTCTGGTGTTAGATGGGAGCCAAGATCTCAAAACTTTGGCTTTTGATATCCTAATCAACCCCTATTCGACAAAAATTGATTAACAAAGTTAATAACCGAAAAACTATGAAACAAGGCTTGATTGACATGAGTTATAGATTGTAGTTGATGTCTAGGTACTGAATATGGCTCACACACACTTTTGGGCTCAAGAAAAACACCCGGAATCGAAGGAATCCCTAGGTATATCACCCGAAACTCGAATCTAGAATAGGCAGAATATTGTTTGGACCATAACTTGGTCCTGGATATTGGATTGAGCTGAAATTTGGTTTACTAATGTAGGATATTGACAGAAAAGTCCACGTAAAATTTTAGAATTTTTAGAATTTGCTACGATTTTTGGTGAATTTTTTATTGTTTTACCAAATGAAATTCGGAAAAAATACCAAACAAAGTCAATAAATCACCAAAATTTACATGAACACTAAGGAACATATCGAAAAGGTTCTGGGAAGTTTTGGAGTCTATTGGTTGGGTTTTGATAGGAATACAAATCCGCATTTTTATGAGTTTTCGCAGCCGGAAACGCACTGAAATCAAATTGGAAAAATCCCAAATTTTTACAGGGAGTTTCTAGAGATGTAAGGAAGTTCCTTGAATATTTTGGGAATTGTTGGACTTCGGATGATAAATAAAGTGAATTATTCGGGTAAATATTGTTTAACAAATGATTTATTTGAGAAGTTAAAATAGCTTTATAAATTCCCAAAATAATTTTATTGGAATTTATATATTTTTACTAAGTTCTACAAAAATTTACAGGATTTTATGAACTATGTAGATTAAATGGGATTTTTCGACTTTTAAAACGCTTATTTCAACTAAATTCGACAGTTTACCGGACAACGAACCTGCCGAAACTGGAAACGGACCAAAACCTATTTTGACTATAATTGGAACACTCGGAGTATTTTGGGAGGTTCCAGGGTAAGCGGGACACTCTGGGTGTGTTCCACCACCGTTCGGGAAGATCCCGACGACGAAAACGGAACCTCAAATTCGGGGGACCTAGAGCCTCCAAACGTCCGGATTTCCTTAATTAATACTTAATCTTTTCTAAATAACAATGTATTGGCACTGACTAAATCTTAGTGCCGTTATCAGAACACATAAAACAGTGGACTTTGGCTAGCACGCGAACTGGTGCCCAGGAGCCAAACGTGAAACTAATCCTACCCTAACCTCCATCACCACACCAGGATACTATATGTGCAACATGGACTGAAAATACTCAATCGGACCCAAGTTATAGGCATTATCGACCTTGCGACTGATATTAGTAATTACTTGCATGATTGCTGTTAGAGCCAAACAAGCTTACATATACTCATATTGCTACATGTGATGCTATTATCCGATGAGTTTCACTTCCCCGCTTTTAAATTGTTTTCCTTTTTTTGGGGACTTGCATGTTACAAACTGTGTTAATTGCACCAACTTGTGATGATGTGAATTATCTAACACACGAACACCCTCCCCTCTACAAGTGATTAGCATAAGTCGTGGACAGTGGATAATACTATTGTCTGACATGCCCAGTGCCGCCAGGCTGTGTCGGTGTGACACAGTGTGTAGGCAACCAGGCACTACACGCTTCCTAACCTGGTTATGTGGTTAGGCATAACTGTAGGGGAACATTGAACTGCACGTGATGCAGTTGGTGGGAAGTGTCGGTGATGACACGACCCGGTGCAATGACGTGTCTGTATGACACCGAGCGGTTATGATGGTCAAGGTTTCACTTGTGTTCTCGTGTAATTCCATGTGTAACTATGACCAGTGCAATTAAACTTGTTAACACATATTGTTACACAACAACTAAACCGGTGGAACTCACCAGTAGGGTTTAGATGACCTTTTTTAAAACATGCATTTCAGGTAACTTGAGACTAGTGTGATCCGTGTATGTTGTTCAAGACATGTTTATAGGCGACCCCTGATATAGACGCATGTGGCTTAGAAGACTTATGCAGTTCATGGGAACACGCAGTTGTAACATACATGTAGTATGTAATCAACATTTTGTAAGTAATAAATGTAGTGTCTCAATGTGCTTGTACAAGAGGTGTCTATTGCATCCCGTATTTTTTTCTCCCGCTGCAAGTTGGGGTGTGACAGGTTGGTAGGGTTGGTGATGGATGTTTTGAGACACTTATTATCTACCTATTTTGTTTGGTTGGTATATTTGGTTATTTTATAGGTATGGTGTGATTGTTTCCGCTTCCGTCTGAGTGTGAGATTAGGAATTGTTTGCTGAGCGTGTTCAGGTTGGAGGACATATGTGGAATTGACTGGCACATTGACAGTCTCGCATATCAGCTAAGTCGTTTCCATTGTATTTATTGAATATTTAATTTATTTTTTATTATTAATTAGTTTTGAGTCGTATTTCTAGGACAATGCAAACCATAAGTGTGGGGATGAGATATAGAGTTGTAAATATGAGTCATAGTGTTTGTTTTTGTCATAAAAATTGAAAAAATACAAAAAATTCAAAAATTCAAAAATCCAAAAAAATTGAAAAATTAGAAAATGTCCTTGATTTAGAAATTTGCAAATAAATACGGAAAATGATAGAAAAGTCGAGTACGTTTGGTTCACAAATAATAATAATATGAGTAGAATAAGTTGAGCACGTGTCTAGTTTGGGATATGTGGTAGGCTCTTCCGATTTTTAGGTTCCTTTGAACGAAAATACTTAATATGTTAGGATAACGGTGGGTACTCATCTAGGAGAAATAGAGAAGCTGAAATCGCCGATAAGATTATAAGGAATACCGTTATAAGCTAAAAGTCTTAGAATTCTTTGTCAAAAGAAAAAAAATTGTGCAACATTGAAATATTGAGTTGGATTGAATAAAACGAGGCCTATGTAATTTTTATTGGGGATGGTGACTTTGATTTAGATTGCCTCTAGGTTGAGTTAAAAGAAAAAAATGCAAAATACTGAAGCTCACGTTGTGTCTCTCGGGGATGGTGACTCTGGTTAGGTATAAAACCGTTAGGAAATAGCCAATTGGTTGTTCCTTTTATTTCATAAGCTTGAAGCGGGATTAGGTGGAACCGTGACTCTCTAGTGTGAGACCCTAGGTTGATTAACCGAACTTGAACGTAAATAAACATGATAAGGGCCTAGAAACCAATGTCGAGTTTAAGTGGATCGTATACCCACAATCGTAAGTTAACATGTGCTTGATTTTTAATAAAGTAATCTGAATTTTGAGATTGAATATTACTCTCATTATGATAACATAGCATAAATCTTTTTCGGGGACGAAAAATGAGTAAGTGTGGGGATATTTGATGTACTGCAAAATACATCTATTTATCATCTATAGTTTGTACATATTTCGTTTCGTTTTTTGTTGTTTTTAGTTTAGAATTAGCTTCTATTGATAGTTTTGTATATTGTAGGTCTCAGTTGCTGAAAACAATGAAAAAACGCAGGAAATATGTTAAGAGAAAAGAAGCAACGAGAACCGGACGAGACGCGACTGAATGGAAACTGAAACAACAAGGAAATACTAGAATTTATCATTGTCGCGTTACGCGACCACAAGGATTAGCTTCGTGTGCCGCAAAGCTATTAAAATACAATAAACATTAAACATAGCTTCGCGCTACGCGATGATCAAATGGGTTTGCCTTCGTGTGACGCGAAGACCTGTTTTTCAGAATATGTTACAGGCAGTGTTGTAAGAATCGCTAGGTGCTAGTCGGGCGGGGAGGTACCGACTAGCGATTAATCGGGATTAATAGGGATTAATCGGCATTAATCAGATTGAGATTTTTATATGTAACTTTTAGTTACATATATACACACACAATTTTATTTATAATTTTTTAAAGTAGACATTTTTAACCCCTCATTAACCCCGTTTTTAAGTAATTGAAAGGAATTTATAAGGTTTGGTCGTAATTTGGCGGACGTCTGGCCAAAAATTTGGCTAGAACAGGACCGCCATTGACCGCCTAGCGATTAATCGGCCATTAATCGGTGAACCTCCGATTAGTGATTAATCGGCGATTAATCAGAGATTAGTCAGGATTTTTACAACCATGGTTACGGGGTTGGAGCTGGGTGATTGAAGAGAAACCTATATAAACATCATCAACAACGACTCTAACCCTAGTAATGAATTTGCAAGACCTTGGTGAAAGTTTGGATGATCTTGGAGCGTTTTCGAATACTTTGAAGCATCGGTTGAAGGTTGGAGGCTCGAGGGAACATCCGGGTCACGATTTAATCATCCGGTTCATTTGTTCCTTACTTCCAATCAAAAATCATGTTTTGTTTCTTTGAAAATACGCTTGTTTTGTGCTTGATCATAAACATGTTAGGCTAAACACTTTGTACTGCCTGGATTGGACGAATGGATTTGTTAAAGTTTTGATTTTTATGGATGTCTGACTATTTTATGGATTGTTTGTGAGTCTTGGTGGATGTCTTTCACATAATAGGTTCATGCTAGATTATAATTTAATATTGTGATCTTTTAGGTTAATTGGCCAATATACCTTAGAAGTGGCAATTGATAATTTGATAGGTCTAAGTGTTCTACTAATCTCAATAGCTGAGAGATGCGAGGTTATTGGTAGCTAGGTCTAAGTTGATAAATTGCTAGGTAGGGTCTTTGTGAGGAGTCTGGACTAGTTTCCTTATCGATTGTTGTCTATCAAGTCGAGTCAAGAACCCAAGTTTATCCTATGCTTATAACCCGCGAGGGAGTAGATCGAATTAGGGTACTTTCATAAACCACTTAGATAACCCGTGAGGGAGTCTAGACCAACCATTGTCCCTAACAGCCTTTAGAGTTCCATAGGTGTCTTCCTGAGAAGTGTCGGGGGTCCTGTTCTGTGTGTCGATAGGTTTAGCATTAAAAGATCTCGGTTCCATAATAATTAACATCCTAATAAATCATCATTAGTACAATTAAGGATTCCAGAATAGGTAGTCTTTCACATCATCTGAAGTAAACCTAAGTTAATTTGTGTCTAGTTAATTTAGTTAATATCGCACTTTTAGGATTTATAGAAACCCCCCTCCAAATATAAAAATGGTTAGTGTCATGTAAGTGTCAATCTAAATAGTCTAGTTAACGTAGTTAAATTGAGTCCTGTGGGTTCGATTTCCGGACTTGCTTAGCTTTACTTGAGTCGATCGGTTCGCTTGTCGGTTAGTAGTTTTGTCGAGTTTAGAGAGTCTAGAGTATTACTTAGTATATAACTTAGGTTAAATTAGGTTTTTTTATTCAACTATTTTAGCACATCACCCTATTAGCAACCCAACCTCCCTATGATGTCGCCAGCTAGAGCATGCTTCGACTGTGGTGACCCTACTCACTTTCGAAACACCTGCCCAAGATTGGTGAACATCATCAATGCCCTAGCTCAGGCTAAGGCTAATCTGATTAATCAAGCCAACCCAAGTAGCTGAGGGTAGAGCCGTCAATAACAATGTAAATCAAGCTGGGGCTAACAATAATGCTGGGATCGTGTAATCCAAGATCGAATAAAAGAAACTTCTTTACTTTTTGTAATCCCAAGAAAAATTGGGAGTTTCGATGTTATTATTTTGAATTATCATCATTCTCGTTTTTGTACTCAGACAATTACGTTAATTCATTACATGTTGTTGCTATTCAACTATTTATTTCTATTTCATTATATACTAATACACGACCTGACCTGTAAGGGGCAAGGACGTTGTCACAAGCTAACTGATAAAGGTTAGGGACGTAAGTATTACATTGTTAAGTTTTGGTTGATGTGGTTTGATTATATTTATTTAGTGTGTGGGTTAGTAATGTCTTCACCTAGAACCAAACACGGTTTAATAATGGAGCAGAGGTAATGTGATAAGGACATGGTGCCGGTACTTCCTATACATAAGTGTGTTTATCATATTCCAAAAGCCTCGTTAGACTGGTCATGCGAAGTTCTATATAAGTGTTGTTGTGTTGACGATCATGATTCGAATAACGAGATGGTCAAAATTTTGGTAGAGATATGCTGGATACGCCACTGGTACTTCCTATATATAAGTGCCTTTACCAAATCTTTAAAAGCAGCGTTAGACTAATCATGAGGGTTTTATGTTAGTTTTTGTGTTTAAGTGATTGGTGATTCAATTCTATGATAGATTGCGAGTCCCATCTTGTCATCTTGACGTGTTATAGGGAAATTTTGCTTAGATTGAAAAATCTTTTGCGTTATAAGTCATTTTTGGGACAAAAGTTTCCTTTTAGATCACACTCAATTCTCAATATGCCATTCTTAGGATACACGATGTAATACTCGTATCGCTTATGATAGGCTACCCCAGACTTTATCTTACACACTTATCACCCTCATATCTGTGCACTAAAAACGATTCCTTACTCGGATATTCAACCCTTACTAGGAACGTTATTGCCACAAACAGATATACACCTCATTTCTGATATATCTTAGCATGAGTATACTCTGAGCATCTTCAAGAATAGTGCATAACACTCATTACCAGACATTGTAAGAAGCAGCATGAACCTAAGGTCTTAGTGCAATTCCAAAATCAACCAGTATCACCTCTACCTACTAAGACACTACCCACCTTTCTACACGTATGATTCTTCAAAATTTCGGGATGAACTTTCCCAGAAGTAGGGGAGACTGTGACACCCGTCAATTATTCGCATTCGAGACTTGACTCGTTTCATATCCGAATTTAAATTCTAATTAATGATATAAATATTCTATATTTTTTTTTCAAAAAAAGGGGTATAAAAATAATAGAATGTTTTGTTAATTTTACAAAAAAAAAAACGTTATTATTTGCATGTAACTAAAACTATATATGTATATAAAGGATTAGTCTTAAAGATATACTTTACAAAGAAAATACTGATTAAATGATAACAAGAATAATAACAAAATGACCTAATTTTATTTAATTAATAAAATATAAAGTATGCAAAGGAATCAAATTTCCATTGTGAGTTGCAGATGTTGATGCATATATGTTATTAGGGTTTGAAAATGTTAGAAATTGTAATTTTTATGTTGTGTTGACACAAGTTCGGCCGAACTTGTGTGAAGGCTAATCAAGTTCGCCCGAACTTGATCTAGCCAAGCCACACTTCGCCTGAACTTGTTGGTCTATATGTAGGTCATCTTGGGTCTTTCATTGTAAGAACTTTGCGTTGACGATGGCGAAGCTCTGTCTGTTTGGATTCTCGATGTACTATTGATTTGAACTAAGACAATTTAAACAGTAAATCTTGTGTATTTGATTAAACAAGTCACATAATTTCTGCTTATGTTGAACTTTAGATACAAATTAGGTTCCTAAGCAGTGGAGGAGCGATCCTAACAAGTGGTATCAGAGCTATGGATACCTAATTTGCTGAGATCTACACAAGACACTCTCTATTTCTACCCATTTCTATCATTTTCTACATTTTTTCACATAAATGATGAACCTATGGCTAAAAATTGAATATGTCATACGTAATCACCTAATAACAATCCCTTGAAAGTTTCAGAATCAAATTCAATCGAAAACCCATGTTTGAGAACACAACTTCGCTCGAACTTATACTACAAGTTGCCCGAACTTGGCTTAAAATCATGATTTTTGTTGATTTTAACCAACTTCACGTGAAGTTGTTGGAATTTTCAGTGAATTTTGATTAAGTTCTCCCGAACTTGTCAAAATCTTGTTGAAATTTTACCTAAGTTCGCCCGAACTTGGTAAAACTTGGAAATTTTTCAAAAGTCACTACAAGTTCGCCCGAACTTGCTTAAAATTGAAATTTTCTGAAATCTTTAAACAAGTTCGCCTGAACTTGTTGAAATTGAATCTGAATTTTGTTTTCTACACAAGTTCGCCCAAACTTGTCAGTTTGCTAATCAATTTTCAAGTGTTTTTTAACGAGTTTCAGTCATAATCGTTTGATTTTCAAGATGGATGATTTTCATAATGCTTTTGCTACGGGAACAGCTCAGGCCTCTACATCAAATGCTAACGCAAATGCAAACGCGGTAAACCAGATGAATCTGGATAATGAGATGGGGACTTCGGTTAAACCGCCAAAGTTAATGAGCATGGATGAGTTTAGAAGGCTGGAAAGAAAAGCTCAAGAATTGGGTTCAAGCGAATCATTTCTACAGTTGGGTTGCTATTCAAACCAGATATACGTGGCCAAAGGATGAAAGTGATCAAGATCTTGCATTAGTAAAGTTTACGCCAGAACATAAAGATGCATATGTGGCAGAGAAGAAAATGATCAGTCTAATACAGCAATCAGTGAAAGAAGACACCTTGATCTTGCTACCTGAATGCTCGACGTCATAGATGTTGTGGAATGCACTATGTGCTAAATATCTAGGAAGTGCCGAGATAATTAAAAGCAAGAAGGCTTTAATCAAGAAAGAGTTTAACATTTTCACGATGATCAAAGGCGAAACCATGAAGCAGATGATCGATAAATATTGGCATTTGATGGTTCAGATGCGAAGACATGATATTCATAAAACTGATGAATAGACGATTGATAAATTGGCGGATGCACTTCCTGAGGGGGAGTGGTCGACCTGCTTGATGGTATTGAAGAATAGTCCGAGTTGGATGCATTTTAAGCTATCATCTTTCATTGACAAGTTAGAAGGACATGAAATGGAGTTGCTAAAAATGGCCAAATCAAAGAATGCAAATGTTGTGAAAGATGTAGGTGTGTACTACAAAGGAGGTATTCAGGAAATTTCGAGTCCGGAATTCAAACGACGTTTAGTGCAAATATGAATTCTTCGAATCATTCGTTCCTAAGCCAACCGAACACTCAATCATATCCTAGTTATGATCAGAGTCCTCCGAACACAGGATATTCGAGTACTGGTTCAAATTCACAATTTCAGAACCAAACTAATCAGTCAAATCAGACAAATCATTCCAGTTCTAATCCAAATGTATTTCAGTGCAACATTGCAGTTAATCTGAAGAACGTTTTCCCTGAATAAGTGGCAAAACAACATATAGCGCTTCTTGCAACTGTACTTGAATCATATGAAAGCTTAGTTGCGGGGAAGATCGGAAATCCAGAAATGACGGCTGAGGATTACGACCAAGTTGATGAAGGGGAATTGGAATTGATCGATATCAAGTGGAGCTTAGCAACGATTATCAGAAGAGTCACAAAGTTTGTCATGCTCACTGGAAGAGATATTGGAAACTCGAGCAATAAGCTTGGATTGATAAGTCGAAAGTAATGTGCTTCAAATGTAGACAAATGGGGCATTTCAAACGCGAGTGCACAAATCAATAAGCAAGCGGCAATCAAAGTCCTTTTGGCAACAACAATGACTATTACAAGAAAGCGTTGCAATATAAGCCATATCCAAAGAGAACTCAAGTTGAAGTTCAAGATAATTCCTCAAAGCTAACTGAAAAAGCTCTAGTTGTATCTCATGAAGACGAAGGTTTTGACTGGAATAATTATATTGGCAAGAAGACTGGTGTTGCTTTGATGGCAGAGATCGTTGATGAATCAAAATCAATGGTTGATGATGCAGCTCAGGAGAATGCGATCTTAGAAGAATATCTGCAAAGAACAGAGGAAGAGGAAATGATATATCACGAGACAAAGATGAAGAACATTATCCCTCCTAACTTTCATTCTAGTTTTGCAGGTTGCTTTGGAAATACATCGCAAGAGCAAGTGGTTGAAGAAAAGAAACTAGAGGTCAAGGAGGTCATTGATGTGACAAAGGAGATGAACGAAGAAAATCTCACAAAGAGTGCTGACAAAGCCATGATGGCAAATCTGAAACAAGTGGGTTCAGAGGTAAAGGTGATTGAAAAGAAAGTTGTGAAAGTTGTGGAGGTTGAAAAACCTTGCACAAAATACACAAAACCTTGTGAGCAATGTATTGAGAAATCTCAAATCATAAGCGAACTAAATGTGCATAATGAAAATTTTGGATATGATTATCGCACGATGAAAGAAGCTTATGATAAGATGAAAGGCACTTATTGCAATGTTGAAAAAGCTAATTTAGAACAAGGTGCCACAATAAGAATGTTAAAAGCAACGTAATTGAAAAACAAGAAGCAATTAATATGTATATAAACACCATTGCTAAAACAAAACAAGAGCTTCAAGATATGAAAATTGAAACTGAACAAGTAATACAACTTTTGCTCAGTTATACGACAGACGCTTATGTCATCGATCATATTCTTCCAACAATTTCGTAGAAGGAAAATGATATGAAGCCAAATGGTAAGAAGCATGGAGAGTATAGTAATGTTCCACCTCCATTGTGTGCAGGTTATTGTCACAAGAAAGTGGATGGGATTGAGAAGGCAACTAATATAACACTTTTATCAGAAACAAATGATAAGTTGCCTGAGAACATTGATGTAGTCTACACAACATCTAATGATGATAGTGAAGTAGTTGTGAAAAATGTGGTTGAAAATGTTTTAGGAAATGATTCTGATGATGGCAGCTTTGAGAGCGCCAACTCAAGTTTGAACAGTTCTGAATCACAATCCAAAAATGACGATACATCTTTAGAAAATAGACTAAGTGATGATCCTAACATTGTGATGTACAAAGTTAAGGATTCTGAAAGACTATATTTTGATGATAGTTTCCGATTCGAAATGTGAAAGAAGATCAAATCGATAAAATATTCAAAGTTGTTGAAGTGTCATCAGATGATCTAGAGAAGAATGAGAAAAAGTTTTATTCAAACCCCAAGAAAAATTATAACAACTACCATAGGAATGGTGGTGACTTGCCTGAGAACTGGAGAGCGGGTTTGGGTTTGGAAGTAGAAGATGAACCGAAAAAGAAACAAAAGTCACCATTTCACGGATACAAAAATAAAAACATGAAATTCGTGTTTGGGAAAAACACGGTTCAGGAAGAAAATTTGATTGGAAAGCAATCAAATGATGAGTTTAAGAAGGAAAAGGAACTTCGTGATAAGGCTAAATCCACAAGTGGAGTAAAACCCACGAATGGACATTTTGCTGATACTCGGACTTGCTTTAAATGAATGAAGTTGGTCACATTGCTCGCAAGTGTCCGAAATCAAAGCATGTGTATCACCGAAGAAAGACAACTTCAGATGATGAGAAACTTAAGCGCCCAGAGATCGTAAAGCCAATCACGATCTTAAAATGAAATAATGTATCTATCATCGAAGTGAAACCTAAAAGTGAATCTAAAATTGAGAAATCAAGTTTTGAAAAAGGTGAAACTTCTAAATCAAATGAGAACAGAGATTCAAAGTTTTACATCAAAAAAGCTCAAATGAAATCTCAATCATTGGTTGCAAAGAAAACATCATCATCATCTGAAGGTACAAAGATAATTACTGCATCAGTCAAGAATGAAAATGTCAATGACACAAAGACTGATCAGAAGTTACCAAATTTGATTTGCAAGTTCCTACTTATGAAATCCCGATTCCACCCAAGACTGGAAAGGCTTGGGTTTCCCTCTTTAAATAGTTTATTTGCATGTGCAGGGGCTCCAGAGATCCATCTTGTCAAAGTGGATTATGGATAGCGGAGCTTCAGGTCACATGACTGGGATGCGTGCCTTACTCTTTGATATTAAAGCAATCAATGAAGGGTACGTGGGATTCGCGGTAATCAAGGAGGTAGAGTCGTTACAGAAGGAAAGTTATCAAATAGTTTGGTGTCGTTTGATAAGGTCAACTATATCGCTGAGCTGGAGAATAATCTTCTTAGTATTTCTCAGATCTGTGATAAGCAGTTTACCACCCATTTCAACGACAACGAGTGCATGATTATTAACCTGGCTTTAAGATTCCAAAAGAATGGATTCTCATGACGCATTCCTCGCGAGATGATCTTTATGTGCTAGATATGAGCGTTGCTACAAATACTTCGAAGTCGGCCCAATGTTTCATAATGAAGGCCACAGAGAAGGAATCAATACTTTGGCACAGAAAGAAGGGTCATATACACCTCAGAAAGATGAATCATCTGGTTCACAATGATTTAGTTGAAGGAGTGAATCTTAAAAGCTTTCACATGACTGATAATTGTCTGGAATGCAAGAAAGGAAAGCAGGTTAAAAAGTCTCATCCACAGAAGATTCTTAACTCCTTCGAGCTGCCGCTCGAAAGACTGCATATGGATCTCTTCGGTCCAGTGAATATGAAAAGTATATCTGGAGATCTTTATTGTCTTGTCGTCACCGATGATTATTCAAGGTTTCATGGTTCTTCTTCCAAGAGAGCAAAGATGAAAGGTTTGATAATCTCATGATCCTCTTCAGGAAGATTGAAAATCTGTACCATCTCCCTATTAGAAGAATCTGAAGCGATAACGGTACAAAATTTAAGAACGCCCGAATGAAAGAATTTTGCAACGACAAAGGGATCTTACACGAATTCAGTGCTCCATACACTCCACAACAAAATGGAGTAGCTGAGAGGAAAAACCGAACGTTAATAGAAACAACAAGAACTATGCTTGCTTATTCAAAGCTTCTTGTCAGTTTCTAGAGTGAAGCAGTCGCAGCAGCATGCTATACATTGAACAGAGTCTTGACGGTCAAACCTACCAAAAAAATTGCTTTGAATTGTTAAACCGAAGGAAACCCAATCTGCAGTATTTAGAACCGTTTGGCGCACCTTGTACAGTTATTGATTCAGACGGAAAGTTTGGTGCCAAATCGATAGATGGTTTTTTGTCGGCAACGCAACTCCACTCAAGAGAGTTTATCTTCCAAGTTTGAGAAGAGTACTAGAAGTACAGCACGTCGACTGTTTTCGATATACAACTCCAATTCAAAGAGCAGGCGATGCTTGGTTGTTCAATTATAGTGAATTGTGGAAATCATTCGACTTGCCAAAAGAGCCTTCTGAAGAAGACATTGTTGTGTTATATTATCTACATCAGTCGGCTAATCAAGAGCAGATTATCAGACCAATAGTGGTTAATCAACTATCTTTTGGATAATCTTCTTCTGGTGCAGGTCCAAGTACTAGCGGTGTTCAAGAAAATCATGCAGAACAAGTGACACCGGCTACAGAACCAGTAAATGCCATAGAAGACCCAATCTTTCTCAAGCACATAGTTCCGATTCTGATGAGGCTCCGACATTTGATGATGATGGAGAATCTTCTTCTGATGAAGAATCTGAGCAGATTACAAGTATGTTGAATCAATCTGCTGGCCCGAGTACTCGAAATGAAGCGTCTTCTAGTGCTCCTGTAGTTGAATCAGTGGTTGATCAAAATATTACTAATCGGGAGAATACCGTTGATGTTCCAAGTGAAGTGATGCCGAGATCTTATTCATACCACCCATCAAATTCCATAATTTGTGAATTGCAAGTTGGTGTAAGAACAAGGAGTCAGATCAACAAAGCTTTGAGTTGTTTCTATACTCGAGTAGCTCCGACTCAAGAGTATTGCTACTATTCATGCTTCATATCCCAGATTGAACCGAAGAATGTTACTGAAGCTTTAGGTGATGAGAATTGGGTGCTTGCGATGCAAGTAGAATTATTACAGTTCGAAAAGCTGGGGGTATGGAAACTTGTTGACCTTCCAGAGAATCAAAAGGCAATAGATACAAAATGGGTCTTCAAGTGCAAGCGCGATGATCGTGGACTTATAGTGCGCAACAAAGCTCGGCTCGTTGTCAAAGGATTCCATCAACAAGAAGGAACTGATTATACAGAAGTGTATGCACTAGTTGCAAGATTGGAGTCAATCTGCATTTTCCTTGCATTCGCTGCTTGGAAAGGATTTAAAGTGTATCAATTAGATGTGAAATCAACTTTTCTGTACGGTTAGCTACGAGAGCAAGTCTACGTCGGCCCACCACCTGGGTTTGTCGATCCACTGAACAAAAAGAAAGCTTATCTTCTTGATAAAGCATTGTACGGTTTGCATCAGGCCCCGAGAGCCTAGTACGAGACGTTATCTCAACATCTTGTTGGCAACGGCTTTATTAGAGGAACAGTGGATAGTACGCTATTTACCAGAGAAGTTGGAAGTCATCTGATTATCGTACAAATTATGAGGATGACACTTTGGTTCGACAAATGACGATCTTTGCAAAGAGTTTGAAAAAAATCATGAAGAAGAAATTCGAGAGCTCTATGGGTGAAATGAAATTCTTCCTCAGATTGCAAGTTGATCAGTTTCCAGACGGTAGTTTTATCCACCAAACCAAGTATGTTCATGATATCTTGAAGAAGTTTGAGATGGATAGCACGGAGCCGTTATCTACTCCTCTGGCACTCAATCACGGAATTTGCATTGATGAAACTGGAACCTAAGTTGATGATACTCTTTACAGGTCGATGATAGGATCACTTATGTATCTGACGGCATCTCGTCCGGATATAATGTATCCTACCTGCCTTTGTGCACGTTATCAGTCTAGTCCCAGAATATCTCACATGCAGATCGTGAAGCGAATCTGCAGATACTTGAAGGGATGTCCTAGCACCGGCTTGTGGTATCCAAAGAATGACAACTTCGATCTGACAGGATATGCGGACTCTGATTTCGGTGTTGACAAATTGAACTCAAAGTATACGACGGCCGGTTGCCAGTTCTTTGGAACACGATTAGTAACTTGGCAGTGCAAGAAACAAACCACGGTCGCTCTCTCTACTTGTGAGGCTGAGTACATCTCGGCTTCTAGTTGTTGTTCACAAATCCTGTGGATACAACAATAGATGAAAGACTATGGATTGCAATTTCTTGACACTCCATTATATGTAGACAATAAGGCAGCAATCAAAATAATGAAAAATCCAGTTCATCACTCTCGAACTAAACATATCGAGATTCGTTACCATTTTATTCGCGATTGCTACGAAAAAATATTGGTACGAATTGAGAAAATCCACACCGATGAATAAAAAGCTGATTTTTATACCAAACCTTTTACTCTTTCACGGTTTAAATACTTAACGAGGCTTAACAGTATGAAAAATCTTTTGATAAGTGCGGATGCAGAGGTTGAATATGGATCGGACGACGAGTTCTCGTGATCCTCATTGGTTTGTTACCTTTTAGGATTAAAATTTCTTAAAAACTAAAATAACAAAATATGTTTTTGATTTTAGGGGGAGAAATATTATGAGAAAATACAAAAACATATGAAAAACCAAAAAGTACAACAACATGAAAAAGACAAAAAGAATTTTGTGTCAAAAAGGAAATGATAGTACATCAGTGGACTATCACAGTATGCTAAGGATTTGTAAAGTTTAAAAAGTGATAAACAAGTCTTACTGTGGATGTGTCGATAGGCTTTACACGTTCAGTAAATTGTTTCCAGGATATAAACTAAATTTTACAACTGCTTAAACTTGTAGATTAACATCTCTCGGATATATGGACTTAGTACTCCGAAATTTCGTTAAGAGATTGCCTGATTCTAAGATACGAGGTCTTTATAGATGATTGATATCTAGGGTATTATACAAGTTCTTCTGATTTTGCGGAAGCAATAGCCTAGAACTTCTATAATGCTTTTGCTAAAAACCCCTAAACTGCAGCAAAATTGAAAGAATCAAAAGATCTAATCAATTGTAGTGCTTAAAAGATTCCTTAATTGGAACACACCTTAAAGTCGAGCCTTCATCTTTTTCAATACGGTAGTATTAACCTGAGCTCTCAAGGCTTCGCATAACCCAGATACAGATATCAATTACGCTATACTCACCTGTAAGATGAAATCTAGGGAATCTTGATACGGAGTATATTCTGAGATGGGAACCATAGTTGAGTCAAATTTCATAATTCTAACTAACATATCTTGGAACAATTGAGAAATGTGTCGAAGTTTAAGTGCACAAACATATCGACAATCTAGGTAAACAAGTTTAGAACTTAGAGTCATCAAAAGGTCAATGGTACTGGTGATATGTCTCAATCAACTGATATGATCCTTAGACACGAATTCACAGAAATATGTCTGTAAATATGTTTGTACAAAGCTTATTTGATTTCAGATTTAAACCCAAAAGATTTTCAGTGTGTTTTAGCATAAACTTTCGAAAATTCTAAAAGATTTTGTTTTTTACATTGTTTTCAACAGCCAATGATGGAAAGCGGATCTTTGGAGTTCGGAAAGATGCAAGTTGTTGGAAATCTTGATGACAACGGGTTGGGAGCTAATTTGTAAAATCAAAATACACAAAAAATTATGAAAAGTTCATTAATTTGAAACTTTAAATTTGAAGAAAACTATCAGTTTTGCATAACGGGTCAAACCGAGGTCATTAACTTAGACTCGGCAGACAAATCGGTTAACCAAGGTCATTAACTTGGACTTGGTCAACTGAGTGGATTTTCAAACTGGTAAACATGTGAAAGTTCAGGGTTAAAAGTGAAAATTTTGAAAATATCAAAATTGGTTTTAACCATGTTCGGCCGAAGTTGAGTGATAATAAACTGTTTCATTATATGATCACTTCGGGCGAAGTTGTTTAAAGAAAAATTTGATATTTGAAAGTCAAGTTCGCCCAAACTTAACTGAGTATATAATAAGAAGTTCGCTCAAAATAACATTTCATCTGTTTTTCTGAACTTCGAGCGAACTAAAGTACGATTGAGAGCTTTTGTGAAACTGCAAGACTTGTGTTGTTATACTGCCGAAATTGAGATTGATTATAAGTGATTGGGACACTTATAATCATGGCCGAGGTATAATTTGCATAAAACATCCATGAATTGAACAGTTTTGAACTGATCTTGGACCGAACATGATAAATCAGTTAGATCTAGGTTGTTTGTGAACAAATTTAACGGTGAAAATGTTTAATAAACATGTAATCATCTTAAACAAACCAAAAATTTGATCATTATACATGTGTATATGTTGCAGGTTTTGTTGGAGATGATGACAAGTTCGCCCGAACTTGTTGAAGTTGTTTTGAGACAACTTCGGGCGAAGTTGTCATCATAGTGTATAAAGTTCAAAAATTTAATAAGTTCGCCCGAACTTGTTTAAAAGGTTCAAAAATCTATAAACAATACAATTTCACCCGAACTTGTTAAAAAATATCAAAACTTGTTTTTATCACATGTTCGACTAAAGTTGTTGTATTTGATAATGTGTTGATATATCAAGTTCGCCCGAACTTGATGAATATTTGTTGAAAATTGTAAAATTTGCTAAGTGCTTGATTTCTTTGTCCGCAGAACATCTAGCTGTCGTTTTCTAAGTTCCACAATACCTATATCTCGTTGGATGAGAAGATTTATCCTACTTTGGCAGCATTCTCCGAGATTCTAGAATTTTTTGGGAGAATTCCGATCACCAAGGCAATTACGGATAAGCATGTCGTTTATAGATCACACGTATATCTTTTCTGGAACGCAACATCTTATGACGAAGAAAACAAAGTGATAAAGTCTGTTGTTCATGTTGGGAATGAAGACAAGGAGATTTTGATCACCGAAGCTGATATTAGAAGGGTTCTAGAATTCAACGATGATACTAATGATCCAATAAGCTTCGAGGAAAGAATGGTGAAGGGTTGTTTCTTCAGAATGGGTTATAAAGGTCATGCAAATGAGCCAACAATGAAGAAAGGCGGTGTTCCTCTACCGTACAAACTTCTTATTCATGCTATTATTCACGCCTTCAGTCACAGGAAAGCAGGGCTAGATGATATTCAAGATTACATGGCATGCATGGTTACTTCATCGGTACTTAACAAGAAGTTCAACTACTCGAAAGGGATCTTCAAGTTCATGTCAAAGAATATGGGAAAGGATAGACTAGTGATGTATCCAAGGTTCGTTCAGATGCTGATAGACGAGAAATTCAATGATATTGCGAAAGATCTAAACGATATTCTTTATCTGAGCCATATGGATGAAACAACTTTGAAGAAGCTCAAGATATATCAGAAACAAGTTTCTGCTCCTATTTCAAAACCAGTGTTTGGTGCCATTGTCAAGGCTGATTACGTTTCACCACCGGAAAAAAATGGAGAAAGGATGGTAGCGGAGAAGATAAAGACGAAGTTGAGCTGTTAAAGAATTTCAAGAGAAAATAGGCGATTGGTATATAAAGAGGGTGGTTGTAGTTGAAAAACCTAAACGAAAAAGGACGTCAAAGAAGGTAGTAACTATGTGGATCGATGAGACTGATGTTGAACAAGTTAATGTTGAAGGATCGAGTGTTGCAGTTAACATTGAAAGTCAAGAAGTTGAGGCTGGTACAGCGGGTGGTGATCGAGATGATGTTATTTCAGTGACTTCGGATAAAGATGATGAATCGTCTGAAGATTCAGCTGATATTCGCCAGAAAGAGACTGAGAAACAAAAAGAAGAAGAACGTCTGAAAAAACTTGGTGAAGATCTGTATGAACCAGGTTCTGAAGAAGGTTCTGATGAAGATAGACCTAAGAAGAAAACAAAGCGCTCAAAGTCAAAAGCTGGTGATTCAAAGAAAGCTACAGGTTCTCCTAGTGCCAGAGGAAAGAAAAAACCTCATAGTCGCAGGTACTTGAGTCAGAAAAGTAAGAAAGGAGTTACACAAGAACCTCCTGTTTCTAACTTGCAGAGATTCTGATTATTGAAGCACAAGTTCCACCAACGACTGCAATACAAGAACCACCAACAGTTATTGAAGTACCGATTCAGAGTACACCTCTATCAAGTCCAAAAGCTGCTGCAAAGGGTACTCCTAAAGCAACTCCTCCAAGATCAAAGCAGTCTACTCCATAACGTGCCAGAGCTAGAGAGTTTAAAGATGTTTCGGTGAAATTCCAGATAATGTTACTCATCCAGTCACAGCTGAAGATCTTTTAAATTGGTTTGAAGATACTCCAGTTGATATGTTAGAGAAAAGAATCAAAGCTCTGGAGGATAAACAGAAACAGAATGAAATCGAGAAAGAAGTTCTGGAAAAAAAGTGAAGCAGAGTGATGTTGAAAAAGAGATTTTGCAATATAATCAAGTTTCTTGAAGATGACAGAGGGTACATGAAAGCGATGGTTGACAGTCTAAGTGCTGCTAATGAACAATTAGAGAAAGAGATCGCTGAGCTTCGAACAGAAAGAGATCAGAATGACAGAAGGTTTGCCAGGCTACAGAAAGAGTTAACAAATAGCTTGGGAATTGATTTCAAAACTAGAATACGAAAGACTTTATCTGCAGGAAGCTAAAGAGAAAGCGGTAAAAGAGTTAGCAGAACAGGGTAAAGGCAAAGGGATTATTGATGATGTTCCTAACCTACAAAGGAGCCAGTGATTGAAAAGCCTGTTGAAGCAGAAAAAGCTCTGGAATCAGAGATCGTTCCTGAAGATGTTTCTATTGTTGAATCTCAGGAAGCAGAAAAGAATGATGAATCGAATAAAGCTTCTGAGTTAGAAAAGGATGACAATGAGGAAGCTGATGAAAAAGATGACGATCCTGTAGATGATACGAAAGATGATTCAGATCACGACGATGAAGGTGGTGATGATGATCAGGGGGTGTTGGTCTAAAGATTGATTTTGCGAAGGTTCATTCTGAGTTTGATTTTGAATCTTTGATCAACGATGATGTGAATATGGAAGATGATCAAAGTAAGGGGGAGCATATAGAGCAGATAGGGCCACAAGATGTTGATGTTTCTGACGCGATAGTTGCTATGCCTGTTGCTGCTGTTCATGAAAAACCGTTGATGATTATGTTAGATCCAAGTATTGAAGAGGGGGAATTCGTTCACGATTACACAAAGGAAGAATTAGCTAAGATGTTCGAAGTTGATGCTGATTCGTTCGAGTTTGATTTTGAAGAAGAATTGGTGAACATCAAGACGTTTGAACCAAAAAAGTATCTTTACAAGCGCGTATCAGAAGCAGATGATTATGATCGAGTTATCTTTGAGGAGTCTTCTGATGATGAAGCAGAAATATTGAGTCAGATTGATGTAAACTTGTTGAAGGAAAAGATTGATGAAGTGGTGAAAGAAGGCAATATTCCTAAACGTACACGAAAGAACAGATTGCCGAAGCAAAGAATTCGTGGTTCAAGGAAATGCCGAAAGAAAGAAAGTTCAAACAACCACTGGCGTTCTTTACTCGTGATAAAGACAAATCACTGGGTTGGATAAGAGAACTTGATGTTTACGCCATAAAGAGAGTATTTGGAGTGCAATATTTCAGACATCTTGCTGATATAAAGACGTTACCATTTTGGGATGTTGAAGAATTAGTGCAAACGAGAAACATAAGTCTTCAAATGAAGTTCAACAAACAAAGGCTATGGAGGGTTATCAAGTTTGAAGCTTTAAGAGGTTTTGAATTGTGGAAGCCATTTATACCAAAGCGGAGAATAAAGATGGATAAAAAGACAGGGGTTAAAGATGTTACGCTGGTGATGAAACGACCAAGAGCGATGAAGAACATGCCACTAAAGCCCATTGAACAAGATTTCATCCTTACTTCTTGTGGTTGCAAACGGATCCAGAAACTAGTGAAGCAGTGATTGTGTTATGGGCTGATGATACGTAGGATCTCACTAAAAAAAGATCCGGAATGTATCGAACGTAGAAGGATTTGGGGGTTATGGCGAACTATACGCATACTAGACCCGATGTGGCTAGTCAACTGCTCGAGAGAAGATGTTAAATGTTTGTTCTTCAACAAGATATGTTTCGATAAACGTGAAGAAGTCCAAGCAAAACAATACCAAGGTGTGATAAATGTTTGAGCTGCACATGGTATTAATTCTAGTCATATGTGGGAATCAAGATGGAGAGAGTTGGAAAGAGAAGAATTTTTAAAGAGGAAAGACGACTAGAAAAGATACATGAAAGGGGTAGAGAGGCAAGGCTCAGACGATTTCAGTTCATGAAGTGGGCACCTCCTATTGACCAAACGCCTATTCCTAAGCAAGAACGACGAAGAAAGCCGTATAAGAACTTCTTCGGAAGGTGTTGAAGGTTGAAGATTGATCAAGACTGCGACAATATCCAAGGGGTAGTTTGTTGATGCATAATGTCTATTGTCTAGGTCTTGGATCGAGTCTATGTAATTAGGATTTGAAAATGTTAGAAATTGTAATATTTATGTTGTGTTGACACAAGTTCGGCCGAACTTGTGTGAAGGCTGATCAAGTTCGCCCGAACTTGATATAGCCAAGCCACACTTTGCCCGAACTTATTGGTCTATATATAGGGCGTCTTGGGTTTTTCATTGTAAGAACTTTGCGTTGGCGACGACGAAGTTCTGTCTGTTTGAATTCTCGATGTACTATTGATTTGAACTAATAAACAGACAATTTAAACAGTAAATCTTGTGTATTCGATTAACAAGTCACATAATTTCCGCTTACGTTGGACTTTAGATACAAATTAGGTTCCTAAGCAGTGGAGGAGCGATCCTACAGCAGATTATGTGAAAGATCAGGGGGTAAAACAAAAATTTCGAATTAAATCCAAAGCAAAGTCGTTCCCCCTTCCCTTGATCAGTTTCTTCTCGGGCTAAACGACTTTGTCTGCCTCAAGCCTAAAAATTGAAGATCTTCAAGACTTGATAATTCTACCATTGGAAAGAGACCGAGAAGACACTAGACATTGTTTCTCTTGATTTTGAATTACAATTCAAAGGTCAAATAAGAGAACATTTGATGAGAGAATAAAAGTTGATCAAATAACCATCTGTTTTGGCATCATCTGTTTTAGGGGAAGATTGTTGAATCTTGATATGCTCTAAAATATACAGATTTTTATATAATTATTCCTATACTTTTGGGTAACTTTAGGATAGTTTTTATTAACTTCTACTCGATTTGGTTCATGTTTGGATTTAAAAGGTTTTAAAAGAAAATTGAGCTTAAAACGATGTATTAGTGTTAAAAGAAAATTAAGCTTTATTAATAATCATTATCTTAGTAAACCAACACCTTTTAATACTCCTAATTAACAATGATGGAAATGACATTAATTGAAAAAATTAATAAGTCTTAAATGAATTCTTTTTAATTCAACGAGACTTGGAGATGTCAAATTCAACATGACAAAAAGTTAGGAATGTAAATGGATTCTAATTGTCATTAATAATAATTCAATTAATTCAAATGGTGGTTTTGTCACGTACAGGAATAGAAGTTACAATGATGGGCTGATACATTACAAAAAGGAAAACAGAAAAAAAAAAAAAAGAAAAGGGAATGAAGTTGGGTCCCACACGATGAGGCAACACCATGCACCACTTCGGTTCTTTGTTGACCGAGTTAATTTTGTGTTGACCGCAAAAATTTATTGGGGCTTCTGGATGAATCGCAAGGCAGGCCCACATGATTTTAATGCTACTTCTAATAGGCCCAGGTCGTAAAAAGATGGTTTTGGATACCAACTATAATATGATAGGAGGGGGACGCAACTAATGACGGCAGACTTGAGGGGAACGCAACTGTTGACGGCAGCAAGCAAGGAAAAAAAGTGAGGAATTGGCTGTGATCAAGGAGAAAAAGATTGGATTCGGTTGACGTTTCATCACTCCAATTGTTGGGGTTCAACTCTTTAATTCATTTTTTATAGTCTCTTGTCATGAACTCAATTGATATTGTTTTTGTTTTTATGAACATGATTATTGGCTAAACATTTAATGCTACCTAGGTCGTTTTGATGAATACTTTGTAAACTCATGTACTTTCGGTTTTGGATAACATAATTTTTGGCTTAATATTTTGGTAAAATATCTATGAGTTGTTAATTATAGTGCGTATGAATGCTACTAGTAATTGAATTGCATGATTGTTGCTTTGCGTTTTCTCTAAGTTTGTTACTTTGGTAGTTTCAGATCTAGGGTTTCACATGATTTTCCATAGACTTTGTGTTAGTGGT
This sequence comes from Scalesia atractyloides, assembly GCA_947069175.1. Taxonomy (NCBI): domain Eukaryota; kingdom Viridiplantae; phylum Streptophyta; class Magnoliopsida; order Asterales; family Asteraceae; genus Scalesia; species Scalesia atractyloides. Next base: position 58,900,449 of record CAMTDV010000014.1, read on the forward strand.
ATAATCTAGAGGTGTCTTGTCTTAGATAACCCTATAAGCAACCTTGTGAGCTTTTGAAATTAGTGTTTTGCCCCTCTTGAGACCGGGAGGTGATAGAGTGCAGTTTGTCTAGTTCTTAGGTTTTGGGTAAAGGTGAGACCGGGAGGTGAACCTAGCTTGATTTCCTTAGTTTCCTAGCAAACTTGAGTTCTTATCAACAACCATAGATTACCCCTTCATACTTTAGGGTGTGTTGTGATTAGCAAGACCGGAAGGTGAGAGAGTCACTTGGGTACCTTAGCATTCCCTAGTGAGGTGAGACCGGGAGGTGATCCGAACTAATAACCTGTGATTTACACGTCCATCTTAGGATTGTCCGAGAGGTGTTAGTGAGACCGGGAGGTGATCTATCAGTCTTTAGGGTTTTCTTGATTTAGTCGTATTTTGAGGAACCCGGTAGCCATTCCATTATCCAATTCAGAGAGTTGTGAGTTACGAGTAAGATTCTAGACCTAGGTAGTTGTTTTCTCCTAGCATCGAGTTTTTCTCCAGTTTCCTGGGTCTTTGCTCTGTTTTGTCTGAGTTTATTTATCTGCTTTATTTAGTTATTAGTTAAAACCAATCTTTCAAACAAACAAATTATTAGGCTAGGGCTCGATAGAGGTTTAGTATCGAGAGTCGCTAGTTTGTGTCCACGGTTCGATAACTCGGACTTACTTGTATTATACTTACGACCGGTACACTTGCCGGTAGTGTTGGTTTACGAGTTTTTCCAACTTTTACTTTTCTGAATTTAATTAATACATATTTCACACATCAAACCTACAAAAGAACAGGTGATATTCAAAAGCCAAAACTTGACTCTTAGATCAAGAAATAAATAATTGCTGAAGCAATTCTCTCCCCAAAGATAATGAATCTTGAACACCTATTCGGAACATCTGATCAAGTGCGTGGCTAACATCTATTGAAGACTTGGAACCACTGTTCAAGAGTATCGGCAACTGTTGAATAGCAGCATAGCATCTGTTGAAGACCAAAGCTCTGATCAAGCAAAGGTCTAATGAAGAAGACCAACCATCCGTTAGGCCAAACAGATGTTTTGACAACTACAACAAAGGATAGGCTAGACGGTGCTTTCTCAATGTAAGAGAACTTTATTTGAACAGTGTTTAGTATAGCATATATTAGATGATAAGATTTGCTTACATGTTTGTAAACATCTGAGAATCTTTTCTTTTAGGAATGTTAGATGTCACTATCAGGGTGATATCAACACATCACGAACATAACTTTAGTACTTGTATAAATATTCACACATGTTAGTGATCTATTTATCAGTTCACACATATCCTCTTTTGTACGAACAGTTCTAGTGAATGATCGACTGAGCGGGGTATTGTAAAATCATCACTGTAAAACTTTTAACTATATGAATCATTAGAAAACAGTTTATGATAATGTTTCTCTATTTGTGAATTATATTGAGAAAATCAATATTGTTTGCAAATATCAAACTTAGATCCTAACAAAAAGAATCTTTCATATACTTTGTTTTTCTTCTAAAGGATCAAAAGAAAATGTCACTCAATAACTATGATTCCCTTATCTCCGGTTGTGATAGAAAACCATCGATGCTTGACAGATGTAATACAATATCTGGCAACGTCTGATGGTACACTATGTAGCTCAACAAGACTCAGAATGTTGGAGGTCTATTTTGTACGCACCACATATTCCAATGGCACCTAGTGTTGAAAATCCGGATGTGTATGAGCTAAAGAAACTGGAAGAGTACGCTATGCTAGATTTCAAAAAGTTTGAGATAGATGCCAAAGCTCTTATCATAATTGCAAAGGCACTACCAGCTGAGATCTATGCAGAACTATTACAGTGTAATAGTGCTAGAGATCATTCATTGTTTTTGGTTTTCTAGTAGATTGTTATTGGTTTTCCAAAATGCTACTGATTTTCTTAATTAATACAATTAATTTTATTTTTAGTAAACAAAACTTAATTGCAATTTATAAATTATTAGAAAAGTATAGTTTTGGAAATGAAACTATACGAAACTTTGGTAGAGGCTTATGCCTTTTAGACCTTTTGTTAGGATCTGAGTTTGAATTACTTGTAGTTTTTGTTTCAAAAATGGAAAATGATTGAGTTTGAAAGAGATTTGCAGCAGAAATAAATGGAAAACTTTTACTACAAGCAATGGTCGTTTGTTTTCATCATCATCATGCTTTCAAGTTGGTAAACTCGCATGTGATTCACAAACTCCCCCTCAGCCTTTACAATTGAAGTTTGGTAGTAAGAAAATGCAGAGAAGATGATATGCGAAAGTTGATCTTTTAATAGACAAGTTAAACTGTTACACAAGTTCCTATTTATACTAAACTATCTAACCACTGAGCATCTTTGATGACGTCAGGGTTGATAGTGACAGGAAACTAAATGTAACTAACTACAAACACTACTAATACTAACTATCAGTGCTTAGCGCTGTTACATTGATAATCTATCTAATGACTAAGCTCTGATCTCTATCTTCTGATCCTTGTAACTCTGGCAGACCTTTGCAACTTTGTGAAGTCAGATGATAGGAGAGCAGTATTTAGGGAAAGCAGTGTATGTACAACAGAGGTTGTAACCTCTGATAGTTTAACCAAAGCTCGGATAGTGTTATTTGGCTTTGTATCATCCGTTCCTTTCATAGGGTTCAATCCCAACAATCTTCCCCTGGAACAGATGATGCCAAAAACACTTTATTCTTAGTCTTTATTCCTCAGGAAGAATTCTCTTATTTGACCTTTGAATTGAAGTTCAAAGTTAAGAGATTCTATGTCATCAGCATCCTTATCTAGCTCTAAACATAATAATTCTTGGAAGTCTTCTACTGTAAGCCCATAAGCAGCTTCCATAGATAGTTTAGTGGCATTACCATCAGACTTGAGCAGTGTCAATTCATGGTGTCCTTGTCGACCTTCCATTTTAGAATTTTTGGGTCTGAAGGTTTTCTTGAATGAGCTTTTATTGCTGAGGATTGAGAAGGAGCTATTTGTGATAAATCTTTAGCCAGCTTGGCACTTGAATCATCTGTTGGATAATCAATCATGTTCTGTATACCTTCTTTGATAAATGTATCCTCAAACTCTTTGTCAGTCTTTTCAAACATCTCCCCTTGCCTTTTTCTGTGTAACAGGGCAAGTGTGGAATGGGCAGATGTTGTGCTGGACTTTTTGGAGAGTTGGGCTTTGAGAATAGCATCTTCTTTTGAATAATCAGGTTTAGGAGGCATAGGATGGATCCTTTTTCCTCCTTTCTTCCAACTTTTTGTAAGTGTCTATCACCCTGACCTCACCCCATCTCATCACTTGATTCTTTGAACCATAATGGTTCTAAATTAGTTCATTCTTCATTCTCTTCAACTTCAAGTCTCTTTCAGTCATATCTTTCTTGTATAAATCCCAGTTAGGAGGAGTTGGCTTTTTGAGAGGGTCTTTCAACATTTCTTGCATTCTGTTGATTTCTTCTCTTAGCTCATCTGTGCTCCAATCCCTAAACTGTGCCCTTGTTGCCTTATCATCTTTTTCCATGATATACTCAATGAGTTCACTTTTGAGCAGCTTATCTTCCCTTTCTGACAACTGGTTGCTCAGTCTTTGACAAAGTTTTGTAAAATGGGCTTTACTTAGTTGAAAGAACATGGCAATCTGTATTTCTCTATCATCTTTACCGGCTATTTCTCTTTTGGCAATATCCTCTGCTTGCATCTGTTTCAACTTCAGGTAATCATCAACATTTGCAGGTCTTGGATAGCCATCAAGTGATAAGATTGTTCTTTTGTCAGGGTCTTCCTCTGAGTAGAAACTTAGGATCTCTTTCCTGACTTCTGGTAAATCAAGAGGATATAGCTTTGCTGCAGGAGTAACTTCAAGAGTTGAAGTTGTTGTAAGCTCTGATATGGAGGATATTGGTTGTGATGATAGTGGAAGAGGTGTAGGAATCTTATCATCATTTATCACTTTTATGATTTTTCTCCTTTTAAACCTTAAAGTGGGTGATGGTGGTAGTGGGATCTTAGGTGGTGTGGATAATGGATGAGTTGATGTGGGAAATGTGATCATGGCAGTGGATAGAGTTGCATCTGTTGCAACCTCTGTTGTATCAACAGATGTTGACACATCAGGTGCTGTAACATCTGCTTGTGTAGACGTGGGTTGTGATTTTGAAGGTGTGCTTGATTTTTGGGAAGCAGAGGTTTTGATGGTTGGATTGGTTTTAGGCTTAGTTTTAGGAGGTGTGGTTGTTGGTTGCCTGGCTTTTCTAGCAGGTATCTTCTTTGATGAAGTACCAACCTCTCCTTTTTCTTTTTGTTTTTCAATATTTCTTTCAACCAGTACCTTTCCTTCTTCAAACACATTCTTCTTATGTGACACCCTTTCCTTGGCCACTAATTCATCGGTTAGATCCTTTTTCTTTGATCCATCAGGCCTGGAAATGTTCATTGTTGGCCTACTCATGTCATCATCAATTTTTAACTTCTTTGGACCCAAAGGTTTCTCCCCCTTTTTGGCTTCATCTGTTGTAACAAAGATAACCGTTGGAGGTGCTTGACCAGTGGTTTGAAGTAGATGGGCTTTGATGGCCTTGATGTCTGCAGCAATGTCTTGATATCTAGCTTTAACCATATTTCGAACATTATTCATCTGATGCTTATGTTGTAGTTCCAAATAATGTTGTTGATGTTGAAATAGAGGGTTTAAAGCATCTTTGAGATCAGCAGAGGATAGAACAGAGGGTTGACTTTTTGTAGCTATCATCTGCTTCAGTAAACTTTTGATTTCATCAACAGAATTTTCTATCCTTGTCACTCTCTCCATCAAATCCTGAGTATTTTAGCTCATCACCTAATTTAATAGGATCATCTGAACTCCTACCTGAAGTGGTAGTTTATCTATGGTATCATTAGCAGTGGTTTTAGTACCAACTTCAACCATAGATGCCCCTTTGTCTTGGAACTGGGGACTTCCCACAACAGAGGTAACAGTTGTTGCGTTCAACCAAGTCTTAGTAATGAAACCACTGTCCAACCGAGAACTTGGGAGTTCAGCAATTGTAGTGGCTGCTTGAGTTGAACTATCACCAAGGGTTACATGTAACCCAAGGGATGTAGCCGCTTCATGTGCTGATGGGCTAGCAACGAATAAAGAGTCAGGCCCAGCCTCTTGATGAAGTATATTCTCAGTAATAGGTTGTTGAGAAGTGCTGGTTTGTGCCTAGTTTAATTCAATTGCATTCAGCAATGGTAAAATAGTAGGTGGAAGTGTGGTCATTGGTGAAGGTGGCTGTGTAGAAAGCGACAGCGCCACGGGAGAGGGGCTGTGAAAGATAGAACCAAGTGGATCTAGAGCTTCATAATTTGGTGTCCCTGTGTCTACAACTTTTTCCTTTTGTGAGGAAGAAGGAGGAGTTTCAAAGCCGGTTGGAGATCTTTGAACCATCTGCTGTGAAGAAGTAGCAGCAGTGGTTTGTGACTGTAGTGATGTCACTGGGTTAACCTCTGAGATCTCATCTTCCAGAGGACCCTTTTTGGGTTTGGTGGGCTTTTTGGTAAGTGTTTTGGTTTTCTTTTTGAGGATTTTTGGTGTGGGCTTCAGAGCAGCGGTTGTGGTGCCCTGATCACCAAGAGCAGTGGGCTCAGTAGCAAGAGGTTGAGTTTGAACATTTTGTTCAGGTAAAACTTGCTCAGCCTCCTCTACTTGTGTTTTCGCAACTTTATCTTAGTTTGTTATTCTGGTGAAGGTTTCATAAGTGAGGCAGCCTGGTTTAGTCACAGCGCCTATTTTACTTTCAGGACCTTTAATTTGATCTTGTAAGTAAACACTCAGAAAACGTGGATGAATCAAAAAAGCTTTTCTTTTTGCAATATTTTGAAAATTATTCACAAGATCATTGAACAGTATCTGGGAGTAGTTAAAATATGTGTCAGTTAAAATTGCATACCCCAGATATTGCATGTTCAATGGAATTTCATTGAAAGTAGTGGTTTTTGCTGAGAGACAAGTTAGAATTGTGTGAAAGAAAAATCTCATCTCAGCAGGAAAGTTAGGTTTAAAGATGGTTATACCTTTAATCTGGCCTACATAACCTCTTTCCAGAAACTCTGCTTGGATCTCATTTTGGGGAAATGACAAAGGGTGTTCTATGTCATTTAACTTGAAAACTTGAGAGATCGATTGGGGGCTAATTTGCATCAACACTCCCCCTACTCTTGAGATTATTGTATAAGGAACACCAGCAGCAGTTGAGTGAACCTTAGCCTTATTCCAGAAATCACGAAGAGAATCAATGTAAATTGGGGCTTTGACTTCTAACATGTGCTTGAATTTTGACTTTTGCAAAATTCGAATCATTGGATGATAGCGAGTATTTGTGTTGTTTGCTTCAAGTATGGCGGTGTAATTATGTGGGGTTTTGATTATGAGAGTGTAGGGTGAAGTGCTTGTGTGGATTTCTTCGAAGATTTTGATTTTGGAGCCATTGTGTTAGAGAGAAAAAACTGTTTTGAGATTTTTGAAATCGACACAGTTTAGGGTAAACACTGGTGAGGGATAAAACAGGGTTTTGAAAAAGTGAACATGACGTGGCATCTGATGCAAGATCTGATGGCGAACATCTGGCCACGTGTAACTCTGATGAGAGAAGTACTGATTTTTAACACTATCAGTGGATAGCTATCAGTGTTTTGAAAAAGTGGTAAAAATGGAAGTCATAGGATACACTTTAACAGTGGATAAGATTTTGAAGCCTATCAGAGGTTTTGAGCAAACAGATGTTAAGAGCAGACTTTTAAAGATTTATTGAAAAATTCAATTTTAACTATTTTTAAGGATGAGTTTTTGATTTTCTGAAAACATTTTGATGCTATGTACGCATGGATTTACAAGAAAACTTGTTTTTAATCCATGTTTAGCATTCCAATTCTTGAGATCAAGTTTTCAAAGGTAGATGTATCCAATGCCTTGGTTAAAACATCTGCCAACTGATCTGAAGTATGGACATGATGCAAAGAAATCAAACCTTTTTCATAGCAATCTCTCACGAAGTGATGTCTGATGTCAATGTGCTTTGTAGTTGGATGAGAAACTGGAGTTTTAATGATGTTTTCAGCAGCTTAACTGTCCAATCTGAGGGAGTCTTTAGTGCAGTTACACCAAAATCCAGCAACTGGTTTTGAAGCCACAAGAGTTGAGCAGTGCAGCTAGCAGCAGCAATATACTCTGCCTCAGCGGTGGATGTTGAAACTGCAACCTGCTTTTTGCTTTACCAAGACACTAGACAATCACCTAGGAATTGACATCCTCCTGATGTGGACTTCCTTGTAGTTTTACACCCAGCAAAGTCACTATCATATTCCCATTAGCTGGATACCAGATACCAAGTGTGGGAGCACCTTTTATGTATCTGAATATCCTTTTTACAGCAATAAGATCAGACTTTCTAGTAATGCCTGTGATCTGGCACAAACACGTGTTGCAAACATGATGTCTGGCCTTGATGCAGTTAGGTACAATAAAGACCCAATCATGACTTCTATAAAGAGTTTGATCAACAAGGTCATCTTTACCATCAATGGTGACTAGCTTGGTGGTTGCCATGGGTGTGCTACATGGTTTACAATCATCCATATCAAACTTTTTAAGCAGTTCTTTCACATACTTGTTTTGATGGATAAATGTACCATTTTGCAATTGTTTAACTTGGAGACCAAGAAAACATTGGAGCTCACCCATTGCACTCATCTCAAACTCTGCTGCCATGAGTTTTCAAAACTCTTCACACATAGCAGTGCTTGTGGATCCAAAAATGATGTCATCCACATAAATTTGGACAAGCATCACATCTTTTCCTTTCCATTTTAAGAATAGGGTTTTATCTATTTTACCTCTAGTAAACCCTATGGATAAGAGAAAAGTGGATAGAATTTCATACCAGGCTCTTGGTGCTTGCTTCAAGCCATACAATGCTTTGTTGAGCTTGTAGACATGATCAGGATGGAATGCATCTTCAAAACCTGGAGGTTGACAGACATACACCTCTTCTTTGATTTTTCCAAACAAAAATGCACTCTTTATATCCATTTGATACACCTTTATATTGTGGTTAGCAGCAAAAGCTAAGACCAGGCGAATAGCTTCCAACCTTGCTACAGGAGCAAAAGTCTCATCATAGCTATACCTTCTTCCTGTCTGTAGCCTTGAACCTCGAGCCTTGCTTTGTTTTTACAACAATACCCCTTTCATCAGTTTTGTTCTTGAAGACCCACTTTGTGCCAATTGGACTTACATCTTTTGGTAGTGGCACAAGCTCCCAAACTTGTTATCTCTTGAACTGAAGAGTTCTTCTTGCATGGCTTCTACCCAGCTGTTGTCTTTCGGTGCCTCTTGGTACTTGACTGGCTCTGTGAGTGATAGAAAACCAGCAAAAAGACAAATATTTTGGGATTGGCTCCGTGTGAGCACCCCAGATTTGATGTTGCCAATAACTTGATCTGCTGGATGGCTTTTGAGATAAATCAAATCACCTTGGTATGGAACAATAGCATTTTGAGGTGATGGCTGCAAATGTGCATCATCTGAGCTAACCTCTACTGGTGAATTTGAAGTATCAGCCGCTGATGGAAATGGAGGTGGTGGTATTGGGGGTATAGAGGTAACATTCTGATGATTTTGTTGCCCAATTGTAGGACTTATATCAACAGATGTTTGATTTTGTGAACTGGCAGAGGTTGAGGATCAACCACTGTTGACCCAGAAGTGGCAGAGTTTACACAAGAGCTTGTGGCACCTGATCCTCTATTGGAAGAATGGACTTTTGTTTGTGGAAGCATATAGTCATATTCTTGATCTTGATATTCTCTAGATAATTGTGGTGTACCTGCATTGTCTAGCTTGATAGAAACATCAGCAAATGTGAATTTATCTAAATCAAAAAGCTCTGCAGGATTTGCTGGGGTTTTCAGTGATGAGAGTTCATTGAACTTCACAATCAAAGTTTCTTCAACACACTTGGTCCTAGAGTTAAAAACTCTGTAGGCTTTAGAAGTGGTTGAGTATCCCAGAAAATAACCACAGTCAATTTTAGCTGCAAACTTAGATATAGAATCTTTTAAGTTCAAAATGAAGCATGGACAGCAAAAAACTTTAAAATAGGAAATCAGAGGTTTGATTTTATACAAAATCTCATAGGCAGTCTTTGATGCCTGGGTTAATAAAAACTCTGTTTGGACATAGCAAGCAGTGTTTACAGCCTCTGCCCAGAAGGACAAGGGTAAACCAGAGTCTGCAAGCATAGTTCTTGCTGATTCAATTAAAGTTCTATTTTTCCTTCAACCACCCCATTTTGCTCTGGAGTTCTTGGAATGCTATATTGTCTAACAATTCCTTTAGACTCACAAAAAGCATCCAACCCCTATTTTTAAACTCTGTTCCATTGTCACTCCTAAAGATTTTTACTGGAAGATCAAATTGCTTTTCTACTTGTTTAACAAAGTTTTGCAAAACGACTGCAGTTTCATCCTTGGAGTGGAGAAAGAAGGTCCATGTAAACCTAGAGAAATCATCAACTATCACTAGGCAATATCTTTGTGTTTTAAGCTCATGATTTGCATTGGGCCAAACAAGTCCATGTGAAGCAATTGTAAACATTGGCTTGTTTTGGACTCTTCAATTGATTTGAAAGAACTTTTATGTTGTTTTCCTTTTAAGCAGGAAACACAATGTTCTTCACATGAAAATTGCTTGTGAGGCAAACCTCTTACAAGACTTTGTTTTGAGAGTGTGGTGATAGTTTTAAGATTTGTGTGTCCAAGTCTTCGATGCCATAACTCAGTCTCTTTGCTGGAAGCAACTGAGAATAGGCATGTTCCAGACATAGGATTATCTTTTAGCATATCTACCACATACACATTCCCACTTCTGTGTGCAGTAAGTTGTGCTTTGCTCTCAGCAATGATTTGATCAATCTTTTAAAAAACCTCTGGTCCCACAATTTGATAAGTTTTCTTAGTGAAGAAGGATCCATACCCTTTGTCACTCATTTGTGAGACACTCGGCAGGTTAACTTTCAAATTGTCAATTAAATTCACATTTTCAAACTTGAGTTTACCACCCAGAACCGACCCAGACCCTAAAACCTTTCCCTTTGAGTTATTACCAAAAGATATATCACCCCCCCATGAGCCATGAAGTCTTTGAGAAGGGCTCTACATCCTATCATGTGCCTGGAACCTCCACTATCTACATACCATAAGCTATCAAGGCAAGTAGAGGTCCCTGCATCAAGTAAATAGATCAGTTAAGATAGGTCTCCAAAGCCAAAATGGCTTTGGATGAGGTCACCGATGGTCCAGCCTCAAGTTCAGGACAATGGTCAGTGGTTTGGATATTTTCTTGTAACATCTGCTCTTGACCATTTCCTATCAGATGATTGTATCCATAGGGATGCTTATTCACTCTTTGCTTTGAAGGTTTTTTGTATCCTTCATAAGTAAGAGGAACCCTTTTATAGGCTGGTTGGCCATACCCTCTTGGAAATGAATTTGATGGTGGGGCATCTGTCACTTGCACCTCTCTAGAAACAGAGGTTTTGTTTAAAGCTTTTGTAATAGATGTTTCAGTTGGTTCAAAACTCTGCTTAGATTTACTTCCAGCAGAACTTGAACCTTCTCTTTCTATTGCTTTTGCCTTGATCTCTTTTACCTTTTGTTCATAGTTTTTGAGATAGGCACACTCTTGAGTTAAGTGATTTGTTTTGTTGCAGATGGTGCATCTTGAAGAATTTTTGATAACACAAGTTTTGCTAATGTCATAGGCTTTTAAAAGAAAACAATCTGCAACCACATGATTTCTTTTTTTCACAGAATTCACAAAACAAGTTTTTAATATTTACTCTTCTTTTCCTATCAGACTTTTTATCAGCAGTGGTTGTAACCTCTGCTGGTATATCTTTGATAGGGATCACCAGTGCTTTTGGGGCTTTAATACCATCAGAGGTTGCAAAGTCCATTGGCTTAAAGTTTTCTAAAATATCACATTCATCTGACCAGGTTGGTTTAAACTGATATTTTTCAATTTCTTTATCTTTTGTTGAAACCTCTGATTTTTCCAAAACAATTTTGTTTCCAGATTTATCTGTGATTTTTATTTCTTCACCAGCCAAATTTGTTGGGACTATTTCAACCAACTCAGAATCAATTTCAGCAACATTTTTCTCATTTTGATCATAGGTTCTAAAACCTACACCAAACTTAATGTTGCTCTTGATCTGAGCATCAAGCATAATCTCATAACCTTTACAGGACTCAACCCATTTTTCACAAATGATTTGGGTTTCTTCTAACTCCTTTTTACACACTTGGTATTTTTCTACCATAGTTTGGAGTTGGTCCTTGGTTATGCTTGATTCATGTCTCAGGCTACTCATTTCAGAATCTTTTTCACTTAACTTTGATTTTAACTCTTTAATCAGTTTTTCAAAATTAAGTTCATCTTCTAAAATTTTGTTGCTCAGGTTTTCATTCACCTGCTTAATGTTTGCAAAAGCAATGATGCATTTGTCAGAACATAAATCTTTTAGGATCTGAAGTGATACCTTTGTAGCAGCCATGAGAGCACCATCACACCCATCTTCACACACATCAACATTCCATGGGTCAGCAGGAGAGTTCTTTTCCTCATCAGCCGCATTTTTCTTTTCTTCACTTGAAACCACTGTTTCATCACAAACTTGAACTTCATCAGTTTTTGACACTAACTCCACAGATTCAACATCTTCAGCAATTGTCTCTAAGGCCATTAAACAAAATTCTTGTTCAACATCGTTTTTGGCCACTAAAGCAAAGTTCTCATCAGACAAATCCTCAGGCAAGCTACTCCAGTCAACATAACTTTGTGTGAAAAAGCTCTGTTGACCAACCTCTGCTGGACTAGCAGTGGTTTGAGCAGGTTGTGTGACAATGGGTACTTGTTGTACATGCACTTGAGGATGTGATGGTGCCTGAACATATTGAATTTGTGGAGCAGTGGATTGAACATAATGCACTGGAACAGTAGTAGCAGGATGTGCAAAGTGGGCAATGTTTTGAACATGTTGAGCAGGGGTATATTGGAATAATGAGCAGTGTTTTGTGTGTACCGAGGTCTAGGGCCAGGATGAGTCACTATTGGTCCAGAATTTTGAGACATGCATTCTCTGGAAAAGTGTCCTAACCTATTACACTTATAACACTTGACTTTTGATTTATCCAGCCCAACCTTCAACCCCCCATGCAATCCTGGGAATTTCCTACCAGTTCTCTTATAAAATTTACTAGCCCTAACACTCAATAGGGCCAGTTGGTGCAAAATATCCATTTCTTCAAGATCAGAAGGTTCAAAGTGTTGCAAGTCATTCAGCTCAAAGGATAGATTATCAGAGGTTTGGCTTTCCCCACTAGCAGTGAAAGCATAGTTGGGTGCATATGTTTCGGATCCCAAGTTCCCACCAGAAGTAATATCTATATAGTGATCATAACTTTGGTCCTTACTGCTGCCAGATCCCTCTTCTTGGCCAATAAGAGCTGTATTACCCAATGAGTAATCATCAGTCATTTTTCCAGAATCTTGCAACTTCTTTTTCTGGTTTAACTCTCTCTCATAAGTGAGGAGTATCCCATGAAGTTGTGTCAACGACATTTCTTTAAACCCAACAGACTATCGTGTTACATAAGCTACAGTCTCCCACTTATCTGGTAACGATCTAAGGAAACGACTATTGACAGTCGAATTAGGAAAAACCACGTTAACTAGTCTAAGTTCACTGATGAGACAGCTCTACTGTTCGAACTGTTGTGTTAGAGACTCTCCTGTCAAGTGACAAAACGTTTCATACTGCTGATTTAGAACTTCTCTGTTACTTTCAATCACTTCCTCAGTCCCACCGAATTGCTCTTTCAGTGCATCCCATAACTGCTTTGCACTATTGCAATGGAGTAGACCAGCATAAATCTCATTGGGTAAGGCAGAAGCAACTATGCTAAATGCCTTAGCATCCAATTCAATTTTCTGGAAATCCTGCTCCGAAAAGTTTTCAAGATTTTTTGGCACTTGTTTAGTTGGATCCTCTGTGCTTGGTACCATCGGAATGTGAAGTCCATAAGCAACAGATCTCCAATAACCGGTGTTTTTCTGAGCAAGGATATAACCCATTTGTCATTGCCAAATGAAATATTCATTTCTTTTGAGCATCGGCGGTTTGAATAAGGATCCAGAATTGGCATCCTGTGTGTTTTGAGACATTTTCAGTTGATTTTACACAGATTTCTGTTTTAAAAACTTTGAACGTAATAAAACTCTGTTTATCAAGCAAAAACAACCAAACTAAATAGCAGAGAGCTGATCTGTTCAAATTAAATCGATTGTTAGATTGAATTTGATGAATCAAGCTCTGATACCAATTGTTAGGATCTGAGTTTGAATTGCTCGTAGTTTTTGTTTCAAAAATGGAAAATGATTGAGTTTTAAAAGAGATTTGCAGCGGAAATAAATAGAAAACTTTTACTACAAGCAATGGTCGTTTGTTTTCATCATCATCATGCTTTCAAGTTGGTAAACTCGCATGTGATTCACAAACTCCCCCTCAGCCTTTGCAATTGAAGTTTGGTAGTAAGAAAATGCAGAGAAGATGATATGAGAAAGTTGATCTTTTAATAGACAAGTTAAACTGTTACACAAGTTACCTATTTATACTAAATTATCTAACCACTGAGCATCAATGATGACGACAGGGTTGATAGTGACAGGAAACTAAATGTAACTAACTACAAACACTGCTAATACTAACTATCAGTGCTTAGCACTATTACATTGATAATCTATCTAATGACTAAGCTCTGATCTCTATCCTCTGATCCTTGTAACTCTGGCAGACCTTTGCAACTTTGTGAAGTCAGATGATAGGAGAGCAGTCTTTAGGGAAAGCAATGTATGTACAACAGAGGTTGTAACCTCTGATAGTTTAACCAAAGCTCGGATAGTGTTATTTGGCTTTGTATCATCTGTTCCTTTCATAGGGTTCAATCCCAACACCTTTCATAACGGGGCATTGTAGGGGGGGAGAGCTTGATAACATCCCCAACACCGTCTCCCTGAGTATTATAGTGGCATGAAGAGGGAGGTTCAAACCTGGAGGGGGGGTTATTTAGTTAATTAGTATATAGGGTAGAAATGAGGTTTGCCATTAAAAAAATATATGGAAACTATTGTTGAGTAATAAAACTTTGAAAAGTCTTTTATACAATTAAGTTTATAAAAAAAACTCTTCTTTCTATAACAATCAGAAATATACAAAGTTTTAAATTATCGAATTGCATAAAATTAATTAAGATACACCTAATAATTTTGATCCAAAAATATACTACTATTCAATAAAATGTCATTCAAAATGAAAAAGAAACCAACATAATAGATAAATGTGTTAGTGCAGTATTCGTGTGGCCATAGATATAAATTTAATTGCGCTAGTTATGTCAATGTCTTGAGTCTGTATTATACCGGACAGAGGTTTCGCTAGATTGTGTTAGGATTGGTTAGACCAAGTTAGGATTCGGTACGACACGATACGTTGAGAGCGGATATGATCAGACATGATGTCATCATTCTACATGATGACATCATATCTAATGCATCATAATTTTGATCAACATTACAACATCATAATACATCATAATTTTACATCAACATTACAACATCACAAGTCAACGTGTATAACTTGAGAATGTGGATTTGCAAGAAACAGATAATGAATATTATACATTTGTACGAAGTGAAGAAATATGTTTGTACGAGGTAGGCATGGATCTCTTTGTACGAAGAGACATGCAACTATATATAGTTGGAAGAACACTGCGCCCACAAGCAGAACAATGACTTCGCACAAAGATCATTCAAGCTTCATCAAGATCATAGTCTAGATTAGGAGAATTTGTAGCGTATAAGTCGAAACTCTGTCCGGTTTACGTTGAATAGTAATAAACAGTGATTATTTACGTTTCATGTATTGATTACAACTCGGTTTTACAGATTCCGCACGTAAAATAGTTTAAACGCAGAGCTTATGTTCTTCGGTGAACCGATCCGTACCTACAAGTGGTATGAGAGCTACAGAAGATCTGCGTATAGTCTTGATCGAATCGGAAGAGTTTTGGTGTCTTTCGATGTGTTCTTCGTGTCTTTCGGACTGAATCGATTGATTTTGGTGATTTCGAATCGTTCCTGTGTGTCATTTGTGAATTCTGAACTGTTTACAGTGATAACTGCTTGTTTCGGATTGTTTCCGTGTGATTCTAAAGTGTTTGCATTTGTTTTCATTGAGTTTCGATCTGTTTTAAATGGATTAATTGAGATAAAATCTAAAAGTATCATTTATATCATTAGAATATACAATCAAAATAAGTTGAAATATACACATAATATACATCAAAACTAAGACAACAATTGAAATAAGATGAAGACAAATTTGAAGCTCATCACTATTCTTCAACAGTTGATCTGAATCAGAAGTTGTATAAACTGATTATTCGAGAAATCACATCAGTATTAGATCTGAATTGTTGTTGTGCGACTAAATCTGAATTGGTTTGAAGTTGTTTTATTTTTTGGATATGAATCTGAGTTGAACGGTTTTGAAGAAGTGTTATTTTGCTGTTTTGGTTATGAATTGTAGAGTTGCAGGTTGTGAGTAGTGTTGTTGTTCAGTGGTGAATCAGTGAATCAAAACTTTGAGATCTGATTCGTTATGTTATTGAAAGAAAGTTTGCGCTAATTGAATAAGGAAAAGAAAGTACAAGCCCTAGCTTATATACAGATAATTAGTGTCACACCCCAACCGATGGCGGAAACATCAGGATGAGACGAACAAATTGCTCAAAACATCATAACACTATGTGACAATATGAATTAAATTGAATTTCATAAATTCCTAAAGTAATACTAGAGGTCAACATAAACGACATTATTTCGAATATATAAGAAAATAGTTTAATCTACGTGTGTTTCTAAGTCCACTTAAATCTTGTTTCTTCGCTTAGCATCATCTTGTCTAACGAACCTGCAACATGTATTAAAATAGAGTTCAATGCAAAAGCAAAGATGAAGTATACAAGTTTGATACATAGCATAAAATAGTTTAAATTTGTCTAACAGCTCGTACCCAACATGAATCACAATATGCAAGTTAGTAGTACGTTGAAACGGTGTCAAGTATATGTTCAAACCCAAGAATACAATGCGTTAAAATAGCTTATCCCAAAGAATGACGGGGGTACATAGTTTAACTTAACAATACCCCAAGACTAGTAGGCGGTGCATTCTATAGCGCTATAATTGTTATGGTAGGCTTGTACGAAGTTAATGAGCATATAGACACGAAAAGTTTACATACGAGATTAACAAGCATCATATAGTTTCATGTTTCATCATGGATAGAGAGTGATTCAAATAGTTTCAAAAGTTTGTGTGTTTTATATAGAATACATGTTGCACCCTAAAAGTTTTCAAAAGTAAAATGGGTTCGAGTATACTAACAATATTGCATATGCTTTCCGATTATCCAATGTGACGAAGTTGTCGAGACTAGGAGGATGAGTGTGTTTGGTTTGGGGTTTATGGAGAGTTTATATTCGGGTTTAGGAATTTGGAGCATAAAGCATAGCAAAGTAATTACGCAAGGAAAATAGTCACTTAGGTCTAGCACTCATTTTTGACACTATGAGAACCCATAAGGGTTAATGTGATTTCATAGGTTAACACCTATTAGAATCATAACGAGGAATAAAGCACTTAGGTGATTAACTTAGTAACTTGACAAATGATTAGGTAGCCATTATCAAGGGTTCGGTTTTTAAGTATGTTATATAGTTATTTACATATATACTATGTCATAACTCCATCAAAGATGTCATAGAAGTCATGCAGGAGGTAGGAGGTATAACCATTCATTTAGGGACCTCATGTAAGTTCACCACTACACAAGTTGTAATAGACAACAAGGAGGGTCAAGAACAAGATTATTAATGGAAATGAAATTCATGTTTATCACTATACCAAGTAGCCTAGTAAGCTACAACCCGGTGAGCCGACGTCAACATAAGTCGAAGGCTAGACGGGGTTGTGTTACTTTCATCTAGCAAACTACATTGGGATAGTGATAAGAAATCATCAAGTGATGTGTGGACTTAGTTGTAGGATAGCCCAAGCTAACCGGGTAGTCACACTTACATCAAGTTCAAGACTTGGCATCACTTGTGAGCTTAAAGCTCATGTAAAACAGAAAGTTTAGGGTGTTAAACAGCCCTTAGTTCATGTACACAAGCTTGGTTATGCTTCATTAATCATAAACTTGATTAGGAGCTAAAGAACACAAGTTTGGTTGAAGTATATCATAAGTTTTAAAGAGATTTGTTCAAAACATAAAGTTTGGAGCCCTTTAGGTGAATATCCAGGTCTGGATTCTCCAAGGAGAACTCGTGGAATCAAACCTAAGGTTTATCCAAGGAAGTAGGAAGAAGAATCAAGTAAAAATGTTAAGAAATGAGCAAGTTATGCTCACTTTGGTGAAGTAACAAGAATCTGCCAACGTTCTTGAGTTGCAACAGATTTGAGGGTGATTGAGAGAGATTAGAGGGTGTTAAGAAAGTGTAGAATGTGTGGAGAAGGTGTGGTATTTATAGGGAAGAGTTTAGGGTTAATTGGGGGTGTTAAATGGCGGTTTAAGGTGATTGGGGAAGGAAGAAAAATGGGATTTCGTGCCAAACCCGCGGCTGTTTGAACATTCTGCCCGCCAGACTAGCTTACGGACCGTAAGCCTAAAGCCTTGCGGTCCATAAGGCTTAGGCAGAAAATTTTTATTTTATTTTTTTTATTGATTAAAAGCTTATCTAAATGTTACATATTGATGGTTTATGATCATTTAAGCGTTTTTAAGCACATGAAGCACATATCAAGGACTGGTATAGGTAGGTATGGGTGTGATTACGTAAAAATTATCACGTATAAGTTTCGTATGAAGCATGCATGTTGCGTATTATGGATTTATCAAACGTTTGCAAGTATTAAGGATCAAGTCTCATCTGTATGAATGTATGAACACGTATAACATGAATTGAAAATAAAATACCAGTTCATTATGATTCAAGTCTCGGATTTTGAAATGATTACAACGAAATGGCGAATACAAAGTTACGATGTTTCCAAAAATAACATTATAGGATGGGCTTCCTAACTAACTTCAGTTTAACATGCTAAACAAACTAACTAACATCTGGACTAATGTGGTGACTGAAATGTGTCAGTCATAATCTGCACATCCCCCCTCAAGTTAGAGATGTAGAGAAACCCAACTTGGAAAGAAGTAGACGATGTTGAGGAATAGATAAACTCTTTGTAAATATATCAGCCAATTGGTCATTAATTCGAGTGTGTATGAGAGAAATCAATCCTTCTTGTAGCTTTTCACAAACAAAATGACAATCTAGCTCTATATGCTTAGTGTGCTCATGAAAAATCAGGTTCTTAGCAATATGTATTGCAGCTTGGCTATCACACTTCAAAGTAACTGGCGTGATATTAGGAACATGTAGTTCAGTTAACAAACGAGTTAACCATGCTAATTCAGCAGTGACCCATCTAAGAGAACGATATTCAGCTTCAGCAGAACTTAATGAAACCGTAGGTTGCTTCTTGGATTTCCAAGAAATGGGAGAACCACCAAGAGCAACGTAAAAACCACTTACCGATCTATGAGTGTTGGGGCAAGATGCCCAATTTGAATCACAAAAGCCTGCAGATCATAGGTAGGATTATTATTGAAAAATAATCCTTGTAATAAAGTGCCTTTGACATATGCAAGAGTATGGAGAGCTGCATTCCAATGAGGTAACCGAGGATTTTGCATAAATTTACTAAGAAATTAAATCGCAAAGGCTAGATCTGGACGAGTATGAGTAAGGTAGTTTAGTTTGCCCACAAGTCTTCGATATTGTAAAGGATCATCTAACAAGGAGCCTTCATTAGCCTTCAATTGTAAATGATGAGGTAATGGACAACTAGTAATTGACAAATCAGAAGCATGGAATTCAGATAACAAATCTTTAGCAAATTTTCATTGAGACATAATAACTCCTTTTGAAGTTTGTAAAATTTCCATGCCCAAAAAATAATTGAGATGCCCGAGGTCTTTGATCTTGAAAGAAGAATGTAAAAATTCTTTAAGAGATGTAATCTCTTCTTGATTATTACCGGTCACCACGATGTCAACATATACAGCTACGTATACCACCGAAGAACCTATTGATTTAGAGAACAGAGAATGATCATTCTGAGACTCAATGAAACCTTTGGATTTCAGGGCAAAAGATAACTTTCCATACCATTGGCGAGAAGCCTGCTTTAAACCATATAGGGATTTTTGAAGTTTAAGCACTTGATTAGAAGAAAGAGTCATTCCCGGTGGTGGTAACATATTAATGTCCTCATCCAAATCGCCATGCAAAAACGCATTATTTACATCCATTTGAAAAAGAGGCCAGTTTCTTTTAGTAGCAAGAGCAACAAGACTACGAATTGTGGTCATTTTGATGACAGGAGAGAAGGTTTCAGTATAATCAATACCAGCTTGTTGAGTATCACCACGAACCACAAGGCGTGCTTTACACCTTTCAACAGAGTCATTTGCATTATGTTTAACTTTATAAACCCACTTACATTTGATTTCCTTCTTTCCGAAGGAAGATCAACAATGTCCCAGGTGTGATTTGCTTCAAGAGCTACAAATTCAGCATTCATAGCATCTTGCCATGCTGGAATTTGAGCAGCCTCTTTATAAGAAGTAGGCTCATTAAAGGTATCAATGGTGCTCAGAAGTGTTTTGACTAGGCAAATCATTATCAGAGTAGAACAACAAGAGGTAGGATAGGAAGAATTAGTAATAGTGTGAAAACAAAAATGAGAAGAATATTGCAGACATAATCCTATAATTATGAGGGTGGAACAGAAGTTCTTGAGGATCATCTAAGATGAACAAGATCATGAATATGAGTGGAAGAAGAAACATTTTGAGATTATTCAGAATGTGGTATTGGATCAGGAAGTGAAGCAGAAACAGTGGGAGAAGTATCATGTGAAGAAACAGTGGGAAAATCTTCAAAAAAGTGAGAAATATGGTCTATGGAAGGGAATATGAATGAATCTTTTAAATTAGGAATAGAGGGAAATAAAGCTTCAAAGAAAACAACATCACGAGAAACAAACACATGATGTCTAAGAAGATTATATAACTTGTAACCTTTTTTTTTCCAAAAGGATAACCAAGAAAGAGACAGGGGACAGCCCTCGGTTTAAATTTGTCTCCACCATGACTAAGTGTAGAAGCACATGCTAAACAACCAAATGTTTTCAAATGATCATAGGTAGGTGATGTACCCATAAAAACTTCAAATGGAGTTTTTCCATCGAGAATGTGTGTGGGAAACCTGTTAATTAGGTATGTGGCAGTCAACACAGAATCACCTCAAAAGTGAATAGGAAGCTTAGAGTGGAATAACAAAGCTCTAGCCATTTCACGTAAATGCTTATGTTTGCGTTCAACAATCCCATTTTGTTGTGGGACTGCAACACAAGTGGTCTGGTGTAAAATACCTTTACTCAACAAATATGCACTTTGATTTGAACCAGAACCTAGCTCGAAAGCATTATCGGATCGTATACATTTTATGGTTGTGCCAAACTGGGTGGCAACCATATCAATGTAACTTTGAAGGACCGGAAAAGCATTGTTTTTTGTAGATAACAAGTGGGTCCATGTAGTTCTACTAAAATCATCCAGTAGAGTGAGAAAATATTTGAACCCATTATAGGTACTTGTATTATAGGGCCCCCAAACATCGACATGTATGAGATCAAAAATTTTAGAAGTAGACTTAGTACTAACAGGAAAAGGCAACTTATGTTGCCTTGCTTGAGGGCAAATTTCACTATGATCAATAGAATCAAAATGTGCATCTGAAAGAAATTGCGATTGTTTTAACTTGTAAAGAGGCAAATGCCCAAGTCTATGATGCCAAGTTTGGTACTAACAACAGAATTAAAAGATTTATTTGGAAAAACAAAGGAATTAGAAATAAAACGAGTAGAATTGAACAAATATAAGCCTTTGAGTAATTCACCAAGCACCAGTGGCCTCTTTAGTGAAGGGCCCTGCAAGATACAAGATGTGTTAGAAAAGCAGACAATTCCCTTTGTATCATGACATAACCTGGAAATAGAAAGAAGATTATTTTTGAATTTGGGCACAAACAGGACACGCGATAGAGAAAGGTCATCAGTGAGATAGATTAACTGTTCCAGATTTGTACGCAGTTAGAATATTTCCATTAGGAAGAGTAAAGGAAATAGGATGTTGAAGCAAACAGAGTGAAAATAGTTTTCCATCATGACACATATGATCATTACCCCTGTATCAATTATCCATTTTGATTTTAAAGAACCACAATGTGAAGAGCAAGCCATTATACCTTTAAATGTTGCTTGATTGATGGATGTGGCATTATGAGCAACAGCAGTGTGTTTAACAGAAGAATCTTGGTAAATCCTCACTTCATGAGATCATTATACTGATCCAGTGTTAATCTAGGTTGAACGGTAGCACCAACAGTATTGTTATCAATGGCTACATTGCCACTATGCTCTTGTTCATCAACATCCATATTTGCAAACCTTTTTCCCTTTGTGAACTTAAAATCCTTAGAAAAACCAATAATTCTCTAAAGTTATTGGTTGTGTGTCCACTTTTCTTGCAATTTGAACAAACCATATTCTTTTTATTATCATATTTTCCAGTTTGAAAACTAGAATTGACATTCATTGATGCAGATTCATGGATAAAATGATTAGTAGAATGGATTTCTCTTTGCTTCTCATCTTGCATCAAAATACCATAAGCATGATTAATCGAAGGGAGGGGTTGCAACATAACTAGGATTAAGCCCCATGAGAAACTGAACTAATCTTTGATCTTCTTCTCTTTTAGCAATAAGATGTGCAACACCACAGGTACATGAAGGAATTTGATTTAGGGCATTAAGTTCATCCCAATTTGATTTAACCTTAGTAAAATAGGTAGCAATATCATTGTTACCTTGAGTAATTTCACACAGATTCTTCTGCAATTGATAGAACTTGGCAACGTTAGCTTGACCATAACACATTGAGTTCGTTCCAGAGTTGTTGAGCAGTTTCAGTGTACAACACACTATCACTAATTTCTCTTGAAATAATATTAAGGATCCAAGAGATTACCATGTCATTGCACCGTTGCCAGAGATCAGTATGAACATTATTAATCGGTCTCGAAACACCACTGTTGATAAACCCCAATTTGTTCTTAGCAGAAAGAGCAATCATCATCGCCCGCTTCCAAGCTCCAAATCCAGTGCCGTCAAACGATTTTGATACAAGAACCATTCCAGGATGATCTGAAGGATGAAGATGAGGAATCGGCAATAGTACTTGCGGAAGAACTATTTGAATCAGACATTTTGAAGAAACAAAGATGAAATTGTTGATTAACTGAACGAACTAAAACAATTGTGAAGTGAAATTGGGTGAGAAATCGAACAAATTGAAACGATTGTGAAGTGAAATTGATTGAGAAATCGAACAAATTGAAACGATTGTGAAGTGAAATTGATTGAGAAACCAATCAATGAAACAATGAATCGATGAATCAGAGAATATGAGATCGGAGCATAGGTCGCTTTGATACCATGTTATCGAAAGAAAGTTTGAGCTGATTGAATAAGGAAAAGAAAGTACAAGCCCTAGCTTATATACAGATAATTAGCCTAACTAACTTCAGTTTAACAGACTAAACAAACTAACTAACATCTGGACTAATGTGGTGACTGACATGTGTCAGTCATAATCTTCACATGTTAAGCTCTTGTTTCTTGAAGAAGAAGAAAATTAAGATCTGTTAAGTTGTGGCTGTATATATTCGATTGTCATAAGTGTCATCGAAGAAGAATTTGTTGAAGTAATTGATAGTGTTAAAAAATTGGATTATTTGTGGCGCTTGTTTTGGTAGTAAAAACATTAACGACACAAAATATGTTGGCTGGGTTATAGAATTTTATGGTTTAAATAAAGTTAAATCATTTTTAAGATTACGGATTTGACAGCTCATAGTATGTGTTGGGAACTTGAAAATTAAAAGAATAACAAAATGGTGGTCTCGAGAAGTAGTAAAAAGGTTTTGATTGTGTATGGCATAATATCTTGTTGGCAGCTAAAAGGAAAAGCATTAGGGTTTTTTGGTTTAGAAGAAGCAGACGTTTTTCTGTGTTGGGTTTTAAATTCATATCAAGTTTGTGTGTTAAAAAAAAATTAATTTGAGATTTGTTTAGGGTGATGTGATTTCATAAGAAGTTGCTGACTTTTCTATTTTAGAATTGGTGTCATGATTTGAAATTAAAGGAAGATATTGTAGTATTGAAAACAGAAAGTATTATAATTCAGAATGATAAAATTTTTGTGGTACTTTTAGTGAGCTGGTGGTTTATTGTATTCTAGTGGGCACTAAACTCTTTGGGTTGTTGATATAAAGGTGGGACGTGATTTTGAGGCATAAAGTTTGGACCAATTGGATTTTTAAACAAAGTATTGGGCCAGATTTGATAATTAAAATTTTAGTGGGCCGAGAAGTATTCATATTTGGACTGGGTTGTTTTAATACAATTGGGCCATAAAATTTGATACATTTGGGCCAAAATAGTTTGCAAGTGTTGAACTGTATTTTGAGAAAAAGTGTTTTGAACCGGGTTTTTAACCTATAAAATTTTCGAGTTTGACTACTCGGTTCAAAGAAAATACAAGTTTTTCACAAGTTCAAGGCTTAGTGGGTTGCAAATTTAAAAATATGAATTGGGAAGACTTTAGGTTGAAATCAAATATTAATGTATCAACTCGGAAGGGAGTTAACAGTACAAAAGTATTATGAAAAATTTATTTGAAACTTTCATGATCATGAAAGATGAAACATTGGATGAGTTGATAAAACGGTACTATGATTTGATATCAGAAATAAGGATTTGGGTCTGGGTAACAGATGCTGAAAAGATATCAAAGTTTGTAGAATCTCTATCTTTGAGTGGGATGATTATCTAGTTGAATTGAAGGATTTCCATGGTTAAGATGGTTTGATCTAGATGATTTTGTCAAAAAGATTAAAAAACACGAACCAGAAATTGAAAAGAAAAGCTATGAAACAAAAAGCTAGTGAAGCTGTAAAGGTGAAGAATAATGAAGTCAAAAAATCTACCTCGTTTACCATTGAAGCTTCATGTTCTGAACCGGTTTTCCCAAAATGTGAAAAATATAAGACAGATAATGTCAAACTTCTGAAAGATGTGGAGAGTTTGACATTAGAAAATACAAATTTAAAACAAAATGAAAAAGAATTTCAAATAATTTTTTTTAGAATATGAGAAATTACAAATTTAATAAGATTCTAAATATCAGAAAAAATTAGAAAATGAAAAAGTAGTTTTAAATGAAAATATTTTAGAAAAACAAAACGAAATAAATGCACACCTTGAAAAGATAACTCAACTTGAAAAATATTTTGAAAATACTAATAAGAAAGTTAAGATTTTAGAAAAGAAATTGAAAGGTTTTGTTACATCATCTTTATTGCTAGATCATATTGTTTCAAAACTTTCCTCTGTTGAAATTCCAATAAGTGATAATGTTGCAAATTATGACGATGTCATAATTAAGGATGGTGATGATAATACCGATGATGAAAATGATAAAGATGATAAGAATGAAATATTTTTGAAACTAAAAGAAAATTTTCAAGAAACTATTCTACCATTTGTTGAAAAAAGTGAATGTTCAACTTCTAAGCAAAATGGGGAACAAAAACAAAAACAAAATATCATAAATTCTAGAAATTTTCAAAACAAAATAAAAGTTCATTGGTATGATCATCCAATCATTATCAAAACTTAAAAAGTTTTGATTATAAGTGGTGCAGATTTGGTTACAGTGATTCAGAGATAAATTATTACTATGATAGAAAACGGAGAATTGATGAGTACTACAAATGAAATCAGTGTTACGATTTAAGTGTATGGTTTGAAAAGAATGAATGGTGCGATAACGGGTTACAACTGTGGATTAAGTGGACACATTGATTTAATTGCCCGAGAAAGAGATTTGATATAAGAAGATGCTATAATTGTCAAATCAAAGGCCATATTGCCAGAGATTGTCCGATAAATTCTAAGAGAGGATCGTTGGATAAATTTCAATGGGAGAAAAGAAAAGTTGCGAAGAAAACTAAGAAAGTAGGAGAAAAGCCCAAAGAACAGAAAGTGAAATTATCGAAGGGCAAAAAGACAGATTGAGGAAAAAGAGAAAGAAAGCGAGAGAGTATTTGGAAAAGATTTTGTCATCAGATACAACAGCGGATTCAGAAAAAAGTTTTGAAGAATCGTTTTACTCTACAAAGAGTGACCAGTCAAGTAAAACGAATTCATTAGATACAAATCTGAGGACAAAAGAGAGAACGATGGAGAAAATTTTGGTTAATCAAATAGTTAAAAACTCAAAGAAAGTTAATTTTTCAGATAAAGTTTTTATCAAACTGTTTGAATATAAAAAAATGTGAATGTTTGTTTACTTCAGATGTTAATGAATTTGGTAAACCTAAATCCAGAATAGATTGGGTTCCAATTTATAACTAATTGAAGTTTATTTGAATGTGCATGATAATCAAGCTCAAAGCAAGCGTCATTTCAGAAGTAGTGATTGTTCATGCAGAGAGACATGAGTGATATTCCACACAAACAAAATGATAGTCTCGCGTTTACATTCCTAAAAAGTCGTTAAACGGTAAAAATGAAAGATTTTTGTTTTCGATTTTGAAAGATGTTTTCAATTTTAGGGGAGAAAATTTTAAAATTGTCAAAATCAAAAATTTTTGTTACATTGAAAAACATTCATCTCGAAATCATTTTAGATAGATAAAAAATTTCAAAAAGCCAAAAAACAATAGAAAAAAGAAAATGTCATAAACATTGAAAAAAATGAGATTACTTGTGCGAAAAGAGGAAATGATAGTACATTAGTGGACTATCAGTGCACGCTAAAGATATATATTGTTTAAAATGGTTAAACAGTCTCACTAAAGATGTATCGGTAGGCTCAGTTAGACTAGTAGTTTTGTGAAAATGATACAAACCTAAATAGAAAAGCGTAGTTCTAGTGGGAACGAGGTTGAAAGCATAATACTTAGTTTTGTCCTTCGTGACTGTGTGTACCTACTCGATAATCGCTGGATACTGAAAAGCATGAAAACCGGTTAGTTTGTGAACATTCACAACTTACTGAAAAAGTCTCTGTGATTGTGTGTTTCATTTTTGCAAAGATTTAAACTTGTTTTATTTCTTTATTTTGTTTAATCATTAGACATCCTCTGTGTATACGAGAGTATCGAACTAGATGTTAGTGCCTGAACGTTTCTGCTTTATTTTACTTGGTGTTTCTTTTAAATCTTGGATCACCTCTGCATATATGGGAATGTCGAACTGATGGTTAAGATATAAACAATTTCAACTTATTTTTATATCTTATTTTGTTTAAACATTGGAATTTCTCTCCGTATCGAAAGATCGACTTGATTGTTAATGTTTAAACATTCTGCGTTATTTTCACACATATCACAGTTGATGAAAGTTTAAAGGCATTACTTGAGTCAGTGTATTACATGAGGAGGGGATATGTTGAGATGTGAGGTCCATAAGAACTTAGTGCAAATTAATGTACCTTAACGTATCGGTAAGCATTATGAAAACTTTTAGGTTGAGTTTAAGTGGACAACAATATCGACAATCCATGGAATTGTTTAAACTAAGTGTTTCATCTAGATCAACGGTGCAGCTGATATGTCTCAGTAAAACTGATATGATTCTCTAGCACGTTTTCTCACAAAAATATAATTGTAAATATTACATTTCAGTATGTTTACATTTTTGCATTCAATATCAAAAATCCAAAAAGATTTTCTTTCAAAATCTTCCATGGTAACCTGATAATGTTGAATATGAGCCAGACCAACGAGACTGTTAAGAAACTGTTTGTGTATGGATCCGTATGGTTGTTCTTAAAAGTCAAATATTTGATATTCGGAGCATCATTCAAGGGAAGACTACGGTTTCATTTGAAGATGTTATCCAAGGCAGTTCAAGACTAAACATCACAGATTTCTAGCTATGTCTGAGGGGGAGATTGTTAGTGCACTATTCGTGTGTCCATAGATAGAAATCTAACTAGTTATGTCAAATGTCTTGGGTCTGTATTATACCGAACAGAGGTTTCGCTAGGTTGTGTTAGGATTGGTTAGACCGGGTTAGGATTCGGTACGACACGATACGTTGAGAGCGGATATGATCAGACATGATGTCATCATTCTACATGATGACATCGTATCTAATACATCATAATTTTGCATCAACATTATAACATCACAAGTCAACGTATAACTTGAGAATGTGGATGTGCATGAAACAGAGAATGAATATTATACATTTGTCCGAAGTGAAGAAATACGTTTGTACGAGGTGGGCATGGATCTCTTCGTACGAAGAGACATGCAACTATATATAGTTGGAAGAACACTTCGCACAAGCAGAACAACGACTTCACACAAAGATCATTCAAGCTTCATCAAGATCATAGTCTAGATTAGGAGAATTTGTAGCGTACACGTCGAAACTATGCCCGGTTTA
This sequence comes from Scalesia atractyloides, assembly GCA_947069175.1. NCBI lineage: Eukaryota > Viridiplantae > Streptophyta > Magnoliopsida > Asterales > Asteraceae > Scalesia > Scalesia atractyloides. Next base: position 58,928,314 of record CAMTDV010000014.1, read on the forward strand.
CGTTGAATCGTAATAAACAGTGATTATTTACGTTTCGTGTATCGATTACAACTCGGTTTTATGGATTCCGCACGTAATACCGTTTAAAACGCAGAGCTTGTGTTCTTCGGTGAACCGATCCGGACCTACAAAATGAAACTAATTAAAAAGTAAATGAACACCATTAACAAATATATCTACTAATTTGATATCAAGAATGCTAAAAGAGTTTTATGAATCATCGCTTAGCTATTAAGGTGTGTCATCAGTGGCGGATGTATTCTAAATGGAGGGTGGGCATAGACCACCGTACATGCAGCCCCTATCCTTTAATGTTTTCATTTTCTAGACCATTTACCCATTAATCCATCAAAAAAAGTAATGTAAGGTGTGGTGGTGTTGTTGCCTAATCAACCAAAAGCTACTGACGGCAAAATATATTATTAATTATTGATGGAACTCAGGATAAGCTTTTGCAAAAACATTTGGGTTTTACTACCAATTTGATTTAATTATTTATATATACCTTTTTTTTAGATTTATGAACTCTATTCCTCTTTGAAAATCATAACCCATAAGTCCATAACGATCCTCTAATTTGTGGATGTTTTCATTTAAAGTTAAATATGGTGTCCATTGTTTTACTCACTTACGTACTTATAATCTTATTTATGTTAATTTTTATTTATTTTTCATCTGGGAACTCCTAACAAAGTCTTAAAAGAAAAGAACCATCTGTTAAAACAGAGTTTCAGAAAAGGCTACCGAACAAGACTCATTCATTCATAATTTGTGTGTTGTTTTTGATTACAAGTGCAGGGTATTTAAAAGCTTTACACGAGTGACATAAAGAAGGAAAGGATTGAATTGCATAAGGTCCGGCTGCTGCTGATCCGGCTGTTGATTTGCTGGTCATCACAGCTGTTGATTTGCTGTTGATTAGCTGCTGTTGATTAGCTGTTGATTAGCGGGGATTTGCTCTTGAGGTTTGACTTTCCTTTCTAACACTCCCCCTCAAGTTGAGTAGTGGGGTTTCCAATACACAACTTGTCTAAGCATTCGCCTAAGACTCTCCCACTGACAGCCTTTGTTAGTATGTCTGCTAATTGATCTTTTGATCGAACAAATGGTAGTTTAATTGTACCATCTTCTAATTTTTCTTTGATGAAGTTCCTATCAACTTCTACGTGTTTAGTTCGATCATGTTGTACTGGGTTTTCTGAAATCTGAATTGCAGCTTTATTATCACACATAATCTTGCTCGTTTCTCTTGAAGGAAAGCCAATCTCAGCTAAGAGTCTTCGCATCCATATGGCTTCTGTTAGACCTCGGGCTATACCTCTAAATTCAGCCTCTGCACTTGAGAGAGCAACCACCTTTTGTTTTTTACTTCTCCAAGTGACAAGATTCCCCCCAACTAGAGCAAAGTAGCCTGCTGTTGACCTCCGACTTCCCTTATCTCCTGCCCAGTCTGCATCAGTATAGATTTGAACATTTAGGTGTCCATGTGATTGAAACAGGACCCCATGACCCACTGTTCCTTTGAGGTATCTAATGATTCTCCAAACTGCTTCCATATGTGATTCTTGAGGCTGGTGCATGAACTGACTTACCACCCCTACAGCATATGCAATGTCTGGGCGAGTATGTGAGAGATATATTAGTTTTCCCACCAGCCGTTGATATCTCTCTTTGTTTGCTAACTTTGCTCCTTCCTCCATATAGAGTTTTTGGTTTACGCTCATAGGAGTATCTGCTGGTTTGCAATCTATCATTCCAATCTCTGCCAACAAGTCTAAGATATACTTCTTTTGACTAATGAAAATTCCTTGTTTTGACCTTAGTACTTCAATTCCGAGGAAATACTTCAGCCTGCCCAAGTCTTTCATTTCAAATTCGGCAAATAAGTTCTCTTTTAGTTTTCCCATTTCTTCTTTATCATTCCCTGTAATGATCATATCATCTACATAGATAATTAGACAGGTTACTAATTTTCCCCTTTTTTTGAGAAACAAAGTATGATCGGCGTTACTTTGTTTATATCCAAATTTTTTCATAGCTATGGTAAATCTGCCAAACCAAGCCCGGGGAGATTGCTTCAAACCATAAAGAGATTTCTTCAGACGGCAAACTTCTCCTGACCTGAAATCTTTTGTGAATCCTGGAGGAGCATCCATGAATACCTCTTCATCTAGATCCCCGTGTAGAAATGCATTTTTTACATCAAACTGTTGAAGTGGCCACCCTTCATTTGCGGCTATCGAGAAAAGGACCCTAATTGTGTTCATTTTTGCAACTGGGGAAAAAGTTTCAGCGTAATCAATCCCATGTGTCTGAGTATACCCTTTTGCTACCAGTCGGGCTTTATATCTCTCAATTGTACCGTCTGGTTTATACTTAATCGTATAGACCCAACGGCACCCCACGGATTTCTTTCCCGACGGAAGAGTACACTTTTCCCAAGTGTTGTTCCTGATTAAGGCTTCCATTTCTGTTTCCATTGCTTCCTTCCAATGTTTAGACTTTAAGGCTTGATCTACGTTTGTAGGAGTTTCCTCAGAATAAACAGATGAGATAAACGCTTTGGCTTCCTTAGTGAGATTTCCATTAGCTACATTAGCTATAGGATAACTAGACCTCCTTGGCTCTTTTCCAGGAGAATACCGTTTTGGAGGAACCCCTCTGTTTGTTCTAGGGGGTAACACATATCTTGATGGTGTTTCTTCGTATGTGGATTCTTCTTGTATGGACTCATCTGCCTGTACACTTTCAGCTTGTTCTGTGGCAGTTGCATGGTTAGAAGTATTGGCATCTTCGGAGTCATTAGAAACTCCAAAAGTATCACCAGACTGAATAGGGTGAGTATTACTTACCTCGGATACCAGGTTAGGAGGAACATTAGGGCCTTCAGTGGCACTGAAATTGTATTCTGGTGACTCTGTAGTTGGTACATAGGGAACATATTTCAACCAACTTAGTGTGTCTGAGCATTCCTTCTCCCCCTGACCACTGAGTTGGGAATAGTAATACTCGGTTTCAAGAAAGTCACAGTTTATTGTGGTGAACATATGACGTGTCTTTGGGTTATAACATCTGTATCCCTTTTGATTCATTCCATACCCAACAAAGACACATTTTTCAGCACAAGGATCAAGTTTGGTTCGATCTGATTTAGGTATGTGAACAAAAGCGGTACATCCAAAGATTCGTGGTTGAAGGGTAAGGACTGAGGGAAGTTTAAAAAAATTTGAAAGGGTGTGTAACGGGGTGTTAAGTTTTAGGATTTTTGTTGGGAGTCGGTTGAGAAGATAGGTAGCAGTAGCAAGGGCTTCAGGCCAAAAAAGTTTTGGGACCTGGGATTCAATTAGGAGGGCTCGTGTCATTTCCAGCAAAATGCGATTTTTCCTTTCAGCGACACCGTTTTGTTCTGGGGTGTTTGGGCATGTGGTTTGGTGGATTATTCCTTTGTTTTGAAAAAACGATTTAAAGGAGGTATTAACAAACTCACCGCCATTATCGGATCGAAAGATTTGGATGTTTGTTTGAAATTGGGTTTGGATCATGGCGTAAAACATAGTGAATTTTTCAAAGACTTCGGATTTGTTTTTTAAGAAATAAACCCAGGTCATTCGGGTACAATCATCAACGAACATCACGAAGTAGCGAAGGTTTTGCCCCCCAAGAACGGGGGCAGGGCCCCACACATCAGAATGAATTAATGAAAATGGTAAAGCAACTTTAGTGTTATTGGGTTTAAAAGTTTTCCTGTGGCTCTTTGCTAAAACGCATGTTTCACAATTTGACAAGGAATTAACTGGAAACAGTTTTGGAAATAAAATATGTAAATAACTTGTAGAGGGATGACCTAATCTTCGGTGCCACAACCATGCTTCTCGTTCCGATGTACCATGAGTTAACATCACGACACCATTTTGAGTTACTTCGTCCACATAATATAACCCTTGACTTTCAGTGCCACGCCCAATGATCGCTCCTGTCCTGATATCCTGTAAAATGCAAAACGTAGGGTACATTAGAACAATACAGTTGAGTTCTTTAGTGACGTGGCTAATGGAAAGTAGTTTATGTGACAACGAGGGAACGTAAAGGCAATTAGAGATTTTTATTGTGGGTGAGATCTCAATCGTCCCTCCCGATTTTACATCCATTATCCCTCCGTTTGCCGTTTGAATATGTGTTCTTGTTGGTTTAGTTGTTGAGATAATATCCGATGACTCATAAGTCATTGTGTCGGTTGCGCCACAATCGAATATCCATCGTTTTTGTTTTTCATGATATTTTGGGGCCATATTAGCATTCCCATATTTTCTAGGGACCAAATGTGACATAACCACATTTGGGTTATAAACCCACGGATTATCCGCCCCATTCATTACACGGTTACCTTCTTCTTCTTTACCATCGCTATTACCTAACCCTTCTTCTCCGCCGCATGTTGCATCGGCCATCCCGCCGAAACCCACCCTACTCCGGCTTCCATCTCCTGGAACCTCTCGGTTGCCGGTGCTGGGTGATCTGCCTTTCTCGTGAGCAGTGGCCTTTGTGCCCTTCTTGTCAGACCACCAATCGGGATATCCGACGAGTCTGAAACATTGTTCCTTTGTATGCTTAGTCATGCCACAGTGGTCGCATTTGAGATGAGTTTTGTCATCTCTGTTTACTGATCCAGTTCTTTTTCCGTCAAACCGTCGGAGCCCTTTCGATGCAAGTCCTGCTCCTTCCACTTCTGAGGCTATTAGACCTGCTGCGATGCCCTGTGCGTCATTGAGAGGTGTTCCGAGAAGTTTTTGGTGAGCGGCCTCCTTGCGAACAGTGGCATACGCGGCTTCTGCAGTCGGAAGAGGTTCTGACCGGAGTATTTCCCTTTTTATAGGGTCATACTTCCGATCAAGGGCATTTAAGAACTGGAAGAGCTTCTGTTCTGTTCGGATTCTGGAATATGTTTGAATATCCGTTGAACAAGTCATCGGATTTGGGTCAATGCGGTCGATTTCTCCCCATACACCTTGGAGGGTTATCCACAATTCTTCGAGAGAAGTATTGTTCTGTTTGATGTCATTTGCTTTGACATGAAGATTAAATGTTTGGAGTTTGTCCCGTCCACTGCTGTATGTAACTACCAAGGCATCCCACAGCGATTTCGCTGTGGGAAATTCGGTGAGGTTACCCGCAAGGACAGGTTCAATATTCTGAATTAACCATGAAAAGACGATCAGATCATCTTGCTCCCACTGTTCGTAGGTTTCATGATTTGGGTCTGGGGGATTTGAGGTTAAATGTTGCAGCAAGATTTTTGATTTTCCGCCTATGGCGACTCGGATCATTCGGGTCCATAGGGGGTAATTCTGGCCATTTAGTTTCAGATTTATCTGTAAACTATCGGACATTTTGGGGTTTTTTGATTGGGAATTTCTGAGAAGGTTGGCTAGTTGTAAGGTGAGATCACTACTCGAGTTACCGTCTCCGGACATGGTGACTCGGTTGTGGCTCGGCTGTGTTTTGGGTAGATGATGAGCAGTCTAAATAACCCGCTCTGATACCATGTTAAAACAGAGTTTCAGAAAAGGCTACCGAACAAGACTCATTCATTCATAATTTGTGTGTTGTTTTTGATTACAAGTGCAGGGTATTTAAAAGCTTTACACGAGTGACATAAAGAAGGAAAGGATTGAATTGCATAAGGTCCGGCTGCTGCTGATCCGGCTGTTGATTTGCTGGTCATCACAGCTGTTGATTTGCTGTTGATTAGCTGCTGTTGATTAGCTGTTGATTAGCGGGGATTTGCTCTTGAGGTTTGACTTTCCTTTCTAACACCATCAACATTCCATCTACTAATAATATGAGACCTATCTTCACCCATGTTTAGTTTACTTGTATTGTGCCCACCCTACAAAAAAGATCCTGAATTCGCCACTGTGTGTCATTCTAATACTATGTGTTTATTGCTATAATTTTAATCATTGTTTAAAAAAATAGTTTATATAATTTGTTAGGGCCTAAGGGCCTTTTCCGGCCGGTGCAGGGGAGGGCACTTGAATCTTCAGAATCGGCCCTGATTCCACTGCTTGTGTTCATACAATCGTTACGCCCCAATCAATGTTCCGGGGTGACATTTACATATGCTATCGTGAGTTAATCTAGTAAGTTACTCAGCCAGGTTTTTTACGGTGTCACATCTAATAAGTTATTTAATAACTGTAAACATATAATGCTTTCTCATGAGTTCATATATAGTGTTTGATATCACCGGATTCCTAATGAACCCAATACAATCACGTTGGCACTCCTAAGTCTACCTTGGATTGGCATGAAATTTGTAGCTTAAGTGTATAACAAGTAACAACAAAATATAGACATTTATATCCTAATCTTTATCTAATAAATAAACCAACTTGTTGCACGTGTTACAATTTTACCAAAGATATTGTCATGAACAATTACGATATTATAGATGCGTAACGACTTATGATATAATGTGTGTATTACGGTTTGTAGATGTTAAAACAACACTTCGCTACTGAATATAATCAATATGGATTAGAATAATAATGTCCTTATATGAATCACTATACTCAATGTAAATGGACACAAAATTTTGGGTATGCAATTATGGCTCAACTTATCCCAAACTCACTTTAATAGACTATAGATACAGGCATGACAGAGTACATCTGAACCTATTATAAGTAAATGTTACATCAAACCATATGGAAATAGACATGAAACAATAGACATCCTATCGTGGGTCTAAAATTGTCATTGTTACATTATTAACTGAATTATCTGTTGGGGTCGATGAAAGGTTGTTGATTTCAGGATAAACTTCAGTGTAAAATGCAGGTTGTTTTGGTGGTGGCAGCGTACTCTCATTATCCAACATTACAACAACAGATGACATAGTTGGTCTATCTTCCGCGTGATGTTGTACACATAACAAACCAATATGTATTGATCGGATTATTTCAGTCAGCACATGTATTCCTCAGTTGGGTACAAGCAAGCTCCAGGGATCTTTCTTCTTTATAGAGTCTCCATGCCTGACCATTGTCTATGTTAGTGTACAATACATGCAGGAAACTCTTGTTTTAATCATGTTATGAAAGAAGACGACTAGTTGTAGAAAAAAAATGTAAGTTACATGTCCTAGAAGGCTGTCCCTGTGTTGTTCATGAGAGAACCCTCGGTTTTTCTGTCCACTCACTATTTCCAACACTAGAACTCCGAAGCTGAATACATCTGATTTAATTGAGAAAAGCCCATGCACTGCATATTCTGGAGCGATATAACCACGGCAAGTTAAGAAGTTAGTTGTTAAAATATCTTAGAAACCTTTTTATGGACATATGACTCTGAGCCATATAGTTCCAAGGATGTGTTTAATTATTTATTAATTATCTTAGAAAGCCTTTTATGGACCCAAATTGGCGTAATCAGAGATGAGATGTGGAAAATTGATAACTGAGATTTGAAAACACCACAAAATGAAAATGATTACAATTTTTTTGGAAACATATGTGGTTTATTAGTTCTTACTACGTTCCGACCACTTTGTTGGTATTGGCTTCAGTCTCATAGCCTTAAAATCTTCTAGCAAGACCGAAGTCTGATATTTTAGGGCTCATGTCATGATCCAACAAAATATTTGCAGCTTTCAAATCTCTGTGAATCACTCGAAGCCGAGAATCCTGATGCAGATAAAGAAGCCCACGAGCAATCCCTTGGATAATATGGAACCGTTGTGGCCAATCAAGCATTGACCTTTGACTTATATTTACATAAATTAACTTTTTGATTAGTTATGCATAGTAATTCTATGTATCTAACTAATTTGAAAGCATCGATAAATATTGTAATTAGGCATTTCATGGAAAGAGAGTCGAACCGAATAGAGTTATATCCAAACTTTTGTTGGACATGTATTCATAAATCAACATTATTTCATCTCATTGGATGCAGTATCCTAAAAGTTTAACAAGATTTCGATGCTGAAGTTTGGCAATACATCTAACTTCATTCTTGAACTCATCAAGCCCTTGTCTTGAAGATTTTGACAATCGCTTGACCGCTATTTCTCGACCATCATCCAACACACCCTGAAGTTTACTAAACAACTTGCATTATTCAGTTTTTGAAGAATACATGATTAATTTTTCCACCACGAATTGACAAAACGTTTCTTAGAAAAAGATCGTCACTTCCAAAACCAAAAGGTTGTTACTGAATGGCTCATTCTTTAACTGCTAAGGTGAGTGAATACAAAGTTTATTTTCTTATAAGATACTAAAAAATTTTAAAGATAAGACTTTATATTTTTCTCATTCCGCTATTACCACAGTCATCTACTTGAGAACCATTTCATGTTGAAGACACCATTGTTGGCCTAACGTTGTCTAACCGGAAAAGTAAATATTTGGTCTAATCCTAAAAATTGTTTACAAAGTTAATCGCTAATTTTTGAAGAGTTGTTACCTTGTAGACGGGACCAAAGCCACCTTGTCCAAGCTTATTGGTGATCGAAAAGTTACTTGTAGACTTGGCAATTATAGATAAGTTAAAAGAAGGTAAATCAACATCTTCCTTCCGACCATCATAATCTGAATCTTCATTGAGGTCTGGAATCGAGTCACATACAAAGTGATATATGGCGGTTGGATGATGGGTCAAATCGGGGGGGGGGGGGGTTGGATAATGGGTCAAATCGGGCCATGCCATGTTGGTTTCAATAAAAAAACTTTGTCCAATTGTTTATATAAGTACATAATATGTACAAACATTAAACTGTATCAATATTAATGTGATTTTTTTATGATATTAATAAGGTGTTAATGTGTTATGAATTAAAACATACTATGCCTTAACTATATTTTCTGGATAAATTTTGATATGATCATTAGAGATAAAAACATAACCCTATTAGATCCATTGTAAGTTACTGATTGAAATTGACACCTCTGGTAAAAGAACACACATCTTCCATACCTTGTCTATTCATGTATGACCTTTTCTTCTTGATTCTTACGTACACCGCAAGAGTTAGACCAACCAGGATCAAACAGATTGAGGTCGACACAACCCTATAATCATGGCTTTCTTTTTGTTGGAAGCAGAGTCACTGGATGCAAGACCTTAAAAACACAATGAAAAATATATGTCATATATGAGAATAGGCTTACTAGTTCTTCAAAACAAAGGGTGCTTACTTGTTAATTCGGAGCTGGCCATTCTAATGTGAAGAACTTGTGTTTCATTGTATTCCATTATATCCACTAGCTCATCAAACCATAGCAAGCATCCACTTCCACCATTTCTGATATCCAAATCTGCATACGCGGTACACGAGCAATTACTCCTGCACTCCATCTCACAGTCAGCTATATTCATACTCGAATCATACCATGAACTTCGGGTATCTGGGAATTTTACACCTGAAAGTCTTTTGAACCCATTCCCATTCCCATTCCCATTCCACAATCCAAAGGAGTTCTCGATACACACCCACTTGACCAAGCTCCCGCATTCCATTCCTCTGGGCGCTTGGGCACAAAACCTTCCAGACAACTATAAATAGGGAAGTTTCTAGTGTTACAAGTTCCATATGGACCGCATATTCCATACGGCGAACAACTATCAGACGGTGCGGTAACTAAAATCGTTAGCCAACGTTGGGTGCTGTTAACCCAATTCATGCGTGTCAAATCACCTTCAGGGTTCAAGTATATCCTTGAAACAACCGCACTATCAACCTTGATCTTATAATATATCTCCTTCTCGTTGATAACAAACTCGTTTACTGCTGTTGGGTTTGCTGTCAAACTAGGCATGCCACTAAATCTAACCCCATTCCATGGTCCAAACCTCGTGTGCAAAACCGAACTCGGATTCACAAATATCTGAGGGAAACCATTTGTATCCATCCATAAAACATACTTACCTGGAGAAGGATCATCGACGCTATTCCATGATGTCCATTTCCTGTCTACGCCTGTGATCAAGTCCATACCGACTTTCATACCCGGGAGATAGGTGTCTACAGGGTAATCATAACTTTGCCATATAATCCTATTTTCTTCCCTTATTACAAGATTTCCATTGTCTAATAGCTGTGCCACTGAATTGGTACCATTTTTTGAAGATTAAAACGAAGATGACCAGATAGTGGAATTAGTATTACCGATAGAAACAAGTTGCAGGATACCGTTGCTAGTGACTCTTAGGAGGCCCGAAGCAGTGTTAAGCGGGGTATCTCTATTGGCAACCCAGACAACGGTGCCATTTGAAACGTTTTTGTACCATATTCCTAAATATCGGTTCTTGGAGTTACCCGAGCTAAAAAATCCTAGTTCAAACATTCCTCCAGATTAAAAAATGGTATCATCATCTCTGATGAGTTGATTTGGGGACAAAGTGTCTACTGCAATAGAACTTGTTAACACAGAACATAAAGCACCAAAAAATAACAAAAATATGGTAAGACTCTCCATCATCTAATTATTCTGTTTATCAAAGATCAACTGGTCATTCTGCTTTTCAAGATTCATTCATTTGGAATTGCAAGAGGTTACATCTACCGTTTGATATTCAACATTAGAATATTTCAAAAGTCAACTAGTTGATTAATCTGACAAGTTCCGACGGGGAGATTGTACACGTGATTTTTTTGTTTCACATGAGCAGCTGAATACTGAATAGTTATCACTTATTCTTTTCTATCGTCCGTCTGTGTTTTCTGACTATTATTGTAATAAGAGGGTGTTTGGAACAGGAGTGAGCAAAATAGCCGCCATAACCGATAACGGAACCACTATTAACTGATAACCACCATAACCGATGGCTATGGTTATGAAACTTTGTATAACCGACTAATCGGTTATGGTTACGGTTATGAAGCTTTGGTTAACCGATATAACCGAAACGGAACCAAACATGTAATTATAAGTCAATATAATGGATTTATGTTTTACATTAACGATGTAGATATTTTTTTTACTAAGATAAAAGTATGTAACTAACAAAACGATATTGATGTAGATGCCCTTTTATTTTAAGGGTTTACATATTTGTACACCAAACCCTAGCTTTATATAGGTTGCGTATAGACCTATACGCAGCGTATATCCACCTTTTTCAATTTCCAAGAGAATCTCTGATATGATGTGGGAATTTATCCCCTTTATATACGCCGCGTATAGGCCTACACGCATCGTATAAAAATGGTGGTTTTTTTTAAAAAAAATGTTATATATTGTTTAACGTTTTAGCAAACTTTTATAATAAGTAATTTAAAAAATAAATAAATAAAAACATTTTTCATTATTTTATCGTATAGTATAATATAGGTCTCGTATAGGCCTATGGATGTAGTATTGTATAGGCTTATGAATGTAGTATCGTATCATATAGTGTAGTATAAATCTCGTAGAGGCCTATACGTGTAATATAATATTGTATCCTATCGTATCGTATACTGTAGTATAAGTAATTTATAGGCATATATGTGTAGTATGGTCATGCATAGGGCTATAGGTGTCGTATAGGCTTATAGGTCTCGTATATGCTTATAGGTCTCGTATAGGCTTATGGATGTAGTATAGGTCCCACGTAGACCTATAGGTGTAGTATAATTCTCGTATAGGACTATATGTGTAGTTTAGGTCTCGTATATGCCTACGATACTACATATATAGTTCTATATGAGCCTATACCACACCTATAGGCCTATACGGGTGTTATATCATATCGTATAGTATCGTATCGTATTGTATCGTATCGTATCGTATAGTATAGTGTAGTATAAGTCTCGTATATGCCTACGATACTACATCTATAGTTCTATACAAGCCTTATAAGATATTTATCGTATAATAGTGTAGTAGGTGTAGTATAAGTCTCGTATATGCCTACGATACTACATCTACAATTCTATCCGAGCCTATACCACACTTATAGGCCTATACGAGTGTTATATCATATTGTATAGTATCGTATTGTATCGTATCGTATAGTATAGTATAGTGTAGTATAAGTCTCGTATATGCCTACGATACTACATCTATAGTTCTATACGAGCCTTATACGATATTATCGTATAATAATGATTAATGTTGTATAAAAAAGTTTGTAAGAAATACTTACTTTTTAATTTAATTAAAATAGAAAAATTATTTTATAAAACTTTGCTATAACATTTAATATTGTCTAAATGTTTCTAAAAAAAGTAAATAAAAACTTTTATATATGTTGCCTATAGACCTATACGCAACATATAAAGGGTCAAAAACACAATTTTGCCCATGCTTTGGGCCGCGTATAGCCCTTAATCCAGGGTAAAATGGTATTTTTAACTAAACTTGCCCCATATATACGCCACATATAGGGCTATACGCGGCGTATAGTAAAAAAAAGATAATTTTACCCCTGTATTGGGGGCTATACGCAGCCCAAAGCAGGGGTAAAATTGTGTTTTTTACCCTTTATATATGTTGCGTATAGGTCTATACGTGACGTATAAAAAGGGTGGTTTTTTAACCCTAAACCTGTGGTAAAATTGTTTTTTTGACTCTTTATATACGTCGCGTATGGACCTATACGCATCATATATAAAGGGTCAAAAAACTTATTTTACCCCTGGTTTGGGCTGCGTATAGCCTCTAAACCAGGGGTAAAGTAGTCTTTTTGACCCTTTATATACGCCGCGTATAGGCCTATACGTTACGTATAGGTAAAAACACCATTTACCCCTGGATTAGGGGTTGTACGCAGCCCAAAGCAGGGGCAAAATTGTGTTTTTGACCCTTTATATAGGCTGCGTATGGGTCTATACGCAACGTATGTAAAGGGTTTTTTTTCTTAAAGAAGCATTGTTATACATTGTTTATCGTTTTAGCAAAGTTTTATAAAAAAAAGTTTTCTATTTTAAATAAATTAAAAGTAAATATTTCTTACAAACTTTTTTATAAAACATTAATCATTATTATACGATAATTATCATATAAGGCTCGTATAGATGTAGTATTGTAGGCATATACGAGAGATATGATAATATACGATATGATATAACACCCGTATAGGCCTATAGGTGTAGTATAGGCTCATATAGAACTATAGATGTAGTATATCGTAGGCATATACGAGACTTATACTACACTATATGATACGATAGAATACGATACTATACAATATGATATAACACCCGTATAGGCCTATAGGTGTAGTATAGGCTCGTATAGAACTATAGATGTTGTATCGTAGGCATATACGAGACTTATACTACACTATACGATACGATACAATATGATACTATACGATATAATAACACCTGTATAGGCCAATGGATCTAGTATCATTTCGTATCGTATCGTATCGTATCATATCGTATCGTATAGTGTATAGTATAAATTTCGTATAGGTCTTGTATATGCCTATAGGCCTATACGGGACCTAAACTACACCGATAGGCCTATAAAGGACTTATGATACACCGATAGGCTTATATGGCTGTTGTATGGTATCCTATAGTCTCGTATTGCATCGTATCGTATAGTGTATAATATAAGTCTCGTATAGGTACCCTATAGGTTTTGTATGTGCCTATAGATTATACGGGACCTAAACTACACCTCTAGGCCTATAAAGGATTTATGATACACCTATACGCTTATACGGGTGTTGTATGGTATCCTATAGTATCGTATCATATTGCATCATATCATATCGTATAGTGTATAGTGTAAGTCTCGTATAGGTTCCCTATAGGTCTTGTATATGCCTATAGGCCTACACGTGACCTAAACCACATCTGTAGTCCTATATTACACCTATAGGCCTATACGGGTGTTATATTGTATCCTATAGTATCGTATCATATCATATCGTATTGTATCGTATAGTGTAGTATAAGTCTCGTATAGGTCCCTTATAGATCTTGTATATGCCTATGATACTAGATCTATACTACACTATATGATACGATATCTCTCTTATAAGCTTATACAAGGTCAATACGTGACCTATACTACACCTATACGATACTTTATTTATCGTATGAAAATAATAAATGTTGTATAAAAAAGTTTTTTATTTATTTAAAATAGAAAACTTATTTTTTATAAAACTTTGCTAAAATAATTAATATTGTCTAAATGTTTCCTTAAAAAAACACCCTTTATATACGCTGCGTATAGACCTATACGCGGCATATAGGAGCATCCAGACCAGAACTGACATTAGTCAAGCACTGATTTTTATGCAAACCTATACGCAGCATTTAGATCTATACGCAGCGTATAGACCTATATGCAGCGTATATAAACCCTAAAGTGTGCAAATAGGCACATTGGGTGTGCCAAAAGTTTGTGCCTATTTTAATGAAGAATAGAGCTATTATGATCGTAATTTTTTTGTTGAGAATTTAACTTATTAAAGGGATCACACATCGGCAGTTTAACCAAAAAGTATAGTCTTAGTTATTTTATAAAAATTATAGTCTTGTTTAATTGTTATTTTAAAGGGTGTGATTAGATTTAAATTTTATAATAAAATAGACAAAAACCATTTAAAAAGCCTGGATTTTTTGGCTTTTAAAAAACAACTTTTGACTACTTCTTAAAAAGCTAAAATAAAAAGCACATCTGTCAATGTCAAATACTTTTTTAGTTTATTGGCTTTTGAGAAAGCCGATAACTCAATAAGTTATTTTCAAACTCCATCGTATCTTATTGATGTTAAGCAAAAGCAATTAAAAGATAAAAACTCATCCTCAAATACGAGTGACGTGTTACTTTTATCAAATACTAATGACTTGAATTCTTAACCTCATGCTAAGGGACACAATCCTTCACACCTTTACACCGCTAGGTTGCAAGCCTTCTTGAATTTTTACAAATAACTATTCTGATTTTTGTATGTTATAATTAACTATAAATAGCACACTCTCCATTCCAAATTAGCACTTTCTTCTTCTACCTCCAATCGCTTTGTTCCTCCAACCACTGATCTGAACCCGCTTCATAATTCATATAGCACTTTCTTGATTTTAACCTCCCAACACCCGCTTCCATCCTCCACTTCTAGCCACCCTAACCGCCAATATAAACCCACATCCCACCCCATCCACTTCCTTCATCACAGTCGAGGCTGGGTGGATTGTGGAGCCGCTTTTGGGGTAGGTACTAGCTCCTCCAAAGGGGTTTAGTTGTGCCCATTTAGGAGTTTTCATTGTTCCCAGATGGTAGGGTTGGGTCTAAGGGCTTCCCAAGGTTGTTAGAGCATATTAAGCGGGATCACCTGTGTTTGAATGATTGGAATATGGTCTTAAGTGTAACAGCCCAGCGTAACCGCACCATGATATTGTCCGCTTTGGCAGCAAGCACGCCCTCAGCGCCTGCCCCTCACGGCGTTAAAACGCGTCATGATGGTGAAGGTATCTAGGCCCTTATAAAGAAGCCTTTGTTCCCATTCACAACCGATCTGGGATGTCACAATCCACCCCCCTTAAAGGGTCCAGCGTCCTCGCGGGACCTTGCACCACCGGTCCGGCCCTGGCTCTGATACCATCTGTAACAGCCCAGCGTAACCGCACCATGATATTGTCCGCTTTGGCAACCAACACGCCCTCAGCGCCTGCCCTTCACGGCTTTAAAACGCGTCATGATGGTGAAGGTATCCAGCCCCTTATAAAGAAGCCTTTGTTCCCCTTCACAACCGATGTGGGATGTCACATTAAGGGACGCGGTTTCCAAGGATTTGAATCTTTTGTTGCTGTTGGGGATGCCATGAAGGTTAACAACTATGAGGAATTTATGTCTCCACATGCCCTTAGTTGGACTTGCCATTAAGCAAACGAGATGGCCCGGTTCATGTTAGTCCGGGAGGGGTGGACGGTTTAATTGTGGGGATTTCTGGGGAGAGTGAGGTTGTTTCTTTTGGGGAAGTGATTGTGGACATCTCCCTCCTTGATTGGGTGTTCTCTCTCCCTATAAAGATTGTTAAGAGCATCCCTCTTAGTTTTCGCATGGCGTTTGCCCATTCTTAATACTGCTGGGGAGATGGGACCGAGTTTGCCGAACTCATCTTATCGCTTTTCAACCAAACTCTAGAGAGGGGGATCCGACTTGGTGAGGGCCCTCTTGTGTTGGGTAACCTTGTAGGAATTGTCATTATTAAGCAATGTTTAGGAAAAGTGCGAATGAGCAGTTCACTGTAGCGGATAAAGTTTTTATGTTCTTCAGGGTTGCATCTCTTGGTGGTGCTACTATGAGGGTGTTAGTGGATAAGCACCATATCTTCCCCTACCAGGTTTGCTTGTCTCGTTACTTATAGATCCCTCCTTATCTTTGGAAGCCAGTTGTGTCACGAGGTGCCTTAAATCCTTCCTAAAGGTACTTCTTGTGGGAAGGACAGACTAAGGAACCAACACATTCTTGTTGCCCATTCTGGAGAGGGGTCTGTGAATGCTTTTGGTTTAATTAGGGTTATCGCCAAGGTAGCCAATGTGTGGTTGGGAAGCGATATCCTAGGGCCTTGACGGATTTTATTGCATCTCCCCCCACCTTAAGCTGCTCCTCAAGTCGGACAATGGGATTATGTCTATTATCATGGGTGCCAATTGGGGGAGGCTGGTTTCCAAGGTGGCTTTGAGGAAGGTGGGGAAAATTATGGCTAATTACGTTGGTGATCACCAATTCAGGGTAGGTTCGTTGGCTGTGCTCCATAGTGCGAACACGTTTTTGAATCAGTTTCACTTGGATGGGTCGTTGGCTACGCCTATGGTTGATTTTCTATTACCTTCAACCTTATGGATAGGATTGCTCTCCTTCAGGAGGTTCATTCTCGATGCCCGTCCATCTCACCATGGGTTAATATCCTATATGGATAACTCACTAAGTTGTATGTTGGGGATGATTACATTAGGTCCATCACTAGGGTTTAACAAGGAGACCCTCTAGGGCCCCTCCTTTTTGCCTTACCTTTGCACCCCTTCTTTCATCGGGTGTAGGTTTATTGCAACGTAGTTTTCCATGCGTGATACTTGGATGATGGATCGATTATTAAGAGACACTGTTGAAGTAGCTAAAGCTTTGGATATCATCAAGTTTGTGGGACCATGTTGGGGCTTGAGGTTAACATCAAGAACAATGAGGTCTTTTTGTCGTCGTTATATCCAATGAGATAAATGAGAAGCAAGGTTTCTCTCCTAGTGGGATTGGGAGAGCCAGAGTTTGGTGTAAAACTCCTCTGGGGTGTTAATGCGGATGCCAGGTATATCAACAGTATGGCTGTGATAAGGGCTTCTGAAGGTCCGTGATCAGGCGGTTCTAGACGGAAGTTAGTGGATAAACGTATATAACAGTTTCGGTAGAATGTTATTACAGAAAGGAGTAGAAGTAGAATGCAGCGGAAGTCTTCATTCATACCGAAAGAGTATACATCTTTATAAGTCCAGCTGCCGGAATTCCTGGAGAGAATCTGGCAGCACCTCCCCGTAGGGATGCCAAAAACTTAAATGACAAATGAACACACACTATATAGGGAGCCAAGTTCGCTCGGATGTGCTATAGTCAATTTCGGGCGAACTTGTCCTTCACAGGACAAGTTCGGCGGACTTGACTAAAGGCACATCAAGTTCGAGCGAACATGACCAATACAGGTCAAGTTCGGGCGAACTTGATCCCTTTTACAATGAAATCTCCGTATTTCGGTCATGTGTTCGATTGTAACCTATACAATATTCAACAGACGCTCTATATAGCCTATTCGACAAGTGACGAACACCAGGTGCACCAACAGATTCCCCTTATTCGTTACTGTCGAATCTTGGTCTTCAAATTTGAGCCGTGTTTGAATATTTTGCAACTTCAATCAAGGTATCTGCCGATGTCGTCAAAATGCGTCAACAAATTCCCCCTTAATTGATGATCCGGGTTTGCATTATCAACATTAGATTCCCCCTGAAATCTCCAGTTCAGATATTTGTTAGCATAGTTTCCAACCTCCTCTGATTTACTTGACCGACAGATTATCTTGAATAGACACCAACTTGAAATTCATCAATACAGCTTCTCCATTTCAACTTTAACCACATCCGCGTTCAGTTTTAACGCATATCTCCCCTGCTCGATTTTCCGATCTTCAAAAACACAACCGGCAATTGTTAGAAACTTCGAATTACCACACTGGTAAATTTCAAATCGATGTTTACCCGCAATAATCTGAAATCCCGATTTCCGTAATCACTCCAGATCAGCAAATCGGTAATCTTTTTCAATCAGCAAATCTTCATCGGAACCAAATAATCTGGTAACACTTCGACTTGAGAAACATTCGTCCACGATCAAAAGCACATTCTTCTTCTTCAGTCACAATGTCAAATATATAGCTATCTCCGGTAGACCAGCACCACTTAATCACCAAACATCATCATCCAACGGCGGTTAGTCAAAGAGAAGAATGATTCATCTGCTTGAAGATTAAAAATAATGGCCACCAAAGGTTATCATCAGATTTCCTTGGTAATTTTGAAACCATCCGTCTTCGGAGCTAGTCACTAATTCCTAAGATCATCACCAAACGTTTTGAACGTTTTCAGTTCCTCACTGGTATTAACGACTGCTAATCCTGCTAAACTGTTCCTTCACCGGAGATCAGGACTCTAATCCTTAAGCATCACTCTGTATCATGAACTGAAAACTCGAAACCTCCTGTGATCACAGAATCCCAAATGGATAATCTCTTTCGTCAGCAACTGGTACACTTCTTTGTCTGGAAGATCCGATCCCATAAATCATCTTCCTTAATCATGGTACCGCGTACAACCCAGGGCAACTCAAACTACAAAGCATCCTTATCTCCTGGCGGTTAGTCCAGTCAATAATTCATGTGCAAAGCAGAGTTAAAGATAGGCAGTCGTGTGTGCTTCCAAACCATACGCGCGACTCAGGTGTCAATCCACAACCATGACCGTAGAATCTGATAAACAACTCCTCCAAGACTCAGTTATGTAACCACCTGTTTTCAAACTAGACATCAACTTGAACAATTTACAAATGAATCTCAAATCTCTGTATTTCCCGGTTAATTTGAAGTCGGAAACCACCCAATACTGTTGTAGTGTCACGAATTTCAAAAATGCTTGAATCTTCATAAGATGAAAATTTTTTTATTTCCCCTCATTTTTGCAAATTCTGACCATACCAATTTTTTCAGTGAAATTCCCCCTCAAATCCGGAATTTTCAGTATTTAACAAATGCGGAATTTACTATAAGGCCCATTGGTAGTCTTCAACTCTAATGATCACCAAATTGCTTTGGTATCAAGACTACCCTCTCATCTTCAACCATCTCTAACCTCATCATCTAAGCCTCTCTCTAAGGCCTCTGACGGTGTCCCCGAACAGTCAGTTCGGACGTTAAAATTTCGAAAAAAATTCTATCACCAAATTTTTCTGGACACCGTCTCATCAAACCGAGCAATAAATTTTTTCAATGCCTTGGTTGGGCGAACTTGTATGACAAGTTCGGGCAAACTTGTATGACAAGTGTCACACCCCGACCCGCAGCGGAATAAGAGTCGGGGCATAATTGGGTTATCACCAAAGCTCATGATATTTACTAATATGTTTCATATTTATTAAAGTCAAAATTACATTCCCAAATATCCAAACATGTTCATACAATACAAAGAAAATAAACCAAACAAAACAATCCCAACTCTAAATCATTTTATTCTTCTAGTCCCATCCTAAGTGTTTTTTGCTGCAGCTGGTTCACCTGTATCATGTGTAAAAATGGGGGTTTTTGGGTCAACATAAGTTGGCGAGTGAATCTTATTAGATAAACATTTGTTATTGATTTTCTTGTTAGTTTATCAATGAAAAATTGTGCATAATCATAAATGAGCAAATGTAAATAACCAAACAGTAGCAATAGCAATCACAACTATAACATACAATAACACATGATAGCATACATTAACATACCAACATCATACGATAAATAACATGAATGAAACTGTGCGATCAAGGCTCAATCAAACGGAGCCGATCGTATTGCATGTACTGAAAATAAAAATGTCTGTGCGATCAAGGCTCAATCAAACGGAGCCGATCGTATGTGGGCACGCCAGGTTCACGCTCATAATGTAATGGGGAACATGCTCAACGCTCATAATGTAATGGGGAGCGGCGGCCTATGAAATTGCATGTACTGAAAATAATAATTTGCATCTAACGATAACCACACAACAGTTGAAACAAACTGAATACACATGTTCATCATATGAGGTATGCACAATGATTTAAATATAATATATAGCACGACACATGATACACCCCAAAACGTGATTAAAACGGGGAATTTGTAAAGATTCACTCACATTGGGTGCGTTTGAATGGAGATGATGAGATGCGCACGAGTCGGGAGAGTTGAACAACGAGAATTACTAACCTAAATAATAACAGAAAAATATAATAAATGAGTGGATTTTATTAAGGATTTTAATGGAATTTTTAAATATATTTTTGTGAGTTTAAGGCTATTTTCTATCTTTAAAAATATTATTTTTAAGTATTTTTAATTGATTTTTAAATTAAATTAAATAAATAAAAACATATAAAAAAATTGTTTATTTTTGCGTTGACCGTTGACCGTTGACTTGTTGACCTGTTGACCGGTTCGGTCAGTGTGCAAGTATGCGCTGGGTGAGACTCGAACCCGAGACCTCCCGTACGCGTGCACGCAGCTCTACCAACTGAGCTACGTGTCTAACCCGAAATAATCTTGTTTTTAATTATATTTACATACTAATTCGATTTAACCAAAATTCTTTTAATTTCAAAAAACATTTTAATTCGTTCACCCGGTGCCAGTAATAGGTTTCGAACCCAGGACTTGTGCTTTAACATCACACACAGTCCACCACTGGACTGTGTGTCTAACTTGGTTAATATAACAATTTTATTATACTTAACAACTAACGGAGTTAACCCGGTTCAGTTTTAAATAAAAAGGCATTTTATTACATAGGGAGTGCGTGTATCAGGGATCGAACTCGTGACATGCGCGTATATTTTGCACACAGTCCACCGCTGGACTGTGTGTCTAACCCGTTCATATTACTGATTTTAAATAAACTTATAACTTAACTAACTTCGTCTTCTTCATTCAAATTACAGTCGACTGAATTACTAATCCGTTTCTTGCGTTTACGATTATCAAACATTATAAGTAATTTAAAGGTAAAGAATGGAGAGAGTTTGGGGAAAAGGATGTACCGATCAGTGTGGTTCACAGAATTCCGGCAGAGGTCCGTCGGTTCTGGAAGTGAACTCTGGCTGTTAAAATCAATTAACAGTTTTGTTCGATTATTTGTGAAGTTGAGGCACTTAATCAAAGTTTAACAGAAGTTTGAAAGGTCATACCAGTTTTCGGTGTGTTTCCGGAAGTTTCAGAAATTTTCCGGCGAAGGTAGGATTTTCGACAAACGTTGACTAGGATTGATTCTGATGGTGGAGTTGTGTTAGTGACCGATTAATCACATGATCGAAACAGAAAGAGTCGAAAGAATTACCGTGTGGATGTGAGTCTCGGTTTTCCGGCGAACTTGCAGAATTTTCCGGCGAGTTGATTTAAGCGTTCTGATGGACTGAATGTATGACGAAAGTGAAATGGAAGGTCTGTATGATGTTTCTGAGTCGCGAGAGGGGTCTTGATTGAAGTAATTCAGACTGTTGAATAGTTTCGGTTATAACACTCAATCATTCTCAGAATTAAAGTCAATTCAAGTCTGAATTGATTAAAATTGTCGGTGCATCGGTTATAAACCTGAATGTGCGATTAATCAAACGATTAAACGGTTGAATTGCCGATTTCGGTTTCTCAGATGGCGCAACCGGTTTAACTAGGTTTGTGTATAAGAGTTATTTGATTCCTAGAGATGACAGAAAACAACAAGTGGCGGAGTGGTGATGTGTGTGTGTGTTAAGTCTTTGAAATTGTAAACCGGCTGACCCGGGTTTGAGTCCCGGCAGCAACATTTTATTTTATCTATTTTGTTTCCACTTTTTATCAAAAATAATTTTTGTAGTTTAGTTTGTTTATTAATTATGTATCATTAAAAATCAAAATAACCATAAATACACAACGTGACATTTATAACTTGATATTCGATTACAAAACCGAGCGGGTTTTGGAAACCCGTTTTTGACGAATGTTACAGTATCCCCTACTTTTAGGAATTTCGTCCCAAAATTTAAGTAGTAAGAGGAAAAAGATGTGGGTATTTTTCGCGCATTGAGTCTTCACGTTCCCAAGTAAACTCAGGTCCCCGTTTCGACTCCCAGCGTACCCTAACAATTGGAATGCGACTACGTCGTAAACGTTTTTCTCCGAAGTCCATGATCTCTACAGGTCTTTCAATAAAATGCATTGATTCATCAATCTGAATATCTTCCAGTGGAATGTGGAGGTTTTCATTAGCGAGGCACTTCTTCAAGTTTGATACGTGGAATGTGGGATGAATCCTGTTGAGTTCTCTTGGTAGATCAAGCTTGTATGCTACAGGTCCTACTCTTTCGAGTATTTTGAAAGGTCCTACGTAGCGTGGTGCTAGCTTGCCTTTTTGACCAAAACGAACTACTCCCTTCCACGGTGACACTTTTAGAAGTACATGATCACCAATGTTAAACTCTAAAGGCTTCCGTCGTTTATCTGCATAACTCTTTTGACGACTTTGAGCCGCTAGAAGATTGTTTCGGATTTGATGGATCTTGTCTGTGGTTTCTTGAATCAATTCTAGACCAGTGATTTGAGCTTCCCCAATTTCGTGCCAACATACTGGAGATCGGCACTTACGACCATATAAGGCTTCAAAAGGTGCCATGCCGATACTTGAATGATCGCTGTTGTTGTACGAAAATTCTACTAATGGTAGATAAGCGTCCCAATTTCCCTTGAAGTCTATAACACATGCTCGAAGCATATCTTCAAGAGTTCGAATGGTGCGTTCAGATTGACCATCAGTTTGAGGGTGATAGGCGGTACTGAGATCTAATCGCGTACCCATAGCGGCTTGTACTGCTTGCCATGTTCGTGAAGTGAAACGACCATCATGATCAGAAATAATGCTTAACGGTACCCCATGTCGGCTTACAATTTCGCTGATATAAATACGAGCAAGCTTTTCGTTCTTGAAATCTTCACGGATAGGAATAAAGTGAGCTGATTTGTAAGTCGGTCAATTATTACCCATATAGTGTCATACCCACCAGAAGTGCGAGGTAACCGGTAATGAAGTCCATGGTTATATTTTCCCACTTCCATAAGGTATTTCAGGTTGGACCAGAATTCCTGAGGGTCTTTGGTGTTCAGCTTTCACCTTGGAACATGTAAGTCACTTAGAAACAAAAACAGCAATATCCTTCTTCATTCCAGGCCACCAATAGGTATATCGTAGGTCTTGATACATCTTATCGGCTCCTGGGTGTATAGAGTATCGCGTTTTGTGAGCTTCATTCATAAGAGTTTCGCGAAGATTGTTGTGATTGGGAATCCATATACGATCTAGATAGTACAGAATACCGTCAGATTTAGTTTCAATTTTTAGCTCAGCTCCACAGGACATCTCCTTTCGTACATCATCTTCCGTTATTGAAACGTGTTGGGCTTCTCGAATTTGATCTTTAATGTCGGTTATAATTTGCGAACATAGAAGACGAATGGAGTTCGCATAACCCTTTCGACTAAGTGCATCAGCCACCACATTTGCTTTACCAGGGTGGTATCTAATTTCACAGTCATCGTCATTTAGAAGTTCGACCCATCTTCGTTGCCTCATGTTTAACTCCTTTTGATTGAAGATACGTTGAAGACTCTTGTGGTCAGTGTATATTTCACACTTAGTACCATAGAGATAATGTCTCCATATCTTAAGAGCGAACACAACGGCTCCAAGTTCTAGGTCATGGGTGGTGTAGTTATTCTCATGCGTCTTGAGTTGTCTCGAAGCATAAGCTATAACTTTTCCTCTTTGCATTAGAACGCAGCCTAATCCTTGCCCTGACGTGTCGCAATAGACCACAAAATCATCACAACCTTCAGGAAGAGTGAGGATTGGTGCATCACAGAGTTTTTGTTTAAGAGTTTGGAAGGCTTCTTCTTGCTTGGGTCCCCATATGAAAGGTTTTCCCTTATGAGTTAAAGCCGTGAGTGGTACAGCAATGCGAGAGAAGTTTGAAATGAATCGACGATAATACCAGCCAAACCAAGAAAAGATCTTACTTCAGTTGGTGTACGTGGAGCTTGCCATTCTTGTACCGCTTTGATCTTTGAGGGGTCGACATGTATTCCCTTGTCATTGACTACATGTCCAAGGAATTGCACCTTTTTTAACCAGAATTCACATTTGGAGAATTTGGCGTAAAGCTTTTCATTCTCTAGAAGTGTAAGGATGAGTTGAAGATGACGCTCATGATCAGACTTAGACTTTGAATAAATAAGAATGTCGTCGATGAAGACTATAACAAATCGATCAAGATAAGGTTT
This sequence comes from Scalesia atractyloides, assembly GCA_947069175.1. NCBI lineage: Eukaryota > Viridiplantae > Streptophyta > Magnoliopsida > Asterales > Asteraceae > Scalesia > Scalesia atractyloides. Next base: position 58,952,848 of record CAMTDV010000014.1, read on the forward strand.
GCAGACTCTGTTCATTAGATCCATGAAGACAGCTGGTGCGTTGGTTAAACCAAATGGCATGACCATGAATTCATAATGGCCATAACGAGTTCGGAAAGCAGTCTTAGGGACGTCTTCTTCATGCACTCTAAGTTGAATAGCCAGATCGAAGGTCGATTTTTGAAAAGCAGTTGGCACCTTGAAGTTGGTCAAGGAGATCATCAATGCGAGGTAAAGGATAGCGATTCTTGATTGTTAATTTGTTGAGCACTCTGTAGTCGATGCACATACGAAACGATCCATCTTTCTTCTTTACAAAAAGGACAGGTGCACCCCAAGGCGATGAGCTAGGACGTATGAATCCCTTGTCAGTCAACTCTTGTAATTGACTGGCTAGCTCTTGCATTTCAGAGGGGGCTAACCTATAAGGAGACTTTGCAACTGGTGTAGCACCAGGTATAAGATCAATACGGAATTCGACTTCTCTAACTGGAGGGAGTCCTGAAATGTCGTCAGAAAAAACTTGCAGGAAATCTTTTACTACTGGAATGTCTTCAAGTTTCTTCTCCATAGTTCCCTTTTTGATGATATGAGCTAAAAAAGCAACATAATTCTTGCGAAGATATTTTTGAGCTTGAAGACAAGACATTAAGCTGAGCCCTTTTGGCGAGGTTTCTCCAAAGATCCGAAGAGTCTGACCGTTTGAAAGAGGAATACGTATAAATTTTTCGCGACATACAACTTCTGCCTGATGTTGACTGAGCCAGTCCATACCAATTATGATATCGAAACTTCCCAGCTTCATAGGAATAAGGTCGACTGAGAAATCGTGGTCGTTTTAAGTGAGTGTACAGTTGCGTATAACGGAGTTTAATGAAACTGGCTTCCCGTCAGCAACTTCTACCGTTATGGATTCCATGAGCTTATCCCGATTTTGGTTTAAGATAGGTTCAAATTCTAAGGACACAAAACTTCTATCCGCACCAGTATCAAATAACATAGAGGCATATCTACCATTTATAAGGAACGTACCGTTAACCACGTTGCCGTCAGCTCTAGCCTGATTAGCGTTGATATTGAAAGCTCTTCCTCTTGCAGGTGGAGGAGCTTGGTTCGCTTGATTCACCGGGTTGGCTTGGGCCTGAGCATGAATAATGTTTACCAACCTTGGACAAGTGTTTCTGAAATGGCTTGGGTCTCCGCAATTGTAGCAAGCCCGCATAGGTTGACCCATAGGATAATTGGGTTGGTAATATGTTTGGGCTAAATGTTGGGTGGGTGGTAATAGTAGGGGTTGTTGGGCTTGACCCATTATTTGTTGGTGGGTTTGGGTTGAAAGCTGGTGGCGGTTCGTTCGCTGAGGCATGCGGCAGGTTTGAACTGTATGACCCGCGCGACCACAGCCAGTGCAATGTTGGCAAGGGTAATCAGGAGAATGGTGATATTGGCAACGGTTGCATTTTGGTAACGGGCCAGAGTATGGTCTTTTGTATGGTGCAGGTGAAGGAGCGACTTGGGTAATGGGTGCAGCAGGAATTGGGAGGTTGGTTTGTGTAACGGTGAAGTTTCTGGTGTTGCGCTTCCTCTTGTTAGCAAACTTAGAGGAAGAGATGGAATGGTTTGAAGTTTGACCCTCAACAGGGCTTTCTTTTTCTCTTCTTTAAACTTCCCGTTGCGAATTTGATTCTCGGTCAGTTCAGTTGCTAGCTCCATAGCAGCTTCAAGTGTTACCGGTGAAATGCTGAGGACCGAATCTTGAATTTTCGAGGGAAGTCCTCGAATATAATGCTCGATCAGACGATAAGTTGGGGTGAACAAATTTGGAACCATTTGGTTCAACTCTTGGTATGATCTCCCTCCTCTGCTTTAAAGCATGAAATTCATCCTCCAACTTTTTAATTTCACTCCTAGGACAGAAACGCCTAGTCATGATTTCCCTTAACTCCTCCCAAGTTAAGGCCATTGCATCATCAATTCCCCTCTTCCCTTTTTCAGTATTCCACCAAGTGAGAGCTACCCCAAATAGTCTCCCGGTGGCGTATCGAACCTTGCGATCCTCAGGACAATCGCAGTTGAGGAAGGTGTTTTCCATTTCCTCAAACCAATGTAAGAGAGCAGTGACACCTTCGGTCCCTTCAAATTTAGGAGGATCACAAGACTTGAAATGTTTGTATGAGCACTTGCTGGTAGGAGGGTTGTCGATGTTCTGGTCATGTTGTTGGGGAGGGTTAGTAGGATTTGTAGCGAGGGCTTGTTGTACTTGGACCACAATGTCAGGCAGTATCGTGGCCATTTGTTTCGCGATTTGTGTGGCCAAGCGTTCCTGAGACCTTCCTGATCTTTTACCCCTTCGTTGTTGTCTGGACGACATCTACAGGAACATACATAAGAAGATTGTGAGTTTATGGTGTCTTTTTAGGTGTCATGTGTCTTTAAGAAAATGAAAATAACATAAATATCAATAATGCAACTACATCCATAGGATGTCTTGGGTTTGCTCATGTTGGGCCTCAAATGTCCCCCATACCTTCACCTATATAGTCATGTGGGCTCCATGGCTATTGGCTTGGTAGGATTCACATTAGTATTGGCAATTTAACACTCACATCACCAGAATGCAAACCACAAAATATGTTCACGAGATGTTTGGTCGGAACGTGTCCAAGTGTAGACACAATGACAACTCAAAGTGGGGTTAGCTCACATGACGTTTGGTATAGCATGCTTTGGCCTAATAGGTACTTTGTACTCTCATCGTTAGTCCCCAGGTAGGCAAACTGGTCCTTTATTTTGGATTTATACGAATGCCAGCCTAGACAGGACGTTCCGACTACCGGTACTGATACCCTTCCAGTTACTACATGCCCGTCATGAGAACACACTTTGATGAGATTTGAAAACACAAAAGTTATTGTAAAAGCAATCATGATGTGGTGTGTGCTTTCATGGATGTGATATACTATGAGAATATGATTCATGATAGGCACTATATGATAATATATATACTTATGAACATGCTTGCATAACATTGAATGTAACATTTAACATAAAACATATAAACATCATGAAATTTGGCATGTAACACACAAAAATCTTATAAGTTTCTAATCAACTATAGTATAGGCTCTAAGGGTCTAATAACCTATCCTATATCCCTATAGTCATGGCTTTGATACCAATCTGTCACACCCTGACCCGCAGCGGAATAAGAGTCGGGGCATAATTGGGTTATCACCAAAGCTCATGATATTTACTAATATATTTCATATTTATTAAAGTCAAAATTACATTCCCAAATATCAAAACATGTTCATACAATACAAAGAAAATAAACCAAACAAAACAATCCCAACTCTAAATCATTTTATTCTTCTAGTCCCATCCTAAGTGTTTCTTGCTGCAGCTGTTCACCTGTATCATGTGTAAAAATGGGGGTTTTTGGGTCAACATAAGTTGGCGAGTGAACCTTATTAGATAAACATTTGTTATTGATTTTCTTGTTAGTTTATCAATGAAAAATTGTGCATAATCATAAATGAGCAAATGTAAATAACCAAACAGTAGCAATAGCAATCACAACTATAACATACAATAACACATGATAGCATACATTAACATACCAACATCATACGATAAATAACATGAATGAAACTGTGCGATCAAGGCTCAATCAAACGGAGCCGATCGTATTGCATGTACTGAAAATAAAAATGTCTGTGCGATCAAGGCTCAATCAAACGGAGCCGATCGTATGTGGGCACGCCAGGTTCACGCTCATAATGTAATGGGGAACATGCTCAACGCTCATAATGTAATGGGGAGCGGCGGCCTATGAAATTGCATGTACTGAAAATAATAATTTGCATCTAACGATAACCACACAACAGTTAAAACAAACTGAATACACATGTTCATCATATAAGGTATGCACAATGATTTAAATATAATATATATATAGGGGAATTATAGAGAGAAAGCCCATTTAGGTTTAAAAAAACTCAAGAAAACCTTACGTAATAATTTTTTTTTTTGTAAAAAAATTTTGGAATTTAAGTTACATGTTATTGAACGTTATGTAACAAAAAAAAAACAAAAAGAGCCGAAGGGATTTTTTTATAAATATTTTTAAAATTCAGTTTCATATATATGCTAAAAAACTGAATTTTTAAAATTTTTATAAAAAATTCCCTTTGGCGCTTTCTGATTTTTTTGTTACAAAACTTCGATAACATGTTGTTTACATTCCCTAATTTTTTTTACAAAGGAATTACTTTAGAGCATTTGCATCACATCCTATTTTTTCTATCTATATAAGTTAATTAAAAACACACTTTTCTAAAAAATGTTTATTTAAAAAAAACTCACACATCTCATTTTCAATTTTTATCTTTATCTTACCTAAAAATATTTATTTTCTTAATTTTTCTCTTTCTTATACACTCACAATAAATTAGAGAGGCTTAAATTTGAATCTTTAAGCATCCACGTTGGAGCCTTCATTTTCGTCTTATATAGTTAATTAAAAAGACAATTCTCGCTAATTTTTTTTTATTTTTTAAAAAAGTTACAAACGCTTATTTGGTTTTTTTCTCTTTCCTACACACTCATTTGAAGATCCTCCTAACATAGATGTGTACTTTGAATTCTATACAACTTTCTATATTAATGTGGTGTTTTTTTTTGCTTCCTTTATAGTTTTCATTATATTATTATATATAATAAAATGATCATAGAGGCTTCATATTTTAGAATATTCAAAATATAGAAGTTTACTTTTTTGTTTTCTCTATATGGTAATAGAGAATGAGATGAAGTGGTGTTTTAGATGATTTATTTAAATTAACTTTTAGATCTAGAAATGAAGAGTATAAAAAGGATGGGATGGGATGTGAATCGTGTAAATAAATATGATACTGCTATAGGTATTACCAATTTCATGATTTCGCATTCATAGTTCTCGAGAATTATGGGTATTTCAATTTTCTAACGAGTATGCATATTCACACACCTTAATGCCTATTTGCACACCTATTGGGACCCATATATACGTCACATACAGATCTATACATGGCGTATAGCCCCCTTTTTCAATTTCCAAACTGATTATGTCCTATCATGGTCCTATAAGCCGCGTATAGATCTATACGAGGCGTATAGAAATTTTTTTACCATTTTACCCCCGGTTTAGGGCCTACACGGAGCCCAAACCTTGGGTAAAATGGTCTTTTTACCTTTTATATACGCTACGTATAGGCCGATATGGGGCGTATATAAAGGGTTTTTTTTGTTACTCTTGTGTACATAGTTTAAGTAAAGTTCTATAATAAGTACATTTTTGAAAAAAAAAACATAAAAATAAAAGAACATTGTTAAACATTGTATGGTATGGCATAGTATAAGTCTGATATAGGTCTCGTATAGGCCTCGTATGGGCCTGTGGATGTAGTATCGTATCATATAATGTAATATAAGCCTTGTAAGGCCTATAGGTGTAGTAAAGTATCATATCTTATGGTATCGTATAGGTGTAGTATAGGTCATGTATATGGTTATAGGTTTATTATAGTATAGTATACTATTCCATCTTATCGTATAGTTGTAGTATAGGTCTCGTATAAATCTACAGATGTAGTATAGTATCATATCATGTCCTATCGCATCATATATTATTATATAGTATTGTATCGTATCGAATAGGTGTACTATAGGTCCTGTATATGCTTATAGGTGTAATATAGTATACTATAGCATGCTATCGAATATTTGTAGTATAGGTCCTGTATAAGCCTATAGGTTTAGTATTGTATCATATCGTGTCGTATCGTATACGTGTGCACGCAGCTCTTCCAACTGAGCTACGTGTCTAACCCGAAATAATCTTGTTTTTAATTATATTTACATACTAATTCGATTTAACCAAAATTCTTTTAATTTCAAAAAACATTTTCATTCGTTCACCCGGTGCCAGTAACAGGTTGACTTGTGCTTTAACATCACACACAGTCCACCGCTGGACTGTGTGTCTAACTTGGTTAATATAACAATTTTTATTATACTTAACAACTAACGGAGTAACACGGTTCAGTTTTAAATAAAAAGGCATTTTATTACATAGGGAGTGCGTGTATCAGGGATCGAACTCGTGACATGCGCGTATATTTTGCACACAGTCCACCGCTGGACTGTGTGTCTAACCCTTCATATTACTGATTTTAAATAAACTTATAACTTAACTAACTTCGTCTTCTTCATTCAAATTACAGTCGACTGAATTACTAATCCGTTTCTTGTGTTTACGATTATCAAACATTATAAGTAATTTAAAGGTAAAGAATGGAGAGAGTTTGGGGAAAAGGATGTACCGATCAGTGTGGTTCACAGAATTCAGCAGAGGTCCGTCGGTTCTGGAAGTGAACTCTGGCTGTTAAAATCAATTAACAGTTTTGTTCGATTATTTGTGAAGTTGAGGCACTTAATCAAAGTTTAACAGAAGTTTGAAAGGTCATACAGTTTTCGATGTGTTTCCGGAAGTTTCAGAAATTTTCCGGCGAAGGTAGGATTTTCGACAAACGTTGACAGGATTGATTCTGATGGTGGAGTTGTGTTAGTGACCGATTAATCACATGATCGAAACAGAAAGAGTCGAAAGAATTACCGTGTGGATGTGAGTCTCGGTTTTCCGGCGAACTTGCAGAATTTTCCAGCGAGTTGATTTAAGCGTTCTGATGGACTGAATGTATGACGAAAGTGAAATGGAAGGTCTGTATGATGTTTCTGAGTCGCGAGAGGGGTCTTGATTGAAGTAATTCAGACTGTTGAATAGTTTCGGTTATAACACTCAATCATTCTCAGAATTGAAGTCAATTCAAGCCTGAATTTATTAAAATCGTCGGTGCATCGGTTATAAACCTGAATGTGCGATTAATCAAACGATTAAACGGTTGAATTGCCGATTTTGGTTTCTCAGATGGCTCAACCGGTTTAACTAGGTTTGTGTATAAGAGTTATTTGATTCTTAGAGATGACAGAAAACAACATGTGGCGGAGTGGTGATGTGTGTGTGTGTTAAGTCTTTGAAATTGTAAACCGGCTGACCCGGGTTCGAGTCCCGGCAGCAACATTTTATTTTTATCTATTTTGTTTTCACTTTTTATCAAAAATAATTTTTATAGTTTAGTTTGTTTATTAATTATGTATCATTAAAAATCAAAATAACCATAAATACACAACGTGACATTTATAACTTGATATTCGATTACAAAACGGAGCGGGTTTTGGAAACCCGTTTTTGACAAATGTTACAACAAGTTCGGGCGAACTTGGTTGGCCACCACCAAATTCGGGCGAACTTGCATGAAATAGACAAGTTCGAGCAAACTTGTGCTAATTTTTTTTAGGCATCCTGACAAGTTCGGGCGAACTTGGTTGGCCACCACCAAGTTCGGGCGAACTTGCATGAAATAGACAAGTTCTAGCAAACCTGTGCTTAATTTCAAAGAAAATCAGTCAAGTTCGGGCGAACTTGAGAGAAATCTTGAAACACCTTGTCAAGTTCGGGTGAACTTGACCTCCACAGGTCAAGTTCGGCCGAACTTAGTCTTCCAAATCTGCCTTTTTTCATATTTTTCGATCCAAAATCCTTATTTCTTCGAATTTCGAGATGATTCCACCATAGATCTGGTCGAAAATGGTTTTCTAACAATCCGATCCGTTCAATTTTAGATTTTGTCCGTGGATCGTATGTTTATTTCATATTTTACGTCCAAAACCCCTCCTAGTGTCCATAATGTCTAAATTCATGAGCATAGGTGATAACCATAGCTCTAATACCAATTGAAGGTCCGTGATCAGGCGGTTCTAGACGGAAGTTAGTGGATAAACGTATATAACAGTTTCGGTAGAATGTTATTACAGAAAGGAGTAGAAGTAGAATGCAGCGGAAGTCTTCATTCATACCGAAAGAGTATACATCTTTATTAGTCCAACTGTCGGAGTTCCTGGAGAGAATCCGGCAGCACCTCCCCATAGGGATGCCAAAAACTTTAATGACAAATGAACACACACATATATAGGGAGCCAAGTTCGCTCGGATGTTCTATAGTCAATTTCGGGCGAACTTGTCCTTCACAGGACAGTTCGGGCGGACTTGACTAAAGGCACATCAAGTTCGAGCCAACATAACCAATATAGGTCAAGTTCGGGCGAACTTGATCCTTTTTACACTGAAATCTCCGTATTTCGGTCGTGTGTTTGATTCTAACCTATAAATATTCAACACACGCTCTATCTAGCCTATTTGACAAGTGACGAACACCAGGTGCACCAACAGATTCCCCCTTGTTCGTTACTGTCGAATCTTGGTCTTCAAATTTGAGCCGTGTTTGAATATTTTGCAACTTCAATCAAGGTATCTGCCGATGTCGTCAAAACCGGTCAACAAATTCCCCCTTAATTGATGATCCGGTTTGCATTATCAACATTAGATTCCTCCTGAAATCTCCAGTTCAGATATTTGTTAGCATAGTTTCCAACCTCCTCTGATTTACTTGACCGACAGATTATCTTGAATAGACACCAACTTGAAATTCATCAATACAGCTTCTCCATTTCAACTTTAACCACATCCGCGTTCAGTTTTAACGCATATCTCCCCTGCTCGATTTTTCGATCTTCAAAAACACAACCGGCAATTGTTAGAAACTTCGAATTACCACACTGGTAAATTTCAAATCATGTTTACCCGCAATAATCTGAAATCCCGATTTCCGTAATCACTCCAGATCAGCAAATCGGTAATCTTTTTCAATCAGCAAATCTTCATCGGAACCAAATAATCTGGTAACACTTCGACTCTAAGAAACATTCGTCCACGATCAAAAGCACATTCTTCTTCTTCAGTCACAATGTCAAATATATAGCTATCTCCGGTAGACCAGCACCACTTAATCACCAAACATCATCATCCAACGCGGTTAGTCCAAAGAGAAGAATGATTCATCTGCTTGAAGATTAAAAATAATGGCCACCAAAGGTTATCATCAGATTTCCTTGGTAATTTTGAAACCATCCGTCTTCGGAGCTAGTCACTAATTCCTAAGATCATCACCAAACGTTTTGAACGTTTTCAGTTCCTCACTGGTATTAACGACTGCTAATCCTGCTAACTGTTCCTTCACCGGAGATCAGGACTCTATCCCTTAAGCATCACTCTGTATCATGAACTGAAAACTCGGAACCTCCTGTGATCACAGAATCCCAAATGGATAATCTCTTTCGTCAGCAACTGGTACACTTCTTTGTCTGGAAGATCCGATCCCATAAATCATCTTCCTTAATCATGGTACCGCGTACAACCCGGGGCAACTGAAACTACAAAGCATCCTTATCTCCTGGCGGTTAGTCCAGTCAATAATTCATGTGCAAAGCAGAGTTAAAGATAGGCAGTCGTGTGTGCTTCCAAACCATACGCGCGACTCAGGTGTCAATCCACAACCATGACCGCAGAATCTGATAAACAACTCCTCCAAGACTCAGTTATGTAACCACCTGTTTTCAAACTAGACATCAACTTGATCAATTTACATATGAATCTCAAATCTCTGTATTTCCCGGTTAATTTGTAGTCAGAAACCACCAATACTGTTGTAGTGTCACGAATTTCAAAAATGCCGGAATCTTCATAAGATGAAAATTTTTTATTTCCCCTCATTTTTGCAAATTCTGACCATACCAATTTTTTCACTGAAATTCCCCCTCAAATCCGGAATTTTCAGTATTTAACAAATGCGGAATTTACTTTAAGGCCCATTGGTAGTCTTCAACTCTAATGATCACCAAATTGCTTTGGTATCAAGACTACCCTCTCATCTTCAACCATCTCTAACCTCATCATCTCAGCCTCTCTCTAAGGCCTCTGACGGTGTCCCCGAATAGTCAGTATAGGACGTTAAAATTTCGAAAAAATTTCTATCACCAAAGTTTTCTGGACACCCATTTCATCAAACCGAGCAATAAATTTTTCAATGTCTTAGTTGGGCGAACTTGTATGACAAGTTCGGGCGAACTTGGTTGGCCACCACCAAATTCGGGCGAACTTGCATGAAATAGACAAGTTCGAGCAAACTTGTGCTAATTTTTTTAGGCATCCTGACAAATTCGGGCGAACTTGTATGACAAGTTCGGGAAAACTTGTATGACAAGTTCGGGCGAACTTGGTTGGCCAACACCAAGTTCGGGCGAACTTGCATGAAATAGACAAGTTCGAGCAAACTTGTGCTTAATTTCAAAGAAAATCAATCAAGTTCGGGCGAACTTGAGAGAAATCTTGAAAAACCTTGTCAAGTTCGGGCAAACTTGACCTCCACAGGTCAAGTTCGGCCGAACTTAGTCTTCTAAATCAGCCTTTTTCTCATATTTTTCGATCAAAAATCCTTACTTCTTCGAATTTCGAGATGATTCCACCATAGATACTGGTCGAAATGGTTTTCTAACAATCCTATCGTTCAATTTTAGATTTTGTCCGTGGATTGTATGTTTTTTTTCATTTTTTACGTCCAAAACCCCTCCTAATGTCCATAAATGTCCAAATTCATGAGCATAGGTGATAACCGTAGCTCTGATACCAATTGAAGGTCCATGATCAAGCGGTTCTAGATGGAAGTTAGTGGATAAACGTATATAATAGTTTCGGTAGAATGTTATTACAGAAAGGAGTAGAAGTAGAATGCAACGGAAGTCTTCATTCATACCGAAAGAGTATACATCTTTATAAGTCCAGCTGTCGGAGTTCCTGGAGAGAATCCGGCAGCACCTCCCCGTAGGGATGCCAAAAACTTAAATGACAAATGAACACACACATATATATAGGGAGCCAACTTCGCCGGATGTGCTATAGTCAAGTTCGGGCGAACTTGTCCTTCACAGGACAAGTTCGGGCGAACTTGACTAAAGGCACATCAAGTTCGAGCGAACTTGACCAATAATGGTGAAGTTCGGGCGAATTTGATCCCTTTTACACCAAAATCTCCGTATTTCGGTCGTGTGTTCGATTCTAACCCATACAATATTCAACACACGCTCTATCTAGCCTATTCGACAAGTGACGAACACCAGGTGCACCAACAACTTCATATGTGGTGTACCTTATGATATGCCTACCTCGCTTATGGGACCCTGAACATGAGATCCTTCTACGTCGCTCTTGTATAGGGGTTGATAAGTTCTTGATCGCTCTACGAACCTGCGAGCGCATGTTTGTTAAGAAAGTTGTATTTGTTTTCGACAAGGGCCTTCAGGATGCGATCGAGGACATTGTAGTCTGTGGGGGTTTGTTTTTTGGGGATTTTTAGTGGAGGTTGGCATCTTTGCCGATCTGTTTTAAGGAATTAGGCTTATATTCGGTGGAAGATATATCAACATCAACATACGCCTTCATGGCCTCAAGAGCATAATCTTGGAGTTTATAGGACCACATAATGCAAGACAGTGGTACTGATAGGTTGGATGTCGATTATGGGTGTGTGTTGGGTAGACTACACAGGTCCATTCCCGATCTTGATCTTGGCGGGTTCACTAATAAAGACAACGTCCCAAAATACTTTGGCGAGTGCGATATATAATAAAGTCGTCCAGAGTTTGAGAGAAAAGTTTGACCTATCTAACGCCATAAAGCGGTATTAGAGTGTCTACGGGGCCCCAACAATTCCTGAGTGTTATCCCCATTGAAGGGCTTGACCAACACATGTCAACACTAAGGTAATCATTAAATACCGGTTAATGATCCTTTTGTTTCCAATTGATGAGCCTTGCCAAGTTTCTATAAGGTTTGTTTGGATAACTTTAATGAGCATATGGTATATTGCAAGGAGCTAACGAACTTTAGATACAGACATGACTTGGCCAGGGATGTCTTATGTGATGTGCTTAAGCGAGCAGGAATCTCTGTGTTCAGATGTGAGTTGGTCGCAACCCCCTTATGAATTCCCTGATAGATCCTCTGGAAGGGAGGTCCACTCTTCGACCAACGAATGTTCTTGTATTCAGTTGGACGACAGGTGGGAAACACTCTTATGTGGACTTTACCAAAGTATGCCCCCTTGTTGGGCTCAGAGAAAACAGTTTTGTGGTTGGTCAGGCTGTGTTTAAGGTAGAATCATGGAAAGTTGCTAAGCATGAAAACCCTTATGCTAAGAATCAACATATCTTCATTTCCTTTGCCTTACAGCTATCGGTTTTCTGAACACGGTGCAAAAGGTAATGCACATTAATATCTCAATGCCTAGGAACTAGGGTTTGGTTTTTGATAGAATTTGATTTGTTATTTAAAAAGGGGTTGCGACACAGCTTTTTGCTCATTTACATGTCATTCTTGTGTAATTTCTTTATGCATATGCTAAAATTTATCACCCTAAAACCCTAACTAGACGTATCTTCCAAGAAGAAAGATATGGTTAAGCAAAACAATGGGAAAATTATACAAAATGATTAATGAAGATAAATAAGCCTAAATGTCATATATATACAACTTGTGTCGGGTATCTGGCCTTCAAGGATTTCTTTTTATTGTTGTTTGTTTAAGGATTTCTTTTATATTGTGGTTTGTTTAATCTAGTTGAATGTCAATAATATATAACTTGTGTTATTATGTCACCTGACCCAAATTGAAAAAAAATTAATATACAATGACAGACAATTGATCCGTTAAAATTTCGACCCATTAATATATATATATATATATATAGGGGAATTATAGAGAGAAAGCCCATTTAGGTTTAAAAACACTCAAGAAAACCTTACGTAACAATTTTTTTTTTTTGTAAAAAATTTTTGGAATTTAAGTTACATGTTATTGAACGTTATGTAAAAAAAAAAAAACAAAAAGAGCCGAAGGGATTTTTTTATAAATATTTTTAAAAATTCAGTTTCATATATATGCTAAAAAACTGAATTTTTAAAATTTTTATAAAAAATTCCCTTTGGCGCTTTCTGATTTTTTTGTTACAACTCAAAGTGGGGTTAGCTCACATGACGTTTGGTATAGCATGCTTTGGCCTAATAGGTACTTTGTACTCTCATCGTTAGTCCCCAGGTAGGCAAACTGGTCCTTTATTTTGGATTTATACGAATGCCAGCCTAGACAGGACGTTCCGACTACCGGTACTGATACCCTTCCAGTTACTACATGCCCGTCATGAGAACTCACTTTGATGAGATTTGAAAACACAAAAATCATTGTAAAAGCAATCATGATGTGGTGTGTGCTTTCATGGATGTGATATGTTATGAGAATATGATTCATGATAGGCATTATATGATAATATATATACTTATGAACATGCTTGCATAACATTGAATGTAACATTTAACATAAAACATATAAACATCATGAAATTTGGCATGTAACACACAAAAATCTTATAAGTTTCTAATCAACTATAGTATAGGCTCTAAGGGTCTAATAACCTATCCTATATCCCTATAGTCATGGCTCTGATACCAATCTGTCACACCCCGACCCGCAGCGGAATAAGAGTCGGAGCATAATTGGGTTATCACCAAAGCTCATGATATTTACTAATATGTTTCATATTTATTAAAGTCAAAATTACATTCCCAAATATCCAAACATGTTCATACAATACAAAGAAAATAAACCAAACAAAACAATCCCAACTCTAAATCATTTTATTCTTCTAGTCCCATCCTAAGTGTTTCTTGCTGCAGCTAGTTCACTGTATCATGTGAAAAAATGGGGGTTTTTTGGTCAACATAAGTTGGCGAGTGAACCTTATTAGATAAACATTTGTTATTGATTTTCTTGTTAGTTTATCAATGAAAAATTGTGCATAATCATAAATGAGCAAATGTAAATAACCAAACAGTAGCAATAGCAATCACAACTATAACATACAATAACACATGATAGCATACATTAACATACCAACATCATACGATAAATAACATGAATGAAACTGTGCGATCAAGGCTTAATCAAACGGAGCCGATCGTATTGCATGTACTGAAAATAAAATGTCTGTGCGATCAAGGCTCAATCAAACGGAGCCGATCGTATGTGGGCACGCCAGGTTCATGCTCATAATGTAATGGGGAACATGCTCAACGCTCATAATATAATGGGGAGCGGCGGCCTATGAAATTGCATGTACTGAAAATAATAATTGTGCATCTAACGATAACCACACAACAGTTGAAACAAACTGAATACACATGTTCATCATATAAGGTATGCACAATGATTTAAATATAATATATATATATAGGGGAATTATAGAGAGAAAGCCCATTTAGGTTTAAAAAAACTCAAGAAAACCTTACGTAATAATTTTTTTTTTTGTAAAAAATTTGGATTTAAGTTACATGTTATTGAACGTTATGTAACAAAAAAAAACAAAAAGAGCCGAAGGGATTTTTTTATAAATATTTTTAAAAATTCAGTTTCATATATATGCAAAAAAACTGAATTTTTAAAATTTTTATAAAAAATTCCCTTTGGCGCTTTCTGATTTTTTTGTTACAAAACGTTCAATAACATGTTGTTTACATTCCCTAATTTTTTTTTACAAAGGAATTACTTTAGAGCATTTGCATCACATCCTATTTTTTCTATCTATATAAGTTAATTAAAAACACACTTTTCTAAAAAATGTTTATTTAAAAAAAAACTCACACATCTCATTTTCAATTTTTATCTTTATCTTACCTAAAAATATTTATTTTCTTAATTTTTCTCTTTCTTATACACTCACAATAAATTAGAGAGGCTTAAATTTGAATCTTTAAGCATCCACGTTGGAGCCTTCATTTTCGTCTTATATAGTTAATTAAAAAGACAATTCTCGCTAATTTTTTTTTATTTTTTAAAAAAGTTACAAACGCTTATTTGGTTTTTTTCTCTTTCCTACACACTCATTTGAAGATCCTCCAAACATAGATGTGTACTTTGAATTCTATACAACTTTCTATATTAATGTGGTGTTTTTTTTTGCTTCCTTTATAGTTTTCATTATATTATTATATATAATAAAATGATCATAGAGGCTTCATATTTTAGAATGTTCAAAATATAGAAGTTTACTTTTTTGTTTTCTCTATATGGTAATAGAGAATGAGATGAAGTGGTGTTTTAGATGATTTATTTAAATTAACTTTTAGATCTAGAAATGAAGAGTATAAAAAGGATGGGATGGGATGTGAATCGTGTTAATAAATATGATACTGCTATAGGTATTACCAATTTCATGATTTCGCATTCATAGTTCTCGAGAATTATGGGTATTTCAATTTTCTAACGAGTATGCATATTCACACACCTTAATGCCTATTTGCACACCTATTGGGACCCATATATACGTCACATACAGATCTATACATGGCGTATAGCCCCCTTTTTCAATTTCCAAACTGATTATGTCCTATCATGGTCCTATAAGCCGCGTATAGTCTATACGAGGCGTATAGAAATTTTTTTACCATTTTACCCCCGGTTTAGGGCCTACACGGAGCCCAAACCTTGGGTAAAATGGTCTTTTTACCTTTTATATACGCTACGTATAGGCCGATATGGGGCGTATATAAAGGGTTTTTTTGTTACTCTTGTGTACATAGTTTAAGTAAAGTTCTATAATAAGTACATTTTTGAAAAAAAAAACATAAAAATAAAAGAACATTGTTAAACATTGTATGGTATGGCATAGTATAAGTCTGATATAGGTCTCGTATAGGCCTCGTATGGGCCTGTGGATGTAGTATCGTATCATATAATGTAATATAAGCCTTGTAAGGCCTATAGGTGTAGTAAAGTATCATATCTTATGGTATCGTATAGGTGTAGTATAGGTCATGTATATGGTTATAGGTTTATTATAGTATAGTATACTATTCCATCTTATCGTATAGTTGTAGTATAGGTCTCGTATAAATCTACAGATGTAGTATAGTATCATATCATGTCCTATCGCATCATATATTATCATATAGTATTGTATCGTATCGAATAGGTGTACTATAGGTCCTGTATATGCTTATAGGTGTAATATAGTATACTATAGCATGCTATCGAATATTTGTAGTATAGGTCCTGTATAAGCCTATAGGTTTAGTATTGTATCATATCGTGTCGTATCGTATACGTGTGCACACAGCTCTTCCAACTGAGCTACGTGTCTAACCCGAAATAATCTTGTTTTTAATTATATTTACATACTAATTCGATTTAACCAAAATTCTTTTAATTTCAAAAAACATTTTCATTCGTTCACCCGGTGCCAGTAACAGGTGACTTGTGCTTTAACATCACACACAGTCCATCGCTGGACTGTGTGTCTAACTTGGTTAATATAACAATTTTTATTATACTTAACAACTAACGGAGTAAACACGGTTCAGTTTTAAATAAAAAGGCATTTTATTACATAGGGAGTGCGTGTATCAGGGATCGAACTCGTGACATGCGCGTATATTTTGCACACAGTCCACCGCTGGACTGTGTGTCTAACCCGTTCATATTACTGATTTTAAATAAACTTATAACTTAACTAACTTCGTCTTCTTCATTCAAATTACAGTCGACTGAATTACTAATCCGTTTCTTGTGTTTACGATTATCAAACATTATAAGTAATTTAAAGGTAAAGAATGGAGAGAGTTTGGGGAAAAGGATGTACCGATCAGTGTGGTTCACAGAATTCCAGCAGAGGTCCGTCGGTTCTGGAAGTGAACTCTGGCTGTTAAAATCAATTAACAGTTTTGTTCGATTATTTGTGAAGTTGAGGCACTTAATCAAAGTTTAACAGAAGTTTGAAAGGTCATACCAGTTTTCGGTGTGTTTCCGGAAGTTTCAGAAATTTTCCGGCGAAGGTAGGATTTTCGACAAACGTTGACAAGGATTGATTCTGATGGTGGAGTTGTGTTAGTGACCGATTAATCACATGATCGAAACAGAAAGAGTCGAAAGAATTACCGTGTGGATGTGAGTCTCGGTTTTCCGGCGAACTTGCAGAATTTTCCGGCGAGTTGATTTAAGCGTTCTGATGGACTGAATGTATGACGAAAGTGAAATGGAAGGTCTGTATGATGTTTCTGAGTCGCGAGAGGGGTCTTGATTGAAGTAATTCAGACTGTTGAATAGTTTCGGTTATAACACTCAATCATTCTCAGAATTGAAGTCAATTCAAGCCTGAATTTATTAAAATTGTCGGTGAATCGGTTATAAACCTGAATGTGCGATTAATCAAACGATTAAACGGTTGAATTGCCGATTTTGGTTTCTCAGATGGCTCAACCGGTTTAACTAGGTTTGTGTATAAGAGTTATTTGATTCCTAGAGATGACAGAAAACAACATGTGGCGGAGTGGTGATGTGTGTGTGGTGTTAAGTCTTTGAAATTGTAAACCGGCTGACCCGGGTTCGAGTCCCGGCAGCAACATTTTATTTTTATCTATTTTGTTTTCACTTTTTATCAAAAATAATTTTTATAGTTTAGTTTGTTTATTAATTATGTATCATTAAAAATCAAAATAACCATAAATACACAACGTGACATTTATAACTTGATATTCGATTACAAAACGGAGCGGGTTTTGGAAACCCGTTTTTGACAAATGTTACAACAAGTTCGGGCGAACTTGGTTGGCCACCACCAAATTCGGGCGAACTTGCATGAAATAGACAAGTTCGAGCAAACTTGTGCTAATTTTTTTTAGGCATCCTGACAAGTTCGGGCGAACTTGGTTGGCCACCACCAAGTTCGGGCGAACTTGCATGAAATAGACAAGTTCTAGCAAACCTGTGCTTAATTTCAAAGAAAATCAGTCAAGTTCGGGCGAACTTGAGAGAAATCTTGAAACACCTTGTCAAGTTCGGGTGAACTTGACCTCCACAGGTCAAGTTCGGCCGAACTTAGTCTTCCAAATCTGCCTTTTTTCATATTTTTCGATCCAAAATCCTTATTTCTTCGAATTTCGAGATGATTCCACCATAGATCTGGTCGAAAATGGTTTTCTAACAATCCGATCCGTTCAATTTTAGATTTTGTCCGTGGATCGTATGTTTATTTCATATTTTACGTCCAAAACCCCTCCTAGTGTCCATAATGTCTAAATTCATGAGCATAGGTGATAACCATAGCTCTAATACCAATTGAAGGTCCGTGATCAGGCGGTTCTAGACGGAAGTTAGTGGATAAACGTATATAACAGTTTCGGTAGAATGTTATTACAGAAAGGAGTAGAAGTAGAATGCAGCGGAAGTCTTCATTCATACCGAAAGAGTATACATCTTTATTAGTCCAACTGTCGGAGTTCCTGGAGAGAATCCGGCAGCACCTCCCCATAGGGATGCCAAAAACTTTAATGACAAATGAACACACACATATATAGGGAGCCAAGTTCGCTCGGATGTTCTATAGTCAATTTCGGGCGAACTTGTCCTTCACAGGACCAGTTCGGGCGGACTTGACTAAAGGCACATCAAGTTCGAGCCAACATAACCAATACAGGTCAAGTTCGGGCGAACTTGATCCTTTTTACACTGAAATCTCCGTATTTTCGGTCGTGTGTTTGATTCTAACCTATAAATATTAATACACGCTCTATCTAGCCTATTTGACAAGTGACGAACACCAGGTGCACCAACAGATTCCCCCTTGTTCGTTACTGTCGAATCTTGGTCTTCAAATTTGAGCCGTGTTTGAATATTTTGCAACTTCAATCAAGGTATCTGCCGATGTCGTCAAAACCCGTCAACAAAATCCCCCTTAATTGATGATCCGGGTTTGCATTATCAACATTAGATTCCCCTGAAATCTCCAGTTCAGATATTTGTTAGCATAGTTTCCAACCTCCTCTGATTTACTTGACCGACAGATTATCTTGAATAGACACCAACTTGAAATTCATCAATACAGCTTCTCCATTTCAACTTTAACCACATCCGCGTTCAGTTTTAACGCATATCTCCCCTGCTCGATTTTTCGATCTTCAAAAACACAACCGGCAATTGTTAGAAACTTCGAATTACCACACTGGTAAATTTCAAATCGATGTTTACCCGCAATAATCTGAAATCCCGATTTCCGTAATCACTCCAGATCAGCAAATCGGTAATCTTTTTCAATCAGCAAATCTTCATTGGAACCAAATAATCTGGTAACACTTCGACTCTAGAGAAACATTCGTCCACGATCAAAAGCACATTCTTCTTCTTCAGTCACAATGTCAAATATATAGCTATCTCCGGTAGACCAGCACCACTTAATCACCAAACATCATCATCCAACGGCGGTTAGTCCAAAGAGAAGAATGATTCATCTGCTTGAAGATTAAAAATAATGGCCACCAAAGGTTATCATCAGATTTCCTTGGTAATTTTGAAACCATCCGTCTTCGGAGCTAGTCACTAATTCCTAAGATCATCACCAAACGTTTTGAACGTTTTCAGTTCCTCACTGGTATTAACGACTGCTAATCCTGCTAACTGTTCCTTCACCGGAGATCAGGACTCTAACCCTTAAGCATCACTCTGTATCATGAACTGAAAACTCGGAACCTCCTGTGATCACAGAATCCCAAATGGATAATCTCTTTCGTCAGCAACTGGTACACTTCTTTGTCTGGAAGATCCGATCCCATAAATCATCTTCCTTAATCATGGTACCGCGTACAACCCGGGGCAACTGAAACTACAAAGCATCCTTATCTCCTGGCGGTTAGTCCAGTCAATAATTCATGTGCAAAGCAGAGTTAAAGATAGGCAGTCGTGTGTGCTTCCAAACCATACGCGCGACTCAGGTGTCAATCCACAACCATGACCGCAGAATCTGATAAACAACTCCTCCAAGACTCAGTTATATAACCACCTGTTTTCAAACTAGACATCAACTTGATCAATTTACAAATGAATCTCAAATCTCTGTATTTCCCGGTTAATTTGTAGTCGGAAACCACCAATACTGTTGTAATGTCACGAATTTCAAAAATGCCGGAATCTTCATAAGATGAAAATTTTTTATTTCCCCTCATTTTTGCAAATTCTGACCATACCAATTTTTTCACTGAAATTCCCCCTCAAATCCGGAATTTTCAGTATTTAACAAATGCGGAATTTACTTTAAGGCCCATTGGTAGTCTTCAACTCTAATGATCACCAAATTGCTTTGGTATCAAGACTACCCTCTCATCTTCAACCATCTCTAACCTCATCATCTCAGCCTCTCTCTAAGGCCTCTGACGGTGTCCCCGAATAGTCAGTATCGGACGTTAAAATTTCGAAAAAATTTCTATCACCAAATTTTTCTGGACACCCGTCTCATCAAACCAAGCAATAAATTTTTTCAATGTCTTAGTTGGGCAAACTTGTATGACAAGTTCGGGCGAACTTGGTTGGCCACCACCAAATTCGGGCGAACTTGCATGAAATAGACAAGTTCGAGCAAACTTGTGCTAATTTTTTTAGGCATCCTGACAAGTTCGGGCGAACTTGTATGACAAGTTCGGGAAAACTTGTATGACAAGTTCGGGCGAACTTGGTTGGCCACCACCAAGTTGGGTGAACTTGCATGAAATAGACAAGTTCGAGCAAACTTGTGCTTAATTTCAAAGAAAATCAATCAAGTTCGGGCGAACTTGAGAGAAATCTTGAAAAACCTTGTCAAGTTCGGGCAAACTTGACCTCCACAGGTCAAGTTCGGCCGAACTTAGTCTTCCAAATCAGCCTTTTTCTCATATTTTTCGATCCAAAATCCTTACTTTTTCGAATTTCGAGATGATTCCACCATAGATCTGGTCGAAATGGTTTTCTAACAATCCTATCGTTCAATTTTAGATTTTGTCCGTGGATTGTATGTTTTTTTTCATATTTTACGTCCAAAACCCCTCCTAATGTCCATAAATGTCCAAATTCATGAGCATAGGTGATAACCGTAGCTCTGATACCAATTGAAGGTCCATGATCAAGCGGTTCTAGATGGAAGTTAGTGGATAAACGTATATAATAGTTTCGGTAGAATGTTATTACAGAAAGGAGTAGAAGTAGAATGCAACGGAAGTCTTCATTCATACCGAAAGAGTATACATCTTTATAAGTCCAGCTGTCGGAGTTCCTGGAGAGAATCCGGCAGCACCTCCCCGTAGGGATGCCAAAAACTTAAATGACAAATGAACACACACATATATATATAGGGAGCCAACTTCGCCCGGATGTGCTATAGTCAAGTTCGGGCGAACTTGACTAAAGGCACATCAAGTTCGAGCGAACTTGACCATACAGTCATTACGCGAATTGATCCCTTTAACTGAAATCTCCGTATTTCGGTCGTGTGTTCGATTCTAACCTATACAATATTCAACACACGCTCTATCTAGCCTATTCGACAAGTGACGAACACCAGGTGCACCAACAGCTTCATATGCGGTGTACCTTATGATATGCCTACCTCGCTTATGGGACCTTGAACATGAGATCCTTCTACGTCGCTCTTGTATAGGGGTTGATAAGTTCTTGATCGCTCTACGAACCTGCGAGCGCATGTTTGTTAAGAAAGTTGTATTTGTTTTCGACAAGGGCCTTCAGGATGCGATCGAGGACATTGTAGTCTGTGGGGGTTTGTTTTTTGGGGATTTTCAGTGGAGGTTGGCATCTTTGCCGATCTGTTTTAAGGAATTAGGCTTATATTCGGTGGAAGATATATCAACATCAACATACGCCTTCATGGCCTCAAGAGCATAATCTTGGAGTTTATAGGACCACATAATGCAAGACAGTGGTACTGATATGTTGGATGTCGATTATGGGTGTGTGTTGGGTAGACTACACAGGTCCATTCCCGATCTTGATCTTGGCGGGTTCACTAATAAAGACAACGTCCCAAAATACTTTGGCGTGTGCGATATATAATAAAGTCGTCCAGAGTTTGAGAGAAAAGTTTGACCTATCTAACGCCATAAAGCGGTATTAGAGTGTCTACGGGGTCCCAACAATTCCTGAGTGTTATCCCCATTGAAGGGCTTGACCAACACATGTCAACACTAAGGTAATCATTAAATACCGGTTAATGATCCTTTTGTTTCCAATTGATGAGCCTTGCCAAGTTTCTATAAGGTTTGTTTGGATAACTTTAATGAGCATATGGTATATTGCAAGGAGCTAACGAACTTTAGATACAGACATGACTTGGCCAGGGATGTCTTATGTGATGTGCTTAAGCGAGCAGGAATCTCTGTGTTCAGATGTGAGTTGGTCGCAACCCCCTTATGAATTCCCTGATAGATCCTCTGGAAGGGAGGTCCACTCTTCGACCAACGAATGTTCTTGTATTCAGTTGGACGACAGGTGGGAAACACTCTTATGTGGACTTTACCAAAGTATGCCCCCTTGTTGGGCTCAGAGAAAACAGTTTTGTGGTTGGTCAGGCTGTGTTTAAGGTAGAATCATGGAAAGTTGCTAAGCATGAAAATCCTTACGCTGAGAATCAACATATCTTCATTTCCTTTGCCTTACAGCTATCGGTTTTCTGAACACGGTGCAAAAGGTAGTGCACATTAATATCTCAATGCCTAGGAACTAGGGTTTGGTTTTTGATAGAATTTGATTTGTTATTTAAAAAGGGGTTGCGACACAGATTTTTGCTCATTTACATGTCATTCTTGTGTAATTTCTTTATGCTTATGCTAAAAATTATCACCCTAAAACCCTAACTAGACGTATCTTCCAAGAAGAAAGATATGGTTAAGCAAAACAATGGGAAAATTATACAAAATGATTAATGAAGATAAATAAGCCTAAATGTCATATATATACAACTTGTGTCGGGTATCTGGCCTTCAAGGATTTCTTTTTATTGTTGTTTGTTTAAGGATTTCTTTTATATTGTGGTTTGTTTAATCTAGTTGAATGTCAATAATATATAACTTGTGTTATTATGTCACCTGAACCAAATTGAAAAAAATTAATATACAATGATAGACAATCGATCCGTTAAAATTTCGACCCATTAATATATATATAGGGGAATTATAGAGAGAAAGCCATTTAGGTTTAAAAAAACTCAAGAAAACCTTACGTAACAATTTTTTTTTTGTAAAAAATTTTTGGAATTTAAGTTACATGTTATTGAACGTTATGTAACAAAAAAAAAAAAACAAAACAAAAAGAGCCGAAGGGATTTTTTTATAAATATTTTTAAAAATTCAGTTTCATATATATGCTAAAAAACTGAATTTTTAAAATTTTTATAAAAAATTCCCTTTGGCGCTTTCTGATTTTTTTGTTACAAAACGTTCGATAACATGTTGTTTACATTCCCTAATTTTTTTTACAAAGGAATTACTTTAGAGCATTTGCATCACATCCTATTTTTTCTATCTATATAAGTTAATTAAAAACACACTTTTCTAAAAAATGTTTATTTAAAAAAAACTCACACATCTCATTTTCAATTTTTATCTTTATCTTACCTAAAATATTTATTTTCTTAATTTTTCTCTTTCTTATATACTCACAATAAATTAGAGAGGCTTAAATTTGAATCTTTAAGCATCCACGTTGGAGCCTTCATTTTCGTCTTATATAGTTAATTAAAAAGACAATTCTCGCTAATTTTTTTTTATTTTTTAAAAAAGTTACAAACACTTATTTGGTTTTTTTTTCTTTCCTACACACTCATTTGAAGATCCTCCTAATATAGATGTGTACTTTGAATTCTATACAACTTTCTATATTAATGTGGTGTTTTTTTTGCTTCCTTTATAGTTTTCATTATATTATTATATATAATAAAATGATCATAGAGGCTTCATATTTTAGAATGTTCAAAATATAGAAGTTTACTTTTTTGTTTTCTCAATATGGTAATAGAGAATGAGATGAAGTGGTGTTTTAGATGATTTATTTAAATTAACTTTTAGATCTAGAAATGAAGAGTATAAAAAGGATGGGATGGGGTGTGAATCGTGTTAATAAATATGATACTGCTATAGGTATTACCAATTTCATGATTTCGCATTCATAGTTCTCGAGAATTATGGGTATTTCAATTTTCTAACGAGTATGCATATTCACACACCTTAATGCCTATTTGCACACCTATTGGGACCCATATATACGTCACATACAGATCTATACATGGCGTATAGCCCCCTTTTTCAATTTCCAAACTGATTATGTCCTATCATGGTCCTATAAGCCGCGTATAGGTCTATACGAGGCGTATAGAAATTTTTTTACCATTTTACCCCCGGTTTAGGGCCTACACGGAGCCCAAACCTTGGGTAAAATGGTCTTTTTACCTTTTATATACGCTACGTATAGGCCGATATGGGGCGTATATAAAGGGTTTTTTTTGTTACTCTTGTGTACATAGTTTAAGTAAAGTTCTATAATAAGTACATTTTTGAAAAAAAAAACATAAAAATAAAGAACATTGTTAAACATTGTATGGTATGGCATAGTATAAGTCTGATATAGGTCTCGTATAGGCCTCGTATGGGCCTGTGGATGTAGTATCGTATCATATAATGTAATATAAGCCTTGTAAGGCCTATAGGTGTAGTAAAGTATCATATCTTATGGTATCGTATAGGTGTAGTATAGGTCATGTATATGGTTATAGGTTTATTATAGTAGAGTATACTATACCATCTTATCGTATAGTTGTAGTATAGGTCTCGTATAAATCTACAGATGTAGTATAGTATCATATCATGTCCTATCGCATCATATATTATCATATAGTATTGTATCGTATCGAATAGGTGTACTATAGGTCCTGTATATGGTTATAGGTGTAATATAGTATACTATAGCATGCTATCGAATATTTGTAGTATAGGTCCTGTATAGGCCTATAGGTTTAGTATTGTATCATATCCTGTCGTATCGTATACGTGTATTATATGTCCCGTATAGGCCTATAGGTGTATTATAGTATATTATACTATACCATCGTATCGTATATTTGTAGTATAGATGTTGTATAGGCTTATAGGTTTTGTATAGGTCCCATATGTGCTCATGGGTCTAATATAGTAGAGAATACTATAACATCGTATCATATAGTTAAGTATAGGTCCCGTATAGGTCTGTAGGCGTAGTATAGGTCCCGCAGAGGCTTATAGGTGTAGTACAGTATCATATCCTACTGTATCGTATAGTGTAGTATCAAATCGTATAGTTGTACTATAAAGCTCGTATGTGCCTATAGGTGCATTGTAATATAGTATACGATAGCATCGTATCGTATAGGTGTACTATAGGTCCCTATAGGGAGCCGACACGAGACTTTTACTACACTATATGATATCAAACTATATGATACTTTATAGTACGATACAATACGTTACAATACTATACGATACAACACCTGTATAGGACTACAGGTACAGTTTAGGTTCCGTATAGGCTGTAGACTTATACAAAACCTATAGGGGACTACTTGTATAGGCCTCTAGGTGTGGTATAGGTCTCATATAAGACTATAGGTGTAGTATATGTCTGATATAGGCCTATAGGCCTATACGAGACTTAGATGGGACTATCCGAGACTTATACTACATTATACGATAAAATACTATAGGAAACGATACAACACCCGTATAGCGTATAGGTGTAGTATATCTCATATAGGCCTATAGGTGTAGTTTAGGTCCCGTATAGGCCAAGACCTATAAGGCGCCTATATGAGACTTATACTACACTGTATAATACGATACGATAGGATATGATATCATACTACAGTACACTATAATTAAGATACTACACTATAATTAAGATGCTACACTATACGAGACTTATACATACTATACAATACGATACTTAACATTTTTTTATTTAATTCCTTAGAAAAGTACTTATTATAGGACTTTGCTAAAATGATAATACTGTATACAAACGTAAAAAAACCTTTATATACGCCTATACGTGACATATACAGAGGGCAAAAAAAAACCATTTTACTCCTGGTTTGATCTTCTTATAGGCCATAAACCAGGGGTACAATGGTTTTTTTAACCAAGCATGCCCCTTATATACGCCTCGTATAGGTCTATACGCGGGCATAGGAAAAAAAATACCATTTTACCGCTAGTTTAGGGCCTATACGCAACCCAAACCAGGGTAAAATAGTCCTTTTTACCCCTCGTATACACGGCGTATAGGCCTGTCGCCAGACCAGAACTAACACTGATTTTGATACAACCCTATACTACACGTACATGCCTCTGTGACGTAAATAAACCTTAAAATGTGCAAATAGACATGTGCCAATAGTTTAAGCATTTTGGACTTATGGATATTAATATAAAATGTCTTTCTTATTGTATGCGTCGTTGACGTTGTCCCTCATGGATATATAATATACTAACAAAAACATGTTTTAGACTACAATATTTTTCTTAACCTCTTAGTTATTACTGTTTATCTATTCATTGTATATCTGACAAGAGTACAAAAAATTTAATATTAAATGGACGTATTAAAGTTGTTTTAGGTGACGACTTCGAGGGTCAATATATTGACAACAATATGTGTTAATAGAACATAACAAGAAGTACGTTGATAGATGACAAAGAACACGCATTTGTCCAACGTTTCAGTATTGTCACTATTTCTGTAGATGAGTTGTAGAGGACACCTGGTTTGATATTTCTAATCATGTGAATGAGACTCAATTGACAAGAAAGTGGACTCTTAGAATTGTCTAAGCTAAATATCAAATCACCAATGCTAAGGTGTTAATCTTTGATTGGAAGACTAATTACTGTTGAAAAAAAGATAATACAAGACGTTTGTTGAGGGGCTTTCTATTCTCTTGTCGGCTACAAAGTAGTCATACTTTTCTTCTCATAACGCTCTTTCATTCATCTTATAACTCTCTCTTCTCTTCTCTATAAATCGATGGAAATGCAAAAGAAGAGTTAAAAAAGATACATAACTCACATTGTTAATGACTAGTAAATTTTTCCCGCGCATTGCGGCGGATTTGAAACGTAAATTAACTTGAATTTGTACCGTCTAATGAAAACGTATTATATTTGACCCGTCTTGTTTCGGAACAGAAGTTACGTCAAAATGTAGACAAAGTAAAAACTCACATAAAAATAAGTACGAAAACGCATTATATTTTATCCAACTTATTTGCGAAAGAAATTTATGTTGAAATGTTAACTTGAACTTATTCCGACACGTACATAAAAATAATAACGTAAGAAAATTAAGTTTTGAGTTAAATGTCATTTTAGTCCCTGTGGCTTGGGCCATTTTGCTAGTTTAGTCCAAAGGTTTTATTTTTCCCCTGTAGGTCCAAAAATGTTTCACCATTGCCATTTTAGTCCACTTGTTTAACTTCATTCATTTTTTCTGTTAACGAAAAGGACAATTCAGTCATTTTAATATGTAATTATGTTAACTAGAAGGACAATTCAGCCATATAAATGACTGAATTGCCCTTCTCGTTAACATAAATAACGGATGAAGTTAACTCAGTGGACTAAAACGGCAACGGTGAAACCTTTTTGGACCCATAGGTGAAAAATGAAATCTTTGGACTAAACTGGCAAAATGGCCCAAACCACAGGAACTAAAATGACATTTAACTCTTTAAGTTTTTTTAAGTTAAAGAATGGTACGCCGTGTTGCGGCAACACCGAAAGGTTAAGTAACTCGAATTTTTACGATCTAATGAAAACGTATTATATTTGACCTGACTTGTTATAAGACAAAATTTATGTCAAAATGTAAACCAACTAAAAATGTACAAAAAACACAAAAACATATTATATGTGCGCCTACCTATTTTCAGGAAAAAAATTACATTGAAACGTCAAATCAACCTGAATTTTTACCGATACGTACGAAAAGAAAAACACGTAAAAATTGATACAAAGTCTTTAAAAACTGAGAGGTTGTAAGTGGCAATACTAAATGTTGGAGTGTGAAAGAAAAAAAAAACTAAATAAAACTAAAAAAACAGTCAAAGCACTGTAGATGCATCTTCTTATTGGAAACGTGGCCATACCGTGTGCCCTTATGAGTTAGTGTTTTTTATTCTCGGTGAACATTTTTAACGTTTAGGTACCTAATTCAAAATGACGCCATTTGTGACAATCAATTACTATCCTCACCAAATTTCATGAATCATGTATAAATCAACTTCAGGTAATAAATATTTCGACCGTTTATTGTCTTAGGTCAAGCTTTAGATACAAGAATTGTTGAATGTTCTCCTTTCAACTTGATAATCTTTTTCACACCAAAAAACAATACTTATGTAAATACTTAATCCTTCTATCTTTTCATGAAAAGTAGTTACATTTAGCTACACCATTTAGTGTTGTAGATTATGGTTTATAGTTTTCTTGTATAACCTTAATTGTTGATACATATGTCTGTTGCCTACGTCATCGTATAATATCGAGTCAGTATTTAGGAGCGAAATGACGAAGTTTATCTATGTTAAAGATCAAGTTCGCTTGTAAATATAAGGTTGAAGTCAAGTTCCGCCGAACTTGACTAAGCAAGTTCGCCCGAACTTGCACTCCCACCAGCGAACTTGTGATTAGTATAAATAGGAGTTTGACATTTCATTTGTAACTTTCAGAGATTTTGTCACGACAGAGATGAAGCTCTGTCTAAGTGTTTCCAGGATCTGTAACGTTGAATATTAATAAAACGGGGATTAGATAGAAACAAATGAGTGTATCCAATGTCGCTAAGCAAACGGATTCCGCACGTTTACCTTAGGTTTGTCAAATTAGTGCCCGAACGATCCGTACAACGGACCTACAAGTGGTATCAGAGCAGGATTGGCCTAATTTGAAAACATTGGACATAGAACATCTCATCTTCTACTCATTTTTCTATTTTTAACTTTTCTTGGACAATTCACGGACAAAATGGACTGATTTTCAAGTATAATACGTAAAATCCATAATTGAAAAGATTAGAGCTTAAAACAAACGAATTCATGCTGAAAAATTGAAAAAACAATGTTTAAAAACACATGTTCGCTCGAACTTGACTGAAAAATTTATATTTTTCATCAAGTTCGCCCGAACTTAATTGATTTTTCAAGGATTTTAGCCAAGTTCGCTCGAACTTGCCTGATTTTTATCAAATTTAATTAAGTTCGCCCGAACTTGATCAAAAGTTGATTGAAATTCTCTCCAAGTTCGCCCGAACTTGCTGATTCCAATAGATTTTCTCACAAGTTCGCTCGAACTTGTATTCTGAGTGATACAAGTTCGCCCGAACTTATTAAATAGCTGAGTTTCACACACTGTGACAAGTTCGACCGAACTTGTCCAAGGTTTCTAAAAAAAATCCCGAAAAATGTCTCGACATTATATATCGTTAGATTCGTATTGACGAGACGAGTTTAAAGCTCTAATATGGTAAAAACAGTTTTCCGAAAAATTTTAAACATTTTTAGCAAACCAATACGTTAATATTGTCGGTTAAAAAGTCAAATTTTTACTAAAATTGTCTGTTTGCTAATCATTTTTCAAGTGTTTTGAACGACATATTAGTTTGGAAAACGAAATGGGGTCTATGAAGCTGCCAATATTGATGAGATTAGAAGAGTATGAAGTCTGGAATGAAAAATTCATGAACTGGGTCCAAGCCATACATTTCCGCAGTTGGGTTGCGATTGAGACAGGTTATGTCGTTCCTAGAGATGAGAATCAGAAAATTTTGGAAAAGTGCAAATATTCTACTCAACAGAAAGATGATTATTTTGCTGAAAAGAAAATGATTAATCTTATCCAGCAATCGTTAAGGAAGACATCCTGATACTTTTACCAGAATACAAGACTGCGAAATAATTATGGACATCTCAGAAGAATAAATTTCAAGAGAGTGTAGTGGTTAAGAACTATGAAGCTCTAGCTTCAAGTATATTCACAAATGAGTCTTCAAGTTCTACACCATTCTGTCCGGTCTATGATGTAGACAATTATCAGGCAGATAATGCCAAACTCTTGAATAAGATTAAGAGTTTGACATTAGAAAATAAAAAATTAAAAGAAAATGAAAAGAATTTTGAAAACAAAATAAAAATTTTAGAAAATGAAAAATTACAAATGGTACTAGATTTTCAAAATGAAATAAAAATGTTTAAAAATGATAAAATTGTTTTTGAAAAATTAAATATAGAAAATCAAATAGCAATAAATTCTCATATTGAGAAAATAGCTCAACTTGAAAAAGAAGTTGAGATTGTTATAAATAAAGCTTCTAATTCAGCAAAATTATTGAAAGGATTTGTGACTTCCTTATTAAAGTTAGAATATATATGTACACAACCGATCAATGATAATAAAAAGAAAATTGCATTAAGTGACAATGTCACAAATTATGACGATGTCATAATTGGGGATTGTGATGATAATACCGATGATGAAAATGATAAAAATGATAAAAAAAAATATTTTTGAAACTAAAAGAAAATTTTCAAGAAACTGTTCTACAATCTTCTGAAAAAGGTGAATGCTCATCGCAAAAACCTTCTAAGCAGAATGGAGAACAAAAACAACATGAAAAACAAAATTCTAAAAATTTTCAAAACAAAAATAAAAGCTCATCGGTACGGTCATCCAATCATTATAAAAACTCACAAAAATTTGAGAATAAGTGATGCAGGTCGACCACAGTGCTTCAAAGTCAAATCAATTTTATAGAAGAAGCATGAAAGATAACTACTACATGTCAAATCAATGTGCTGATTTGGGTGTTTGGTCTGAATGGAGAGATTGGTACGATAACAGAGTGTGTTACAACTGTGGATTTGGTGGACACATTGCTGTTAACTACCTGAAAAAGAGATTTGATACGAGAAGATGTTATAAATGTCAAATCAAAGGTCATATTTCCAGGGATTGTCCGACTAATCTGAAAAGAAGATCGGTTAAATCTCAGGGGAAGAAAACAGAGAAGAAAAATGAGAAAACTGTAGAGAAGCCCAAAGAACAAAAAGTCAAGTTATCACAAGGGCAAAAAGAGGATTGAGAAAAAAGAGGAAAAAAGTTAGAGAGTATTTGGAAAAGATTTTGTCCTCGGATACGTCTAAAAAATCAGATAAAAGTTCTAATGAATCATTTTACTCACAGTCAAGTAGAACGAATTCATCAGATACAAATATGAGGACAAAAGAGAGAGCAGTGGAGAAAAAATTGATAATTCAAACAGTTAAAAAATTAAAGAAAGTAAAATCTTCAAATAAAGTTTCTATCAAACTGTTTGAATATCAAAAAGAGTGTGAATGTTTGTTTACTTCAGATGTTAATGATTTTGGTAAACCTAAATCCAGAATGGATTGGGTTCCAATTCAAAACTGATTAAAGTTTGTTTGAATGTGCAGGATAACCAAGCTTCAAGCCAAAGGTCATTTAGAAGCAGTGGTTGTTCATACATAGAGACAATAGACAAAAGTGATATTCCACACAAACAAAATGGTAGTCTGGCGTTCACATTCGTAAAAAGTCATTAAATTGTTAAAATGGAAGATTCTTAATTTCGATTTTAATAAGATGTTTTTAGATTTTAGGGGGAGAAAAAAATTTTAAAAATTGTAAAAAAGAATTCCTGTAAAATTGAAAAACATCATTTTAAAATGTTTCAAAAAAATAGAAAATCTCAAAATATCAAAAACATTGAAAAATGAAAAATGAGATTACTTGTGCGAAAAGAGGAAATGATAGTAAATCAGTGGACTATCAGTGCATGCTAAAGATATGTATTGTTTAAAATGGTTAAACAATCTCACTAAAGATGTGTCGGTAGGCTCAGCTAGACTAGTAGTTTTGCGAAAATGATACAAACCTAAATAGAAAGGCCTAGTTCTAGTGGGAAACACGGTTGAAAGCATAGTACTTAGTTTTGTCCTTCGTGACTGTGTACCTACTCGGTAATAGCCGAATGCTGAAAAGCATAAAAATCGGTTAGTTTGTGAACTTTCACATCTTACTGAAAAAGTCAATGTGATTGTGTATTTCATTTTGCAAAGATTTAAACTTGTTTTATGTCTTTAATTTGTTTAAGCATTGGACATCCTCTGCGTATACGAAAGTATCGAACTGGATGTTAGTGCCTAAACGTTTCTGATTTATTTTACTTGGTGTTTCGTTTAAATCTTGGATCATCTCTGCGTATATGTGAATATCGAACTGATGGTTAAGATCTAAACAATTTCAACTTGTTTTTCATTTCTTATTTTGTTTAAACATTGGACTTTCTCTACGTATCGAAAGATCGACCTGATTGTTAATGTTTAAACATTCTGCTTTATTTTCACATATATCACAGTTGATGAAAGTTTAAAGGCATTACTTGAGTTAGTGTATTACACGATGAGGGGATATGCTAAGATCGTGGGGTCCATAAGAACTTAGTGCAAAATTAATGTACCTTATCGTATCAATAAACATTACGAAACTTTTTAGATTGAGTTTAAGTGGGCAACAATACCGACAATCCATGTTTATTGTTTAAACTGAGTGTTTCATCTAGATCAACGGTGCAGCTGATATGTCTCAATAAACTGATATGATCCTCTAGCACGTATTCTCACAAAAATATAAACTGTAAATATTATATTTCAGTTTGTTTACATTTCTGCATTCAATATTAAAAGTCCAAAATATTTTCTTTCAAATCTTCCATGGAAACTTGATAATGTTGAATGTGAGCCGGACCAACGAGACTGTTAAGAAATTGTTTGTGTGCGGATACGTGTGATTGTTCTTAATCGTCAAATCTTAGAGATTCGAAGCATCTTTTGAGGGGAGCTAGATAAACATGTTAGTTAAAGATACCAGAAAGCTCAAAGCAAGGGGGAGCATGGATGTTAAAGTTATTCAAGATATAAAGATCAAGAGAACATTAAAGACTCAGGAACTTATTTGAAGAATGATGACTACGGCAACATCCAAGGGGAGTCTGTTGATGCATATGTGTGTTGCCTACGTCATCGTATAATATCGAGTCAGTATTTAGGAGCGAAATGACGAAGTTTATGTATGTTAAAGATCAAGTTTGCTTGTAAATGTAAGGTTGAAGTCAAGTTCGGCCGAACTTGACTAAGCAAGTTCTGCCGAACTTGCACTCCCACCAGCGAACTTGTGATTAGTATAAATAGGAGCTTTGACATTTCATTTGTAACTTTCAGAGATTTTATTACGACAGAGGCGAAGCTCTATCCAAGTGTTTCCAAGATCTGTAACGTTGAATATTAATGAAACAGTGATTAGATAGAAACAAATGAGTGTATCCAATGTCGTCTAAGCAAACGGATTCCGCACGTTTACCTTAGGTTTGTCAGATTAGTGCCCAAAAATCCATAAACGGACCTACATTAATCACAAGCTCACTTGCATAAAAAACTAAGTGTGAATTGCAAGTTTTGTCCTTTCGTTTATATCCTTTTCAGGCGTTGTCATTTGTGTTTAAAATTGATGGGTTTTATCCTTTATATTTTAAAATCCTGCACATCATGTCATTTATGCCTAACCCAGTTAGTTTTTCAATTAAAATTGGTTATGTACTTTGTACATGAGGACATTTTTGTTAATTCATTTTGCAAGGACTAATTGTGTATAACATTAACATCTAACCTTTTTAAAAAAATAAAAAAATACTCTAAAAAAGTATTTAGAAAATAAAAAATTAGATATATATATATATATATGGATTGGGTAAAATGAAAACCACCACTAGATGAGAGAATCATATGAACCATTTTTCAACCCTTAATCAATCTTGTTTGTATGGCTGAGATTGTTTTGTTGAATTTCTTGTACCTGTCTACTCTTGTTATCTATTTATAAATGATATTAAAGTATAAAGGGTATAAGGGTAATTTTACACACACTTGTCCCTATCACATCACATGCATCAATCACTTAGATAATCTCTCACCTAATTTCAAAGTCACTAAAATTTTTCACAAATAAACAATTTTTTTCTTTGAAAAGACTCCAACATAAACATGATTTTAAACATGTTTGTAAAAAAAACCTCAACAGGACAACTAGTGTTTGTCAAAAATATTACACCATATCATAAAGCAGCTAACCAAAAAAAAAAAACACCTCCATGAAATGGCCTTGCTAATAATTCCATAGGGTTAAAAGAGGATTTCATTAGAACTAGTCCAGCCCTGTGAATGTGGACAATTAGAAATGACTTTGAAATGTTGCTCGAACCTCCATATTATCGACCACAACCCCAAAAATCGGTAATAAGAACGGAATCCGATTAATTAGGAAAAAACATACGGTAACAAAGAAAAATAATTCAAGTACAAACTCCAATTTACACACCCCATTCAACATTTAAAAATTTCAAAAACAAAATCCTTTAAAACCTTCCTAACCTGGTAACTTTTTACGACGATGTAAAGCTAGGATTACGTTAGTTATTCTTCATTACACTAATGTAAATTTCTTTTACGAAACGATGACATCACTAGTAATTTTTTTTACGGCTATGTAAAAAAATTGGACACTTTTGTGACATCTGTATATTTTCAGTCATTGAACAATTCCGGAACATTTTCGTATTCAATAAAATCTTGTATTTTATTTACGAGAATGCATAAGTTTTAATTGTTATGAAATTTCGATCATTTTCGTGTTCGATAAAATGTTATATTTTTTTGCGAAACGCCTAATCGTACGATCGAACGAAACGATATTCACGACATATTCGGAACAAGATACAAGTTTCATATGCCTTTATACCCTTTATATAGCTTAAATTACAAGTTAAAAGGGTTAAAATGGCAAACAAGTGAAAATACAGTCCAAAGGCCAAATCTGCCTAAAAGTGAAACTTATTTATCAGAAGGGCTTACGAACCGTAAGACCAAAGTTCATACAGTCCGTAAGGGGTGCCCAACACAACAGGTTTGCTGACAACCTCTTGTTTCAAGCCTTGGCTCCCAAGTTCGCGAATTTTCCAGCTTTTCACCATCATGGAACACTTGGCTTGATCTTATGAGCATTTGATTATTATAAATAGCCAAGAGTTCTTGTCATTCAACTTGCTCATTTCCATTTTCTTTCTCCCACTCTCTTGGAGCTTGTTTCTAGTCATTTGGAAACCTCCTACTGAGTTCTGAAAGTGTTCTTCAACACAAGTAAGTGCTCTCTCCTAGTCACTTTCGTTTATTTTAGCTATTTTGAACTAAAAGTCAAGCAGTTTGACTTTCTGTTTGACTTTCAGTTCTGACCATTTTTGGTTAAGTCAAAGTTCAATTGAACTTTGCAATGTGTTCGTAATCACGAAGATATTAACCCCTAGCGATTGCACCTTCTGATTACCACGTTTAATGGGCGAAATGACGAGTCAAAATTTTATGAACTGAAAGTAAAAAATGCGCAAAAGTGTATTTTACGCCAAAAATGTTTTAGGGTATTAAAACTTAAAGTTTTGACTCCAAATCAGTTTTATAACATTATTAGACATGTTCAAACATGTCTAACTCGTCATTTCTAGTTTAGTGCTTATTTCTTAGTCGTAAATCGAGCGGTTTGACTA
The DNA here is from genome assembly GCA_947069175.1 of Scalesia atractyloides. NCBI lineage: Eukaryota > Viridiplantae > Streptophyta > Magnoliopsida > Asterales > Asteraceae > Scalesia > Scalesia atractyloides. The sequence continues at coordinate 58,988,372 of CAMTDV010000014.1, forward strand.
CCGTTTTGACTTTCGAATCTGACTCGTTTGGCCAATCTTGGGATTCGACCAAGCGCATCTTTATGACCATAGTAATATAGGTAATAACCCCCTGAGGTTATACCTTATGGTCATAAGGTTTGGTTAGTTATATGATGAGTCGATTTTATATACTTTAATTGACAAAAACGCCTTTTTTGCGCATAAAATGGTGTTAAGCATATGTAACCAAAGTTTTGACATCTAAACCGATGTTCTAACATAATCAAACTTGTTTTGGCATATAAGACTCATCATAAGACATATTTAACCATCCGATTATAATTACGCTTACGACCCGTTAAAGTGGCGTAGACCACTTATACGAGGCATAACGGGTCAAAAGCACTTAGGAACATTTTCAAATCAGAATGTTAAGCTTATTAAACCATATTCATACGAGTCCCAACACTCGTTTGGTTTATAATACTTCATTCTAACCAATCCTCCGATTAAAGTCTCGACACACTAACATAGTATTCTGATACATTAGGACACACTTGCACTCTTCAATCTTTGAGCTTTGTTTGATCATTTGAACAACACATTTACTCAATCTCAAGTGAGTACATAGTCCCCTCTTTTACGTTTTCAAATGTTTTGGGATGATTCATATGTGTCTATCACTACTTTCATGTTTTTATGACTTTATACATGGTTAATTTACCTAGTATGTATTGTACTTGGTTTCAAACACATTTTACATGGTATATTGACTCAGTATACCTATCACTTGGTTTCAAATACATTTTACATGGTTTATTAACTTAGTATACAAATCACTTGGTTTCAAATACATTTTACATGGTATATTGACTTAGTATACCTTGTACATTATTTCAAAGACTTTTTACTTGGTATATTGACTTAGTATACCAAGTACATGGTTTCAATGACATTTTACATGATTTCAACACATTTTCACGACATGAATATGACAATAATACATTCATTAACATTGATCCCGCCGACCGGTAGTGTGTTATGGTACCATAGGATTGACAACCCCATTCCCGCTTCCAAGGTTTGTTTGGAAGTGACCTTAGGGAATGACAGAATCCGGTGAACATTTGATAAACCTTTGTCCTTATAAGGGTTTATTCGACAATTGACAAGGCCTAAATGTATTCGCCAACAATCCATATATATATGTTTACACAATAAAAGCAATTGATTTATAAGATAAAAGTTTTTGGTTAAACAAGACCTTTCTTTATTCAAAAACACCTGTTTTATACAAGACATCATGACAAGACAAGACATTTTGGTTATTTTATACTAGACATTATTTTATGGTTTAAACAAGACCTTTGTTTACCATACAAGACATTGTTGTTTTATACATTACATTTGTCTATTTATACAAGACAAGACATTTATTGATTTATGGTAAGTGATTTAGATAACGAGACGTGTCTAATACGATAAAACCATGCGTAATTTCTTTTAAATCATTTGATTTTCATATGATTTCATAAAAGAAATATTTTATTAAAGGTTCATGGCTACTTTTTGAAATAATTAAACATTTCTTTTAATTTTAAAAGCCATGAATCTTCATCATAAAACCTATGTTACTCACATGCATTTTTATGCTGACGTTTTATTTTCACATATGTTTCAGGAGCTAATGTTTGACTTTGAGCATGCTTCACATAGGCGGACTTGGGCCTTAGTGTACTTTAAAACCTCAAGACAATAATTGTATTTTGTATGTGTTTTATGTTCAAGACACTGTAAATTATTAATTCAGTAAAACAAAATCTTGAATACCATGTGTTTGAAACAATTCCTGTAACGTGACCACCCGATATTTCTACCGCGGTTTTTTGTTTTATGCGGTCGGGGTGTTACAGAGATTGGTATTAGAGCCATGGTTATAGGGAATTAGGTTATTAGTAATGCTTTTGACCTAGACTATAACCTTCCTTGGACCCTAACGTGAGTTAACTTGCATTTAAACTCTTAATACAATGCCATCACCTATCCTTAGGTGATTATCAAAAAAAAAAAAAAAAACAATACAAAAATCACAAATTATTTCCAAACCTTTTACAAGAAAACATCTATCCTTAGATAAGTCGTTTTTGGCTTTAAGCCTTTGATGTTTTCAAATCTCGTCAAAGTTTGGGTTTTAATAATGTGAACACGTGCAATCTGGAAGGGTGGATGCCTGTACCCTGAGTTTTCTGTCTAAGGCTAGAATGTTCGTACAAATCCACTTAATTGGACCAGTCACTCTTACCTGGGAACTCTTGGGGTGAGTGTCCAATTATAGGCTAAAGCATGTCTTCGCGATACATTATATAGACCCATTTAGTTTGATTAGTCACTATGTCGTTTGTTTGTTTTAAGTAACGAAAAATTGATTAAAATCCTTAAGTTTCGTCGATATTGTTAACATTTCGTTTTGACAATCCTTTATCAATCTCACTCGTTTTGTCTCATATTTTCCTTCTCTTTTAGAATGCCTCCTCGTCGCAACGCTAACCAAGACGGCAAAATGGCGGCTTTAATCGCTCAGAAGATAGCTGCTGTACTCCCAATGTCACAGCCCCCGACCACACCCTGGACGGGAGCCGTGAAGTAGTCAAGTGGTACCGGTGGTTATTTTGAAAATATTGTAGCGGAAATTTCATCAGGACCGTAGTTAGGAAAAATATCAGAGTTTAGAAACACCGGATTTTATTTATTAAACAGATGGGAATAAAACCCATGTTTTATAAAGGTAGCTTTTAATAAGGGATACACCCGAATTCATAAACAACGTTTCTTTATTTAGTTGATAAAATAAGCCACTTATTTAAGCCTTCTGGTATCGTCCCAAAACTCTTACTCAGATCCACTATAATTACCTGAAACATGTTTAAGAACATTTTGTCAGCAGGAAATACTGGTGAGTTCATTCAGTTTGTAAAAAATGCCACATTCTTATATTTACAGCACTAAGAGTTTTTATATTTGTTTATCTTAACTACTATTGGCTAACTCATTGTCCAATTGTAAAGAAACTATTTTAAATAGTATTTGTCACTCGGTGGCAGTTCCTGTGACTGTGGTCATATCACACATTGGCTAACCCATTGTCCAATGGTGAAGCTTAACAAGTAATATATACAAAACCCCACATATTGATGGTAGTTTCCCAGTAAGAATACAAAGACTTAATTACTATAATATAACTGAAAAACATTTAGGGTTTTGTGAAAGCATTTGATATAAAGAAAGAATGACTCACATTAAAAACTTAGGTATTCCTACGGGCTTTCTGGTGAAAAGTTCCTGATTATTTTCTTGAGTTTCTATTAAAAACATACAATGCACGCATGTTAGTAAAATAACCCAAGTCACTTTAGCCATACAACACGAGACAGAACCCCAACAAACTTAGTCAGGCAGAGCCTTGACATGCGTTATTGGGTCCTAAATCAATCGGGTAGGGTAACAAATTTGTGAGGGGGTTAAAATACTTACGACGGGGTAGTGCTTCACAGGTTTAGGGGTCTAGGGGGTGTTTTGCAAGAATAACGGAGGTACGAGGGAGAGAGTTCGTCAAAATTCGATCGAACTAGTGCATCTGAACATCTCCCAGATTGGCCTTTATATACCCAAAATTCAACTCTCCCGCGCATCGCGGGAGAAACCAGGGTTCCTAGCGAGACACGCCGGCTCGGCCTGGCATAGGTCTGACACGTGGCGCATGGGCGTGATACGTGTCCTTGGCCGCCTTTTTCGCCCAATCGTGCGTTTTTCTCGATTTTCATGCTGATTCTTATTGCGTATGCTCGGGTCTTGATCCCAAATGGTTCGGTTTTTAGTTGTGAGTTTAACAAGGGTACTTTTGTGCGGGTTGGTGCGTCAATCGCCACGTTTTTTTAATCGCTAAGTTTTCTGATTTAGTATACAAGTTTCATCGCGCACACTAGGTGTTTTGATTATGGGTTGTCATTGGGAATATTTTTTAGGGTTGTTACATCCTCCCCACCTTGTTTCAAATCTCGTCTTCGAGATTTAGGTTATGATGTCATTTTTGAGTTATGTCACGCATTGGTAAATACTAATAGTATTAAGTCAAATGACATTAAAATGAATCAGGACATATTCAAATTTTGTGAATATAAGTTCTATATTAATTAGAACTCAATGATTTTGATATCATACGAACGAAATGTAATGATATAATCATCAGAGTGACTAAGTTTACATGGTTCAAACCAAAGGAGGGACTTATGACCAATAGGTGTCTAAATCGAATGTTTACAATTTGTGAATGGCTCTTAGAAACAACAGAATACGCTGTCAAAGGAAAACTTACTTTGGTTGTCAATCAAGGAAAAATTAGAATCAACAAGCTCAAATGAAATAGAAACACGAAGATGATGTGTCAACTATCGAACCATGTTATAAGGAAAAATCAGTATGTTGACATTATTGAATGACAGGGATACACTTGAAACAACAGTATTTAGTGTATCATTATCTTAATACATAGTTATATTAAGACTATAAGCATACGTAGTCTGGTATGATCATGACTAGCTCATGCTACAAATTTATACTGACGCCACAAGGTGTCGTAATGATTGAAATAGTTTAATAATTACGGTGCCCGAACAAGTTTACCGTGTTCGTAATCAACTAAAAGGTTTAATGAAGTAAATTCCAATATTTATTTGAAATGAATCTCATAGGATGTTCAATTGATGATGAAATAACAAACGAATATCATAGAATTTTTTATAAATGATGAAAGAACTGTTAGAGGTACACCGAAAAATAACATGAAGTTGTGTACTCTTATCTTAACACATAATTGTATTAAGATTTTTAAGATAATGAACCAACAGAAATTAATGAATAAATCCGTATATCAGGTGTACATATGAGATTAGCTCAAGCTTCAAGTTAATGAAAAATGCCACCACAAGGTATCGTAAATGATTTAGAGAAGGTGAAGACCAAACAAGTCTATTATGATTTTGAACAGATGAAGTATTTGAGAGAAAGCTTTATTTATAAACTTTAATTTGTACTAAGGTTAAATAATACTTTAACTTAGATACAACATATCAGCGATCACGTCTGGAATCTTTTCTGCTTCTTTCGTAGTAAGTACGAATGCTCGCGCGTTTTTCTTAGCTCCATATGTTGTTCTTGCCTTGTTGTCGGGTGCCTTCGTCAGTTTTGGGCAATATGGGCGGATATCACCTGTTTCACCACAGTTAAAACAGACTAGGTTTTTCCTCTTGCATTGTTCTTCCTTATGGCCAGGTGTTTTGCAGAGGTTACGGTAGGGTTTCCTCTTAAAGTAGCATTTTCCTGAATGCTTTTTATTACAGTATCTGCAGGTAGGTTGCTCAAATGACGGTTCAGTTCTTTTCTTCTTATAGGAATCATCGGTGCAAAATTCTTGGGTAATTTTCCGGGCTAACTCCTTCTTCTTGTTTTCTTCTCTTGTGCGGATTAGTCCGTCTGTTAATGTATTGGCTAGTTCGACTGTTTCCTCGATAGTATGAGGTCTAGCTGCCTTGACGAGATCGTGGATTTCGCTAATCAGTCCCCAAATATAACGAGAAATTAGTACAGGTTCTGGCGAAGCCAGAGTTGGTAACATTCTTGCATATTCAAAGAACGTTGTCGTATATTCACGACACTTCACATCGACCATTCTATGATTTAGGAATTTGTTTGCCATTTGTTCCTTCTCATAAGGAGGCCAAAATTTTCTTTCTGCCATTTCTTTGAATGCTCCCCAGTTCATGGCATAGGCCATGTCACTTCCTTTTGCCTGAAGAATAGTATTCCACCATTCTAAGGCTTTATCTTTAAAGAGACTGGAAGCATACATCACCTTATCTTCTTCGGCACATTTGCTGATCTTAAGAACAGCTTCCGTCTTTTCCAACCATCGCAGTGCAGCCGTAGCTCCTTCATTGCCTGTGAACTCAGTTGGTTTACAAGCTAGAAATACTTTGTAGGTACACCCGAGAGTCATTTTCTTCATCTTCTTAAGGGATGGGGTTTTGATAATATTATCATTGTCTCCATTGACGTTGTGGCTAAAGTTGTCAGTACGAGTACGCTTGCTACTCATAGCTTTGGTCTGTTCTATGGGGTTTTTAACAGCCTCCATAATTAACGGGATAGCATTGGCTATTCCTTGGGCGATTAGGTTTTCTATGGCCTCTTTGTCTAAGAGATTTTCATTATTCGCATGAACTTCTTGATTATGTGATACTTCATTCGACATCTGAATTGCAAGTATTAGTATCATATAATAAGTAAAACAAAACAATCATATAGTTAAATTTATATTCACAAAAATAACACATAGGTTATTTTGTATTAACCTCTTAACTTTATGGTTTAAGTTTAAAATAACACCTAAATGGCTTTTTGGATTTCCTTATAGATATACATATCTATACGATCATATGTTTCATATATTGTGATATACATGCCATTCAAAAAGTTAACGTATTTAACAAACTCATATTTCTGAAAACAGGTAAAACATCAGGTCATGGTATTATTTATGGAATTTTGTGACATAACATATATCCCATCTTACCCGGTCTCGCCGAGAGGCTACCCCATCTTACCCGGACAAGTTGGAGAGTCTACCCCACCATACCCAATCTTGCCGGAGAGGTAATTGTATTTCCCATAAAAAATTTTCTCAACCCATGATTTCAAAAGTGCATCTTTCTTAAGTTTAAGTCTAAATACTATCCCGGTGCTACCAGTTAAAATCAATTTCCTGACTCTTTTGTTTAAGCTTAGGTAATATTACAACACTTAATTTCTTAAACCAGTGCTCTGATACCACTTCTGTCACAGCCCCCGATCGCACCCTGGAAGGGAGCCGTGAAGCAGTCAAGTGGTACCGGTGGTTATTTTGAAAATATTGCAGCGAAAATTTCATCAGGACCATAGTTAGGAAAAATATCAGAGTTTCAAAACACCGGATTTTATTTATTAAACAGATGGGAATAAAACCCATGTTTTATAAAGGTAGCTTTTAATAAGGGGTACACTCGAATTCATAAAACAACGTTTCTTTATTTAATTGATAAAATAAGCCACTTCTTTAAACCTTCTGGTGTCGTCCCACAACTCTTACTCAGATTTACTGTAATTACCTGAAACATGTTTAAAAGACTTTTTGTCAGCAGGAAATACTGGTGAGTTCATTCAATTTGTACAAAATCACACATTCTTATATTTACAGCACTAAGAGTTATATTTGTTTATCTTACCAAACTACTATTGGCTAACTCATTGTCTAATAGTAAAGAAACTATTTTAAATAGTATTTGTCACTCGGTGACAGTTCTTGTAACTGTGGTCATATCACACATTGGCTAACCCATTGTCCAATGGTGAAGCTTATCAATTAATGTATACAAAACCCCACATACTGATGGTAGTTTCCTAGTAAGAATACAAAGACTTAATCACTGTAATATAACTGAAAAACATTTTGGGTTTTGCTGAAGCATTTGATAGAAAGAAAGAATGACTCACATTGAAAACTTAGGTATTCCTACGGGCTTTCTGGTGACAAGTTCCTGATTATTTTCTTGAGTTTCTATTAAAAACATACAATGCACGCGTGTTAGTAAAATAACCCAAGTCATTTTAGCCATACAACACGAGACGGAACCCCAACAAACTTAGTCAGGCAGAGCCTTGACATGCGTTGGTGGGTCCTAAATCAATCGGGTAGGGTAACGAATTAGTGATCGGGGTTAAAATACTTACAACGGGGCAGTGCTTCGAAGGTTTAGGGGTCTTGGGGGTGTTTTCAAGAATAACAGAGGTATGAGGGAGAGAGTTCGTCAAAATTCGATCGAACTGGTGCATCTGAACATCTCCCAGGCTGGCCTTTATATACCCAAAATTTGACTCTCCCGCGCGTCGCGGGAGAAACCAGGGTTCCTAGCGAGATGCGCTGGGGCGGTCGCCTAGCATAGGTCTACCACGTGTCCAGCATAGGTCTGACATTTGGCGCATGGGTGTGATACGTGTCCTTGGCCGCCTTTTTCGCCCAATCGTGCGTTTTTCCTCTATTTTGGTGCTGATTCTTATTGCGTATGCTCGGGTCTTGATCCCAAATGGTTCGGTTTTTAATTGTGTGTTTAACAAGGGTACTTTTGTGCGGGTTGGTGCGTCAATCGCCATGTTTTCTTAACCGCTAAGTTTTCTGATTCAGTATACAAGTTTCATCTCGCACACTTGGGGTTTTGATTATGGTTTGTCGTTGGGAATATTTTTTGAGGGTTGTTACACCCAAAACTTGTGACCTAACTAAAACAAGCCAACAAAAATAACAATGCACCTACTCCATGCAACTTTAAACAATTTAATTCGGCTAAAACACTCAAGTTTAGTGGGTCTGAAGGAGCAACTGGGCTCCTACAGTGGTTTGAGAGTCTTGAGAGTACATTCTGCCATGTCCAGTGTCCAAATGAGCGCAAAGTAGAGTTTGCATCGAGTGTATTCCGAAAGACAGCACTCACATTGTCACACCCTCAAAATTTCACTTGCGGGGTTTTACCGCGAGGCGTGTGACAAACCAGGATCCAAGACACTAGTCATATCGAATGTGTCTTTAAAAAAATAATACGTTTTTGAAACAACAACTAATAATTGATAGTATTGCGGAAGCGTAAGTAAATGTATGTGAAAGTTTGCGTAAAAAACAAACGCCCAAACTAACAAAGTAATTGTCATAATGCATAACATCCAAAAATAATTTTTCATGCTCGTGCCGTGCTCCTAAGCAGACGGGACATCTTAGTTACCTGAGAAAACATGTTAAAATCAAGTGTCAACAATTAACGAAGAGTGAGTTCACAGGTTTTAGTTTTCAGATATAAGATAAGTTGTTTCCATTGGTTCAAATCCCAAACCAGTATGTTATGACAGGTATCCCCTGATCCAAACCCGAATCAGAATGTTTAAGTTTCCCCGAATCAAAACCTAAATCGTGTTGTTATAGGTTATTCCTGATTCAAAACCCGAATCTTGTTGTTATAAGTTGTTCCCTATTCAAAACCCGAATCGTGTTGTTATAAGTTGTTCCCGATTCAAAAACCCGAATCGTGTTGTTATATTGATTAACAGTTTATGTTATATGTTTAGGTAGCTAGCCTAGGTCATGTCAACAAAGTGTTCGATTCGAAGCTGACGTTGCTGCCCCTGTTGTGCAAGGTCTATCACCAACCATGGCTAAGTGTTAGGCAAATTCTACACCCGTGACCATCAATGTTCGGTCTAACTGGCGCGACCAGCACAAGTAGGGCTTGTCGGGCCCAGTAGTCTACCAAAAATTCCCTCGCTATAATCCAATACTAACGGCATCGTAAGTTTTAAGGGGACTGACATGTGATATAATGATTCCTTGTGACCATAACCGTATAACATAACCCCTCCCAATATAGTTCGTTAATACGTAACAGTAAAAGCGTTACATTACCGTAACATTGCATGTTTTCTCCCCCTATGTATTTAAAACCGTATAAAAATAGGGGCTGTGAACTCACCTTTGTTTTGCTCGGTAAGATTAAATTAAGTGTACGAAATCTAGAGTGATCAACCATGCCCTATAATAGTTACCATAGTTTATTAGATTTTGTTTATGCATAGCACGAAAGTCCTACACGTGTTTAGCAACTAGCACACGAACAAGTAATCACATGGCACTTCTATCATATAGTTCCATAACCGTGTTCACAACCTTCCTACGATATGTCATACGCTATTTATACAATTAACAAACAATCATGGATACTAAAAGTAGAAAGTTCGGTTCTTATACGTTCATGCTAACTACATAGCAAGAATCACCGAAAATAGGTTGTATTGGGAGACTCGTTTAACCAATTTGCAGGGCCGCAAAAGTTATGATCTTTATATGTGATGCACTCCACGGAGGGTTTGGTCTGTGTAGAAATTTCAAGACCTAACTCTTTACCAATAATTTACTAAAAATCGTTTACTAAGCAGCAATCAGATTTGTCACTTTCTTACTGCAGCTCACTGAAAAATTTATTTAGAAATACTCGGTTATCCGATTGATGTAATTACAGTTGAAGATTTGCACTGACACCTAAGACCATGTACTGTAAAAATTTCATGACTTAACTATAAATATGGACTGAGTTATAACATTCGTAATGGCCTGCAATTTCTGGCCGAAAATGCAGCCTGGACCTCCGTTACGGAAAAAATCATTTAAAATATCAAACGACATCCAAAAATTATGATTCCAGTGGGGTTTGAAAGCTATTTCGACATCCCACGTTTTAGACTCAAGAAAATTCAATTTTAGACAATTTATGACCCGGTTACAGCCAAACCAAGTCGGCTGTTATTTCTGATCAGCTTTTGTTTGCATTCAGCTCTTAATTACAATATGTTTTAGACTCCCTAACCATGATTTTCAACAAACATCACTCATATAACATATTAATCATCAATTTTAACAACCAAATTCATCAAGATCATGTTATAATATCAAAACCCTAATGTGCATGCATGTATTATCAAAACCCTAGAATCAACAATATTGAAATCAATCAACACAATGATCAAGAACATGATTTCTAGAAACCCAAATCATTCAAGAACATGAAAATCATCAAGAACTCAAGTTATGTACATAGAAACACATGATACAAGCAATGAGACGATTACCAGAAGTCAAGAGAGAGCCTAGAGATTGATGATGACGATGATCTTGGGTGTGTGTTGCAAGAAAGAGATGAATGAGAGTGAGAGATAGACGAATGGGGGTGATGGCGGCTAGGGTTGGGAGTTTAAAAAAAAGTTATAACTTTCATCTTTCTTTTAGTGCACAAATAGTCGCCCATGTTTTCTACTCTCAATCTTGTGCAAAAAGTTACATCAGATTCGTCACTTTCTGACTGCAGCTCACGGAAAAATTTATTTAAAAATTCTCGGTTATCCGATTGATGTAATTCCAGTTAGAGATTTGCACTGACACCTAAGACCATGTATAGTATAAATTTCATGACTTAACTTTAAATATGGACTGAGTTATAACATTTGTAATGGCCTGCAATTTTCTGCCCGAAAATGCAGGCTGGACCTCCGTTACGGAAAAATTCATTTAAAATATCAAACGACATCGAAAAATTATGATTCCAGTGGGGTTTGAAAGCTATTTTGAAATCCCACGTTTTATACTCAAAAAAATTCAATTTGCATCAATTTATGACTCGGTTACAGCCAACCCAAGTCGGCTGTTATTTCTGATCAGCTTCTGTTTGCATTCAGCTCTTAATTATAATATTTTTGTACTCTCTAAACATGATTTTCAACAAACATCACTCATAAAACATATTAATCATCAATTTTAACAACCATATTCATCTAGATCATGTTATAATATCAAAACCCTAATGTGCATGCATGTATAATCAAACCCTAGAATAAACAATACTTGAAATCAATCAACACAATTATCAAGAACATGATTTCTAGAAACCCTAATCATTCAAGAACATGAAAATCATCAAGAACTCAAGTTATGTACATAGAAACACATGATACAAGAAAGGAGACGATTACCGAAAGTCAAGAGAGAGCCTAGAGATTGATGATGACGATGATCATGGGTGTGTGTGTTGCAAGAAAGAGATGAATGAGAGTGAGAGATGGACGAATGGGGGTGGTCGCGGCTAGGGTTGGGAGTTTAAACAAAAGTTATAACTTTAATCTTTCGTTTAGTGTGCAAATAGTCCCCCATGTTTTCTAATCTCTATCTTTTGCAGAAAGTTACATCAGATTCATCACTTTCTGACTGCAGCTTACGGAAAAATTTATTTAAAAATACTCGATTATTCGATTGATGTAATTCCAGTTGGAGATTTGCACTGACACCTAAGACCATGTACTGTATAAATTTCATGACTTAACTATAAATATGGACTGAGTTATAACATTCGTAATGGCCTGCAATTTCTGGCCGAAAATGCAGCCTGGACCTCCGTTACGGAAAAAATCATTTAAAATATCAAACGACATCCAAAAATTATGATTCCAGTGGGGTTTGAAAGCTATTTCGACATCCCATGTTTTAGACTCAAGAAAATTCAATTTTAGACAATTTATGACCCGGTTACAGCCAAACCAAGTCGGCTGTTATTTCTGATCAGCTTTTGTTTGCATTCAGCTCTTAATTACAATATGTTTTAGACTCCCTAACCATGATTTTCAACAAACATCACTCATATAACATATTAATCATCAATTTTAACAACCAAATTCATCAAGATCATGTTATAATATCAAAACCCTAATGTGCATGCATGTATTATCAAAACCCTAGAATCAACAATATTGAAATCAATCAACACAATGATCAAGAACATGATTTCTAGAAACCCAAATCATTCAAGAACATGAAAATCATCAAGAACTCAAGTTATGTACATAGAAACACATGATACAAGCAATGAGACGATTACCAGAAGTCAAGAGAGAGCCTAGAGATTGATGATGACGATGATCTTGGGTGTGTGTTGCAAGAAAGAGATGAATGAGAGTGAGAGATAGACGAATGGGGGTGATGGCGGCTAGGGTTGGGAGCTTAAACAAAAGTTATAACTTTCATCTTTCTTTTACTGCACAAATAGTCCCCCATGTTTTCTACTCTCAATCTTGTGCAAAAAGTTACATCAGATTCGTCACTTTCTGACTGCAGCTCACAGAAAAATTTATTTAAAAATTCTCGGTTATCCGATTGATGTAATTCCAGTTAGAGATTTGCACTGACACCTAAGACCATGTGTAGTATAAATTTCATGACTTAACTTTAAATATGGTCTGAGTTATAACATTTGTAATGGCCTGCAATTTTCTGCCCGAAAATGCAGGCTGGACCTCCGTTACGGAAAAATTCATTTAAAATATCAAACGACATCGAAAAATTATGATTCCAGTGGGGTTTGAAAGCTATTTTGAAATCCCACGTTTTATACTCAAGAAAATTCAATTTGCATCAATTTATGACTCGGTTACAGCCAACCCAAGTCGGCTGTTATTTCTGATCAGCTTCTGTTTGCATTCAGCTCTTAATTACAATATGTTTTGTACTCTCTAAACATGATTTTCAACAAACATCACTCATATAACATATTAATCATCAATTTTAACAACCATATTCATCAAGATCATGTTATAATATCAAAACCCTAATGTGCATGCATGTATAATCAAACCCTAGAATAAACAATACTTGAAATCAATCAACACAATTATCAAGAACATGATTTCTAGAAACCCTAATCATTCAAGAACATGAAAATCATCAAGAACTCAAGTTATGTACATAGAAACACATGATACAAGCAAGGAGACGATTACCGAAAGTCAAGAGAGAGCCTAGAGATTGATGATGACGATGATCATGGGTGTGTGTGTGTTGCAAGAAAGAGATGAATGAGAGTGAGAGATGGACGAATGGGGGTGGTGGCGGCTAGGGTTGGGAGTTTAAACAAAAGTTATAACTTTAATCTTTCGTTTAGTGTGCAAATAGTCCCCCATGTTTTCTAATCTCTATCTTTTGCAGAAAGTTACATCAGATTCATCACTTTCTGACTGCAGCTTACGGAAAAATTTATTTAAAAATACTCGATTATTCGATTGATGTAATTCCAGTTGGAGATTTGCACTGACACCTAAGACCATGTACTGTATAAATTTCATGACTTAACTATAAATATGGACTGAGTTATAACATTTGTAATGGCCTGCAATTTCTGGCCGAAAATGCAGCGTGGACCTCCGTTACGGAAAAATTCATTTAAAATATTAAACAACATCGAAAAATTATGATTCCAGTGAGGTTTGAAAGCTATTTCGAAATCCCACTTTTAGGCTCAAGAAAATTCAATTTTTGTCAATTTATGACCCGGTTACAGCCAAACCAAGTTGGCTGTTATTTTTGATCAACTTCTGTTTGCATTCAGCTCTTAATTACAATTTGTTTTGGACTCTCTAAACATGATTTTCAATAAACATCACTCATACAACATATTAATCATCAATTTTAACAACCATATCATCAAGATCATGTTATAATATCAAAACCCTAATGTGCATGCATGTATATTCAAAACCCTAGAATCAACAATACTTGAAATCAATCAACACAATCATCAAGAACATGATTGCTAGAAACACTAATCATTCAAGAACATGAAAATCATCAAGAACTCAAGTTATGTACATAGAAACACATGATACAAGCAAGGAGACGATTACCGGAAGTTAAGAGAGAGCCTAGAGATTGATGATGATGAATAGGGGTGATGGCGGCTAGGGTTGGGAGTTTAAACAAAGTTATATCTTTAATCTTTCGTTTAGTGCACAAATAGTCCCCCTTGTTTTCTAATCTCAATCTTGTGCAGAAAGTTACATCAAGTAACTTTGTGTGAGTGACCAAACAAGTCCCTCATGTTTTCAGGTTTCTAATATTTTGTTTGAAGTTAACCAAGTTAACTTTCCGTAATGACGAGATCAACCCTCGTGTTTCGTGAATTTTCCAATGTTGCCACAAAACTACGTCATGTGTTATAATTATTCGATAATTCTCAAGGAATAAGAAATATGTAAAACGTATAGTAATTACCTGAAATTGCGGGATGTCACATTATACCCCATGTTGAAAGAATTTTCGTCCCGAAAATTGAATAAGCAAGGGTTTGAAGATTATGAAAGGAGAAAAATTCTGAGTTGCACATCCTCCCCCCGTTAATGGAATTTCGCCCCGAAATTCAGTTAGCACCAGCCATGCTTTGTGTTTTAGTTTCAAGGAGATGGGGGTATTTATCTTTCATTTGGTCCTCTCTTTCCCATGTGATCTCTGGTCCACGCTTAGAGTTCCAACAAACTTTGACGATTGGAATTTACTATTCCTCAGTGTCTTAAACACACGATCCATGATTTCTATTGGTTCTTCAACAAACCGTAGGTGCTCGTCCACTTGGATATCATCCAATGGCACATTAGTTATTTTTTATCTGACAAATACTTCTTCAGATCAGAGACATGGAAAACATTGTGAACTCCACTGGGTTCAACAAGAAGTCATGTTGGTAAGCTACTGGCCCGATCTTCTTCATGATTTCGAACGGACCAACGTAGTGAATGTTGGGTTTACCTCGTTCCCCAAAATGAAAGTCACACTTCCAATGTGAGACTTTAAGTAGGACTCTGTCGCCTACCTGAAATTCTAGAGGTTTGCAACGTTGGTCGGCATTGCTCTTTTGTCGATCACGAGCTACTACCATGCGATTTCTGATTTGTACGATCTTTTCGATTTCTTTCAGAACCAACTCTGGACCAGTGATTTGACTATCACCAACTTCCGCCAACAAATGGCCAATCAACATTTTCGGCCATACAGTGCCTCGAATAGTGCCGCCCGAATGCTTGTGTGGTAGCTGTTATTATAGGAGAACTCTACTAGAGGTAGATGTTTCTCCCAGCTATTAATACACACTCTAAGCATGTCCTCAAGGGTCCCAATGATCGTTCAATTTGACTATCAGTCTGAGGATGGTATGAGGTACTCATATCCAAGCGTGATCCTAGGGATTTTTGTGCTGACCGCCACAGATGAGATGTAAAAGCGGATCACGATCATATATTATGGATACTAGCACCCCATGCCCGGAAACTATTTCTTTCAATATACTATTGCAAGCGTATCAAACTTTTCAGCTTCCATGATTGCTAAGAAGTGAGCTGATTTGGTTAATCGGTCGATAATCACCCAGATAGTGTCCTCCCCATTAGGCGTCCGTGGTGATCCTGTGATAAAATCCATAGCGATCTGCTCATGTTTCTACATTGGGATCTCCGGTTGTTGCAGTAGCCCGGATGGGTTCTTGTACTCCACCTTAGCCTTTGCACAAGTTAATCATTTGTGTACATAGGTGGCGATTTCAGCCTTCATGTTTGGCCACCAATAAGTTCTCTTGAGATCCTGGTACATCTTATCCGACCCGGGGGGACATAGTACCTTGATTTGTGAGTTTCGTCCATTATGAGTTCCCTCAAATTTTCGTAGAGGGGTACCCATATCCGATTCAGGAAGTATCGAGTTCCATCGGTTTGATTTCCGAATCACGTTCCATCTTTCGTAACGACTCTGCCTTCAGGTTTTCTATTTTGACTACTTCTAACTGAGCTTTGTGGATTTGTTCGGGTATATTAGAGTGGTATCGTGAGTTGCAATGCTCGAACTCGTCGAGGTTTCAGATGTTCCTTCCGGCTGAGGGAGTCGGCTACTATGTTAGCCTTGCCTGGATGATATTGAATAACATACTCATAATCGTTCAAGAGTTCGACGCAGCGACGCTGTCGCATGTTCTACTCCTTTTGATTAAATATTTGCTGGAGGATTTTATGATCGGTATATATAGTACACTTGGTACCATATAAATAATGTCTCCGGGTTTTGAGTACGAATACCACAGCTCTCAACTCTAAGTCACGAGTAGTGTAATTTTTCTCGTGTACTTTTAGCTGTCGTGATGCATACGCAATGTCCTTATCGTGTTGCATGAATACACATCTAAGTCCCTTAATAGAAGCATCACAGTACACCATGAAGTTTTCAGTCCCCTCAGGTAGGGACAAAATAGGTGCACTACAAAGCTTCTACTTCAGCACCTGGAATGCTTCTTCTTATTTGTCGCCCCAAATATGCTTAGATCCTTTCTGGGTTAGGGATGTAAGAGGTTGCGCGATCTTTGAGAATCCCTAGATGAAACGACGATAGTAACCTGCCACTCCCAAAAAAAAATTGTCGAATTTCTGTTGGCATCTTTGGTGCTCTCCAACTCTTAATCACCTCTATCTTAGTCGGATCGACGTGGATACCCTTTTTGTTCACAATATGCCCAAGAAATAGGACCTCCTGAATCTAGAAGTCGCACTTTGAAAACTTGGCATACAGTTGTTCCCATCGCAAGAGCTCCAATACTAAGCGCAGATGCTCTTCATGTTCCTCTTTTGTTTTGGAATACACAAGTATGTCATCAATGAAGACGATGACGAACTTGTCAAGATAAGGCTTATAGACACGGTTCATGAGGTCCATGAATACCATAGGTGTGTTGGTTAGTCCGAATGGCATGGCCAAAAATTCATAATGGTCGTACCGAGTACGAAATGCGGTTTTGGAGATGTCTTCCTCTCGCACACGTAGCTGATGGTATCCCGACCTTAGATTAATATTTGAATAGTAGCTTGACCCTTGAAGCTGGTCAAATAAGTTGTCAACTCGGGGTAACGGGTATCGGTTCTTGATAGTGACTTTGTTAAGCTCTCGGTAGTCGATGCATATGCGGAAAGTTCCATCCTTCTTCTTACCAAAAAGGACTGGAGCTCCCCGGGTGATGAGCTCGAACGGATAAAACCTTTATCCAAAAATTCTTGGAGTTGAGTAGAAAGCTCTTGTAGTTCAAATGGAGCTAATCGGTAAAGAGCGCTGGTAGTTGGCAGGTATAGCGTGCTTTGCCAGCTGGATTTCGAATTCAACTTGCCTATGTGGTGGCAGACCAGGCAAGTCTCCAGGGAAAACATCAGGAAAATCACGTACGATAGGAAAGTCTTCAACCTTCTTCTCGTCGTTTGGTTGCTCGATAACATTTGCTAAGATAGCATACAAGCTTTTCTGTCGTAGATACTTTTGGGCTTTCATGAAGAAAATGATGTTGGTCACCACACCACTCTTTTCGCCCTGAATGGTTAGGATCTCGCCGCTCGAGTGAGCTATGCGAATAGACTTCTCGCGGCTTATGCTTTCAGCTTGGTTTTCAGACATGTAATCCAGGTTATCAGCCACTTTAAAACTAGCCACTATAGTTGGCCTAAGGTTGATGTTGAATGGGTGACAAGTGAGTGGTAGTTGGTTGAGTCAGCAGCGTTTCGATTTAATCAAGACATTCTTCCCAGCCGCCGAGCTTGCCCGTATGCAAATAAGAATACGTTCTCCAAAATCCAAGTGTGTATCTGGTTAAATGTGTAAGCAACCAAGTTCAAAAGGTTGAGCGAAGCCGTGAGCATTAGGAACCTCACGTACGTCCTCATGAGGCTTCATCACAAGGACGCGAAAATAAAATCAAAATGGTATGCTCGTAAGGTCAATACATCATCATTTTTAGAGTCAAAGAGTGATCGCTAAGGATTAAAAAAAGGCGAGTCGATCGTGTTCTTTTAAATTTTAGCAAAATTTTGTGCGTAGAGAACCAAAGATATAGTGCAGCCATGACAATGGAATGATAGACTTACCTAAGTCAGCAACAGTAACGAGTTTTCACGTTAAGTGGTAAGCATTGGCCAGCGTAATGGTTCGGGGATAAACTCGCTTAGAGTGGAAAAACTGTTATGGGTAATGATTCCAGCAATATATGGGGTAAGATAATTGTTTGAGTCACCGTGCTCATCTGGGTGTTTGCTAACTTGTATAACCGTCTTCCAATGTCCTTGAGACCATGGTTCCATAATAGAAATATGTTGTGGTGTGAACAAAGTTAGACTAAGGGTTCGTTTTATGACGAAGCAATAGGACCAAAGGAAATTTACAGTGGAGTGTCATGGATAAAGTGTTAGTGTACGACGAATTCTTCACGTTTCGTTTATGCCTGATGTCCAAGGGCTTGCCCTTACATTCTACTAGTGTTTCAATGAAGAAGGTTTTATTGAAAAGTTTTTGTTAGATTCTTGGTTTCACTAAGACTCGTCTGTGAGTGATAAATAAAATGATGGATTTCATTATTGATAGTATAGCATGTCCGTTAACCTTTCTAACCTGATAGTTCGATTTATCAACCGCTGAACGAGTTTAACGACACCTACTGGTCGTTGAGCGAGTTACAAGAATTTCTACCGATGGTAAAATTCTTAGACATGCAATTCGCATATTAGAACAATTTACACACACACTAGGTTTCACCAGGATTCACATGCATCCCAAATTACTATTACTTGTGCACCCGTAATGATAATTTGATTTGCATGCTCACCCTAGTTCCTCCTGTCCTGTGTTAAAACGTTCCTTAGTTTTGATTGTCAAGTACAAAGTGTTGTCAAATGAAAAGGGTCATCAAAAGTTTAGTTATCAACCATTTGTTAATAAACCAAATGTCATATAGAAAAGCAGTTAGGAATTGTTTGATTCAAGTAGTATCTCATGTTGACACACACGATGAGAGTCTAATCCAACAGATTGTAGATGTAGGTATGCACTTGAAACACACATGCATATGAGGGTGACTCCGAGAGATGGAATTGGTTTATGAAAATTAGTTACCGGTACAAAGCAAAGTAACCATTCTGTCACCAAAGTCAGAATAAGGTTCGAGTATGCAATGATCAAAGTTACCATCAAAAGATTATCAATAACAAATGTGAACTCATGGTTCAAAGAAAGAGAATGTTAACATCTCTTGTGTCAAGGGTTTTCTGAATAACAAGTGCAAAGGTCTGCCCAAACATGGTGTGTCTCACACGTAGCCCACGAACTTGGACTCGAAGTAGAGTAAGGATACAAAGCCAGTAAAAGCTTCTTCCAATGGTTATTTGAGTGGAGGCAAGGTTCCTATGATAACAAGGGAACCTTCCTCAGGTATGGGAAGAACTTCCTCATCTACGATATAATCACGTATCAGATAGGGGTACCAACTCCAGTCCCTGATTTCTTCCCGACCATGAACAATGAAAGGCTCGTGTCGCATCCTCCCGCGGGTCTCCGTCGCATTTAATGGTCCTGGAAGAATAGTTGATAATGATGGTGAGGTGTCAGGAACAACATGTTATGCCTGTTAAGTAGAGTAGCAAAATATGTAGGAAGTAGAGTAACATGATAAGTACGAGAGTCATGTGTTCCTGTTTGTGTTGGTTTCATACTAGTGTTGGGTTTGTGGCTATAGTTTACGTTTGCTAGTGTGATATGCAAACCTAATTATCTATAACCAATGGCTCTGATACCAATCTGTCACACCCTCAAAATTTCACTTGCAAGGTTTTACCGCGAGGCGTGTGACAAGCCAGGATCCAAGACACTAGTCATATCGAATGACTCTATATGAAAAAAATACGTTTTTGAAACAACAACTAATAACTGATAGTATTGTGGAAGCGTAAGTAAGTGTATGTGAAAGTTTGCGTCAAAAACAAACGCCCAAACTAACAAAGTAATTGTCATAATGCATAACATCCAAAAATAGTTTTTCATGCTCGTGTCGTGATCCTAAGCAGACGGGACATCTTAGTTACCTAAGAAAACATGTAAAAATCAAGTGTCAACAATTAATGAAGAGTGAGTTCACATGTTTTAGTTTTCAGATATAAGATAAGTTGTTTCCATTGGTTCAAATCCCAAACCAGCATGTTATGACAGGTATCCCCTGATCCAAACCCGAATCAGAATGTTTAAGTTTCCCCAATTCAAAACCTGAATCGTGTTTTTTGGTTATTCTCGATTCAAAACCCGAATCGTGTTGTTATAAGTTGTTCCTGGTTCAAAACCCGAATCGTGTTGTTATAAGTTGTTCCCGATTTAAAACCCGAATCGTGTTGTTATAAGTTGTTCCCGATTTAAAACCCGAATCGTGTTGTTATATTGATTAGCAGTTTATGTTATATGTTTAGGTAGCTAGCCTAGGTCATGTCGACAACGTGTTCTGTCAGGATCTAAGTTTGAATTGATTGTTGCTTTTGTTTCAAATAATGAAAAATGATTGAAAACAGAAAATAAGTGCAGCGGATTGATGGAAAACTTTTACAACAATCAATCGGTCGTTTGTTTTCATCACCATCATGCTTTCAAGTAATTAAACTATTGCATGTGATTCACAAACTCCCCCTCAGTCCAATAACGATCTTTTGATAGTAAGAAATGAAGAAGATATGCGAAATTGATCTTTTTAAGAAGACAAGTAAAACTGTTACATTGAGCGCCCTATTTATACTAACTATCTAACCACTGATCGTCTAACAGTGACGCCATGGTTGATAGTGACAGCTAACAAACGTAACTAACTACAAACACTGCTTAAACTAAAACCATTGTTACATTAATTAAACTAAAACTAGACTAAGCATTGCTGGCTATCCTCTGATCTTGTGATCTTCTATCAGCGGTTGAGAGCTTCTTCTGTCAGAGGATAGGAATCAATGTGATTATTGGATGCAGTAAATGCCCATCAGAGGATAGAACATCTGATGGTTGGACCAAAGCTCAGATGGTGTATTTTGACTTTGTATCATTTGTTCCTTTCCACAGGTTCAATCCCAACAATCTCCCCCAAGAACAGATGATGCCAAAAACACCTTATTCTTGATCTTTATTCCTAAGAAAGAATTCTCTTATTTGGCCCTTGAATTGTAGTTCAAAGTTAAGAGGTTCTAAGTCATTGGCATCCTTCTCAAGCTCTAAACTTAGTAGTTCGTGGAAGTCTTCTGCTGTAAGCCCATAAGCAGCTTCCATAGATAGTTTAGTAGCTTTTCCATCAGACTTGAGCAGAGTCAATTCGTGGGTGTCTTTGTCGACCTTCCACTTTAGAATTTTTGGGTCTGAAGGCTTTCTTGAAGGAGCCTTTATTGCTGAGGTTAGGAAAGGAGCTACTCTTGTCACATCTTCGGTCAACTTGGCACTTCTATCATCTGTTGGATAGTCCATCATATTTTTGATACCTTCTTTGATAAATACTTCCTCAAACTCTCTGTCAACCTTCTCAGACATCTCCTCTTGCCTTTTTCGCTTTAGCAAGGCAAGTGTGGATTGGGCAGATGTTGAGCTAGGCTTTTTAAAAAGTTGGGCTTTGAGAACAGCATCTTCTTTGGAATAATCAGGTTTGGGAGGCATTGATGGATCCTTTTTCCTTCTAGCTTCAAGCATTTTGTAAGTATCCAACACTCTTATCTCCCCCCATCTCATGACCTGGTTCTTTGACCCACAGTGATTCTGAATTAGCTCTTCTTTCATTCTTCTGAGCTTCAGGGTCTTTTGAAGTACATTCTTTTTGTATTTGTTCCAATCTGGGCATGTAGGTTTGTTGTGAGGATCTTTTGATTGTGCTTCTATTCTTACATTTTCTTCTTGAAGCTCACTCACAGACCAATCTTTGAACTGCGCTCTAGTAGCAGCATATTTCTTTGTTTCCATGATGTGTGAAATGTATTTTTCTTTTTGGAACTTATCATCTGCTTCAGAGATCTTGTTGGATAGATTCTTTGAAAATCTTTCCAGTGATTGGACTTTGCTTAATTGAAATTGAAGTTGATTCTGCACTTCTCTATCATTTTTGCCTTTGGACAACTTCTTAGCAATATCCTCTGCCTGTTTTTCTTTGAGTTCCAGATACTGATCCATATTTTGCAGGCTTTGGATAACCTTGAAGGGAAGGGAAGTGTCTTTTGTCTGGATCTTCTTCAGCATAGAAAGATATGATTTCTTTCTTAACTGCAGGCAATTCAAGAGGAAATTTTATAGCTGCAGGAATCACTTCTTTTGAAGGAGTAGATGTTGCAGTTGGAGAAGCAGAGGTTAGATTTAGCATTGGTGCAGATGCAAGAGGCATAGGAGCATGGATCTTTTCTTCCTTTATGACCTTTGTGACTTTCCTCCTCTTGAAACTGATTGATGGTGACGATGGATGGCTTGGAATTCTTGGTGGTGTTGGTAGTTGTTGTGTGGAAGTGGGAAAAGTGAGGATGGCATTGGTTGTAATAACATCTGCTACAACCTCTGCTGTGTCAACAATGTTGGCACAACAGTTGCTGTAACATCTACTGAGATAGATATGGATTTTGTGTGAGAAGATGTGGTTGATTTTGCAGAGGCAGAGGGTTTTGTGGTTGGATTGGTAGCATCTTTAGTTTTGAGAGGTATGGATTCTGGTTGCCTTGCTTTGTAGAAGTTGTCCTCTTTGTTGAGGTACCAGTCTCTCCCTTTTCTAACTGTTGATCAATCTTTTTCTCAACCAGCACCTTACCTTCATCAAACACAGCCTTCTTTGCCCTTGCCAAGATATCTTCAGTTAAGTCTAGTTTCTCTGAACCGTCTGGCTTAGGCATATTCACTGTAGGCCTTGCCTTATCATCATCCATCTCAACTTTTTGTTTCCCAAAGGTTTCTCCCCCTTTTTGGCTTCATCTGGACTTAAAGGAGGAGATTTACTAGTGGTGGTGAGCAAGTGGGCTTTGATTGCCTTGATATCTGCAGTAGTATCATTGTATCTTGCATCAACCATATTCCTGAGTTCCATCTGATGCTGATGTTTTTCAGAAATGTTTTGTTGAAGATGGATTTTTAGCAGATTTGAGCTCAGCAGTGGTTGGAACAAGGGGTTGACTTTGAATAGTAATCAACTGTTTTAAAAGATCTTTAATCTCATCAACAGTGGTTTCAACATTGGTAACCCTTTTCGTCAATTCTTGGTATTTTAGCTCATCACCTAACTTAATAGGATCATCTGAACTCCTACCAGATGTGGTAGTTTTATCTAAGATATCATGAGCAAGTGGTTTGCCACTTGCTTCAATGTTAGATGCCCCTTTGTCTTGGTTTTGGGGACTTCCCAATAGAGCAGAGGTTACCGTAGTAGCCTCAGCAGTGGTTGCCTTCAACAAGGTCTTAGCTATGTAACCATTGTCCAATTGAGAATTTGGGAGTTCAGCAATTGTAGTGGCTGCCATTGTTGAACTATCACCAAAGGTTACATGTAACCCAAGGGATGTAGCCTCTTCAGTTGCTGATGGGCTAGCATTTAGAAAAAAGTCAGACCCAGCTTCTGGTTGAAGTATATTCTCATGATGGGTTGGTGCGAAGTGCTGGATAATGTCTGCTCAATATCTATTGCATTTAGCAAGGTTAACATGGTGGGAGTGATGTCATTGGTGAGAGTGGTTGTGTAAAAAGCGACATTGCCCTGGGAGAGGGGCTGTGGAAGATAGAACCAAGTGATCTTAGAGCTTCATAATTTGGTGTCCCTGTGCCTACAACCTGATCCTTTTGTGAGGATGCAGGAGGAGTTTCAAAGCCGGTGTGAGATCTTTCTACCATCTGCTGTGAAGAAGTAGCAACAGTGGTTGGTGACTTTGGTGGTGTCACTGGGTTAAAATCTGCGATCTCATCTTCCAGAGGACCCTTTTTGGGTTTGATGGGTTTTCGGGATGCTCTGGATGGTTTCTTTTTGGAGATTTTAGGTGTAGGTTTCAGAGCAGCGGTTGTGATCCCCTGATCATCTAGAGAAGTAGGCTCAGCAGCTGGGGGTTGAGCTTGAACATTTTGTTCTTGTAAAATTAGGCTCAGCCTCCTCTGCTTCTGTTTTGGAAACTTTGTCTTGATTTGTAATTCATGTAAACGTTTCATGGTTTAGGCTGCCAGTGTTTGTAACTGCGCCTTGTTTACTTGCGTTTGGTTTGATCTTATCTTGCAAGTAAACATTCATGAATATTGGATGTATCAAGAAAGCTTTTCCTTTTGAAATATTTTTAAAATTAATTACAAGATCATTGAACAACACCTGGGAGAAGTTAAAATTAGAACCATTTAAAATTGAAAATCCCAGATACTGCATGTTCAATGGAATCTCGTTGAAAGCAGTTGTTTTTGCAGAGACACATGTAAGTAAAGTGTGGAAAAAGAATTTCATCTCTGCTGGAAAATTAGGTTTGAAGATTGGCATACCTTTCAACTGTCTGGTGTAACCTCTTTCAACGAATTCATGCTGCATCTCCCTCAAAGGAAATGATACCGAATGTTGCATATCATTTAACATGAAGATTTGGGAGATAGATTGTGGGCTTATTTGCAGTTGCGTGCCACCAACTTTGGAAGTGATAGAATAGGGCACACCATCAGCGGATGAGTTTACTTTAGCCTTTGCCCAAAATTCTCTTAAAGAATCGATGTAAACTGGGGCTTTGACTTCCAACATGTGTTTGATTTTGATTCTTTTAGAATCTGGATCATTGGATGATAACGAGTGTTTGTGTCGGTTTCTTCGAGAATAGCAGTGTAATTGTATGGTGTTTTGATGATGTGGACAAATGGGGGTTATTCTTGTGTCGATTTCTTCTTCGATTTGGGTTTAGGAGCCATGATTTTTGGATGATTTTTGAACGAAGGGCTTTGAAAAATTTGGAACCGCATAAGAAAAGTGAAACCTCTGTTTGGGGATAGAACAGGGTTTTATAGGGTTTTTCAAAAAGTGCACTTGACATGGCGTCTGATGCAACATCTGTCGAATAACATCTGTCCACGTGTAACCTCTGTTTGGCAATGGAAAACAGTTGTTTGGCTAACCACTGTTAGAGCAAGACTACCAGTGGTTTGGACCAAATTAATATTAGCAGAGGTTTGCAGCAGTGGATAGATTTTCAAAACAACAGTGTTTTTGTGCTATCAGAGCTTTGAACAGACTTTAAGAATTTAATTATAAAATTCAATTTTAACTATTTTTAAGGATGAATTTCTGATTTTCTAAAAACATTTTATTGCTATTTACACATGAATCACAAGACAAGTTGTTTTTAATCCATGTTTAGCATTCCAAGCCTAGATATTAAACTGTCAAATGTGGAGGCATCAAGTGTTTTTGTCAACACATCTGCTAGTTGATCCTTGGTATGGACATGTTGTAAAGAAGTTAGACCTTTTTCATAGCAATCCGTCACAAAGTGATGTCTGATGTCAATTTGCTTGGTGGTGGAATGTGAAACTGGATTTTTGATGATGTTTTCTGCTGCTTGACTATCAATTTTGAGAGGAGTCCTCAAGGCAGTCACACCAAAATCCAAGAGTTGATTTTGAAGCCACAAAATTTGAGCAGTGCAACTTGCAGCAGCTATATACTCTGCTTCAGCAGTGGATGTAGATACTGCAACTTGCTTTTTACTTTGCCAAGACACTAAGCAATCCCCTAGGAATTGGGCTCCTCCAGATGTGGACTTCCTTGTTGTTTTACATCCAACAAAGTCACTATCAGAATATCCTGCAAGCTCAATGTTACCGTTAGCTGGATACCAGATACCAAGTGTGGGGGCACCTTTTATGTATCTGGATATCCTTTTTACTACAATAAGATCTGATTTTCTTGGCATTGACTGTGATCCGACACAGACACATGTGGCAAACATAATGTATGTCCTTGATGCATTTAGGTAGAATAAAGACCCAATCATGCTTCTATACAATGTTTGATCAACAAGGTCATCTCTGCCATCTACAGTGACTAGCTTGGATGTTGCCATGGGTGTGCTGCAAGGTTTACAATCATTCATATCAAATTTCTTAAGTAGTTCTTTCACATACTTGTTTTGATGAATGAAAGTGCCTTTTTGCATTTGTTTGACTTGTAAACCAAGAAAACATTGCAACTCACCCATTACACTCATCTCAAACTCTATTGCCATGAGTTTTCTGAACTCTTCACACATGGCAGGGCATGTGGATCCAAAAATGATGTCATCTACATAAATTTGGACAAGCATCAAATCTTTTCCTTTCCATTTTAAAAATAGGGTTTTGTCAATCCTACCTATGGTAAAACCAATGGATAAGAGAAAAGTGGATAGAGTTTCATACCAGGCTCTTGGTGCTTGTTTTAGACCATTCAGTGCTTTGTTTAACCTGTAGACGTGATCAGGATGGAAATGATCCTCAAATCCAGGAGGTTGACAAACGTATACTTCTTCCTTGATCTTGCCATACAGGAATGCACTTTTGATGTCCATCTGATACACCTTGATGTTGTGGTTAGCAGCAAAAGCTAAGAACAGGCGAATGGCTTCTAACCTTGCTACTGGAGCAAAAGTTTCAACATAATTAATCCCTTCTTCCTGTCTGTAGCCTTGAACCACGAGCCTTGCTTTGTTCTTGACAACAATACCCCTTTCATCAGTTTTGTTCTTGAAGACCCACTTTTGCTGATGGGACTCACATCTTTTAGCAGTGGTACAAGTTCCAATACTTGTTGTTTTTTGAATTGTAGGAGCTCTTCTTGCATGGATTCTACCCAGCTGTTGTCTTTCAGTGCCTCTTGGTACTTGACAGGCTGTGTGAGTGATAGAAAACCAGCAAAGAGACAAATGTTTTGGGCTTGGCTTCTTGTGAGCACACCCTCATTGATGTTGCCAATAACTTGATCCAATGGATGGCTTTTGAGGAAGATCAAATCACCTTGATAAGGAACAATGGCATTTTGAGGTGAAGCTTGCAAATGTGTATCATCTGAGCTAACCTCTGCTGGTGAACTTCATGGTCCAGCCTCTTATTAGAATGCTGGTGGAGGGATTGGTGAATGGTAGTGAACGTGGGTTGATTTTCATCCATTTATTGTGGACTTTTATCCACATATGTTTGGTTTTGAGAGCTGGCAGATGTTTGAGTATTAACCACTGTTGACCTGGCAGAGCTTTCACCATTGCTACTAACATAGGCTCCTCTGCCTGTAGGATTGATTTTGAAACTTGGAAGAATGCAATCATATCCTGGCTCTTCAAATGATGATTGTGGGGTACCTGCCGGGTTAGTCTTGACAAACACATCTTCAAATGTAAATTTAGATAGATCAAATAATTCAACAGATCCATTTTCTGGTATTTTCAAGGATGAGAGTTCATTGAACTTCACATTTAGAGTTTCCTCAACACACTTGGTCCTTGAGTTAAAAACTCTGTAGGCTTTGGCAGTAGTTGAGTATCCCAGAAAATAACCAAAATCAACTTTGGCTGCAAACTTGGATATTGAATCCTTGATGTTTAAAATGAAGCATGGGCAGCCAAAGACTTAGAAATAAGAGATCAGAGGTTTGATTTTGTAAAGCAATTCATAGGCAGTCTTTTGATGCCTAGGGTTTATCAAAACTCTATTCTGGACATAGCAAGCAGTGTTTACAGCCTCTGTCCAAAAAGACAAGGGTAAACCTGAGTCTGCAAGCATAGTCCTTGCTGATTCAATTAAAGTTCTGTTTTTCCTTTCAACAACCCCATTTTGTTCTGGAGTTCTAGGGATGCCGTATTGTCTAACAATCCCTTTTGACTCACAGAAGGCATCCAACTCCTTGTTCCTAAACTCTGTCCCATTATTACTCCTAAAGATTTTTACAGGCAGATCAAATTTCTTTTCAACTTGTTTAACAAAGTTTTGCAAAATATTTGTTGTTTCATCCTTAGAGTGTAAAAAGAAAATCCATGTGAACCTGGAAAAATCATCAACTACCACCAGACAGTATCTTTTGTGTTTTAAGCTCATGATTTTTACAGGTCCAAACAAGTCCATATGAAGCAACTGTAAGCACTGACTTGTTTTGGACTCCTGAATTGACTTGGAAGAGCTTTTATGTTGTTTACCTTTTAAACAGGAAACACAATGCTCTTCACAAGTAAGTGGTTTTTGGGGTAGACCTCTAACCAGATTGTGTTTTGAGAGAGTGGAGATAGTTTTTAGATTTGTGTCTCCTAGTCTTTTATGCCATAGCTCTGTCTCTTTGCTTGAGGCAACTGAAAACAGGCATGCATTTGACATAGGATTATCTTTTACCATATCAACCACATACACATTTCCTACTCTATGAGCAATCAACTATGCTTTGATCTCAGCAATGATCTGATCAATCTTTTTGACAACCTCTGGCCCTACTATCTGGCAAGTTCTCTTTGTGAAAAAGGAACCATAACGTTTGTCACTCATCTGTGAAACACTAAGAGATTGAATTTTAAATTGTCAAGGAGATTCACATTTTCAAACTTGAGTTTTCCTGCTGAGACACATCCTGACCCTAACACCTTCCCTTTTGAATTATTTACAAAGGATATATCACCCTCTCCATGAGCTTTAAAATCTCTGAGCAGGGCTTTACATCCTGTCATGTGCCTGGAGCCTCCATTATCTACATACCAAAGACTGTCAAGGCAAGTAGAAGCTCCCTGCACATGTTTTGAAATAATTAGTTCAGGTGGGTCTCCAAAGCCAAAATGGCTTTGGATGGGGTATCAGGTGATCTAGACTCAAGTCCAGACTGATGAGCAGTGGTTAGATAAGACTTTTATAACCACTGCTGTGAGCTACCTCCTATCAACTGTTGGTAACCATGAGAATGCCTATTTACCCATGGCTTGGAAGACTTTTTGTAAGTCTCATAAGTCATAGGCACCTTTTGATAATTAGGCTGGCTTTTACCTCTTGGAAACGGGTTTGATGGAGGTGCATCTGTTACTTGAATTGCTCTGTGAACAGAGGTTTGATTTAAAGCTTTGGTGACAGATGTTTCACATGATCTAAATTTCTGTTTGGCAAGATTTGAATTTTCTCTTTCTAGAGCTTTTTCTCTAATCTCTTTTACCTTTTGATGATAGGTTTTGAGATAGATACACTCTTGAGTTGGATGATTTGTTTTGTTGCAAATGGTGCATCTAGGAAATTTAGGTATAACACAAGTTTTATTTATATCATTAGCTTTCAAAAGAAAACAGTCTGCTATATCATGATTCCTCTTTTCACAAAATTTACAAAACAAGTGTTTAACCTTTTCTTTCCTTTTCCTATCAGACTTTTGAGAGCAGATGATGTAACCTCTGCTGGCAAGTCCTTGATGGGATCACCAGTGCTTTTATACCATCAAGAGTTGAAAAGTCCATTGGCTTGAAGTTTTCTAAAATATTACATTCATCTGACCAGGTTGGTTTAAACTGATATTTTTCAATTTCTTTTTCTTTTGGTGAAACCTCTGGTTTTTCAAGAATAATTTTGTTTCCTTCTTTATCAGTGATTTTAATTTCTTCACCAGCCGTGGGAACTATTTCAACAAGCTCAGAGTCAATTTTTGCAGCATTTTCACAAGTATGGTCATATTCCCTAAAGCCTATACCAAACTTTATGTTGCTCTTGACTTGAGCATCAAGCATAAGCTCATAACCTTTGCAAGACTCTACCCACTTTT
This sequence comes from Scalesia atractyloides, assembly GCA_947069175.1. Taxonomy (NCBI): domain Eukaryota; kingdom Viridiplantae; phylum Streptophyta; class Magnoliopsida; order Asterales; family Asteraceae; genus Scalesia; species Scalesia atractyloides. Next base: position 59,018,380 of record CAMTDV010000014.1, read on the forward strand.
CACAAGTGATCTGGATAGATTCTAACTCCTGTTTGCAAACTTGGTATTTTTCTACAATGGTTTGGAGCTGGTCTTTGAGTATGCTTGATTCATGCCTTAGGCTACTCATTTCAGAATCTTTTTCACTTAATTTTGTTTTCAACTCTTTAACAAGTTTTTCAAATTTAAGTTCATCTTCCAAAATTTTGTTTCTCAGGTTTTCATTCACCTGTTTTATGTTTGCAAAAGCAATAATACATTTTTGAGAACATAGATCTTTTAGGATCTGAGGTGATACCTTCGAAGCAGCCATAAGAGCACAATCACATTCTTCTTCACACACATCTGTGTTCCATGGGTCAGATAGATTGTCTTTTTCAACATCAACAACATTCATTTCAACCACAGGTGTAACTTCTGGTGTAACCACTGCTTCACAACATTCAACCACATCAGATTTTGACTCCTGTTCCACAGACTCATCACCTTCAACTATGGTCTCAAGACTAAAATAGTTTTCATTTTCAAAATCATTTTTGGCTATGAGAGCAAAGTTTTCATCAGTTAAATCCTCATGCAAACTACTCCAGTCTACAAAACCGTGGGTAAAGAAGCTTTGTTGTGTAACCTCTGCCAGTGTAGCAGTGGTTTGAGTAGTTTGAGTGACATGTGGAGCTTGTTGCACATGCACTTGAGGTGGTGCCTGAACATATTGAATCTATGGAGCAGAGGTTTGGACATAATGAATAGGGACAGTTGTTACAGGACTTGCAAAATGAGCAGTGTTTTGCATTTGTTGTGTAGGGGCAAACTGGGAATATTGGACAGTGCTTTGAGAACTGGGGCCAGGATGGGTAACAATTGGTCCTGCAGTTTGAGTTCTGCATTCCCTGGCAAAATGTCCCATCCTATTGCACTTAAAGCATTTTATCTTTGATTTATATAACCCAACTTTTAACCCCCCATGCAATCCTGGAAACCTCCTACCAGTTCTTTTGTAAAACTTACTAGCCCTGACACTCAAAAGTGCCAACTGGTGTAGGATGTCCATTTCTTCCAAATCCATGGGTTCAAAGTGTTGTAAGTCATTCATCTCAAAACTCAGAATGTCAGAGGTTTGGCTTTCACAATTTGCAGCAAAAGCAAAATTGGGTGTACAGGGATCAGAGTTGAAATTGTTTCCAGAAGTTATGTCAATGCAATGATCAAAACTCTGATCCTTTCCACTACCAGACCCCTCTTTATGACTATAGAGAGCAGTGTTTCCCAGTGTATAGTCATCAGTCACTTTCCCAAACTCTTGAAGCTTCTTTTTCTGGTTCAACTCTCTCTCATAAGTGAGAAGTCGACCATGAAGCTGTGTGAGGGTCATTTCTTTATAACCAACAGATGTTCGAGTAACATAAGTTATTGTCTCCCATTTTTCTGGTAGTGATCTTAAGAAACGACTATTGATAGTCGAATTAGGAAATTTCACATCTACCAGTTTCATTTCGCTTATGAGACTGCTAATCTCTCGAACTGTTGGGTTAGTGACTCACCTTATACATGGCAAAATGTTTCATACTGCTGATCAAGACTTCTCTATTATTCTCGATCACCTCTCCAGTACCACCGAATTGCTCTTTAAGAGCATCCCATAACTCTTTAGCACTATTACAATGAAGTAATCCCGCATAAATCTCATTGGGCAAAGCTAAAGCAACGATGCTAAAAGCCTTAGCATCCAATTCAATTTTGAGCAAATCCTGTTCAGAGTAATTTTCGAGTTTTATAGGGACTTGAGTGTGGGGATCCTCTGTACTTAGAACCATGGGAACATGGGGTCCAAACACAATAGATCTCCAGCACCGGTATTCTGTTGAGCGAGAATATGACCCATCCTATGTTGCCAAATAAAATACCCATTTCGTTTCAACATAGGTGGTTTGAACATCGATCCAATATTGGAATCCGGTGTGTTTTGTGCCATTCTCTTGTTTACAACATATTTGTGTTTTAAAAACTTTGTTAGTAATAAAACTCTATATTCAAGCAAAACTTATCAAACGAAATTAACAACGAAGAGCTGATCTGTTCAAATCAATTTGATGTTTATATCAAAATCGATTGACCAAGCTCTGATACCAATTGTCAGGATCTAAGTTTGAATTGATTGTTGTTTGAAAACAGAGAATAAGTGCAGCGGATTAATGGAAAACTTTTACAACAACCAATCGGTCGTTTGTTTTCATCACCATCATGCTTTCAAGTAATTAAACTATTGCATGTGATTCACAAACTCCCCCTTAGCCCATAACGATCGTTTGATAGTAAGAAATGAAAAAGATATGCGAAATTGATCTTTTTAAGAAGACAAGTAAAACTGTTACATTGAGCGCCTATTTATACTAACTATCTAACCACTGATCGTCTAACAGTGACTTCATGGTTGATAGTGACAGCTAACAAATGTAACTAACTATAAACACTGCTTAAACTAAAATTTTCAGTACATAGCACTGTTACATTAATTAAGCTAAAACTAGACTAAGCACTACTGGCTATCCTCTGATCTTGTGATCTTCTATCAGCGGTTGGGAGTTTCTTTGTCAGAGGATAGGAATCAATGTGATTATTTGATGCAGTAAATGCCCATCAGAGGATAGAACATCTGATGGTTGGACCAAAGCTCGGATGGTGTATTTTGACTTTGTATCATCTGTTCCTTTTCACAGGTTCAATCCCAACATGTTCGATCCGAAGCTGACGTTGCTGCCCCTGTTGTGCCAGGTCTATTGCAACCATGGCTAAGTGTTAGGCAAATTCTACACCCATGACTATCAACGTTCGGTCTAACTGGCGCGACCAACACTAGTGGGGCTTGTCGGGCCTAGTAGTACTACCAAAAATTCCCTCGCTATAATCCAATACTAATGGCATCGTAAGTTTTAAGGGGACTGACATGTGATATAATTCTTCTTTGTGACCATAACCGTATAACATAACCCCTCCCAATATAGTTCGTTAATACGCTACACTAAAAGCGTTACATTACCGTAATGGTGCATGTTTTCTCCCCCTGTGTATTTAAAACCGTATAAAAATGGGGTCGTAAACTCACTTTTGTTTTGCTCGGTAAGATTAGATTAAGTATACGAAATCTAGAGTGATCAACCATGCCCTATAATAGTTACCACAGTTTATTAGATTTTGTTTATGCATAGCACGAAAGTCCTACACGTGTTTAGCAACTAGCACACGAACAAGTAATCACATGGCACTTCTATCATATAGTTCCATAACCATGTTCACAACCTTCCTACGATATGTCATACGCTATTTATACAATTAACAAACAATCATGGATACCAAAAGTAGCAAGTTCGGTTCTTATACATTCATGCTAACTGCATAGTAAGAATCACTGAAAATAGGCTGTTTTGGGAGACTCGTTTAACCTATTTGTAGGGCCACAAAAATTATGATCTTTTTATGTGACGCACCCCTCGGAGGGGTTGGTCTTGTGTAGAAATTTCAAGGCCTAACTCTTTACCAATAATTTATTAAAAATCGTTTAGCAACAATCAGATTCATCACTTTCTGACTGCAGCTCATGGAAAAATTTATTAAAATACTCGGTTATCCGATTGATGTAATTCCAGTTGGAGGTTTGCACTGACACCTAAGACCATGTACTGTATAAATTTCATGACTTAACTATAAATATGGACTGAGTTATAACATTCGTAATGGCCTGCAATTTCTGGCCGAAAATGCAGCCTGGGCCTTCGTTATGGAAAAAATCATTTAAAATATCAAACGACATCGAAAAATTATGATTCCAGTGGGGTTTGAAAGTTATTTCGAAATCCCACGTTTTAGACTGAAGAAAATTAAATTTTAGTCAACTTATGACCCGGTTACAGCCAAACCAAGTCGGCTGTTATTTCTGATCAGCTTTTGTTTGCATTCAGCTCTTAATTACAATATGTTTTGGACTCTCTAAACATGATTTTCAACAAACATCACTCATATAACATATTAATCATCAATTTTAACAACCATATTCATCAAGATCATGTTATAATATCAAAACCCTAATGTGCATGCATGTATAATCAAAACTAGAATCAACAATACTTGAAATCAGTCAACACAATCATCAAGAACATGATTTCTAGAAACCCTAATCATTCAAGAACATGAAAATCATCAAGAACTCAAGTTATGTACATAGAAACACATGATACAAGCAAGGAGACGATTACTGGAAGTCAAGAGAGAGCCTAGAGATTGATGATGCCGATGATCTTGGGTGTGTGTGTGTGTTGCAAGAAAGAGATGAATGAGAGTGAGAGATTGACAAATGGGGGTGATGGCGGCTAGGGTTGGGAGTTTAAACAAAGTTATATCTTTAATCTTTCGTTTAGTACACAAATAGTCCCCCATGTTTTCTAATCTCAATCTTGTGCAGAAAGTTACATCAAGTAACTTTATGTGAGTGACCAAACAAGTCCCTCATGTTTTCATGTTTCTAAATATTTTGTTTGAAGTTAACCAAGTTAACTTTCCGTAATGACGAGATAAACCCTCGTGTTTTGTTAATTTCCAATGTTTTCACGAAACTACGTCATGTGTTATAATTATTCGATAATTCTCAAGGAATAAGAAATATGTAAAACGTATAGTAATTACCTGAAATTGCGGGATGTTACACACGTGGTGGAACAGAGTGGTGAGAGATAGGGGTGCTGATGTAGTGACGGCTCAGACTCGGGAAGAGCTTCGAGCTCTTATGAGGAAGGAATTTAGCTCACGTCATGAACAGAAGGTGCTTGAGAATGAGTTCCACGATCTAAAAAAGATAGTGGAGAACATCGTGCCTACCTTGATCGTTACGAGGAGCTGAGTTTGTTGTGTCCTACCATGGTTATGTTTTGGATAAGGCGATTGAGAAGTACATTGATGGTCTTCTTGATCCAGTTCAGGATATTGTCACCGATAGCAATCCTACTACCATTAGACAGGCCATTGAATTAGCAACTACCCTGACTGACTCACAAGTCATGAAGGGTAAACTCCATCGCAAAGGCGACAAAAAGCCATCTGCTAAAACTGCACAAGAGAAATACAAGGAAACCAAGACCGAATCCTCCAAGAAATCACGGAAGCGCAAGGCTTCCAAGAATTTCGCTGTTGTCACACAACCTAACCATGTTACTCCTAACCAGCCAACGCAACCTTCCGCCAAGAAACCATATGCTGGTACAACACCTCTGTGTAACAAGTGTAATTGTCATCACCAGCACCATCTAGTGTGTCGACATTGTACCAATTGTGGGCGGTCTGGTCACCTGGCCAATAGTTGTCATTCTGCTCCTGCCCCGAATCAAGTGGTTCAAAATCCTGTTCAACCACAAGCAAATCCTGAGCGACCCCATTACCCACCTGGATCCTGCTACAATTATGGTGATCATATCACTACAGAAACAACTGCTCGAAGCTATTTCATGCAAATCCAACCCATGGATGAGCATTTAACATCAATGCTAACGAGGCTCGTACCGACAATGACGTGGTGAACAGTATGTTCCTTGTTAACAATCATCCTACTTCTATTCTTTTTTATTCGGGTGCCGATAGAAGTTTTGTATCCCTAACTTTTGAACCTTTGCTTTTAATGCCTAGGACTAAACTAGGAAAGCCCTTGACACTAGAAATAGCTAGTGGTGAACCTCTTGTACTCGACTCTGTCGTTCGTAGTTGCCAATTAAATCTCAATAACCATCTTTTTCCCATTGACCTCACGGCAATGCAACTCGGGAGTTTTGACGTCATAGTAGGAATGGATTGGTTAACCAAGCACCATGCTGAGGTGATCTATTACGACAAGATTGTTCATGTGCCTCTCTCGTCTGGTGAAATTTTAGAGGTTCGTGGAGAAAAACCCGCTAGTAGCCTTAAACTCATGACCTGTATCCAAGCCCAAAAATACCTATGAAAGAATTATGTACCCTTTTTGGCACATATCATAGAGGAGAAAGTCAAGTGTAAGACTGTTCAAGACATCCCCATTGTTCGAGATTATCCTGAGGTGTTTCCTGAAGAACTTGAAGGTCCGTGATCAGGCGGTTCTAGACGGAAGTTAATGCGTAAACATATATAACAGTTTCGGTAGAATGTTATTAAGAATGGAGTAGAAGTAGAATGCAGCGGAAGTCTTCATTCATACCGAAAGATTATACATCTTTAAGTCCAGCTACCGGAGTTCCTTGAGAGAATCCGGCAGCACCTCCCCGTAGGGATGGCAAAAACTCAAATGACAAATGAACACACACCACCTATTTATAGGGAAACACACAAATTCGCTTGACATGTGCATAGGAGGACAAGTTGGGCGAACTTGTCTACCATATGACAAGTTTGAGCGAACTTGTCTGCCACATGTCAAGTTCGAGCGAACTTGACCTCCACAGGTCAAGTTCGGTCGAACTTGTTCCCTTTTACACTGTAAACTCCATATTTTGGTCGTGTGTTCGATTCTAACCTATACAATATTCAATACACACTTAATCTAGCCTATTCGACAAGTGACGAACACAAAATGCATCAACAGATTCCCCCTTGTTCGTTACTGTCGAAGCTTGATCTTGAACTTCAAAACTTTGAGCCGTGTTTGAATATTCTGCAACTTCAATCAAAGTATCTGTCGATGTCGTCGAAACGCGTCAACAAATTCCCCCTTAATTTATGATTCCGCTGAAATCTCCATTCAGATCTTTGGTTGCACGGTTTCCGACTCCTCTAATTTACTTGACTGACAAATTTTCTCGAATAACCACCAACTTGAAGCTAATCAATGCAGCAGCTTCTCCATTTCGATGATAACTGCATCCGAGTTCAGTTTTTGAATAAGTGTTGAGCATCGAGAGTTTATTCCGCACACTCCTAAAGTATCAAAAACTCAATCGGCAATTGATAGAAACTTCGAATCACCACATCGAAGACTTCAAATCAACGAATACCCTCGAAAATCCGAAATCCCGATTTCCGTAATCCCAGTTAAGCACCCTTCTGAAAGATTTGATCAGCAAATCGGTAATCTCCTCAATCAGCAAATCTTCATCGGAAACAGATAAACTGGTAAAGCATCGAATCTGAGAAACATACGTCTGTGTCCAAAATCACATTCTTCCTCTTCAGTCACAATGACAGATATATAGCTATCTCCGGTAGACCAGCGCCACTTAATCACCAAACATCATCATCTAACGGCGGTTAGTCCAAAGAGAAGAATGATTCATCTGCTTGAAGACTAAAAATAAAGGCCACCAAAGGTTATCATCAGATTTCCTTGGTAATTTTGAAACCATCCGTCTGTAGAGCTAGTCATTAATTCCTAAGATCATCACCGAACGGTTTGAACATCCACAGTTCCTCATTGGTACTAACGACTGCTAATCCAGCTAACTGTTCCTTCACCAGAGATCAGGACTCTAACCCTTAAGCATCACTCTGTATATGAACTGAAAACTCGGAACTTCCTGTGATCACTCGATGAATCTCGATCCTCTGCATTTCTCGATAATCTGCAATCGGTAACCACCTGGATACTGTTGCAGTAGTCACGAATTTCAAAAATGCCGGAATCTTCAAATATTGAAAATTTTTTATTCCCCTCATTTTTGCAAATTCTGACCCTACTGAAATTTTCACTGAAATTCCCCCTGAAATCCGGAACTTTCAGTATTTAACAAATGCGGATTTAAAGTTTAGGCCCATTACTAGTCACGACACCCAAATGATCAACATTCTGCACCGATATCAATGACTCTCCCGTTACCTTCAAAATTTTGTGACCGTATCACCAAATCTGTAGTCTGAAGCTCTAGATAGTGTCCCCGAACATCCCGGTTCGGTCTTCGAAAACTCGAAAAAATTTCTATCGCTAAATTTTTTCTGGACACTCATCCCAACAAGATGATCAACAAAATTTTTCCATGCCTTGACAAGTTCGGGCGAAAAAAAATTTTTCTATCTGGAAAAAATTTTTCTATCGCCAACTTTTTTTAGGCTCCTTGACAAGTTCGGGCGAACTTGTATGACAAGTAGGGGGAACTTGTATGACAAGTACGGGCGAACTTAGTCAGTATGTGACAAGTTCGGGCGAACTTAGTCAATTTGTGACAAGTTCGGGCGAACTTGGTTGGCCACCACCAAGTTCGGGCGAACTTGCATGAAATAGACAAGTTCGGGCGAACTTGTGCTTAATTTCAAAGAAATTCAGTCAAACATCGTCAAACTTGTGCTCTGATACCACTTGTAGGACCGATCCTGATAGCATAGGAACCTAGATTTGATATCTAATGTCCATAATAGCGGAAATATTATGACACGATTACCAAATAACAAGAACTAATCAGTTAAACGTCAATTTTATTGATAAACTTCAAATTTCTAGTTTGACAGAGCTTCGATACTCAGAGCACCAAAGTTACAAATGATTGAGACAAGCTAGCTATATATAGGACTGCAAGTTCGCTAGAGGAGACATGAGTTCAGGCGAACTTGACAACACAAGCACCATCTCAAGTGAACTTGGCTATTTACTACTTAAATACTTGATTTTGCTAGCCTATTCACATCTAATCTATACAGAATCGATATAAAACTAAGACATAGACATTCTGCACCAACAGACTCCCCCTTGGATATCGTCTTCGTCTTTTATCAGTCTCCAAAACTCTGTTCTTCAATAAAACTTTAACGCGTACGACCAAAGAAGTTTTTGTATGACTTCTTTCGTGTTTCCTGCTTTGGATCTTGCGTCTGATCAGTAGGTGGCACTTTAGTCATAAATTGGTACCTTCTGAGCCTTGCCGCCCTACCTCTTTCATGTATCTCTTCGAGACGCTTTTCTTCCTTCAAAAATTCTACACGTTCAAGATCCCTCCAACTCGATTCCCACATCCTGCCAGAGTTTACTTCACGTGCTTAGCAGACATTGACGACCCTCTGATATTGCATTGCTTGTTCTTTTTCACGTTCTTCGAATACAATCTTGCTGTAGAACAAACACTTTATATCTTCTCTCGAGCAATTTACTAGCCACATCGGGTCTAGTATCCTTTCGTTCTCCAAAGCCCTCTCATACCTTAAACTCCAAACATTTCAACTTTCTCCTTAGTAATATCCAGATGATCTTCAAACCGTAGTACGATCACTGCTTCATAAGTATTCGGATCAATGTGCCACCACTTAAACAAAGGATAAAAGTCTTGTTCATCGGCATCAAAGGCATGTTTCTCATCGCTCTCGGGCGTTTCATGATCAAAGTGATATCTTTCTCCCCAGTCTTCTTATTTGTTTTGATGCGACGTCCCGGGATGAAAGGCTTCCAATATTTAAAACCCTTTGTTGCTTCAAACTTGATCATTTTCCACAGCAATTGATCAATGAACTTCATATGATACGTAACATTCCTTGTTTGAACAAGCTCTTCAACATCCCAATAAGGTAGTGTCTTGAAATCTGCCAGATATTTGAAGTATTGAACTCCAAATTCCCGTTTGATGGCATACACATTCAGTTCCTTGAACCACCCCCAGCTCAAAATATCACCTAATGACACATCTTTGTCTCTGGTAAAGAATGCTAGAGGTCGTCAAAACTTCCTTTCCCATGGCATCTCTTTAAACCAGGATTTCTTAGCTTGAGCGATCTCTTCCTTAGTCATTGGCTTCAGAACTTTTCCATCACGTATCGATTCTTCGATCTTTTCCTTTAACATGTCTTCGTTAAGATGCTTGTACATTTCTTTGAAAGTTGGGAAACAATCAGTATTAGGACCAACGTACTTCCCAGCTTCATCCTTTTCTTCATCAGAAGACCAATCTTCCACTATAACTCTGTTATACTCATCTGCCTCGTATCTTCGTTGATAATGATACTCGTTAGGCTCAAATATATTCACGTTCAGAACTTGCTCTTCGAAATCAAAATCAAGTGATTCTGCATCAACGCCGATTAACTTTGCTAGATCTTCTTTTGAATAATTGTGCACGAACTCACCCTCTTTGATGTTACGTTCGAGCATAAATATCAAAGGCTTTATTGGAACCGCAATAACAGGCTGTGCAGTAGTAATAACGTTAGACATATCAATATCATCAGTTGGCCCTGTTTGCCCTGACTCCCCTTGATTCTGATCATCCATAACATTCGCTTCATCATTTAGAAGACTAGAGAAATCAAAACTTTCATTAACTGTTGCATCAACCACCTTTATCCCTGTACCACTAGGATCATCATCATTACCTCCATCATGGTCAGAATCATCTTTAGGATCATCAGTTGGTGGTTCATCATCTTTTTCTTCATTTTTAGCTTCATCATCATCCTTTTCTTCAGTAACAGTTACAGTATCAGAAGGCTTGATAGATTCGTCAACCATAGAAATCTCGGACTCAGAAGCTTTAGCAACATTTTCATCAACAGACTTTTCAGCAGCTTCAGGAGATTTTGGTGCTTCACCTTCAACACCTTTGCCTTTTCCACTTTCTGCAAGCTCTTTCTCTTGCTTCTTGCCTATCCAACCGATCATATTCAGCAATAAAATCAATGCCCAGACTATTAGATAATACTTTTTGCATCCTTGTAAATATTCTATCATTTAGGGCTTGTATCGTTTTCAGCTCAGCAATTTCTGTCTGTAGCTTTTCATTTGCATCTTGTAAGCTTTCGATCAATGCCTTGAAAAATTCACGATCGCTTTCCAACACTTTGATCTTGTCCTCCATCAATTCTTTCTCAACAGAACTTTGAGTAATCTTCTTGATTAGCTCGCCTTTTTAGATTCACTCTTTGCTACTTTATCTTCCAATATCTTCACACGCTTTTCAAGAACATCAACATCTGTTTCAGAGAAGAAATCATCTAATCCTGAAGATCCACTGGTTCATTTGGAATATCACCAAATAGATTTGACTTTGGAGTTTTTGGTGTTATTTAGGAGTAGCAGCCTTTGGAGTAGACTTCTTTGGAGTTGAGCTTTCAGAATGAACAACTTTAGGATCAGGAGATTGAATCCCCGGAACTTCAAGTAATACAGTCTCAGGAGGTTCTTGTGTAACTCCTGGACGTTCTTCTTCAGCTATAATAACAACAGGAGGTTCTTGTGTAGGAGGTTCTTGTGTAACTCCTTTCTCCTGTGCACTAGAAGGTTCTTGTGTGACTTCTGTGCTCGTTGATTTTCCAACATATCTCCTGCTTGCTGGCTTCTGAGCTTTCTTTATTTTCTTTCCTTTTGCCTGTGTAGACCCTGTAGTCTTTGTCATTGAAATTACTGCAGACTTCACACGTGTTGCTCTTTTCTTTGGTCTCTCTTCGTCAGATTCTTTTTCTAATTCAGGATCAAAGTCAGCATCAGTCTCTTTAATCTTTTCAGCCTGCTTTTCTGCAATTGATTTCTTTGGTTCTTTCTCGAGTGAATCATCACTATCATCGTCGTTCTCAGAAGTTGCAGAAATCACATCGTCTTCCTGCGTAGACTTTACTGTTTCTTAACTTTAGCCACAACTATTGCACTCGATCCAGCCTCTGTTTGCGCGTTTACAGGCTCGTCTTCATCTATAAGCATAATATCAACTTTCTTAGACACACGCTTCTTTTTCTTCTCGACCTCACTTTTAAGAACCATTCACTGCGAGCTTTCGGTTTGAATGTCGCAAACCATTCTTTCTCAGCATTTAATTCCTTCTCATCACCACTACCGTCGTTCCTCCACTTGTTTTCAGCTAGTGCAACATAATTTTCATCTTTCAACGCTCCAAACAATGGTTTCGCAACAGGTGCTGAATCCTGCTTTTGGAACTTTATCAAGTTCTTTACAATGGTTTCATCGAGATACTAAAGTATAAAATATCATTCGGATCACGTGCAATATCTGTAAACTTCTGTCGATGAGCATTTGCACAAACCTCGGATACAAACACAATCTAGTATCTTCCATATTCTTCGACATGTGAGTAAATACGAGCTTCGAATAGTTGTACGGCCTTTTCAAGATCAACGCCGTAGCCATGCAAGCCATATAGTCTTGTACATCATTGAGACCTGCTTTACGATGGCTAAATGTGTGTATGATTGCATGCATGAGAAGCTTGTAGGGGTTTGGAACTTCCCTTTCTTCAAAGTAGGCTTATTCACGCTTCCTTTATAACCCATTCGATAAAAACAACCTCGAACCATCTTTTCATCTAGAAAAATCGGATCATCTTTTTCGTCGTTGAATTGTAAGATCCTTCGAATATCATCTTCAGTGACCGTAATGCTTTTATCTTCGTTTCCAACATGAACAGATGAAGTAATAGTCTTTTTATCTTCACTGAGACTTGCATTCATCCAGAAATGATATATGTGCGATCGATAAGACCTAGTTCGTTCAGTGATAGCATGGTGTATCGGAAAGTCCTTCAGAAACTTCAAAATACTTTCATATTCTTTCAACAATGGACACAACGCCTTATCAAGTGTAATACAGGTGTTGTGGAACTTAGAATAATCCATTGTGATTACCCGCGCTGGAACTGGAACCTGAAAATAGACGAAAAACATTTAGCACGCATTTCGAGAAAAATTACAACTTTTCATTATTCGATATCAAGTTTGGGCGAACTTGATGTTTAATTTACAAACAGGTTTAAGTCAAGTTCGCCCGAACATGTTACATCACATGTTCATTAATTCAATCACAAGTTCGAACGAACTTGTAATCATACATATCTGTTTTCACCTTCTAAGTTCGAGCGAACTTCTCAACAATTCACAATTTCAATTTTTAACATAAGTTCGGTCGACTTATTGTTTAATCATGGATTTAATTGTTTTCGGATGCAAGTTCGGACGAACTTGATAACAAGTTCGGCCGAACTTGTTATCTCCTACAACAAAACCTACATATCCCATCCATGACAATTTGTTCAATTTTAATACAATTTCATGGTCGGTTTATGTTGATTAACACAAATTTAAGTCCAATTTGTCCATATCTACCCTAGATCTATCAGATTTTAACAAGTTCAGATCTGAGTTAGTCTTTAAAGATCAATTCACGGTTCAATGAGCGATATCTCACCCCAGCCATTGAGAATGGTGTGCAAATCACCACAATCAATCAAAAATTTGGCAGAGTAACGACTAATTCTTGAAAATTTTGAACAATCTCACAAATCGCTTCAAGTTCGCTAAGTTTTTCAAATAGCACATAATGAAGTTCGGCCGAACTTGCTTGCTATATATACTATAGCAAGTTCGGGCGAACTTGTAAGCCCAAATCCTTGAAAGCCCATGATCAGTTCGATCGAATTTACCCATAACTTAACAAATCCAAAACAAGTTCGGTCGAACTTGTTATAATCACAAAACTTTTGTACTTTTAAGCAAGTTCGGCCGAACTTTCCTAAATTCTATTTCAAATTTTCAATATTTTGCAATTTTAGTCCCTGAACTTTTCACATTTTACCAGTTCTGAAAATCCACTCGGTTGACCAAGTCCAAGTTAATGACCTTGGTTAACCGATTTGTCTGCCGAGTCCAAGTTAATGACCCCGGTTTGACCCGATATGAACAAACTGTTGAATTTATCAAAAAATCAAAGTTTCAAATTAATGAACTTTTCATCGTTTTGGTTTATCAGTTTTTACAGATTAGCTCCCAGCCCATTATCAATTTGATTCCCACCAGTTTTAGCACCTTACTAGACTTCGAAGACCCGTTCTCCAACATTGGTTTGCTGAAAGCAATGTAAAAAACAAAATCTTTTTGTATTTTTGTAAGTTTATGCTAAAACACACTGAAAATTTTTTGGTTTTAATCTGTAAAGCAGATAAACTATGTACAGAACAATGTAAACTATTTACAAACATATTTGCAGACATATTTTTGTGAATTCGTGTCTAAGGATCATATCAGTTAATTGAGACATATCACCAGTACCGTTGACCTTTAGATGACTTTAAGTTTTAAACTCGTTTACCTAGATTATCGATATGTTTGTCCACTTAAACTTTGACACATTTCTCAATTGTTCCAAGATATGTTAGGTATGAATTATGAAACTTGACTTATCTATGGTTCCCACTTCTTGAATATACTCCCGTATCAAGATTCCCTAGATTTCATCTTACATGTGAATATAGCGTAATTGATATCTGTATTTGGGTTAATGCGAGGCCTTGAGAGCTCAGGTTAATACCACCGTATTGACAAAGAGACGAAGGCTCGACTTTAGGTGTGTTCCATTTAAGGAATCTTTTTAGCACTGCAAATGGTTAGATCTTTCGATACTTTTCAAGTTTACATGCAGTTTTAGGGGTTTATAGCGAAAGTATTATAGAAGTTCTAGGCTATTGCTTCCGCAAAATCAGAAGAACTTGCATAATACCCAGATGTCAACTATCTATAAAGACCTCGTATCTCAGAATCAGGCAATCTCTCAAACGAAATTTTGGAGTACTAAGTCCATATATCCCAGATGTGTTAATCCACAAGATTAAGCAGTTGTAAAATTTAGTTTATATCTCGGAAACAATTTATTGAACGTGTTAAGCCTATCGACACATCCACAGTAAGACTTGTTTATCACTTTTTAAACTTTACATTTCTTTAGCATATTGTGATAGTCCACTAATGTACTATCGTTTCCTTTTTGTGACACCGAATTCTTTTTGTCTTTTTCAATGTTTTTGTACTTTTTGAAAATTTTCATATGTTTTTGTATTTTCTCAAATATTTCTCCCCCTAAAATCAAAAACATATTTTTGGATTTTAGTTTTTAAGAAATACTAATCTAGAAAGATATGACAAACCAATGTGGATCACGTGAACTCGTTGTCTGATCCGTATTCAACCTCAGCTTCCGCACCTGTAAGCAAATTTTTAATACCGTTAAGCCTCATTAAATATTTAAATTATTTAAAGGAAATGCTTTGGTATAAAAATCAGCTTTTTGTTTGTCGGTGTGGATTTTTTCTATTCGCACCAACTTCTTTTCGTAGCAGTCACGAATGAAGTGATAACGAATTTCAATGTGTTTAGTGCGTGAGTGATGAACAGGATTTTTTGTGATATCGATCGTTGCCTTATTATCTACAAATAAAGGCGTATCAAGAAATTGCAGACCATAATCCCACATCTATTGTTGAATCCAGAGGATTTGAGAACAACAGCTGGAAGCAGAAATGTATTCTGCTTCATAGGTAGAGAGAGAGACCGTGGTCTGTTTCTTACATTGCCATGTTACCAAACGAGTTTCGAAGAACTAGTAACCCGCAATCGTAGATTTAGAGTTCAATTTGTCCACCTCGAAGTCTGAGTCAGCGTTTCCCGTAAGATCAAAATTGTCGTTCTTTGGATACCACAACCCGGTGCTTGGACATCCCTTCAAGTATCGAAAAATTCGCTTAACTATCTGCATGTGTGAAACTCGAGGACTAGACTAGTATCTCGCGCATAGGCAGGTAGGATACATGATATCTGGGTGCGATTCCGTCAGATACATCAAAGATCCTATCATCGATCGATAGAGTGTGTCAGCAACTTTGGTTCCAGTCTCGTCAATGTAAATCCCATGGTTCAGTGCCAGCGGAGTTGAAAGCGGCTTCGAGCTATCCATTTCAAACTTCTTGAGAATGTTGTGAACATACTTTGTCTGATGAATGAATATGTCGTCTGGTAACTGATCGACCTGTAATCCGAGAAAAAATTTCATTTTGCCCCTGGAGGTCATCTCGAATTTCTTCTTCATGATCTTTTCGAACTCTTTGCAAAGACTATCATCCGTTGAACCAAAGATGATATCATCCACATAGATTTGTACAATGATTAAATGAGATCCGACTTCTCTGGTAAACAATGTACTATCCACTGTGCCTCTTGTAAAGCCGTTTCCAACAAGATGTTGCGATAACGTCTCGTACTAAGCTCTCGGGGCTTGGTGTAATCCGTATAAGGCTTTGTCTAGAAGATAAGCTTTGTTCTTGTTCAGCGGATCGACGAACCCTGGTGGTTGGCCGACGTATAGAAGATAAGCTTTGTTCTTGCATTACCATAGAGAAATGCAGATTTTACATCGAACTGGTACACCTTAAAACCTTTCCAAGCTGTGAACGCAAGGAAAATGCGGATTGACTATAATCGTGCAACCGGTGCGTATACTTCTGTGTAATCAATATCCTCTTGCTGGTGGAAACCTTAAACAACCAACCAAGCTTTGTTTCTGACTATTACACCCCGACCATCTCTTTTACACTTGAAGACCCACTTAGTATCAATAGCTTTCTGCTTCGGTGGTAAATCTACAAGCCTCCAAACACCCAATTTCTCGAACTGTAACAGTTCCTCTTGCATTGCTTCACCCAGTTCTCATCACCTAGAGCTTCATTAACAGTTTTTGGTTCTATTTGAGAGATGAAACATGAATAGTAGCAGTAGTCTTGAGTAGGAGCAACTCGGGTGTAGAAACAACTAAGTGCTTTGTTGATTTGGCTTCGTGTACGAACACCAGTTTGCAATTCACCTATAATATTCGTTGAAGGATGGTAAGAATATGATCTTGGCATTTCTTCGCTAGAAACATCAACTGAGCTTTGCTGATTTGAAATGTTCAGATCAATGTTCAATTCAACATTAGGAGCACTAGATGAAGCGTTGTTCTGATTACTCGAGCTAGCAGATTGGTTTAACATGTTGGATATCTGCTCAACTTCTTCATCCGATTAGGATTCACCATCAGCATCAAATGTCGACGCTTCATCAGAGTCAGAATTTTGATTCTGAGGCATACTTAGCACTGTTGTTGCATTTTCTGTTTCGGAAGAAACATTCGATGGAGTTATAGACGGTGTTGCTTCTGCTTGAGAAATGTTTTCAACTTGAACACCGCTATTACTAGGACCTGCTCCGGAAGACGAAGAATCCAACGTGGGTTGATTAACCACAATTGGTCTAATGATTTGTTCCTGATTCGCCGACTGTTGAAGATAATATAACGCTGCAATTTCTTCTTCAGACGGTTCTTCTGGCAAGTCGAATGACTTCCAAAGATCTTGATAGTTAAACAGCCATGCGTCACCTGTTCTTTGAATAGGATCCGTATAGTTAAAGCAATCAACATGTTGTGCTTCAATTACCTTTCTCAACAGGGAACATATACCCTTCTTAGCGGACTCGCATACCCGACAAAGAAACCTTCAAGCGATTTGGCCCCGAATTTACCATCTTGATCGATTACAGTACATGGCGCACCAAATGGCTCTAAATATTTTAAATTTGGTTTCCTCTAGCTTATCATTTCAAAACGTGTCTTTTTCGATGGTTAGAGAGTTAAGACCCTGTTTAGTGTGTAGCAAGCCGCTGCAAACCGCCTCACTCTAAAAGCTTACTAGAAGTTTGAATCTACAAGCATGGTTCTTGCTGTTCGATTAAAGTTCTATTCTTCCTTTCAGCTACACCGTTTTTTTTGGAGTATAGGGTGCACTGAATTCGTGCAGAATTCCCTTGGCGTTGCAAAATTCTTTAATCTTATTATTCTTGAATTCCGTGCCGTTGTCACTGCGGATTCGTCTAACAGGGAGATGATATAAATTCTCGAGTTTCTTGAAAAGAATCACCAAATTATCAAATGTTTCGTCTTTTGATTCTTGGAAGAAAACCCATGAATAACGCGAATAGTCATCTGTGACAACTAAGCAGTATAAGTCTCCTGAATACTTCGGACGTTCATAGGACCAAATAAGCCCATATGGAGACGTTCAAGCGGCAGCTTAATAGAATTCAGAATCTTCTTTGGATGTGACTTTTTATCTGCTTCCCCTTTTTACATTCTAGATAGTGATCAGTCATATGGAAGCTCCGAAAATTCACACCCTCAACCAGATCATTATGTACCAGAAAAATTCATTTTTCGTAGATGAATGTGCCCCATTTTCCGATGCCAAAGAATAGAATCTTTCTCCGTAGCTTTCGTCAAAAAACATTGAGCTGATTTTGATGATGTGGTAGCGACGCCCATATCTAAGACATATAAATCGTTCTCTCATGGGGCTCGCATCAGAATCCAATCATCAGGTATTTTGAAACCCGGCTTTAAGATCATACACTCTTTGTCATTGAAGTGAACCGTGAACTGTTTCTCACAAATATGCGAAATGCTCAGGAGATTATTCTCAAGCTCAGCAATGTAGTTCACTCGATCAAACGATACTACGCCATTGGAGAGTTTTCCCTCGGCGATAATCCTTCCACATTGATTACCAACATATCTGCCGATAATAACATTAATGTCGAACAAAAGAGCTTTCATCCTTGTCATATGTCTGGACTTCCACTATCCAAAATCCACTTTGAAAGAACGGATCTTTGAAGCCCCTGCACATATTAAAATCTAGTTAAACAGAGCCTTCTTGGTCTTGGGTTTGGGATAAAAAGCTTGGTAATCATCCTCATAATCTTCATCTGAGCCTCCACTGTCAGTTACATTTTTAAAGTTCACTTTCTTCTTACCTTTTGTTGATTTGACAGTTTCGGTTTTGATCTCAGATTCTAATTCTTTCTTGTTATCAGTCTTAACAAGCTCAGACTTGATAACCTCAAGTGTTATTGACATTTTCTTAGCAATCCAGGCTTGTGATTTTATGTTTGCCTTTTTGATGTAAAACTTTGTTTCGATTGGCCTGGAAGTTTCACCTTTTTTCGAAAGTTGAGTTTTCAAACTTCTTTTCAGTTTTAGGTTTAACCTCAGGTTTTGATTCATTTCTTTTCAAATTCGTTACAGGTTTTACAAACTCTGGTTGCTTTGGTTTTACAACATCTGAACTTTCTTTTCTTCGAAGATAGGCTGGCTTAGATTTCGGACACTTCCGTGCAATATGACCAACTTCTTGCACTTGAAGCAAGTCCGATTATCATGTGAATGTCCACTAGTGGATTTTACACCACTTGTGGCTTTGGCCTTATCTCGAAGTTCCTTTTGTTTCTTGAACTCATCGTTTGATTGCCTCCCAATCAAACTTTCCTCCTGAACCGTACTTGTCCCATAAACAAATTTCATGTTTTTATCTTTGTACTCGTGAAATGGTGACTTTTTCTTAACCGGTTCTTCATCCACATCTAAACCCAACCCAGCTTCCGGTTTTTCGGATGATCACCATCATTTCTCCGGTAGTTATTGTAATTTCTTTTGGGTTTAGAATAAAATTTCTTTTCATTTTTCTCCGGATCCTCTGATGAAACTTCAACTAGTTTGAACAATTTATCCAATTGATCTTCTTTGACATTCCGAATCCAGAAAACTGTCATCAAAGTATAATCTATAAGATTCCTTAACCTTGTACATGACAACGTTAGGATCATCACATAGATCATCTTCCGATGATCTATCGTCATTTTCAGATTTTGTGTCAGAACTGTTCAAACTCGAGGTGGCGCTCTCAAAGCTGCCATCATCAGAATCATTCAAAATGTTTTCAACCACATTTTTAACCACCGCATTATTATCATCATCTGATGTAGTATAGATTACATCAATGTTCTCCAGCAACTCATTTTTATTTTCAAAGAATAACTCAATGTTGAGTGCCTTATCCATCCCATCAGCAGTTTTGCGACAATATTTCTAGCATAGGGGTGGTGGAACATTGCTGTCTTCTTTACCATTTTTCTTTTTAGACCTTTTATCATTTTCTTCCGACGAAATCGTGGGAAGAATATGATCGATGACATAAGCGTTAGTTGTGTAAGTTCTTAAAAGTTGTTGAACACATTTTGTTTCAATTTTCATGTCCTGGAGTTGTTGTTTGGTTTCAGCAATGGTGTTAATGTAGATATTTATTTCTTTTTGTTTATCCATTCTTGTCCCTTTTAACATCCTTATAGTATCGGTTGTTCAATATTATTTCTAGCGAGCCTGCCATAATCATCTTTCATTTTGTCATACGCTTCCTTCATTGTACGATAATCATATTTGAAATGTTCATTATGTACATTGAGTTCAGCGATGATTTGTGATTTTTCGGCACATTTAGTGTAACATTTGTAAAAATCGGGTCTCCAAAACCCGCTCCGTTTTGTAATCTTGTACCAAGTTATAAAAGTTTCGTTAATTATTTATGATTATTTTGAGTTTACACGTTACATAATTAATAAATAAACTAAACTATAAAAATTATATTTGATAAAAAGTTAAAATAAAATAAATAAAAAACATTTGAAGCTGCCGGGACTCGAACCCGGTCAGCTGAGCCTCTAAACGACTTAACATCCATTCTCCTAACCGCTCCGCCACAATGTATTTTCTGTTAACTATATGAAAACAAAAGAAACTTATACACAAACTCGATTTAACCATTGATGCTATCTTAAAACCGATAATCGGCAAACCAATCGTTAAATCGATTGTTTACCTCACAATTTCAGTTATAACCGATGTGCGACGGTTTCCAATTAAGTTAGAATTGATTGAACTTCAAGCTTCATCTCTTCGGCTTTTGAAACCGAATATTTCTTCAAGTTCTGGTTTAATTCAAGTTTCCAATCATTTGCACGATTTAGAACTATCACAACAATATCCAATTTCATTTTCGTCACATTTGTGAACCATAAAATCATCTGAAACAGTTCGCCGGAAATTTTCTGCAAGTCACCGGAAAACCGGGACTCACATTCCACGGTAATTCCTTCGACTCTTTTTGTTTAAAACATGTGATTAGTCAATCTCTAACACAACTCCATCATCAGAATCAATCTTAGCCAACGTATATCGGAAATCTTATCTTCGCCGGAAAGTTTCTGAGACTGTCGGAATCCAACTGTGAACTGGTATGATATCCAAACTTCTTTTAAACCTTGTTTAAGTGACACAACTTTATGAGTAATCGATCAACGCTGTTAATTGGTTCAACAGTCGGAGTTCATTTCCAATACCGACAAACCTTCGCCGGATTTCTGTGATTATCTTCAATCGGTAAATTCTGTTCCTTAAACTTTCTCCATTCCTTACCCTTGAATTACTGTTAATGTCTAATAACGTTGTAAATCACAAATCAATCGTAATCAGTCGAGTTTATGTTGCCTGTGTAATCGGTGAAGAAGATGAAGTTCTATCAGAACATAAGTATAATTAAAAACGGTATTTTAAACGGGTTAGACACACAGTCCAGCGGTGGACTGTGTGCAAATTTCATATACACATCCCGAGTTCGATCCTTGCTACGCGCACGCTTGTGTAATAACATTCTTTTTTTTTAATCATGAACTAACCCGGGTTGAATCGGGTAGTTGTTAAGTATAATATAATCAAGAATATAACCGGGTTAGACACACAGTCCAGCGGTGGACTGTGTGCAAAATGAACTTCACGTCGCGCGTTCGAATCCTGTCCCGAGCACCGGTCCATGGAATTAAAACGTTTTTGCAAAATAAAGGAATTTTCGGTTAATTCAAATAAGTATATAAATATAATTAAAACCGAGTTTATAACGGGTTAGTCACGTAGCTCAGTTGGTAGAGCTACGTGCACGTGAACAGAAGGTCGCCGGCTCGAGCCCCGCCCAGTGCAGGATTTTACCGCTGACCGAACCGGTCAACGGTCAAGTCACGTCAACAGTAAAAAATAATATTTTTTTTATATATTTATTTGTTTATTTTAATTTAAAAATCAATTAAAAATACTTAAAAATAACATTTTTAAAGATAGAAAATAGCCATAAACTCACAAAAATATATCTAAAAATTTCATTAAAATCCTTAATAAAATCCATCCATTTAATATATTTTTCCATTATTATTTAGGTTAGTATTCCCCGTCGATCCGCTGTTAAGTAGTTATTATTGGATGCAAATTATTATTTCAGTACATGCATTTGCCGAGGCCGCAGCTCCCCATCCCTCGAGGTTGAGCTTGATCCCCATTTTATTATGCGGTTGATCTGTGGCGTGCCCGCACGATCGGCTCCGTTTGATTGAGCCTTGATCAGTCATTTCATTTTACATTTCAATATATGCAATACGCTCGGCTCCGTTTGATTGAGCCTTGAGTGCACAGTTCAATTTACATTTCCAGTTCATGCAATACGTTCGGCTCCGTTTGATTGAGCCTTGAGCGCACAGTTCAATTTACATTTCCAGTTCATGCAATACGATCGGCTCCGTTTGATTGAGCCTTGATCGCACAGTTCATTTATGTTAGTTATCGTATGATATTGGTATATTCATGTATGCTATCAAGTGTTAATGTATGTTATAATTGTAACTGCTATTTGCCAATGTTTGATTACTTACATGTGCTCTTTTATGATTATGCACAATATTTTATTGATAAACTAACCATAAAATCATTATCAAATGTTTATCTAATAAGGTTCACTCGCCAACTTATGTTGACCCAAAACCTCCCATTTTACACATGATACAGGTGAACCAGCAGCAGCTAGGAACACATAGGACCTGGATTAGAAGAATAAAACGATTTAGTATTTGGACTGTTATGTTTGGTTATTTTCCCTTGTATTGAATGAACATGTTTGGATGTTTGAAAATGTAACTTTGACTTCATTAATTATGAAACATAATAGTAAATGTCATGTGCTTTGGTGATAACCCAATTATGCCCCGACTTTTATTTCCGCTGCGGGTCGGGGTGTGACATTTAGCACATGGCTCGGTACATTTTGTGCAAGGTTTCTCAACCTCCACAAACTGCACTTTGACAACTTCCTTTTCGACTATCTTTACCTCTGGACCTACCTTAGTTAGATTCGCCATCATAGCTTTATTGGCAATGTCCGTGAGGTTTTCAGCATTCACTTCTTGAGCAACATCAATAACTTCTTCATCAATCGATTTCTTTTCAATCACTTGCTCCTGAGAACTTCCACCAAAGTTACCTGCAAAACTAGAAGTTCAGTTACGAGTTAAAATGCCTTGTGTCTTCATGTGAAGATAAGTTTCCTCTTCTTCTTGTTGTTGCAGATACTGTTCAAGTAGAACATTCTCCAGAGCTGCTTCCTCAGCATATGTATCTTCGACAATTTCAGCCATCAAAGCAACTCCTGTCTTCTTCCCAATATAAGAATTCCAATCAAAACCATCATCTTCATTGGTAGCAACCATTGCCTTCTCAGTATTGTTGGATGATTTTTCTTGAATCTCAACTTGAGTCTTTTTCGGAAATGGTTTATACTGTAACGACTTGTTGTAGTATTCGTTGCCACCTCCAAATGGACTCTGATTGCCCGTTGCTTCAGGATTTTGCATTCTCTCTTGAAATTCCCCTTCTGTCGGTATCTAAAACAAGTGACTTTTGATTTATCAAACCCTAGCTTGTTGCTTGAATTTCTGATATCTTGGCCTGTGAGGTGCAACAAACTTTGTCACCCTTTGAATGATAGAAGCTAAAGACCATTTTATATCCATCAGTTCAAGTTCTTATTCGTCCACCTGATCGTAATCTTCTGCGGTCATTTCTAGATTGCCAATTTTTCCGGCCACCAGACTTTCATACGATTCTAGAACTGTAGCAAGAAGAGTCATATGTTGTTTAGCAACTTGCTCAGAAACAACGTTGTTTAAGTTGATACCAATGTTACACTTGTAAACATTCGGATCAGAATTCGTTTGTTGATTCTGATTAGCTTGACTTTGATATGAAGAATTTGAACCAGTGCTCGAAAACGAAGAACTCTGTGGACTTTGATCATATTGTGGATATGATTGATTTTGATTCTGCGGCAAATGATTCGAAGAATTCATATTTCCACTGAATGTTGTTTGAATCTTTGGGCTTGAAATACTGTCTTGCATTCTGTTCTTGTAATATATACCAACATCTTGAACAGTGTTAGCATTCTTCGACTTTGCGATCTTTAAAAGTTCCATCTCATGACCTTCGAATTTGTCGATGAATGTAGCCAACTTGAAGAATTCCAAGTTTTGACTTTCTTTCAATACCATGATATAGGTAGTCCATTCTCCGTCAGGTAACGCATCAGCAAGCTTGTCGATGTATTTCGGCTCTGTCTTTTCAAGACCGTGTCTCCTCATTTGGACCTTCAGATGACAAAACTGTTCAATCATCTGTTTCATTGTCTCGCCCTTCAACATGGTAAAACTATCCAATTCCTTCAGGATAAGAGCTTTTTTACTCTTGATCATCTCTGCGCTTCCTTGGTATTTCTTTTACAGTGATAACCATAGTTCTCTCGCAGTCGTGTATTCAGGCAACAAGATCAAAATATCCTCTTTAACGGATTGTATAATGAGACTAATCATCTTTTTCTCAGCAATGTACTCATCTTTTTGTATTGTGGAGTACTTGTACTTCTCCAGAACTTGCTGATTTTCGCCTAACGGAAAGACATATCCTCTCTCAATAGCCACCCAGCTTTGGAAATGCATGGCTTGAACCCAATAACTGAACTTCTCCTTCCATCCCTCGTATTCATCCATACTCATTAACTTCGGAGGTTTAACGGACGTGCCCATTTCGTTGCCAAGGTTGACTTGTTATATCACATTAGCATTGGACGTACCCACTTCTGACATAAATGCTCTCTGAAGATCATCCATCGCGATATCAACACACGTACGCTGAAAACACGTTCAAACTTTGAAAAATGTTAGATTTACTACAAGTTCGATCGAACTTGTAGTGGATGACTGAAGAATTTCTGATTTCACACAAGTTCGGTCGAACTTATGTGAAATCAGAACTTATGTAAATCTAGCCTATTCGACAAGTGACGAACAAAAAATGCATCAACAGAGCTACTTGGTTTACTCGCAGCATGTCAAGTTGAGTTTCGTATAGACCTTGTACCTGGTGCCAACCCTATAGCCAAATCTCCATATCGTCTTGCACCATCTGAGATGCAAGAGTTATCGAAACAGTTTTTAGGAGCTTTCGGACAAAGGATTTATTCGTCCGAGCTTTTCACCTTGGTGCGCTCCTGCCCTGTTCGTGAAAAAGAATGATGGATCCTTTCGTATGTGTATCGATTATCGTGAGCTCAATAAACTCACAATCAAAGATCGATATCCCCTACCTCGCATTGATGATCTCTTTGATCAGCTACAAGGTGCTACCTGCTTTTCAAAGATCGATATGCGTTATGGGTATCGTCAACTTTGTGTACTCAAAGAAGATATTCCCAAAACTGCCTTTCGCACTCGATACGACCATTATGTAGTTTGCTGTCATGCCTTTTGGTTTGACTAATGCTCGTGCCGTCTTCACAGACTTAATGAATAGGGTTTGTAAACCTTATTTAGACAAGTTCATCATTGTTTTCATTGATGACATCTTGATCTATTCAAAATCCCAAGCTGGACCATGAACACCATCTCCGTCTAACAATTGAAATTCTAAAGAAAGAAAAACTTTATGCCAAATTCTCCAAGTGTGAATTTTGGCTAAAGGAAGTTCAATTTTTGGGATACATTTTCAATGAACAAGGTATACATGTGCATCCTTCCAAAATCATTGGGATTAAGGATTGGAATACACTTACTACTCCTACCGAAGTTCGTTCATTTCTCGATCTAGCTAGCTATTACCGTTGCTTTATCGCAAACTTCTCCAAGATTACGGTTCCCCTCACTAATTTGACACAAAAGAATAACCTTTTGAGTGGGGACCCAAACAAGAAGAAGCTTTCCGGACCTTGAAACAGAAGCTTTGTGATGCTCCTATTTTGTCCTTACCTAATGGAAACGACGAATTTGTCATATATTGTGATGCATCGAACTTTGGCCTTGGTTGTGTTCTCATGTAAAGAGACAAAGTCATAGCCTATGCATCAAGACAGTTGAAGATCCACGAAAAGAACTACAACACCCGTGATCTTGAGTTAGGTGCTGTTATTTTCACCCTCAAAATTTGGAGACACTATCTATATGGTACAAAATGTGTGGTTTTCATAGACCACAAAATTCTCCAACACATTCTTAATCAGAAAGAACTAAACATGAGACAACGATGTTGGGTCGAACTTCTAAATGACTACGACGCCGAGATTCGCTACCATCCTAGTAAGGTGAATGTCGTAGCTGATGCCCTTAGTCATAAAGAACGTGTCAAGCTACATTGTGTTCAAGTTCGATCTAATATCCAAACACGTCTTTTTGAAGCCCAACGCACTTGTGTAACCCAAGGTTTGTTGAAAAACGAACTACCCCATCATCTAGAGCTTCAGCTTGAAACAAAAGACGACGGGTTACTCTACTACGTGAACCGTTTATGAGTTCCAAGCCAAGACAATCTTCGCACCCTATTGATGAACGAGGCTCACAAATCTCGTTATTCAATTCATCCTGGTGCAGGAAAAATGTACAAGGATCTTTGTACCCAGTATTGGTGGTCGGGTATGAAGAAGGATATTGCCTTGTACGTGTCCAAATGCCTAACTTGTCTTAAAGTTAAAGCAGGACATCAACATCCATCTGGTTTGCTTGAACAACCAGAAATTCCAGTTTGGAAATGGGAGAACATTGTTATGGATCTCATCACTAAACTAACGTGAACTTCTAGAGGTCATGATGCCATTTGCGTAATCATTGACCGTCTGACTAAATCAGCACACTTTTTGCCGATTTGTGGGATCTATCTGCTAATAAACTTGATAAGATCTATGTTGATGTGATTGTATCTCGTCATGGTGTTCGTTTGAACATCATATCGGATCGTGATGCTCGATTCTCATCATATTTTTGGAAGACCATGCAATCTGCCATGGGAACCAAACTTAACTTGAGCACTGCTTATCATCCTCAGAGGATGGACAATCCAAAAGGATGATCCAAACATAAACATTGGAGGATATGCTTAGAGCTTGTGTGATCGACTTTGGTGGTAGTTGGTATTCGCATCTACCTTTGATCAAATTCTCCTACAACTATAGTTATCACTCCAGCATCAACATGGCTCCTTTCGAAGCTCTATACGGTCGAAAATGTTGTTCACCTGTGTGCTGGAATGAGGTTGGTGAAGCTCAGCTTACCGGACCAGAACTCATTCTAGAGACTACAGACAAAGTCAAGAAAATACATGATAACCTATTGATAGCTAAAATCCGTCAAAAGAGTTATGCGGAAAAGCGACGCAAGCCCTTGGAATTCCAAATTGGTGATCACGTCCTTCTCAAGGTATCCCCTTGGAAAGGTGTGATTAGATTTGGAAAGAAAGGAAAACTTGCACCTCGATATGTGGGACCATCTAGATCATTGAGAGGATCGGAAAGGTGGCATACAAACTTGAGCTACCTCCTGAGCTTGGGAATGTTCATCCAACTTTCCACGTGTCCAATTTGAAAAAAATGTTTGACTGATGAAAACCTCCACATCCCTCTTGATGAAATTCACGTTGATAACACAATGCACTTTGTCGAGAAACCTGTGGAAATATTGGACCGTGAAGTCAAAAAGCTCAAATGCAAATGTATACTGATTGTAAAAGTTTGCTGGGAGTCCAAACGTGGCCTAGAGTTTACTTGGAAACGAGAGGATCAAATGAAGGCTAAATACCCACATCTTTTCTCACAACTTTCCTCTAATTAAATTTCGGGATGAAATTTCCTAAAGTAGGGGAGACGTAACATCTGTACATTTTTAGTCATTGAACAATTTCGGACATTTTCGAATTCAATAAAATCTTGTATTTTATTTGCGAGAATGCATAATTTTCAATCGTTGTGAAATTTTGATCATTTTCGTGTTCGATAAAATGTTATATTTTATTTGCGAAACGCATAACTGTACGATCGAACAAAATGATATTCACAACATATTCGGAACTAGATCTAAGTTTCATATGCCTTTATACCCTTCATATAGCTTAAATTACAAGTTAGAAGGGTTAAAAATGGCAAACAAGTGAAAACACAAGTCCGGGGGCCAAATCTGCCTAAAAATGAAACTTATTTATTAGAAGGCCTTACTGACCGTAAGACTAAAGTCCATACAGTCCGTAAGGGGTGCCCAGCATAGCAGGTTTGCTGGCAGCCTCTTGTTTCAAGCCTTGCCCCCCCCCCCCAAGTTCACGAATTTTCCAAGTTTTCACCATCATTGGACATGTGTAATGATGTTCCTCAGATCATGACACATCATGGAACACTTGGCTTGATTTTATGAGCATCGGATCACTATAAATAGCCAAAAGTTCTTGCCATTCAGCTTGCTCATTTCCATTTTCTTTCTCCCACTCTTTTGGAGCTTGTTTCTAGTCATTTGGAAACCTCCCTCCTACTGAGTTCTGAAAGTGTTCTTCAACACAAGTAAGTGCTCTCTCTTAGCCCCTTTCATTTATTTTAGCTATATTAAACTAAAAGTCAAGCAGGTTGACTTCTGTTTGACCTTCGGTTCTGACCATTTTTGGTCAAGTCAAAGTTCAATTGAACTTTGAAACGTGATCGTAATCACGAAGGTATTAATCCCTTGCGATTGCACCTTCTGTTTACCACGTTAATGGGCGAGATGACGAGTCAAAGCTTTATGAATTGAAAGTAAAAAATGCGCAAAAGTGTATTTTACGACTGGAACGTTGGGTATTTAAACTTAAATTTTTGACACCAAATCAGTTTTATAACATTATTAGACATGTTCAAACATGTCTAACTCGTCTTTTCTAGTTTAGTGCTTATTTCTTAGTCGTAAGTCGAGCGGTTTGACTACCCCTTTGACTTTTGAATCTGGCCCGTTTGATCAATCTTAGGATTCGACCAAGCGCATTTTTATGACCATAGTAATATAGGGAATAACCTTCTGAGGTCATACCTTATGGTCATAACGTTTTCAAATGTTTTGGGGTGATTCATATGTGTCAATCACTACTATCATGTTTTTCATGACTTTATATATGTCACACCCAAACCGCTGGCGGAATCATCAGGGCGCGGCACTTAGCGGTTCAGATTATTCGAGAGAATCCACAACGACTATTTTTAAATGAAAATATTTAAGCGTCAATTTCCCATACAATTAACATACAATCATTACATAATCATCACGAATTCCATTAATCTCAAACAATTTTTCAAAGTCGATTACAATTTATTACAAGTTTCTAAGTAAAATCCTAAGTCCATTTGCAGCGAGTAGAACATTAACCTGCAACATACGTTAATATAATTGTCAATACAAAAATGTATTGGCGAGCATACAGGTTTTGATATAATAGCATAGTAAGAAAAAAGGTGTCGCGAATTTCCACATACATGATCATGATACACATAACATATAAACTCACAAGACAAATTTCACATGTTAAGCTCTCGAAAAGGCTGCGATGCGCGATGTGTTGCTTCCTAACTAGACCCTGTCGGGTGTTAGCCAAACTATAGTACCATACTAGCTAAGGTGGAGTTAACGAAAGTGTGCCCTAGTTTACATGTTCCTAGCATCACGTATAAATATGTATAAAAGATATTCGCATATGATAAATTAGTTTAGCGTGTATCATGTACTTTGATAGGAACGTACGTTACACCCAAAAGTGTGTTAAAGCAAAATGGGTCAAGTATACTCACAGTTGGACAACGCCTCGTTCCACTTCAAAGTGACAATTTCGTCCTTGTGCTTCCGGATCTGAGATCTTGCTTGACAACGCCTCGTTCCACTTAAAAGTGAACGAAACATACGTCATTTAGTCTGAATTTTTGTGAAAATCAATGTTTAAAAAGGGTTTTACTTAGATCTAAACATAGATCTAAATGAAAAACATAAGTTTTGCATAAAAAGATGAAGATTTTCGTAACCAGAGGAGTTTTGATGAAATTGAAGGTAAAACGATGTGCAAAATTGTTGTAAAACGTTGTTGTTTGCATAAAAAGGGTGGATTCTTACTTGGAAATCAAGGGTTTTCGGTTTCAGGGGGTTTCGGTCGAACTTGCAGCAAGTTCAAATGAGGAGAGGAGCTGAGTATTTATAGGTGAGGTGGAAAAATAGGCTGGTCACATCAAGTTCGGGCGAACTTGTATCAAGTTCGGGCGGACTTGGTGGGTTTTGAAGATTTTTGATGGCCTGGACAAGTTCGGGCGAACTTGTGATGCACAAGTTCGGCCGAACTTGGCCAATTCGCTAAGTTTCGTTCGATATTTTCGTGTTAAGCACTCGTTTGGCGATTCGGTTCGTATTAGATAGGTATATTAAGCGTTTTAGCAAGGCGTTAAGCGTATTAATCGGTTAAATTAAGTTAAGATTTGATAAGTAAGCGAGGTAGCCTGCGGCTTTGTTCCCAAGTCTTGCGAGAGTCGCGTTGTAGTTTAAGCGAGCAGATAGCCTTGAAAACTTCACGCAAAGTTTTTAGTATTTAGCGAGTGCGATAAGAGTGTAAGCGTTGTGACGTGCGATGTGGTGCTAAAATATGCGATATAGCGTAGTAAGCGATTTAGGTTACATTATGATCCGAATCTCTGGTGCTAGGCGTAACGAGAGTGACGAGCTTGCGAGGAAGCGGGTTGTTACAATATATGGTTTAATTACCTAGTATGTATAGTACTTGGTTTCAAATATATTTTAGATGGTATATTGACTTAGTATACCTATCACTTGGTTTCAAATACATTTTACATGGTATATGGACTTAGTAAACCTACACTTGGTTTCAAATATATTTTACACGGTATATTGACTTAGTATACCTATCACTTGGTTTCAAATACATTTTACATGGTAGATTGACTTAGTATACCTTGTACATTATTTTAAAGACATTTTACTTGGTATGTTGACTTAGTATACCAAGTACATGGTTTCAATGACATTTTACATGATTTCAAAACATTTTCACGACATGCTTACATTGTACTAGACATTTTAGTGCGTTGAATATGACCCTGATACATTCATTAACATTGATCACGTCGACCAATAGTATGTTATGGTACCATAGGATTGACAACCTCATTCCGCTTCCTAGGTTTGTTTGGAAGTGACCTTAGGGAATGACAGAATCCGATGAGCATTTGATAAACCTTTGCCCTTATAAGGGTTTATCCGACAGTCGACAAGGCTTGAATGTATTCGCCAACAATCCATATATATATATGTTTACACAATAAAAGCAATTGATTTATAAGACAAAAGTTTTTGGTTAAACAAGACCTTTGTTTATTCAAAAACCCCTGTTTTATACAAGACATTTTGACAAGACAA
The DNA here is from genome assembly GCA_947069175.1 of Scalesia atractyloides. Lineage (NCBI taxonomy): Eukaryota > Viridiplantae > Streptophyta > Magnoliopsida > Asterales > Asteraceae > Scalesia > Scalesia atractyloides. Next base: position 59,049,541 of record CAMTDV010000014.1, read on the forward strand.
GACATTTTGGTTATTTTATACAAGACATTATTTTATGGTTTAAACAAGACCTTTTCTTACCAAACAAGACATGGTTGTTTTATACATGACATATTTATACAAGACAATCCATTTATTGATTTATGGTAAGTGATTTAGATAATAAGACGTGTCTAATACAATAAAAGCACAGTGGATACGCCGCTGGTACTTCCTATATATAAGTGCTTTTATTGTATTACATATCGTAGCGTTATCCATATCAGTTCAAACAAGGACAAGACAAGACATGTTATTTGGTTATTTCCAGGACATAATTGGTTATTAAGTTAACCATGCATCATTTCTTTTAAATCATTTGATTTTCATATGATTTCATAAAAGAAATATTTTTATTAAAGGTTCATGGCTACTTTTTGAAATAATTAAACATTTCTTTTAACTTTCAAAGCCATGAATCTTTATCATAAAACTTATGTTACTCACAGACATTTTTATGCTGACGTTTTATTTTCACATATGTTTGAGTAGCTAATGTTTGAATTTGAGCAAGCTTCACATAGGGCGGACTTGGGCCTTAGTTTACTTTAAAACCTCAAGACAATAGTTGTATTTTGTATGTGTGTTATGTTCAAGACAATGTAAATTATTAATTCAATAAAACAAAACCTTGAATACGATGTGTTTGAAATAATTCCTGTAACGTGACCCCCTGACGTTTCCGCAGCGTTTTATTGTTTTACGCGGTCGGGGTGTTACAACTTCGTGGAATGTAAATTTTTTTTTAAATGTCGAATGTTAACTCATACGTAGAATGTTTTTTTACATAATGTATCGAATGTCAAAAAATTATGTATAACGTCGATTGTCACCAATTGTTTTTGCGTACGGTGTTAAATGTAAACTCATACGTTTACGTACGGTGTCGAATCTAAAAATAAATTACGTACGGTGTCTAATGTTAAAAAATTTGTGCACAGTTTGTCGAATGTAAACGTTTTTTTCTTTAAATGTCAAATATAAACTCACACGTAAAATGTTTTTTACGTACAGTGTCGATTGTCAAACAAAATACGTACGATGTCTAATGTAAAAAAAAATTGCGCATGGTATCGAATGTAAACATTTTTTTTTCAAACGCTGAATGTAAATTCACACGTAAATGTTTTTACGTACGATGTCGAATCTTAAATAAATATTTTCGGATGATGTCAAACGTAAAAGTTTATCATCATGAAAAAGTTTTGCGTTTTTAACTCTATTTTTTACACTGTTGTAAATTTTTTGCAAGGATGTCGAACATTCGCGTTTTGTAATATGTTTGGCTAAATCACAAAGTCCATAGTCGGTGGTCATGAAGCAACTCAATCTCTCACGTAAAACCAAACCAATAAATATGAACCTTCTATTATTCTTTAAAATAACTAAACTAAACATAGACAAAAAAAGTCACTACCATTCTACAAACAATGTAACTATGATCTAAACTTACCGAGGTTGAATCTGACCCGAATCGTTCTCAACAACGATACTAACAAAAAAATGGCAAGATCTCTTACTCCCCAAAAGGGAACATATCGACACAAAAACAAAAAAGACATAACACCTCCATTTAATTGCAACAAAACACTTCCATAGCCGAAATCCAAAAAAGAAGGTTACCCAATGGCCAATACTATCAAACAAACAGTCACAAAAACAAAAAAGACATAACACCTCCATTTTTTTGTTCTGATGTAAATGAAAAATAGAAAGAGAGAGAATAAGAATATGGTATTTAGTTTAAAAAAGAAGTGAAAGAAAGGTTGTGATATGAAGAGTAAAAGATTAAAATGTCCTTTTGATTTAATTTGATTATGTGATGCGTAAATATACTATTGGATGAGAGGAGTTCTCATGGTTCTTACAACTAAGGTCGGTTTTCTCTTTAACCGAATCATATATATATGAGTGAATTACAAGTTTTGTCCTTTATGTATGTTCAAAATTGCAGGCGGTGTCCTTTACCTTCAAAATCGATCAGTTTTGTCCTTAATGTTTGCAAATCTTGCGTGGTTTGACCTTTAGGCCATAACCACTTCATATTTTTTGTTAAACATTAAGGACAAAATATGCAATTTGGTTTTGACCTAAAGGACAAACCATGCAAGATTTGCAACATTAAGTACAAAACTGATCAATTTTGAAGGTAAAAGATATTGTCTGTAATTTTGGACATACATAAAGGACAAAACGTGTAATTTACTCTATTATATATATATAATATATATATATATATAGGGAAAGGGTAAAATGAGAACCACCTTAAGTTGCGAGAACTTTTTGATCCAGCGGGAGTTGGGTCAATTTTTTTTGCACAAACGTAGATGAAAAAAATTATAAACGCATGTAAAAAAAATTAAAAAAAAATGTCGAGTCGGTAATTTTGACTGATGCAAGTTTTTTTACGGCAGACGTAAATTTTGGAAGAAGATAAATATTTTTTTATGCTTAATGTAAATGTGGTATGTAACATTGTTTTTCAACTTTTTTTGCTGAAACAAGTGTTTATTTTTACGACTTTTTAGAAAAAAAATCGGAAAAACCTTTTGAATGGCCTACTTCTCGTGGTTCTCGCAACTCGTGGTGGTTCTGATAAACCGAATCCTATATATAATATATATATATATATATATATATATATATATATAAACTACACCACCACCCCCACCACTAAAAGAGTCTCGAGTAGAACCACCACCACACCACTCAACCACTATCTACTTCCCCACTCCAACTATCACTCGTTGCCCCTACCTAGCAAACAACCACTACCAACCGCACCACTCCAACCACCACCAAACAACCATGGTGAACAAAATATAGGACAAATAATCGCAAAATACACGTACTTCTCGATTGGCCAGTTGTAGACAAACTAAATCAAGGCAAAGATTTAAGATATTTATTGAGTTGATCCTAAATTTTCTATGGAAAGTTTGACTTTTTCAAATATTACTTTTCATATAGTTGCACCTTGACACATTTTACAAACCTTATTTAGTCATATAAGAAATGTTGAATAAAAACAAATCTACAGTAACACATCATTACTTTCAAATTATACTACTTCTCATGATTTAACTTAATATAAAATCTCAAAAGCATAAACCTATACGAGATGTCCAACACCAAACCTCTAAAACAAGACACATCATCACTCTCATAATTTGGATCTCTCAACAGAGCATCATAAATCAGTTCCTGGTTAAGTCCTCTACAACTTCCGCTGTCGTATACGCTGGCTCCGATGATGTATTTTGGATAAAAACCTAGTGAAATTTCGTCGATAATGAAGATTTCTATATGTGTTATTGCGGCGTTTGATTGACATTGATCAAGTTGGGGGTCGCGCGGTGGATCTGAGATCTGAAATCGCAGATCTGAAATCACGATGATGGTGAAGTTAGCTGTTGGTCGCAAACGTGAAAAAGATGGTGGTGGTGGTAAGTGAGGGAGAAAGAAAGAGGTGAGAAAAAGATACAATGAGGATAAGATAGAGCTGTTTTATTTTTTAAACTGAGTAAACTGTCAAAATGGTCCTAGTGGTTTGGGCAGTTTTGCCAGTATAATCCAAATGTTTCATTTATCCTCTGTGGGTCCAAAAAGATTTCATCATTGTCATTTTAGTCCAACTGACTTATCCCAGTCCATTTTTAATGTTAACTAGGAGGGCAATTCAGTCATTTTATATTATTAAAAGAAGGAGAACTATCCAAAAAAACATATAAAATGACCGAATTTCCCTTCTAGTTAACAGAAAAAATGGATGGTGTTAAGTCAATTGGACCAAGATGGCAATGATGAAACCTTTTTGGACCCACAAGGGATAAATGAAAGCTTTGGACTTTACTGGCAAACCTGCCGAAATCACAAGGACCATTTTGGCTGTTTACTCTTTTTTAAATGGTTGGGTATTTAAGTTACTTTACATGTTTAGTCCATGAGCAGGTAAAATGATAAAAAAGCCCTTATGCGCAAGATACATGATCATATTTAACTAAAAAAAATAAACTGGGCTAAAGGGTATGACATGTGGCATTTCAAAACATTAAGTACAAAACTCATCAACTTTAAAAACAAAGAACACCGCCTAAAATTTGCTGTATAGATAAAGGACAAAACTTGTAGTTCACTCTTAAAGTAATTTTGGTGGTTAAGTGTGTCACACCCCAACCGATGGCGGAAACATCGAGGCGGGAAGAAAATAGATTGCTCATTGATCATAAAACTAAATGCGACAATAATTAATTAAATTCATATTTCATTTCATAACAAAATCATTACAATACAAGGGGAAAATTTAAATAACAACATTAAAATGGCAAAATTTGATACCACAATATTAAACCTAAACGTCTAAATGTGTATCTATCGTCCTTGCTACTTTTATTTCATAGCATCATCTCCACCAACCTGTAACATGTTTTAAAATAACAATTCAATGCAAAAGCAAAGGCGAGTACACAAGTTTAAGCATAGCATACGTATAAGAATAAAGTTTAAACAAATCCTCATGGCAACTATGATTTTACAAGACCATATACAAGGCATGCAATACTACTAGTCAAACCCTTAACGCAAACAAGATATTTTAACATGGCCTCTAGATTTCATGAGGAGGGAGATACGTTACTTCCTATAGCGCTATACATGTCAAACGAATGCTAAAATAGTTAATGACTAAGGTATTACATAAAGAATGTCCAAGATATAAGCATCAAGTAATCGATTCAAGTATTCATAGATATAGGATTGTTTGCATTTCATAAAGTTTAAGTGTTGTGACTTTGTATATAGAAACATGTTACACCCAAAAGTGTTATAAACGAAAAGTGGGTCGAGTGTACTCACGGTTTTGCTAAGTCTTCTAACTTGACAAGTCCGTGAAGGTAGTTGTTTGATGGGATGAACGCCGAGTTATCGTACAAGAGGAAAACGAAGGTGTATGAGTATTTTATGGATGATGATGGGACTTCGGATTTAAGATTCAAAATGTGACAAAGTATATGATACGAAAATAGTCACTAAGGTATTAGCACTTTTCTTTGACACTATAATAATCCATAAGGACTTAATATGGTTTCATAGGTTCAAGACCTATTAGAATCGTGACAAGGAGCTATACACATTAGTGATAAACTTATTAGCTTGATAGGTGACTACTTAGTCACTATAAAGGGTTCGGTTTTAAGGATTTATATTATGGTCCATAGATACATATATAGTTATAATTTCATGTAGGAGGTGGGAGGATGAACCATCCACTTTGGTACCTCTTGGTGTCATGTAAGTCAAGTAGGAGGTGGGAGAATTAGCCATCCATTTTGGAACCTCGTATGATGTTCACCACTACACAAGTTACTATAGGTAACAAGGAGGGTCTTAGAACAAGAATGTCAATAACTAGAATGTAAGTATGTCACCATGATACCAAGTAGCCAAGTCAAATACAACCCGGTGAGCACACTTTAACACACGTCAAAGGCTAGACGGGGTTGTGACACTTTCAATCTAGTAAACCAACTTGGAATAATTATGAAAATCATCAAGTGATGTGTGGTCTCAAAGTTAGGATAGCCCAAGCTAACCAAGGTGGACACACATGAACAAGTTCATGGACTTGCACCACTTGTGAGCTTAAAGCTCTACGAAAACAAAATATTTGTAAGGATAAATCCTCTACTTTGAATGTCTCAACCTTGTTTTTAAGCCTAACCATCCACAAGTAGTGTTGTAAGCATTAGGACATAGGTTTGAGATGAGTTAGACTCAAGTTTGATAAGATTAAACAAAGTTTGAAAAGATTTAAAACACAACAAAAATTTTGGACACTTTGGGAGCATTTCCAGGTCTGGATTCTCCATGGAGAACCCTTGGATTCAATCCCAATGTTTATCCAAGTATTTAGAAAGAAGAATCAAGCAAAAATAACAAGTATTGAGCAAGTTATGCTCACTTTTGTGAGGGTGTATGAATCTGCCCGAAATCCTGATGTTGCAACTGATTTGGAACAATTTGAGAGTGATTTTGGTGAGATTAGAGAGTTTTGAAAGTGTAATATAGCTTGGAGGAGGTGTGTATATATAGTGGAATGAATTAGGGTTGATAGGAGGTGTTTAAAGGAGGGTTAGAGGTGATTGGGTGAAGAAAAGAGTTGGGATTTCGTGCAAACCCGCGGGTTTGAAACCTGTTGTCCCGCCCAGACACTCTTACGAACCGTAAGGGTGTCCCCTTGTGATCCGCAAGAGTTGGGTCTGGGACAAGAATTTTATTTTTGATGTTTTAACTCAATTGTGACGGGTCTAGGTGCATTTTTAGGGCATTTCAAGTTAAGATATGGTATTATAAGCATAATTAACATGTTGTAACATATGTGTAAGTATAAAATGAATACGGTTAAGTACGAATATCACGTTTAAGTCTCGAACAAGTATAATCATCGCGTTTTGCAAGTTTGTTACACGATTACAAGTATCACGAATATGTTCCAAGTGTATGCATATGTATAAGTATAAAATGGTTATGAATAAGCATTACACGAATAAAATATGAGTTTTCATTATGATCCACGTCTGAGAATACAACGATTACAATGACAATTCGAATACGAGATACAATGCTTTCCAAAAATAGAAATACAATACGAGCTAGCTATAAATAGAAAGTTTTGAAATGCGAGGCATTACAAAGTGGTTCACTCTTAGCAAGCTCAAATTGATAAATTTAGAAGAATATTTTTGGCTACTAGGTCTGTTGTTCAGGTGGAGAATTGAAGAGTTAATCAAGATCTTCAAGACGATGATCAACATGGTGAACAGCCAGAACAAGACACGGAACTAGAAATGAAGATACGATGATGGTGATCAGGTGGCGTTGTGTGGGAAAATAGAGGAAATATTTATCAAGGAAGAGTTGTTTGATGACGATGGGTTAGACGATGAGGATGTGTCTAGTCGGTTGATAGGATGGGAAATGGTAGTGTATGTGCTGCCATTGGAATCTAAAAAACATGAATCCTCAAAGTTGTTTGAAAAAGAAGAGTTGAAATTGGGGATATTACTTAAGAGGAAGTAGATTAAATTATCAGGGAGAATGCATCAAAAAAACCTAAAAAGGCACTGGTGGCGTAATCTTTAAAAATATAGACAAAGTGAATGAAGATGATGACGAAGAAGATTCCGACAAAGAGTTCCTGAAGGTTTCCCTGTTCCGCCTAAAGGGACTCCAATAGAATCAGTCATTCCTTAGTCTTCGTCATAAAAAGCCAAGCAACCAGATCATATTCAAAGAGCTTCCAGTCTCTCCCACACGAGAAAAGTCTTACATCAAGAGGTTCGACGACCTTCAATACTTTCTAGGTATGGGACTTAAAAGCTTTAATAGTCTCCCAGCCTGTGAACTTAATACCTTAGCACAAACACCTTTAGTCAACCATAAGGATAACACCCTCGGGTATCACATTGTCAAGGTCTTCAAAGAGAAAGTGCAACTGGTTGGAAAAGGATTAAACTAACTAAGCGAAACTTTGTGAAAGCAAAGTCTAGAAGACATCCAATTACCAAGAGACCATAGGTGTCTCTAGTCTATTAACTGGTAAAAGTTATTGAAAAGCCTCCTCTCCACAAGATCAAGCAGGACTTACTCATCAATGATTTCAAGCATTGGTGGTACAATGGGAAAACTACTGAAGCAGTGTTTGAGTTAAACAAGCTGGGAGAGGTTCTTTGCTTATTAGATCACGTAAACTTTATAAACTTCTCGATGAAAGTTTTTCTAATTTCAAAGAGAACAAGATCTTATATGACAAGAAATATGACGAAGAAGCGATGTAGTTTCAAAATTTGGTCAGGTTCTGTGTTAAAAAAGGGGTTCATGCGGGAAGCAATGCAGCTTTTGGATGGAGATGTATCGAGCTAATGTCAAAGGAGAATTTGTTGATGCGTAATTTTGACAATTAGCTCGATTAGTCATTTTGGTTTATTTTTAATTACTTGTAATTAATAGGTTTTGGTCTTGAACTTGTATTAGGGCTGTAATAGTGATTAAACCCCATTAGGGAGCCTATAGGCCTCAGAGCCCAAACCAATAAATAGAAGAAAGATAGAATTTTGTGGTTAATGATTTCTAGAGGGTTGGCTTAAAGAGATAATCCATGTGCAAGAGACAATCTAGATTTTAGTGTGTTTTGGGTTAATTAGTGATTAATACATCCTCGAAAGTTTATATATCTGGTGTGTTATCTTGTTCATCTCATCACTCTGTCCCGCAATAGGTGCTTTAGTGATTTCCGCTCACTAGAATATCATTGATCTGTTATCTCGTATTAGTTCGTCGATCCAATGGACTAACAAAGTTAGTTTGTGGAACCTTTCAGACATAGTTCGTTTGTGACAACAATAGAAGAATGGTATCCTGACGGGTATCATAAAACAGGTTTCATGAACACAAAACAATATATCATAAGGGTATGGTCAATTAGGGCTCATTACAACACAAGAGTTCTATCAGGCACTGTGAGGCGTAGCTCGTTCATCGATATGGACCGTCTTCGTCTGCAAGCATCCACATTCATCGAAGAGCTTGTGAAGGGATCTAAACAACAACAACAACAACAACCATACCCAGTAAATTCCACAAATAGCATAACTATCGGCAGGGTTTGGGGAGGGTGGAAGTAGCCAAACCTTACCTCTATCCATAGGTATAAAGAGGCTTTTTCCAGAGCGACCCTCGACTTAAAATCCATCATGCGACACACAAAATGAAAACTGTAGAAACAAAGAGCTACCAGCATAATAGAAGTGTTGTGAGAATAGCATAGTAAACAAGAAACATATAAAATCATACAAGAGCATATAGGCATAAGTACCTGAAGGGAATCACTTGCAAAGCCCACTAAAGTGTAGAAAAATCTGAGCCCCTGTGACACAACTAAGGTACTACTATACCCACCCCTATAAATCTCTAACAATAATGTTATGCCTCCATGAACTCCTATCTTAGGTCATGTTCTCATAAAGGTGCAACTCTAGTAAATGATGTCTAATCAGCTCATCCCAATTTAATTTGGGTCTGCCCTTGCCTCTCCCCCTACCAAACAGGGAGTGTTTAACTACCCTAACTGGCGCTGTCATGTGCCTCCTCTTCACCTGCCCAAACAATCTCAATCTCCATTCCTTCATCTTATCTTCTATACTAGCCACTCCTAACCTTTCCCTAAACACCTAATTTCTTATCTACTCTAACCTGGTGTGTCCACACTGTCACACCCCAACCGATGGTGGAAACATCATGGCGGGACGGAATAGATTGCTCGAGACTTCATAACACTATTTTGTGACAAGTATTTAGATAAAAACATTTCATTTCATCACTAAATTAAAATACATTGTTTTGGAACCAAAATAAAACAACATAATTGAGAACAAAAATATAACATAAATCTAAATTAAAAGCGGGTTTCTAGTTCATCCTACTAGATTCTTTGCATCCTCACCATCATCATAATCCTGCAACATATATTAAAGTATAATTCAACACACAAGGCAATGGCGAGTATACAAGATAATAACAATTAAAAAAACACCAATAATCAATATTGCATTCAAACTAAAAAAGCGCAAAAATCATATCATGTAAAAATCTAAACACAACATCCTCTAAAACGACTTGAATCATACAAATACCTAAATACGATATATCGACCTTTTGATTTTCAACATAATAGAATAGAAAACATAATCTATATTATGAACAACAAAATATGAACAATAGAGAAATATCGGTTTTTTACATTGCTTGGGACGACATTTAACTGTCAGTGATCATTAAAAGGACATCATGTGTTTTCCCTAGCTCACAAACCATGTCTTAAACGTTTAGCGTTGTAAATTTGGTTGTAATCAAGAAGAAACCTAGTTAATTTCATTAGTAACTTAGAAGATGCAATAACTATATAACGACGCTTATTATTGATTTATTTCATAATCAATGCCCACCTATAATACATTAGACAATATATTTAAGTTGAATTTATCACTATACCTTCACAAAACAGGTGATTAAGATTGAGTTGCAAGTTTTTAACCTTGACTGACTCACAAGAAATAAAAAAAAAGACAAAATTCAACCAAACTCCAATTCAAATCTTCAATATCAAATAGAAGTACACATCTGCAATTCACTTAAATTTGCTCCCATACTATAAACAAATATATGCTCAAAACATGTGACCAGATTTTGAATTCCAAATATTAATTCTTAAATTAGAAGTATTTGAATATCAAAGAATAAAATCAGGTCAAAATAAGCAAATACCCTCATACAGCAAGCAAGTAATTCAGATTAGAGTTTGTGGCAATCAGATGAAAAAGGAAATGAAAATCTTTGATTGTAGAATAAATCCGTGTTTTGCACAATCAGCAATAAGCATCAGCAATCATGTCACACCCCAACTGATGGCGGAAACATCGAGGCGCGACGAAAAAGATTGCTCATTGCTCATTGCTCACAACACTAATGGTGACAATAATAAATTTAATCCGAATTTCATTTCATAGATAAATCATCATTACAATACATGGAAAATTCAAATAACAATAAACAAAGGCAAAATTTGATACGTCATAAATAAACCTAAGGCACCTATATGTGTATCTTGCATCAACGCTACTTCAATTTCATAGCATCATCTTCCTCAACCTGTAACATGTTTAAAATAGAGTTCAATGCAAAAGCAAAGGCGAGTACACAAGTTTAGGCATAAGCATACGTATAAGAATAGAGTTTAAAATGAATCCACGTGGCAAGTAAGTTTATTACAATCATACATGGCATGCAATATTTCTAGTCAATCCTCTTGTTTACGCAAAATAACGTTAATTTAACATGACCTCTCGTTCACGGGTGATGCGTTACTCCTATAGCGCTATACATGTCAAATGGAGGCTTAAAAGAAGCTAATGACTATGGTATTACATAAGAATGGTCCAGATATATGCATCAAGCAATGTATCAAAGTGTTCATGTATATTGGATTGTTTTGTGCATTGCATAAAGAATAAGTTTAGTGATTTTTTTGTATAAGGTAAACATGTTACACCCAAAGTGTTATAAAAGAAAATGGGTCGAGTGTACTCATGGTTTTGCAAGCTTTCTGACTTGACGATTCCATTAAGAGTTGTTAAGTTGAAGGAGGAACACCGAGTTATCCTACAAGAGGAAGACGTAGGTGTGAGTATTGGATGTTGATGGAAGATTCGGAATTCGGAACGTGGCTTAACAAAATAATGTATACGAAAATAATCACTAAGGTCTAGCACTCGTTTTGACACTATGGGAACCCATTAGGGTTTATATGATTTCATAGGTTAACACCTATTAGAATCACAATGAGGAACTAAACACTTTGGTGACTTAACCTAGTAGTTTGACGAATAAATATTTAGTCATTATCAAGGGTTCGGTTAATAGTATTACTTATAGTTTTATATATATATATATATATATATATATATATATATATATATATATATATATATATTATCATAAGTCCTTCAAGGATGTCATATAAGTCATGTAGGAGGTAGGAATATAAATCTTCCATTTAGGAACCTCATGTAAAGTTCACCACTACACAAGTTGTCATAGACAACAAGGAGGGTCATGAACAAGAATACTAAGGGAATTGAAATTACATGTCATCACTATGCTAAGTAGCCAAGTAATCTACAACCCGGTGAGCCGACGTCGACACAAGTCAAAGGCTAGACGGGGTTGTGTTACTTTCAATCTAGCAAGCTACTTAGGATGGAGATGAGAAATCATCAAGTGATGTGTGGACTTGGATGTAGGATAGCCTAAGCTAACCTTGTAGTCACACTATCTTCAAGTTCTAGACTTGGCATCACTTGTGAGCTTAAAGCTCATGTAAAACAGAAAGTTTAGGGTGTTAGAACAACCCTTATTTCGTGTAGAACAAGCTTGGTTTGGCTCACTAACCATAAACTTGGTTAGGAGCATAAGAACTCAAGGTTGTTTGAGGTAAAACATAAGTTTAAAGAGATTTTGTTCATAACAGAAAGTTTGGAACCTTTCTGGTGAATTTCCAGGTCTGGATTCTCCAAGGAGAATCTGTAGAATCAAACCTAAGGTTAATCCAAGTGTTATGAAAGAAGAATCAAGCGAAAAGGTTAAGAAATGAGCAAGTTATGCTCACTTTTATAAAGATGGATGAATCTGCCAATGTTCTTGAAAATTCAGAGATTATGGACTGTTTGAGAGAGACCAGAGGGTGATGACAGTGTAAAAAGGCTTGGAGAATGCTTGGGTTTTATAGGGGAAGGAGTAGGGTTGGTTTGGGGGTGTTTAAAGAAGGTTTTAGGCCAGGTGAGGTGGAAATGTGTGGATTCCTGCATAACCGCGGCTGTTTGAAAAGGTATGCCCGCCAGTACCCCTTGCGGACCGTAAGGCTCGGGTAAAAATCATATTTTTTTATTTTTGATTTATTTGATTGATAACTTGTCTAAATTGCCACACATTAATGGTTTTAAGTTTATTTTAGGGCCTTTTAGTATATGAAGCATGAATCAAGGGCTAGTATGAGTATAAATGAATATGATCACGTATGAATATCACGTATAAGTTTCGTATAAGGCATGTACGTCATGTGTTTGCAAGTTTATCAATGTATTCAAGTATCATGAATCAAGTATCATAAGTTTAATGGTTTAGAATGTATAAGTGAGTAAAACATGAATTTAAGGAATGCGGATTTTATTATGATCAAAGTCTCGGATTTTACAATGATTACAACGAAGAACGAATACAAGATTACAAAGTTTCCAAAAATAGAATTACAACACGAGCTTTCTAAATATGGAAAGTATGAAAAAGCAGGGTGTTACAAATCAATAAGGAAACAAACGTTAAACATGATTAATGGAAACAAAACGAAATCGTAGCTTAATGTTGATGGACAAGGAGAAGAGATAAACGTATTATAAAAGAGATAAACCCTAGGATGAGAGGAGAATGTTATGTCCGGGTTACAGATTCCAAATTGAAACAACATTCAAATTAAAATGTAACTGAAATCATAAAGATGTAATGTATTATACAATAAAACATGATGAAACCTTGATGTTGAAGATCTCTGAAGAGCAGATTTAGATTATTTGGGATGAAGAAAAAATAGACGTACAATCGAAGAAAAACCCTTGGAGGCAAGATGAAAACTGATGAATGTTGTTATTTTTGGGTTGGATGAGGAGGTGTGTGATGGAAGAAAAAGAAACCCTAGGAGGCTAGAAATTTGCCATGAGTCAGTGTAGCCTAAAAAAATATGCCATGTGAAATTGAGGCCAGAAAATGTCATGTGGCACCCTAGATATATCTTTTATTAGGATATATAGATATGGATGTAAACTTGCATATAAAATAACTATTACGAAATATGATAACATAATGTAATCTGATTCATATTACAAAATATTCAATAAGGTCATCGACTAACCAACCTGATAGTTTCAGTGTTTCGAAAGGAAATCAGATCGTCATCGTCACTTCCAACTCTATAACCTACGGTCAATCGCAATTTCCGGTCTTCATCTCCAACACCGCCCGCCAACCATCAGTCGTTCATCATCTCCCACCCGTATGTCGCCATCCGCCATCTCCGACCAGCACCATCGCCGGAGAACCACTGCCCCTCACCATTCTCCTCTGTCATCATCCACAACCAACCACCACCTTGGCGCATATTTCCACCCATCTCACAACACTATTACCATCATTTTCACCATTCGTTTTCTCTATCCCCACACTTCCAACTCAGACCGCACGACACCCAATTCGTTGTTCTCCAGCCCAATTTCCAATTTCATGCAAACTGTTAAAATTTTTATTCATTGGCTAGTTTAATTAATTATAGTTTCATTGTTTTTGTCTGAAATTTAATAGCATCCTACAAATTTAAAGCCCATGTTCGACAGGTGTGAGTACAAGGGTATTTAGTTTTGAATTGAATTAGAAAATTGTAATTGAGTACTTTCATTTGAATAAGGGAAATATGTAATTAATTTAAAAGACTGGGTAATATGTAATAAGATCTCTTAGCAGGGGGATATATGTAAAAATCCCTATATATAGGGTAAAATAAAAACTTATACGAGTTATGAGAACTTAGAGAACTCGACCTTACGAAAGGTTTTTCCAAAAAACAAATTACCAAAAATTCTAAAAAAACAACTTTTCAAAAACATAAACTATTTTTTTCATTTACGGCAGCTGTAAATGCTGTAAAAAGTGATGTCATGCTTATGTCATCAGCTTTTTACAGCTGCCGTAAGGGCCGAAAAACACTTCGTAATTTTATCTAATATTATAATCTAAGGGTGTGATAAAAATGGGGGCAAAACTCGTGTAACATCCGTCAAAAAAACGGATTTACCAAACCCGCTCCGTTTAGCAACCGAACAGTCAGTCAAAATTTTCGTTGCGAATTAAGTGCCCAAAATATTTTTAAACGATCCGTAATCAATTATTATACGGGGATATATATTTAGTTTTTGAAAAACTGTTGAAAATCGAAAAATAAAAATGAATTGTTACAGCCGGGTTTCGAACCCGGGTCTGTACCGAGTCACCTAGTGACTTAACTCTCACACACAAACCACTGCGCCAACTGCTTTGTTTGTTATGTATTCCAAACATTTAATTGATATAATAACTTTACAAATTCAAAACCGGCGCCCAATCGTTTCAGTCGTCGGAATCCCGGAATTTCCGCGAATCTTAACTACAATTTACGTATAACGTAAACCTTTAATCACATATCGGTTATAACCGATGTTTGAAGTCCGCGACCAAATTCATAACCGCCGGAAAACTTAAACCGACGAACCCAGTCCTAGATCAGACCAAATACATCTCATTTTTCCCCTATAAATTCAACCACAACCGTCTACAAACACTTTCGCTCAAAAATCACACCTTTTCTCGGCATAATTCCACTCGCCGGAACTTTCCTATTTTTCGCCGGAAAACCGAGTTTTAATTTTCTGAACCTCACTAATCCCCTAAACCTTTACTGAAGTTACCCATACTCTTTCCAAGATATCCGGAGACTCGCTGCTGCAAGGAACCTATCGCCGGAGGTGAATTCTGTCGCCGGAGTTCTGCCGGAAAACAGAGAGTCTTGTCGGTATACTTTCTCCGCCCAGTTTTCTTCTCCGTTTCACTTTTATAATACCTTAATTAACTGTAAAACACTAATAAATCGATAAAACTTCGAACCAGCCGATTTTCCGATTTCTGGTTATTTTTCATTGAAGAAGACGATGATTGTTATCATATAAGTATAATATAAATCATGAAAATTATCGGGTTAGACACACAGTCCAGCGGTGGACTGTGTGCACATATAAAACGCAAAACGTCTCAAGTTCGAATCCCGTCTCACACGCTGCCTTAATAAAAACCATTGTTTTTGTTTACTGAACCGGAGTCGCCTAAGATATATGTTAAGTATATTAATAACCGAAATAATAACCAAGTTAGACACACAGTCCAGCGGTGGACTGTGTGTTTGTTTATATCACAGGTCACGAGTTCGAGTCCGGTCCTCAGCACCGACTCGGACAATTAACTCTTCTTTTTAAATAAGGCAGAAAAGGAAATATTTAAATTGTCTTTAAGTATAATAAAAATCAAGTTATATAACATGTTGAACACACAGTCCAGCGGTGGACTGTGTGTTAGATTAAACCACAGGTCCCGAGTTCGAGACCTGTGGTGTGCATGACCGTTTCACCTTAAACTGTTTTTAAAATAAATGATTTTCTATTAATCCTAATTAATGTATATATGAAATTAAAATCGGATATATAACGGGTTAGACACGTAGCTCAGTTGGTAGAGCTGCGTGCACGCGTACGGGAGGTCTCGGGTTCGAGCCTCACCGAGCGCACAACAATATTCCTCAAACCGGTCAACGACCAGTCAAAGTCAACTGGTCAATGTTACTGTAGCAGAAAAAAATAAAATATTTTTATTATTTTTATTTAATTATTTTAATTAAAAATCAATTATAAATACTTAAAAATAACATTTTTAAGATTAGAAAATAGCCTCAAACTCACAAAAATGCACCCAACAATCCTACTAAAATAGTTTAATAAAATCCGTTTACTCACCAAATCATAATGCGATTTATCTAGGTTAAATCTCACTCGTGGTTAAAACCACTTCGCGTGCATTCATCATCATCAACCGAACGCACCCACTGTGAGTGAATCTTACAATTTCCCCCTTTTAAATTACACGTTTTGGGGTGTGTCATGTGTTATGAAATAATTAATTTATTTATTTAAACTGGTGCCATACCACATCATGACTTAAACTTAGATTGATTTATTGTTGTGATCTACTTATATTCCGTTTGTCAAATTACATGAAACTCATACATTAAGCCCATCAGTTCCTCGTGGGAAACGAGTAGAACATCGCGTGCTTCAATTCAAATTCATTATTGTTCATGTGTGTTTTCATTGAGTTTATATTGTTTGTAGTTGTGTTACTCATATTATCATGTTTATGCAATTCATTCATCAGGCCCCTCAGTTCCTCGTGAGAGACGAGTTGAGCATCGCGTGCCTTTAATTGTTTCCATTATTATTCATGAGTGTTTCATTTAACATCTTATGATTGTTTATCAAGTTACATCTAATTTTACTCATGTTTGGTTGTGCACATATTTCATAATCAATTTAAATAAATTGCTCAAATGTTTTCCATAGGATTCACTCGCCAACATTATGTTGATCCAAAAACCTTTTTACACATGATACAGGTGAACAGGTTGAAGCAAGGATAGCATAGGATATGCCTTAGAAGAGAACAAAGGAGTTAGATTGTTAGTTAGATCATGTTGTAGCAATCATTGTAAACTTTCATTTAATTTGTATTAATGAATATGAAACATTTAATAAATGTCATGAGCTTTGATGATAACCCAATCATGCCCCGATCACCTTATCCGCTGCGGGTCGGGGTGTGACAGATTGGTATCAGAGCCATGACTATAGGGATATAGGATAGGTTATTAGACCCTTAGAACCTATACTATAGTCTGCCTAAATTTTAAATTGACTAGGTGGTTACATACAAACTTGTGATATTTATTTGTTTCATATTTGTTTACATTTCAGTCAAACATACATGCTCATATACATGTTCATTATACATATATACATATTCATTATACATATATCGATGTTCATGTATTCAATTTATTTTCATATTCTCATTATCCAAAGATTTTATGCAATTTTCAATTCTCATCAAAGTAAGTTCTGCGACGGGCATGTAGTAACTGGAAGGGTACAAGTACCGGTAGTCGGAACGTCCTGTCTAGGCTGGCATTCGTATAAATCCAATATAACGGACCAGTTTGCCTACCTGGGGACCAACGATGAGAGTACGAAGGACCTATTAGGCCAAAGCATGCCACACCAAACGTCGTTCGAACTAACCCTACTTTGAGGTGTCACCGTGTCTACACCTGGACACATTCCGAACATCACACGTTGTATACATATTTCTCGATTTTCACCGGGTTTTTGTGTACGCAACCAGGCAGAAACCGTGCGAACCATATGAAAAACCGGTAATTCATGGGGGCCCACATGATTACATAAGGTAAAGTATGGCGGCATGACGGGCCTAACAGCGAGCAAAGCCCAAGACATCCTATGGATGTGGTATTTTTGTATGATTATTTTATGAATGTTCATCCCTAATGCGACCCATGATCTCAAAAGCATCCAACTCATACCCTTGTCATGTATTCATTGTAGATGTCTTCTAACCTCGCCCGTAGGAAGACGAGAGCAAGAAGAGCCCGCGAACGTATGGCTGCCTTAATCGCTCAACAAATGGCTGCCGTAATACCCAACATTGTAATTCAAGTTCAACAAGCACTTACCCATAATCCTGTCAATCAAGCAAACCAAAACATTTTCAACTCTTCCCCAAACACCACTAAATGCACCTACAAGCATTTCAAATCATGCGACCCTCCGAAATATAAAGGGACTGAAGGTGTCACCGCACTCCTCCATTGGTTTGAAGAAATGGAGAATACTTTTCTAAATTGCGATTGCCCTGATGATCGCAAAGTGCGTTATGCTACCGGTCGACTATATGGGATAGCACTTACTTGGTGGAATTCAGAGAAGGCAAAACGAGGTGTTGAAGATGCTATGACTCTAACTTGGAACGAATTGAAGGAAATCATGACCAGACGATTTTGCCCAAGGAGCGAAATCAAGAAGCTAGAAGATGAATTTTATTCATTGAAGCAAATGGAAGGAGACCACACCACCTACAACAAAAGGTTCCTCGAATTACATCAAATGGTTCCCAACATGTTTACTCCCCTCTACCGTTTGATCGAGCACTACATTCGTGGTCTTCCGTCAAAGATTCAAGACCCTGTGATAAGTACCAAGCCTGCAACTTTGGAAGCAGCAATGGAGCTAGCAACAGAGCTCACCGAGAACCGAATCCGAAACAAAGACTTCGAGGAGGAGAAGAAGAAGGAAAAGAATCGACTGAAACCTCCGACTCCACCCAAACCGAATCCCCTTCTCAACCCAACCCTAAGAGAAAAAGAGTCGGGCGACTTTTCGCTGCTACTCAACGAAATCAACCAGTTTTTCACGCTATACCCACCCGAGCTGTCCCAATCACCCAAGTGGCACCCAACTCAGCTTACCCAAATAAGAAACCGTATCTCGGACCTCACCCTCGATGCAACAACTGTTTTTATCACCATTCCCTTACTTTACCTTGCCGGCTATGTACAACTTGTGGACGTTATGGTCATTTGAGCAACGTTTGTCGCACCTTTCAAGACCAAACCTTTTCCCCTACACAAAACATGGCCCAAACTTATCATCAACCCCAACACCCCATGTTCCCATATGCTCGAGCTTGCTTCAATTGTGGCGACCCTACCCACCTTAGAAACACATGCCCTCAATTGGTTAACATTATCAACACTCAAGCCCAATCAAACCCAGTTAACCAAGTAAACCAAGAAAACCCAACCCTATGCCACCAGCAAGAGGAAGAGTCTTCAATATCAACGCCAACCCTGTCGAAGATAATGACGGCCCTGATGAAGATACTCAGCTAGTCCTTTTCGCCGAAGATCCAGATTCAACTTCTATTGTTTAGTCTTATGTTTTTCTTTATCACATGGGTAGACTGTTAGAGTAATTATGGTATATCATATATTATATATTGTTTTCAGTATACGATTTTGCCGAGGCCGTGGCTCCCCATCCATCGAGGTTGAGTTGGATCCCCATTTTATTATGTGGTTGATCTTGGCGTGCCCGCACGATCGGCTCCGTTTGTTGAGCCTTGATCGGTTACGTAATATTACATTTCAATACATGCAATACGCTCGGCTCCGTTTGATTGAGCCTTGAGTGCACAGTTCAATTTACATTTCAAGTTCATGCAATACGCTCGGCTCCGTTTGATTGAGCCTTGAGTGCACAGTTCAATTTACATTTCAAGTTCATGCAATACGCTCGGCTCCGTTTGATTGAGCCTTGAGTGCACAGTTCAATTTACATTTCAAGTTCATGCAATACGTTCGGCTCCGTTTGATTGAGCCTTGAGCGCACATACAATTTCATTATCAGTATCTTGTGGTTGTGGTGTTTGTAGTAGAGTCGCATCGAACTAACCATAACTTTCGGATAAAGTCAACGAAAATTTGACAAGGATATGGTGGATACGCCGATGGTACTTCCTATATATAAGTATTCTTGTCAAATGATCGGAGGCATTATCAGGCGGTTATGAGAGGTTCCATGCATAGGCTGTTTGTGTGGTTAAGTTATTCATATTCAGTACATGCAATATGTTCGGCTCCGTTTGATTGAGCCTTGAGCACACAATTTCAATTTCAGTACATTCAATATGTTCGGCTCCGTTTGATTGAGCCTTGAGCACACAATTTCAATTTCAGTACATTCAATATGTTCGGCTCCGTTTGATTGAGCCTTGAGCACACAATTTCAATTTCAGTACATTCAATACGTTCGGCTCCGTTTGATTGAGCCTTGAGCGCACATCCATTTTATTTTCAGTACATGCAATACGATCGGCTCCGTTCGATTGAGCCTTGATCGCACAGATATATTTCATTTCAGTATTTTATGTTTGTTGTATTGATTGTAGAGTTATAGGACTAATCATAATTCACTGATAAAACCAAAGAAAATTTGACAAGAATATGGTGGATACGCCGCTGGTACTTCCTATATATAAGTATTCTTGTCAAAGGATCAGAGGCATTATCGGACGGTTATGAGAAGTTCTATGTAGGATTTATTAGTTTCTTGGTAACCAATCATAACTTGTGGATAAAACTAATGAAAATTTGGCAAGAATATGGTGGATACGCCGCTGGTACTTCCTATATATAAGTATTCTTGCCAAAGGATCAGAGGTATTATCAGGCGGTTATGAGGAGTTCCATGTAGGATTTAGTATTGCCTTGGTTGGAATTTGTGTTACATTTATATCATCATGTTATTTAAAGAGATTGGATTGTGTTCCATTTTCTACATAAACTAACCTCTTCATCATAATAAACGAGAGAGAAACTTCCATCATTCAAACATATATGCTATCAGAATGTGGATTCAAATATTTGCTGTTATGTTTATACATGTTCAAATATTTGCTGATGTGTTTATTCATGTTCAAATATTTGCTGATGTGTTTATTCATGTTCAAATATTTGCTGTTGTGTTTATTCATGTTCAAATATTTGCTGATGTATTCATTCATGTTCGAATAATTGCTGTTATGTTTATTCATGTTCAAATATTTGCTGATGTGTTCATTCATGTTTGGATATCAGTTGTTGTGTTTTTATTTATGTTCCATGTAGATTGTAGTGTTAGAAGTTTTGCCTTAGGATATAACCATATTTTTCCCAAACGTATCTAAACTCTTATGCATGATATCATTTTTAGAGAATCATTCCTGTTTATCAATATCCATACAGTAGGCAACAAAAAGTGATTCCTAAATAAGGTACTTAACCTTTCCAAGGAACGTTACCGCCTCGAACAAAAACTTAAGCCCTCATTTTTGCTAAGCATACAACTGTCAAACAAAACATCATCATTCTTATAGTCAAAATATATCATTATTTAAATTTCGGGACGAAATTTCTAAAAAGCAGGGGATACTGTAACATCCGTCAAAAAAACGGATTTACCAAACCCGCTCCGTTTAGCAACCGAACAGTCAGTCAAAATTTTCGTTGCGAATTAAGTGCCCAAAATATTTTTAAACGATCCGTAATCAATTATTATACGGGGATATATATTTAGTTTTTGAAAAACTGTTGAAAATCGAAAAATAAAAATGAATTGTTACAGCCGGGTTTCGAACCCGGGTCTGTACCGAGTCACCTAGTGACTTAACTCTCACACACAAACCACTGCGCCAACTGCTTTGTTTGTTATGTATTCCAAACATTTAATTGATATAATAACTTTACAAATTCAAAACCGGCGCCAATCGTTTCAGTCGTCGGAATCCCGGAATTTCCGCGAATCTTAACTACAATTTACGTTATAACGTAAACCTTTAATCACATATCGGTTATAAACCGATGTTTGAAGTCCGCGACCAAATTCATAACCGCCGGAAAACTTAAACCGACGAACCCAGTCCGAGATCAGACCAAATACATCTCATTTTTCCCCTATAAATTCAACCACAACCGTCTACAAACACTTTCGCTCAAAAATCACACCTTTTCTCGGCATAATTCCACTCGCCGGAACTTTCCTATTTTTCGCCGGAAAACCGAGTTTTAATTTTCTGAACCTCACTAATCCCCTAAACCTTTACTGAAGTTACCCATACTCTTTCCAAGATATCCGGAGACTCGCTGCTGCAAGGAACCTATCGCCGGAGGTGAATTCTGTCGCCGGAGTTCTGCCGGAAAACAGAGAGTCTTGTCGGTATACTTTCTCCGCCCAGTTTTCTTCTCCGTTTCACTTTTATAATACCTTAATTAACTGTAAAACACTAATAAATCGATAAAACTTCGAACCAGCCGATTTTCCGATTTCTGGTTATTTTTCATTGAAGAAGACGATGATTGTTATCATATAAGTATAATATAAATCATGAAAATTATCGGGTTAGACACACAGTCCAGCGGTGGACTGTGTGCACATATAAAACGCAAAACGTCTCAAGTTCGAATCCCGTCTCACACGCTGCCTTAATAAAAACCATTGTTTTTGTTACTGAACCGGAGTCGCCTAAGATATATGTTAAGTATATTAATAACCGAAATAATAACCAAGTTAGACACACAGTCCAGCGGTGGACTGTGTGTTTGTTTATATCACAGGTCACGAGTTCGAGTCCGGTCCTCAGCACCGACTCGGACAATTAACTCTTCTTTTTAAATAAGGCAGAAAAGGAAATATTTAAATTGTCTTTAAGTATAATAAAAATCAAGTTATATAACATGTTGAACACACAGTCCAGCGGTGGACTGTGTGTTAGATTAAACCACAGGTCCCGAGTTCGAGACCTGTGGTGTGCATGACCGTTTCACCTTAAACTGTTTTTAAAATAAATGATTTTCTATTAATCCTAATTAATGTATATATGAAATTAAAATCGGATATATAACGGGTTAGACACGTAGCTCAGTTGGTAGAGCTGCGTGCACGCGTACGGGAGGTCTCGGGTTCGAGCCTCACCGAGCGCACAACAATATTCCTCAAACCGGTCAACGACCAGTCAAAGTCAACTGGTCAATGTTACTGTAGCAGAAAAAAATAAAATATTTTTATTATTTTTATTTAATTATTTTAATTAAAAATCAATTATAAATACTTAAAAATAACATTTTTAAGATTAGAAAATAGCCTCAAACTCACAAAAATGCACCCAACAATCCTACTAAAATAGTTTAATAAAATCCGTTTACTCACCAAATCATAATGCGATTTATCTAGGTTAAATCTCACTCGTGGTTAAAACCACTTCGCGTGCATTCATCATCATCAACCGAACGCACCCACTGTGAGTGAATCTTACAATTTCCCCCTTTTAAATTACACGTTTTGGGGTGTGTCATGTGTTATGAAATAATTAATTTATTTATTTAAACTGGTGCCATACCACATCATGACTTAAACTTAGATTGATTTATTGTTGTGATCTACTTATATTCCGTTTGTCAAATTACATGAAACTCATACATTAAGCCCATCAGTTCCTCGTGGGAAACGAGTAGAACATCGCGTGCTTCAATTCAAATTCATTATTGTTCATGTGTGTTTTCATTGAGTTTATATTGTTTGTAGTTGTGTTACTCATATTATCATGTTTATGCAATTCATTCATCAGGCTCCTCAGTTCCTCGTGAGAGACGAGTTGAGCATCGCGTGCCTTTAATTGTTTCCATTATTATTCATGAGTGTTTCATTTAACATCTTATGATTGTTGATCAAGTTACATCTAATTTTACTCATGTTTGGTTGTGCACATATTTCATAATCAATTTAAATAAATTGCTCAAATGTTTTCCATAGGATTCACTCGCCAACATTATGTTGATCCAAAAACCTTTTTACACATGATACAGGTGAACAGGTTGAAGCAAGGATAGCATAGGATATGCCTTAGAAGAGAACAAAGGAGTTAGATTGTTAGTTAGATCATGTTGTAGCAATCATTGTAAACTTTCATTTAATTTGTATTAATGAATATGAAACATTTAATAAATGTCATGAGCTTTGATGATAACCCAATCATGCCCCGATCACCTTATCCGCTGCGGGTCGGGGTGTGACAACTCGCACGTGAAGGCCGAGTTCTCTAAGTTCTCACAACTCGGAAGAGTGTTCTGTTAGGATCTGAGTTTGACCTGATTGTGTTGTTTTAAACAAATTGGATAAAAAATAAGATAAAACATATAAAACTTGCAGCGGAATACGATTTAAAATTTTGTAACACAATCAAATGAGAGATTAGCTTTCATCACACAACGTTTTCATTACTCGAAAGATTGAAAAGGATTACAAGTAATTACATGCATGAATCATTAACTCCCCCTCAGCCCGAGCTTCACACAAATTAGATTGTACAAGATAAGTGTGTGTGTGTGTGTGTGTGTGAGCTAAATAGAACAGTACATGCACTGTCTGTTTATAGTACAAATCCTAACCTCTGAAGCAGCTTTGCTGACATCACCAAGACAATGACATCTAACTAACCTAACAACCTCTAACCACTGCTAATGCTATACTCTGGTACATTTACAAAACACTGATGGTTATCCAAATAGGATGCTAACCACTGATGAGCTTAACCACTGTTGAAGCTATATCATATGTTCTTCAAAGGGTGATCAGACCTTTGACTTTCAACAGACTTTTGACTTCAAGCAGAGGTTTGGTCTTCAACAGTCTTTACAACCAGCAGAGCTTAGCGCTGAGCAGATGTTAGGGCTATTAGATGTTAGGTGCCTTGTCATTGAGGGAAGTTGTGAACCAAAACAATGTTTATTTTGGATCATTTAGACCAGACCTGTTTTGGAATTTTATCATTTGTTCTTTTGTAGGGGTCAATCCCAACAATCTCCCCCTAGAACAGATGATGCCAAAACTCTTATTTATTCATGATCTTGATTCTCTCATCAGTTTTTCCCTGATTTGTCTCTTGAACTGTAGTACAAAATTCAGGGAATTTTCATCATCTTCATCCCTGCACAGTTGAAGTTCTAAAAGATCTTGAAGGTCAGCTACACCCAAGCCTAGTGCATCCTTCCTTGTTATATAATCAACTTTCCCATTGGACTTGAGCAAAGTCAATACACGGGTCTGTTTATCAGACATCCACTTTAGTATTTTTGAGTTCAATGGGTTTCTTGGGAGAAGTTTTATTTGTGATGAGTTTGGTGAAGTTGGTCTGCTTGATAAGGATGTGGCAATGATAGTAGGTGGATCCTAATAATCTGATGAAGTAGCATCCATTTTTTATTCTTTCATGTTTTCATCTTCCTTCTTTTCATTTATCTTAACCATTTGATGCTCTTTCCTTTGATTGAAGGCTTGGATGTATTCATCTAAGGCAAGATCTGCACTTGAATTGGTTTTCTTGAACTTGTTCCAGTCTGGTGCAATCTTCCTTATCTAAGGGTCATTCTTCATTCTTTCACACCTATTTGCTTCTTGTTGAAGAGCTTTGAGAGGCCATTCTTTGAATTGATGCTCTTCAGCTTGATATGGTTTTTTTTCTCATGATGATTTCTATGAAGTCTCTTCTTAGTTTCTTTTGAATATCAGCATCAGATGATTGAGTTGACCCCTTCTTGTTCAAGTCTTTTGCGAAGTCTTCCAGTTTCTTAACTTTACTAAGTGCGTGATGCATTCGTCTTGACAAGTAAAGTTCACATTTCCCTTTACTCTCTTCTTTTGCAGTGTTGGCTTGTTTGACTTTTAATCTTAGATACTCCTCAATGTTCCTTGGAGCTCTGTAGCCAAAAAGAGATGGGAATGTTCTTTTGGATGGATTATCCTCTATGAAGACTTGTAACATTTCATCTTTAACTGCAAGCACTTCCAAAGGATAATTTACTGCCAGAGGTATTTGTCTTGTTGGATTACGGCCAGTAGGTGATTGAGTAAGTAGGTTTGATGTTGGTGATGATGGAGGGATGAAAGGTTCTGGATTTGTTAGAATGAGTGGTGTAGATCTGGGTATATCATCAATCACTTTCAATTTTCTTTTTCTTGTATAGACTGAGCTTAGTGAATGAGTTGTTGTGGAGATGTGTGTTACAGGGGTTTGAATTTGAGAAGATATGATAACAGTGGTTTGGCTAACAGCTGATGAAGGAACTGTTGTCTCAACCACTGTTGTTTTAACATCTGTTGTACCTTTTTTAGTCACAACATCTGTTGCAGTGAAGGTTGGTGATGAAGGTGGTGGCATTGTTTCTGCTTTTTAGCAGGTGATTTGTGAGGTGAGGTTGCAGCAGTGGATATGGTACCAGCAATGGTTTTGAGACCAGCAGTGGTTTGCTCTTTAGGTTCTTATGGTGGTGATTTCTTTCTGTTTGAAGTACCAGAATCCTTTTTATAAGTCCTTTTTCCTGTATCTTCATCATCTGCTTGAATGTCTAGGGTTTCATCAACTCCTTTTCTCTTTTCGTTGATAGATGTTTCAGCAGAAGTTACCAAGGATTCTTTTGTAGGTTCTGGCTTTTGTTTTGACATATTATCCACAGACTCAGTTTTCTCCCCCTTTTTGGCATCATCTTTTTCGTAGATAGGTGCAGAGGAAGTTCCAGACTTCTTTGTAAGGAATTCCCTGATACCCTTGAGGTCTGCCTGAGTTTCTCTATATCTTTCCTCAACCAAATCTTTGAGCATTTTTACATGTATTTCATGTTGATGGTCAGCAAGTTGACGTTGTTGTTGAAACAAAGGATATACTTGTTTGATTATATCAGCTGTTTGAGGAGCAGAGGATTGAGCAGTGTTTTGAAACTTTGAAGCTTCTAACATCTGTTGCAGCATACTTTTGATATCTGCCACTGATGTCTCTATTTTAGTAACTCTCTCCATCAAATCCTTATATTTTAGATCATCACCTAACTTAATAGGATCATCTGAACTCCTACCAGAAGTGGTAGTTGTATCTATGTTATCATGAACAGAGGTTCCAGCCCTTGTTTCAAATATAGATGCCCCTTTTCTTGGTACTAGGGACATCTTTCTACAGCAGAGGTTTCCTTAACAGACTCAATAGTGGTTTTAATTGTTGATGCACTTTGTGTTCGTCACTTGTCGAATAGGCTAGATTGAGCATGTGTTGAATATTGTATAGGTTAGAATCGAACACACGACCGAAATACAGAGATTACAGTGTAAAAGGGAACAAGTTTGCCCGAACTTGACCTGTATTGGTCAAGTTCGCCCGAACTTGATGTGCCTATAGTCAAGTTTGCTCGAACTTGACTAATTCAGGCCAAGTTCGCTCGAGAATGCTCTTAGGAAGTCAAATTCGGCCGAACTTGACTAGGTCAAGTT
Organism: Scalesia atractyloides; assembly: GCA_947069175.1. Classification (NCBI taxonomy): domain Eukaryota; kingdom Viridiplantae; phylum Streptophyta; class Magnoliopsida; order Asterales; family Asteraceae; genus Scalesia; species Scalesia atractyloides. Next base: position 59,076,720 of record CAMTDV010000014.1, read on the forward strand.
CGCCCGAACTTCCATACACTCCAGCAATCTTGTCTCCCTATATATATAGGTGTGTTGTTCATTTGTCATTTAAGTTTTTGGCATCCCTACGGGGAGGTGTTGCCGGATTCTCTCCAGGAACTCCGGCAACTGGACTTATAAAGATGTATACTCTTTCGGTATGAATGAAGACTTCTGCTGCATTTTGCTTCTACTCCTTTCTGTAATAACATTGAATCGGTTTACGTTTATCCACTAACTTCTGTCTAGAACCGCCTGATCACGGACCTTCAATTGGTATCAGAGCTACGGTTATCACCTACGCTCATGAATTTGGACATTTATGGACATTAGGAGGGGTTTTGGACGTAAATCATGAAATAAACCTACAATCCACGGACAAAATCCAAAATTGAACGGATAGGATTGTTAGAAAACCATTTTCGACCAGATCTATGGTGGATTCATCTCGAAATTCGAAGAAATAAGGATTCTGGGTCGAAAAATATGAAAAATGGGCTGATTTGGGGGATTAAGTTCGCCCGAACTTGACTTATATTGGTCAAGTTCGACCGAACTTGTACCATTTTTGATCAAGTTCGCCCGAACTTGATCAAGTTCGCCCGAACTTGATCAAGTTCGTCCGAACTTGATCAAGTTCGCCCGAACTTGATCAAGTCCGCCCAAACTTAACTCAAGTTCACCCGAACTTGTGAGTTGGGAAACCAAGTTCGCCCGAACTTGGTGATGGGTGACCAAGTTCGCCCGAACTTGGTCCAATGCCTAAAAAAGGCATGGAAAAATTTTGTTGATCGTATTGATGTGATGAGTGTCCAGAAAAAATTTGGCGATAGAAATTTTTTTGAGTTTTCAAAGACCGAACCGGCATGTTCGGGGACACTGTCTAGAGCTTCAGAGTACAGATTTGGTGATACGGTCACAGAATTTTGAAGATAACGGGAGAGTCATTGATACCAATGCAGAATGTTGATCTTTTGGGAGTCGTGACTAGTAATGGGCCTAAACGTTAAATCCGCATTTGTTAAAAACTGAAAGTTCCGGGATTTCAGGGGGAATTTCAGTGAAAATTTCAATATGGTCAAAATTTGCAAAAATGAGGGGGAATAAAAAAATTTCAATATTTGAAGATTCCGGCATTTTTGAAATTTGTGACTACTGCAACATTATCCGGGGGGTTACCGATTGCAGATTAACCGGGAAATGCAGAGGATCGAGATTCAATGGGTATTTCAAAATTGATGTCTAGTTTGAAAGCGGGTGGTTATATAACTGAGTCTTGAATGAGTTGTATATCAGATTCTGAGGTCATGGTTGTGGATTGACACCTGAGTCGCGCGTATGGTTTGGAAGCACACACGACTGCCTATCTTTAACTCTGCTTTGCACATGAACCGCCAGGAGATAGGGATGCTCTGTAGTTTTAGTTGCCCCGGGTTGTACGCGGTACCATGATTAAAGAAGATGATTTATGGGATCGATCTTTCGGATAAAGCTGTGTATACCAGTTGCTGACAAAAGAGGCTATATATTTAGATTCTGTGATCAGAGGAGGTTCAGATTTTTCAGATTGTGATACAGGTTGATGCTTAAGGGATGTAGGATTTAGGTCCTGATCTACGATGTGGGGTTGGTGCATACACGACTGCTTATCATTAACTCTGCAAAGCAAATGAACTATTTTGATTGGGTGAGCCGGAAATAGGGATGTTTTGTAGTTTGAAGGCGCCAGGTTCAGCGGAGATAGCTATACATCTATCATTGTGATTGAAGAAGAAGAATGTGATTCTGATTATGGACGTGTGATTCTCAGATTTGATGCATTACCAGAATATCTGTTTCTGATGAAGATTTGCTGATTGAGCAGATTACCGATTTGCTAATCAAATCTTTCTGGAGGGTGCTTAACTGCAATTACGGTAATCGGGATTTCGGATTTTCGAGGATATTAATTGATTTGAAGTTTTCTGATGCGGTGATTCGAAGTTTCTATCAATTGCCGGTTGAGTTTTTGATACTTTAGGAGTGTGCGGAATAAACTCTCGATGCTTATTCAAAAAACTGAACTCATATGCGGTTATCGTCGAAATGGAGAAGCTGCTGCATTGATTAGCTTGAGTTGATGGTTATTCGAGAAAATTTGTCAGTCAAGTAAATCAGAGGAGTCGGAAACCATGCAACCAAAGATCTGAACTGGAGATTTTAGTGGTATTGAAAGTTGTTAATGCAAACCCGGATCATCAATTAAGGGGGAATTTGTTGACGCGTCTCGACGACATCGGCAGACTCGTTGATTGAAGTTGCAGAGAATATTCAAGCACGGCTCAAAGTTTTTTTAAGTTCAAGATCAAGCTTCGACAGTAACGAACAAGGGGGAATCTGTTGATGCACTTTGTGTTCGTCACTTGTCGAATAGGCTAGATTGAGCGTGTATTGAATATTGTATAGGTTAGAATCGAACACACGACCGAAATATGGAGATTACAGTGTAAAAGGGAACAAGTTTCGCCCGAACTTGACCTGTATTGGTCAAGTTCGCCCGAACTTGATGTGCCTATAGTCAAGTTTGCTCGAACTTGACTAATTCAGGCCAAGTTCGCTCGAGAATGCTCTTAGGAAGTCAAATTCGGCCGAACTTGACTAGGTCAAGTTCGCCCGAACTTCCATACACTCCAGCAATCTTGTCTCCCTATATATATAGGTGTGTTGTTCATTTGTCATTTAAGTTTTTGGCATCCCTACGGGGAGGTGCTGCCGGATTCTCTCCAGGAACTCCGGCAACTGGACTTATAAAGATGTATACTCTTTCGGTATGAATGAAGACTTCCGCTGCATTCTGCTTCTACTCCTTTCTGTAATAACATTCTACCGAATCGGTTTACGTTTATCCACTAACTTCCGTCTAGAACCGCCTGATCACGGACCTTCATTAATACTAGCAGTGGTTGCTATGGTAGCCTCAGTAGAAATTGCCTTCAAGGGAGACTTACTTATGTAACCACTGTCCAGAGATAGACCAGTGGGTCTAACATCTGTAGTAGTTGCTCCACTTGAACTACCAACATGAATTTCTTGAAATTCAGGTGGTGTAGCCTCCTCATCTGTTTGTGGGTTAACCAATTGAAATGATTTAGACATAGCCCTTGTTGGAGTTGTACTCTCAGTAATGTGTTGGTGAGAGGGACTATTTTGTGTCTGAGTTTCAATGGCACCAAACAGTGGTTGTATAGATAGTGGAAATTTAGATATGTGGTGTGGGAAGGAAGGAGAATTTTCCATGGGAGGAGAGTTATTCAACATACTCTAAAATGAGGGTAATGTCTCGTGTTGTGGATTCCCTTTGCTTACAACATGTTCCTTTTGTGAGGAATCATGAGGAGTTTTGGTTTTGGGTGGAGATCTTTCCAGCTGTTGTGAGGAAGTAGCAACAGTGGTTTCTTGTGACTTTTGTGTTGTCACTCGGTTAACTTCTGGGATATCATCTTCCAGAAGACCCTTTTTGGTGGATTTGGTGATCTTGATGGATTTCTTTTTGGTCTTTTTGGTGGTTTTTGGTGGGGGTTGCACAGCAGTGGTTGTACTGCTGTGGTCACCAAGAGCAGTGGGCTCAGTAGCAGGTGGTTGAGTTTGGTCAGGTTGTTCTGATAAATCTTCCTCTACCACCTCTACTTGGGTTTTTGAAACTTTATCTTGATTAGAAATGCGTGTAAAAGTTTCAAGACCCATAGCTCCTGCCTTGCTAACTGGGCCAATTTTAGAATCATCTCCAAGTAATTAATTTTGAAGATATATGCTTAAAAACCTGGGATGTATCAGAAAAGCCTTTTCTTTTGCAATATTATAGTAGTTATTAACAATGTCACTGAACAAGACTTGGGAAAAATTGAAATCTGAATCAGTCAAAATAGCATATCCCAAATATTGCATGTTCAATGGAATTTCATTGAAACCAGTAGTTTTTGCTGAGAGACATGTCAAAATAGTATGAAAGATAAATCTCATCTCAGCAGGGAAATTTGGTTTGTATATAGTCAAACCTTTGAGTTGACCAACATACCCTCTTTCAATAAACTCAGCTTGGATCTCACCCAGAGGAAATGTCACAGGATATGACATATCATTCAATTTAAAGACCTATGATATTGATTACTGGGTAATTTTCATCAAGGTTTTGCCACTCTTGAGATTATAACATAAGGTACTCCCTCTGTTGAGTGAACCTCAGCATTTGCCCAAAATTGTCGGAGTGACCATTCATAAATTGGGGCTTTTGCTGTCAGCATCTCCTTGAACTTGGACTCTTTTAGTAGCCGAATCATTGAATGATATCTCGTACTTGACTCGGTTTCCTCCAGAATAGCAGTGTAGTTATGAGGAGTTTTGATAGTTAACGTGAATGTCGATGATACGGGTTTAGATTTTGCTTTTGATTTTGTCTTGGGAGGCATGATTTATGGTAACAACTGTTTTTAGACTTTTGAAATCACATAGTAAGATGAGAACCCCTGTTATGAATAGAACAGGGTTTTTATAGGGTTTTGAAAAAGTGATGATGACGTGGCATCTGATGCAACATTTGTCGAATAACATATGTCCACGTGTAACCTCTGTTGTGTATGGAAGACAGTTGTTTGGCTAAACCACTGTTTGAAAGTTGTTGAACTATCAGAGGATAAGGTTAAGCACTGTTTAAGTAATATGGTCAGTGGATAGCAAACAGTGCCTTTAAGGCAACCAGAGGATACACTTTGGCAGTGGATAGATTTTTCTATTCTAACAGATTTTTATGCTGCCAGTGCTTTGAACAGACTTTGAGGATTTATTGAAAAATTCAATTTTAAACTATTTTTAGGTTATTTTTAATTTTCAGAAAACATTTTTATGCTATTTACACATGAAATACAAGAAACTTGTTTAATCCATGTTTAGCATTCCAGACCTAAAGTTTTAAGGATAGATGATTCCAATTTTTTTGGTTTCTACATCTCCCAACTGATCTTTAGACTGGACATGTTATAAAGAAATCAAACCCTTTTTATAGCAATCCCTCATAAATGATGTCTGATGTCATCAGTGTTTGGATATCCTGTGATCCCAATGATTTTAATGTTGTTTTGATCAACAACTGTTGAACTAGCAGAGGATGAGCTTTGATAATTGTTTTGAATATCTGCTGCTCTTGTAGTGAAAAATGTGAGTATCTGCAAAGTTAGCCTAGAGAAGCATAATATAAGATAACCTTGACCATCAACAGATTTCTTTTGATCCATTTAACAAGGAAGAGTAACTCCCTTCTCTCTAAAAATAGAAAGGTTTTACTTCCTGGCAGGTTTTGAGCTTTAACTATCTAAAACAAGTGTAAGCTCAACATGTATTACTTTCCAGAGAACAAAAATACTGAAAAGGAATAATACATGTCCTGATATATACATGAAATCTTTACTACTAAAAAAATAAGTAAAAATTCTTTGATAAATGAATCAATTAAATCTGATTGATGTCCTAAGTCCTTCTTGAAAACAATGTTCAGCTTTGGCATACATCAGTTACCTGAATTTACCTGTAAACAATGGTTGCACTCAGCGTGTTTGGTAACAGATGTTTGAGCAGAGACGAAAATTTAATCTTAGGTTTTCCTTTTGTAGTACTAGCCTGTGAACTATCAGGTGTTTTAAGTTTATACTCTTTTCTTTTTAACATTAAAAGTTTTGAGATAAACACACTTTCAGAGTATTGTGATTTTTCTTCTATCCCCCTTTTAACCTTTCCATGGGCAAATTACATTCACTGGTAGGTTTTTAAGGAAAGAATAATCAATCCAGAATCAATTAGAGTAATGTTTTGAGAACCTTAGACATTTTTTGCAGAAATGCTTATGCTAAAATTCACATTACTTTTGATCCGGTTTTCTAAACGTCAACCCACAATCTTTAAAAAATTTCTCATAACTTTTGTTCATCATATAGATCTTGTTACTAAGATTTAGGTTCACCTTAGTCTTTTAAAGACATTAGATGAATTCTTAGCAACCATCAATCATTGAATCATCACAGATTTTAACACAAATACTCAAAAACGTATATAACGTGATTTGGCTCTTACTCTGTTTTCCAACAATTACGATCAACACAGTATCAAAAAAATTGAGCTGATCTTTTTACATTAAATCGATTGTTAGATCGAATTTGACTAACCAGCCTCTGATACCAATTGTTAGATCTGAGTTTGACCTGATTGTGTTGTTTTAAACAAATTGGATATAAAATAAGATAGAACATATAAAACTTGCAGCGGAATACGATTTAAAACTTTGAACACAATCAAATGAGAGATTAGCTTTCATCACACAATGTTTTCATTACTCGAAAGATTGAAAAGGATTACAAGTAATCACATGCATGAATCAATAACTCCCCCTCAGCCCAAGCTTCACACAGATTAGATTGTACCCAAAATAAGTGTGTGTGTGAGAGCTAAATAGAACAGTAAATGCACTGTCTATTTATAGACAAATCCTAACCTCTGAAGCATCTTTGCTGACATCACCAAGACAATGACATCTAACTAACCTAACAACCTCTAACCACTGCTAATGCTATACTCTGACACATTTACAAAACACTGATGGTTATCCAAATAGGATGCTAACCACTGATGAGCTTAACCACTGTTGAAGCTTTATCATATGTTCTTCAAAGGGTGATCAGACCTTTGACTTTCAGCAGACTTTTGACTTCAAGCAGAGGTTTGGTCTTCAATAGTCTTTACAACCAGCAGAGCTTAGCATTGAGAAGATGTTAGGGCTATCAGATGTTAGGTGCCTTGTCATTGAGCGAAGTTGTGAACCAAAACACTGTTTATTTTGGATCATTTAGACCAGACCTGTTTTGGCATTTTATCATCTGTTCTTTTGTAGGGGTCAGTCCCAACATGTTCCCTTGATCTTGATCCTATATTATATATATAAGGTATACAGGATGGGTAAAAATGAGAACCACCACGAGTTGTGAGAATCGTCGAGAACTTATTGATCCGGGACGAGTTAGGCCAAAACAATTTTGCAGAAACGTAGATGAAAATATTATAAACACATCTGTAAAAAAAGTATAAAAAAATTGTGGAGGTTGTAGTTTTGACTGATGCATGTCTTTTTTACGCCTAGGCGTAAAATTAAATTTTAGAATTTACGCCCAGGCATAAAAAAAACTTGCATCAGTCTCAAAACTACCGCCCCGACAAATTTTTTTTACTTTTTATAGATGTCTTTATAATATATTATAATCTACGTTTGTGCAAAAAAAAATTGGCCCAACCCGCCACGAATCAAAATGTTCTCACGGTTCTCACAACTCGTGGTGGTTCTCATTTGACCGAATCCTAATATATATATTATATATATATATATATAATATATATATAGGGTAAGATTCATGCGAGAACCACCTTTATTGTGAGAACGCGCGAGAACCACTAAAGTAACCAACTACATCACCACCCAAAACCTAAAAAAACCTAACCCCCCACCCCCCCCCCCCCCAAAAAAAAAAAACCAAAACCTTTAAAAATGTCACAACCGATTTCCACGGGTATTCTGGTGGGCCCGGTGAGGAGCATCGTGACGTACAGTTGATATCATCATAACCAATTACAACACAGAGCAACACAGCGGAAGGCTTGGAGTAAAATATAAACTATTACAAACCCTAAAGTGTCCAGAGTTCGAAACATAAATATATACAGACAAGGTTTGTAATAAGATCCACAGGCGGATCGGATAACATATAAAATGAAAACAAACTCCACAAGCTCAACTCTAAGGTCGCAACTCCTTAATGTCAACGCCTTGCAGCTTCCGGCCTATTGTGTACTCGTACCTGTATTTTAATCTTTGAAAATACGTCAGTTTACACTGGTAAATACTGTCAACCGACTCATTTTAAAAACCCGTTCGAAAATGATTTTAGGTGCACTAGCACATTTTGTAAAATAACTTGGGACAGTACAAATGACCTTGTATACAGATTTACATGCCAGGCTTTTACATATGGGGCCCGGTACAGAAACCGAGACATGATCGACTGACACACCAACAAGTATATGAACTTGTAAAATATGGGTAAACCAACAACATTCTGGATTTTGATAGAGAAATGAGAAAGTTTAACCCGTTTCGGTTTAAGTACGTATATTAGCTACGTAAGCTTAACTGAACGCGCATAGGCGAAACCGGGTAACCGGAGGAGTCATATATAAGTTCCATATGAATATATGTTCAAAATATGTTATAAGTATTGGCCATAAAAAGATTGATTAAAATCATTTTGCGTGAAAAGGGGTAATTTAGTCATTTATCGGCAATTAACGAATCTTAAGCCTTCATTCAGGTTATAATCTGAATGAACATCGCAAATGGTCCTACTTATCATATTACATCAGTAAATATATCATCTTGGTCATAAAATCATGTTAAGTGTTTCTAAAATGCCGAAAAGGTGCATTTTAGTCATTTTAATGTCATAAACGCAACTCAGAATAGAATCAGATTCTTGACATCAATATAATCAAATTATGATTATGAATCAGTTTATAACATATTTTTGTATTCACGTATGTTTAAAACCTTAATTTGTATGAAAATTACCTTTTTGCAAAGTTTTAATAAATAATTATGAAACTTATATAAAAACTTAGATTTCTAATGATCGAGTGACGAAACTTTTAGGAGGTCATCCTATACTTAAACATGCTAAAGTGACCAAAAGTCAGTAGCCAAAATGGCTAAATCGGGTCAGAAGCAAAAGTCAAAGGAAAAGTCAAATATTGCGATTTTCGGTTGCGAACCGATGCTAGATCATGATTTGACGAGCCAAATCAGTTTGTATAAGTTCTAGTACTTATTTTTATGTTGTTAGTGCATCAAAACATATTTTATAGCATCTAGATTGTTAGTTATGAATTTTTATAAAACTGGACAGTTTGACTTTCTTTGACTTTTGGTTTGACTCGTCAATTGATCAAGAATTTGTGGTAATCAGGAGGTGCCCTCTTAAGGGATTAACACCTACATCATTACAATTACGTAGCCACTTTCGTTACGATCAATGGCTGGACTATCATAGATTTAGATCGAAGTCAAGGCGTTTTTACGACGGAACCTTGATCTAAGCTTAAAATCATAATAAATGAATTTAGCATGAATGAAACACTTACATAGGGTCAAGATGATGCTAAGAACACAGAGGGATGCTATAAAATGGCCAGGAGCTTCCTTTTGATGAACTTAGTGAGTTATGGTGCATGAAGATTGTTGCAACTCAAAATTGGTTCATCTTTAAAGACTAAGGAAGGTCCTAGAGGTGATGCCTGATGTTAAGAGACGAGCATAGAGGTTCTAGGACGTGGCAAGCATGTAAGGATGGTGCCAAAACTGTGTCCCGTACAGATAGTGTCTCCATAACTTGAGCGCAAACACCACAGCACCTAACTCCAAAACGTGCGTGATGTAGTTTCTTTCGTGAACCTTTAACTGTCTTCATGCATAAGTGATTACCTTACCTCTCTGCATAAGCACACAACCTATCCCTGTGTGTGATGCGTCACAATAAACCACAAAATATTCTATTCCTTCAGATAAGGTTAATACAGGTGCATTACTCCATTTCTGCTTCAAAACTTCAAAAGCTTCTTGTTGTTTTGAACCCCAATTGAACTTAAGATCCTTGCGAGTCAAAGTAGTCAGGGGCGTAGCAATTCTTGAGAAATTTTCGATAAATCTTTGGTAGTAACCAGCTAATCCCAAAAAGCTACGTATCTCTGACGGGGTTTTAGAGGCTTGCCAATTCATAACGGCCTCGGCCTTAGCGGGGTCTACTTGAATTCCACGTTCACTGACAACGTGACCTAAGAACTGAACTTTACGCAACCAAAACTCACACTTTGAAAATTTTGCGTAGAGCTTCTCTTGTCTTAATAATTCTAGAATACACCTCAAATGTTTCTCATGGTTAGCCTGACTGCGAGAATAGATAAGTATGTCGTCTATGAAGACAATGACAAACTTATCCAAGTACAGTTTGCAAACCCTATTCATTAAATCCATAAATGCCGCAGGTGCATTCGTGAGCCCGAATTGCATTACTAAAAACTCGTAGTGTCCATACCTTGTTCTAAATGCCGTCTTCGGAACATCTTCTGTACGAACCTTGAGTTGATGTATCCAGATCTCAAATCAATCTTTGAAAAGTAGCTCGCTCCCTGAAGTTGATCAAATAAATCATCGATCATGAGTAATGGGTAGCGATTCTTGATGGTTAACTTGTTTAGTTCATGGTAGTCGATGCACATCCGCATCGATCCATCCTTTTTCTTTACAAATAAGATTGGAGCTGCCAAGGTGAAGAACTAGGTCGAAAAAAACCCTTTTCCAGTAATTCATCTAGCTGGGTTCGTAATTCCTTCATTTCTATAGGTGCCAATCGGTATGGAGCTTTTGCAACAGGAGCGGCTCCCGGTATGATATCGATTCTAAACTCTACCTGTCTGTCTGGAGGCAGACCAGGCAAGTCTTCGGGGAAAACATCTGTAAATTCAGAGATAACTGGCAGGTCTTCAATCTTTGTCTTTGGCTCGTCAATGGTCACTTGTGCCATATAAATGACACAACCTTTCTTCAAACACTTCGATGCTTTGAGTAACGATGCTTTTTCCGACAACCCATAATATCGGTTTCCTTGTATAGCGAGAGTATCTCCATTTGGAGTTTTGATCTCGATGAGTTTCTTGTTATAGACTATATGGAGTTGGTTACTAGACAACCAATCCATACCAAGAACTACATCGAATCCCGCCAATTTCATTGGCAGAAGTGAAACAGGAATGGAATGATTCTTGATGAATATGGAGCATCCATCTAGAACCGTGGAAGCGGTCTCAATCGTTCCATCAGCGAGTTCTACATAATAGGTTACGTCTAGAGTTCTTATAGGCAAGTTTAATAAGGCACTAAACTTATGGTCTATAAAATATTTACCGGCTCCTGAATCAAAAAGAACTCTTGCATAAACATCATTTATAAGGAACGTACCTGTTATCACATTGTCGTCATTCACGGCCTCCTTAGCTTTCATCTGGAAAGCACGAACCTTTCCCTTCTTCGACCCGTCGTCCTTAACAACCTCATCTTTCTTATACTTAGGGCAGTTGGGTTTGATGTGCCCTTTCTCACCATAATTGATAACAAGTGGCTTCCTTCAAATCTTTACAATTTAGGGCCTTGTGCCCCATCTTCTTACAGATACTACAGGGTTTGGACTGAGAGTCATCCCGACATGATCCAAAGTGTCGTCAGTTGCACTTATTGCATTTTGGCCTGTTATCCTACCTTTGCTGAAACCGATTTGACCCAAACCTTTGATTTTTGTTCGACCGGTGATTCCGGTCATCATCTCTTTTTCTCTTCCCATCAGCTTCATACTTGATGGACCGCTGCCTCTTCAAGTCATGAGTAAGTGTCAAAGCTAACTCTGCTGCAGATCTGAAAGTTTCGGGCCATGAAGCCTTGACATTCCTCTTGATTTCCGGTTCCAATCCACCAATAAAACGCGCGATGCGTTTGGGTTCAGGGGTAATCAGGTAAGGTACCAATCTCGACATGCAGTTGTAATCAGACAAATACTTTCTACAGTCTAAATTCTTCATTTGCAATCCCAAAAATTTGTTTCAATCTTTTCCACCTTGTGAGGTGGACAGTAAGTTTCCTTTATCAGTTCAACAAATTTCTCCCAGCTCAAATTGTACAAATGAACCTTCCCAGATGATTGAATCATTGACTTCCACCATATCAGAGCATCACCCTTGAATGACTGTGCAACATACTTCACCACATCCTTTTCCGCACATCCGCTAATCTCTACCACGTGTCAATCTCGTCCAACCATCTCAGAGTTTCCACTGCTCCTTTTCTCTAGTAAAATCTCGCGGCTTGCAAGACACAAAATACTTATACGAGCAACCGTCCTTTGAAAACTTAGTCTTTTTCTGATATTCCTCTCTCTTTCTCATCACATTCGAGGAGTGTTCCGAGTATTCCTTCTTTTCCGAAGAAGGTTTTGAGTGTTGTTTGGTGGTATGCTTGGACGAGTGTTTAGAATGTGGAGCACTTGATTCTAATGGCTTATCAGCATGATCCTTTATTGCTTTTTCAACTTCCGTGGCAATGAGTGCTTGAAGATCTCCTTGGTTATAACGATGTTCTCATTTGCGTCATCCTCCTTTCTTTGACTATTCACTTCGTTAGAATCCGCCATCTTGCTTGATGAAACTATAATATTAATAATATAATTTAAATTAGTCATACATCCTTGATGTCTTGCAACGTATGGTATAACATAATAAAGCCATACAAACTTGTCAATTTTATGGGGGATGTTTAAGTATGGCACAAAGGCCTGTCACAAAGGACAAAAGAATAGCGTCAAGGGCTTGCCGCAATTCTTGGTTTACAAAATGCCAAGATCACAAAAGAATCGCGAAGTTACGAGGTTTGAACGTAGTTTTACTACCTCGAGTCAGGAGTCGTAGACTACAGCTGTCGTTTGTCACTAATGGACATAAATATAGCTCGTAAGCATCACACCACTGATGGGTGTTAAGTAAAATGATCATTTTACTGATGGTTGATCAGGATCAAAATAGATCATGTAGGTTTGGACGTAGTCCATTACCTAGACGGCTCGTGTGGTTCCTCAAGTCACACTTACCAGGAGGTTAATATCTTGAATATATTAACTTTTAGAATAAGCTCTTAAAATGATTTAAATAACCAGTCCAGATCAGGCAGACTAGGGAGGTTTAGAACGTAGTTCACCACCTCTGGAGAGAAGGGAAAATCTCAACCTTAACTATCATGGTAGAAAACCATATAACTACCGTTTTGCCAATTCGTGTGACCTAATCACTTGGCGGGTGTAAATCATCAAGAGGATCTTTTGGAAATATTTTGCAGATCATAAATTTCGAATTAAAATCGAGATGATCGCTTGAACAACTTAGTGAAAGGAATACATAATTTAAATTCTAAAATTCCATTAATAATAATAATAATGCGATACAATAGTGTCCATAATAGGACTTTAATAAAGGAAAAATTGTCCTCGCAGGGACTATACTTGAAGTAAATAAAATGTCCACACAGGGACTAAATAAGACTTGTTCAGCAGGGACTTAATTTAAAATAACAAAATACAAAGATAGTTATGAATTTAATCCTTTTTCCCTCTTAGCTTCTTTACTAGCCTTTTCAACAGCTTTTTGTTCTTCTTATTGTCCTTGGTTGTTTGTTCCTGAAGTTCCTTGACCTTTTCTATTGCTTCAGTAAGAACTTCCATTGTTGGCGGTGGTTGCTGCAGTTGCGTTTGAGGTTGGGGTTGAGGTGGTGCAACCGGATGTTGATACCCATAATAGGGATATCCACCTGGTTGGTAGGGATAGGGGTTAGGATAGTGAGCATTTATGGCCATTTCTAGATACGGGTCATAAAGAGGTACATTTTGACTGTGGCTATGCTCCGGCCAGGTAGAAGGCTCAAATATGTTGTACCCAGATGGGTTTGAATAAGAAGGGATAGGGTTATCAAAACCCGATGGTGGTAGTGGTGGTAGTGGTGACGGCTCACCTGTAGGAAATGGTGATTGAGGCTCAGGCTCAATAGTTGGTTATAGTTGGTTCTCCACAAAAGGTGAAGTATGTGAGGGTCCACCCATTTATGGGTCCTCAGGAATAGTAGGGTAAGGGTTAGGTGAGAGTGACCCTACTCTCGGTCCTAGGTGCACTGACATGCACGCCCCACATCTTCTTGGAGGTGGAGGTGGTAGTGGTTGCTCTACCGGTGGTTCTTGTGGTGGAGTGTGGTAGGATGGAGTATCATGACCTGAAGGAGTATTGTAGAAAACGTATTGTCCCCACCTCTCCTCGTAGCTATCAGTGTAATGATGTGGGGTTCCAGTGTACGAGTTAGAACCGCTGGATATGTCAATGGGGTGACCCATCGATCCTGTTGCTGGCATTTCGGGGTCAGAATCTTCCTCCATTGGTTTAGGGGAATCCTCGGGAGGAGTAACAGAACGAAGCCGTATGTCGATATTATAGTATCCTTGAGAGGAATGGGAGTGAGACTAATGGGAGTGTTGGGGTTGTTGGGTATGGTGCGAATGTTGGGAATGATGGGAGTTTGGCGGTGGTGAGTATTCATGAGGTAAGTTAGGTAAGGTTCCCATGGTGATGAGGAATCGTCTGATCCTTCGTAAGGGTTATATACGGGGGCGTTAGAAGGCCCTTGCTTCGAGGAACCACTCCTCATTAACCCCTTTCCTTTTGCTCCTCTCGAAAATTTAGGCGGCATTGTCCTACTTCAAAAATAAGTCAAAAAACAAAACAAGGCAAAATAATATCAAATAAGGTAATGAGTAATCCTAGGTCATAACCTAGACTCGAGAGTCTGAGGAATGTGTTACTGTGTCGTTTGAGATCAAACACTAAAGACTAGTGTTGAATTCCCTCAAACATTGGCTCTGATACCAACCTGTCACACCCCCATTTCCACGTGTATTCCGGTGGGCCCGGTTGGGAGTATCGAGACGTACAGTTGATATCATCATAACCAATTACAACACAGAGCAACACAGCGAAAGGCTTTGAGTAAAATATAAACTATTACAAACCATAAAGTGTCTAGAGTTCGAAACATAAATATATACAGACAAGGTTTGTAATAAGATCCACAGGCGGATCGGATAACATACAAAATGAAAACAGACTCTACAGGCTCAACTCTAAGGTCACAACTCCTTAATGTCAATGCCCCGTAGCTTCCGGCCTATTGTGTACTTGTACCTGTATTTTAATCTTTAAAAATACGTTAGTTTACACTGGTAAATATTGTCAACCGATTCATTTTGAAAACCCTTTCGAAAATGATTTTAGGTGCACTAGCACATTTTGTAAAATAACTTGGGACAGTACAAATGACCTCGTATACAGATTTACATGCCAGGCTTTTACATATGGGGTCCGGTACAGAAACCGAGACATGATCGACTGACACACCACTCTGAACTTTCACAAAGAGAGCAGTTAGCAATTACCCAGCATATGCCTACACGCCATGCTTTAGTCGTGGCCACTAACACTTTAGTGAGTCAAGGATATCCCGGACACGGTCAAGCCTACCCCCAATGTTTGAGTTTCAGACAAAACAGATCAAAACCGGGTTATGCAATTTTAGTTAATTATCACAACTGGATAAAACATAATTTCAATACCCGACCAAGCGGTAATAGATTACCGTATCCCAAGCCCGTATAGGGAAAATAGGTTAAGAGTATTTACCTGAGGTTAAGTCTCCTTGAAGCCCAAAACTCAGCCGCAGATCCAAGATAAGTACAGGCACAATTTACCGGAAGGCGTTCAGTCTGGAGTGATGGTAATTATTAACCAATATTAGAATGCTAACGGGTCCTTAGTTAAGTCTTAGACTTGAACCGGTTAGTCTTACGCTAAAATAATACTGTACGATACGCTAGATTAAGCACCGGAATAGGATGTTAGTTGGACCCGACAAGTATATAAACTTGTAAAATATGGGTAAACCAACAACATTCTGATTTTGATAGAGAAATGAGAAAGTTAAACCCGTTTCGGTTTAAGTATATTAGCTACCTAAGCTTAACCGAACGCGCATAGGCAAAACCGGGTAACCGGAGGAGTCATATATAAGTTCCATATGAATATATGTTCAAAATATGTTATAAAATCAGTAGCTTTGCAAAAGATAGGCCCAAGGTATATTTAAAACCGAATTATGCCTTACAATGGCATTTTGATCATTTTAGTGTTTATAAAAGATGTTTAAAATGAATCTGATGTCAAGGTCGTTAATATTCTGCAAAAATACTTATTTTATGATGTTATAACAGTAGGATATCAAATATATGTGTGTTTGATGATTTTGAAATACTCTATATCCCGTAAGGGCATTTTAGTAATTTCACACGTAGCTTTGAAGTCAAAAATTGGGTTCTGAGTTCGGGACTTGTACTTACTGTTAAGATGTTTAAAATAAGTTTATAAATCAGTAGGTATCAAGTCTTAGCTCATAGTTATGGTTTTAAACCATACTATGCGCCGAAAAGGCGTAAAAGTCGCTAAAATGCCGTTTAAATCGATGTTTAAGTTAAAAGTAAGTTATGACATGTTTTATATACCGTTAATATGTCATTTAAATTATTACATCAGTAGGTTTAAGTATTGGCCATAAAAAGATTGATTAAAATCATTTTGCGTGAAAAAGGGCAATTTAGTCATTTATCGGCAATTAACGAATCTTAAGCCTTCATTCAGGTTATAATCTGAATGAACATCGCAAATGGTCCTACTTATCATATTACATCAGTAAATATATCATCTTGGTCATAAAATCATGTTAAGTGTTTTTAAAATGCCGAAAAGGGGCATTTTAGTCATTTTAATGTCATAAACGCAACTCAGAATAGAATCAGATTCTTAACATCAATATAATCAAATTATGATTATGAATCAGTTTATAACATATTTTTGTATGCATGTATGTTTAAAACCTTAATTTGTATGAAAATGACCTTTATAAAACTTATATAAAAACTCAGATTTCTAATGATCGAGTGACGAAACTTTTAGGAGGTCATCCTATACTTAAACATGGTCTTAAAGTGACCAAAAGTCAGTAGCCAAAATGGCTAAATCGGGTCAGAAGCGAAAGTCAAAGGAAAAGTCAAATATTGCGACTTTCAGTTGCGAACCGATGCTAGATCATGATTTGACGAGCCAAATCAGTTTGTATAAGTTTTAGTACTTATTTTTATGTTGTTAGTGCATCATAACATATTTTATAACATCTAGATTGTTAGTTATGAATTTTTATAAAACTGGACAATTTGACTTTCTTTGACTTTTGGTTTGACTCGTCAATTGATCAAGAATTCGTGGTAATCAGGAGGTGCCCTCTTAAGGGATTAACACCTACATCATTACAATCACGTAGCCACTTTCGTTACTATCAATGGCTGGACTATCATGGATTTAGATTGAAGTCAAGGCGTTTTTACGACGGAACCTTGATCTAAGCTTAAAATCATAATAAATGAATTTAGCATGAATGAAACACTTATATAGGGTCAAGATGATGCTAAGAACACAGAGGAATGCTAGAAAATGGCCAGGAGCTTCCTTTTGATGAACTTAGTGAGTTATGGTGCATGAAGATTATTGCAACTCAAAATTGGTTCATCTTTAAAGACTAAGGACGGTCCTAGAGGTGTTGCCAGATGTTAAGAGAGGAGCATAGAGGTTCTAGGACGTGGCAAGCATGCAAAGATGGTGCCAAAACTCGACAAAGGTGGCAGAACAGGCTGCTGCCACCTTTCTGTTCGCTGGCAGGTCCTTACGGACCGTATGGGTTAGGCCTTACGGTCCGTAAGGACCTTTGGCACCCATAGAATCAGATGGACTTAAGGACAGTATGGCTACAGCCTTGCGGTCCGCAAGGGGTCTTCAGAGCTTGAAAATTTTCAAAATTTCATTCAAGTCCACTAACTATTTTTCATATTAAAAGTACAAATATTATTATTGTTTCAACGACTTTGGTCCCTCCCAATATACCATACGATACACGAGGATTACTGAGACACGTGTCGGAACTTTATTGGACGTAAAAACACGTAGTGTTACATCCTCACCCCCTTAAAATAATTCTCGACCCCGAGATTTCAATTAAACAAGTATGGGTACTTTTTCGCATAACGGACTCAACCTCCCACGTATACTCGGGACCTCGACGAGCATCCCATTTAACCTTCACAATTGGCACGTGCTTCCTATGAAGCTTTTTAACCTGTCGATCTTCAATCGCTACGGGTTTCTCAATGAAACGCAGGTTTTTATCAATCTGAACATCTTCGTGAGGCATTGCCAATAATTCGTCGGCCAAGCACTTCTTTAGATTGGAGATGTGAAACACATCATGAATCCCACTAAGTTTCTTCGGCAGTTTTAGTTTGTATGCTACGGACCCGACACGTTCGATGATTTCGAATGGTCCGATGAATCTCGGGCTCAACTTGCCATTCTTTCCAAAATGCATGACGCCCTTCCAAGGTGACACTTTCAATAAGACCTTGTCCCCTACCTGGAATTGAAGAGGTTTACGCATCTTATCCGCATAACTTTTCTGCCTATCCCTGGCAGCCTTGAGACGGTCACGAATTTGCAAAATCTTATCCGTCGTCTCCAGGACAATCTCCGGCCCTGTTAGTTGAGCTTCCCCAACTTCTGCCCAGCAAACGGGCGTCTTACACTTTCTCCCGTAAAGAGCTTCAAACGGGGCAGCTTGAATACTTGCATGACAGCTGTTATTGTAGGAGAATTTGACTAGAGGCAAGTGTTTGTCCCAACTTCCTCCTAGATCGATTACACACGCGCGCAACATATCTTCCAACATTTGTATAGTACGTTCACTTTGTCCATCTGTCAGCGGGTGGTATGTCGTACAAAAGTTCAAACGTGTGCCCAAGGCTTGCTGAAAGCTCTTCCAAAAGTGAGAAGTATACCTGGTGTCTCTATCGGACACAATGGATACCGGCACGCCGTGTAAGGATACAATCTCATCCACATACAGTTTCGCCAGCTCATCCGAACTGTAAGTTTCCTTAATGGTCAAAAAGTGTGCCGACTTAGTCAACCTATCCACAATTACCCATATTGCGTCATTTCCACGATTTGTCTTTGGTAATTTGATGATCAAATCCATAGTTATGCATTCTCATTTCCACATGGGAATTTCCAGCGGCTGCAGTAATCCTGACGGTTTCTGATGTTCGGCCTTAACTTGCGAACACGTCAAACATTTAGCGACATAAGTAGCTATAGATTTCTTCAGCCCTGCCCACCAATAGTTGGGCCTCAAATCTTTGTACATTTTATCAGTACCCGGTGAACAGAGTATTTAGAACTATGTGCTTCTTGGAGGATCAAATTCCTAAGTCCTCCAAATACTGGAATCCAAATTCGTCCACAAAATCTAAGGATTCCGTCGTTTCCCGGCGTGAGTTGTTCCACAACTTTGCCAATTCTTCATTTGGAAGATTTGCCTCTAATAAGGCTTGTTTCTACGCATCTAAAATCTTTTCATTTAAGTTGTTCTTTATTTCCATTCTTTGGCGTTAACCCAAAACCTTTTCCTTGCAATTTAAGGCATCGGCAACCACATTTGCCTTGCCTGGTTGATAACGGATCTCACAATCATAATCGTTAAGCGTTTCCATCCATATTTGCCTTGCCTGCGCGTAAAAAAAGTCTGAACCCGTGCGTAAAAATATTTAAAACGGCGTGCAAAAAAAAATTGAACCCTTACGTAAAATAATTTACTTACTGCATGATTCAAAAATAATTAAATCACAAACATTAATAAAAGCACAATGATTACAACTTTAATTACCCATCATTAAAAAGCTTAGTAAAAATATACTAATTTACCCTTATCCCAGTAAAAACAAAAACTCATTAATTAAAGCACAATGATTACAACTACTTTATAGTCTTTTAATCCATCCATTAAAACACTTTTAATCAATGGTTATATTGGTTCCTATGGTTCTCACAATTCAAGATGGTTATCATTTTACCCATCCCCTATATATATATATAATACTATATAAAGCAAATGTGATAGATAAGATTGTAATTTTGTCAAACATACAAATTTTGAAGCAATATATACAAAGAAATGAAAGCCATTTGAGAGGTTACTGGAAATAGGTGCATAATTTAAGACACTAAAAGGGTAATACATGTTTTACCATGAAATCGATTTGCTTGCATCGTGTGTTCAGGATAGAATTTGCCTCACTGGTCACCTCCCTCATAAATGGAGAATTTGGATGGTCATCTCCTACACCATAGTACTCTTTTTTTAAAGTATCTACTAACCCAAATGAAAATTAGGCTTATCAGTTTTCAACAATATACTTCTTAAGGTTTCGATTAGTGCCAGATGGTGGGGTTGCTCGATGGGGTCACGTGTGTGGCGGCTGTATTCTTGATCAAAGCTATGTCGCTGGTTAGTTTCCAAAACCCTAATTTTCAATTTCATGTTCTAATCTAAGTGACTTAGTATCCTAAATAAACCCGAATTTGAATCCCCAATCGGTCTTCTGATGCCGCGGATACTCGATGGAACCATAGAATTCCGGTGCTGAATTGAAGAGGTTTGTTTAATTAGCAAGAAACTCCCCATTTGGAGGTATTTGGATCTCATACTGGTCTCAGGTTCGTTCACCTTCTCTGGTCCATTTTAAATAAAGGTTTGAGTTTTGAAGTTGGAAAATTTTGTTTCACGTCAGAATAACAACTTTTATCTAGATGTAGTGAATGCTTGATCCAGTTGAATACAAATTCTCACCCAACCTGATCAGTTGGGCTGGTTCGATTACGGGTTTGGGTCAAAATATGTGGGTTTTTCAGATATGCGTCAGGTTGGGTTGACACGGACACATTCTATGGTGCCTATCTGTGTCTCGTATTACCAGTTTTCACAAACCATTCAAGAGTTTCATTGAAAAGCACTTCCTGTTTCAAGTTGGAACATTCTTTGCATCAAAAGAATAAGGTTCTTATTTAGTATTATGTAATTATTAATAGATGTTTATTGATCTATTTGTTTATTAATGGTTTCCATGCCGCAAATGACAACAAAGTTGCTGAAGTTTCGGATGGAATACAAAATCCTCAAATTCCTCATTTCACCCCAGGGCAACCACAGCTACAACCAGAGTTGAATGGTAAAGTTAGCATATATTCTTCATTGATCCTGCTTCATCATAGTTGTGTGTATTTTCTAAACCCACCGATTTGATTTATTACAGGGAAAAGACGGTTGCTTGTTAGTTCAATTTCCACAAGGCCTTTGAATTTCCCTTGGAATCTTTTCAGTCATGGGCACCAAAATCAAAGGGGGTTTGGGACTGATTGTGGCAGTAGTAACATTTCTCGATGGCATATGGCGGTGGGTGTTGAATACTGCAGACAAAGGTACAAGTCAATGTTCACAGTGGTGTTTGGGAGAGTTAACCATGGTCAACTGAAGTTTAGTGATCAATGACCAGTCAACGAGACTACACTTGTCAAACATCGAGTCACGTGTTTATGGGTTCGCATACGAGAGCTATAATCACAAACCCGATAACTTAGTTTATTTATTAAATGATGCAAAAAAGATCATTTTGGAGTGCAATTAGTTTTATCGGTTCGGTTTTCTCCATTTGTCAGAGCCTTTACAGATTGTTTTCACCTGGTACGTTTGCATTTATCCATATGTTCAGTTATTTGCTTCGCTTTTACCAACTGTTTTTAATCACATTGATTGAAAATGTGAAAGGTTCAGTCGAGGATTTTGTTGCTAGCAGCAAGTAACATATCCTAGCATGTTGGAATTGTTTGAGACACTTAAAGAGTTGTTTGAGAAATTTGTTCAGGCCGCATAGTGTTAAGGAACTAATTTGTGTGTTCAAATGATGCTAGAGATGATAGTACAATAGGAGTCATCGTTCTCACCGGAAAGGTACCTTTTTTATCTTACTGATAACATTGTAATGCGTTTAATTAGGGGTGGCCGGTGGGTGTGGCCGTGTGGGTTTTTGGTTGTGCGGTTTTTGTACTCACCCTATCTTTAACTGGTAATAATTTCATTTATGTTCATATATTATCTAGATGCTATACTATTGTTGTATCATGACTCTTTTAAACATATCACTGTTTCAGGTGCAAAGGCCTTTTGTAGCTATATCATGCTATTGACGGACATCTAAATGTTCTTGATTTCCAAGTAATCATCTCCATTTGATTTATGTAACAGCTATATATATAAATCAGTGCTATGTGAATTAGTGATTTCTGTTGAGTTGTTGACAACATCCCCTTTTATGGAGGGTACTTTGGGTATAAAGCTATGTAGCACGGGAACGGGTACGGGACTGGGATACGGGGACGATACGGGTGCGGGAAACGGCAAAACTCGAAAATATAAGATACGGGTACGGCAATAGTACGGCAAAAAAATATAAAATATATTAAATAGAGCCCAAATTAGATATATATTAAATAAAATCCAAAATAGAGATCGGCCAACAACCTTCTTTATTTTTCCTTTTCACTTTCACCATCTTACAAATAAACTCATTTAAGAAATATAAGAGACATTGGGCTCATATTTTAAAAACGTCCTGTTAATTTAGTGAAAAAGGCCCACAATTAATTTATTTTTAGGCCCAAATCACCAATTAAATTAGGTTATCTTTTAGTTTCCTCTTATTCTTGTCTGATTCTCTAAAGAGCCACTCAACTGCCTGAGCCGCCGTCACAAAAGAAGTCCGGCCATTTCATATTCACTGTTTTAATCTCAACTATTCTCCTCCTCCATGGAACTATGTGAGTATGTGACTATGGTTAAAACACTAAATAACGTCCCCGAAACGTCAAACGGCCGTCCCCACCTTCCCGGAATCATTTCAATGTCGTCCCCATTTTCCGGAAACGTTTGGGGGACGTCCCCATGGCGTTTCCGTCCCCAAACTGTCCACGGGACGGGTACTCAATGATCCAAGCCGTCCCGTGCTTCATAGGTATAAAGTATATTTGGCACAAAGCTCTTAGAGCTCACAACTCCAACCAAAAGCTATGACTCAAGCTAATTTTGCCAAACATAGCGTATATTCAAGTAAAATAATGCAATTTCATGCGACACGTCTCTTGTCAATCGTGTTATAAATATGTATAATGTTATTAATTGATTTAATGAGCATGCTTTAATCCCAGTACATGTGTAGATTTGACGACTTCCAGATAGAGATGGGCATAATCGGGTTTTATTATTACCCGGAACCGGTTCCAACCCGGAACCGGTTCTGCTTGAATGTCATTGGAACCGGGTATGGTGTGAACCGGGTCCGGTTCCTACCCGGGTTCACACCCAAGAATATGGAACCGTGTAGAACCGGGTACGGGTATTATGGAACCGGGTATGGTGCGGAACCGGTTCCTGACAGTAAAACCCGACTTTTTACTGTTCAGAACCGGTTCCTGACAGTCGAAAACCTTATTTTTACTGTTCAGAACCGGTTCCTGGCAGTCGAAACCTGACTTTTACTGTTCAGAACCGGTTCCTGACAGTAAAACCTGACTTTTTACTGTTCAGAACCGGTTCCTGATAAATGTTACCGTTGGGAACCGGTTCCTGGCAGTCGAAATCGGTTTTTTTATATAACCCCTCCCTACTTACCATTTCAAAACTTAACACTCACCATCATCAACTTACAAACTCAATCAGCTTCTAAAATCTTGCAAAATACCTATGGCATGCAACGAAGAAGTTGTTACGGTCTTAGAGACGAAAAGAAACCAGCTATATGGAAGAATTTTGATCTCTGTTTAATGTCCGACAGCCACGAGATGGCTAGATGCAAAGCTTGCGGAAAATTTATGAAGGCCGCAACCAACTCAACCCTTAAGAAACACACTGAGCGGCATTGCCCAGTGACGAAGGCAAAGAAAAATGAGACGGGAGAAGGTTCCGGCACCGGTTCTTCAAATGTTTGATGTAACCCGTTTGGTTTGGTGTTTTAATAAAGTTTGTGTAATGTTTCTTTCTATTGTGTTTGTTATTTTTGTGTTTCTTTCTATCGTTAGTCTCCACTTTTTCGGCTATAAGCGGTTCCAACGGTAACATTTTAACGGTATAACGGTTCCTTCTAGAACTGCATTTCCGGGTACTGATGGAACCGGGTACTACTGAAACCGGGTACGGTTAGGAACCGGGTACGGTTAGGAACCGGTTACTACCCGATTCAAATGGTAAAATTGTGGAACCGGGTTGGAACCAACGGTATTTTGAACCCGGAACCGGTTCTACTTAATGTCGGGTAGGAACTGGAACCGGTTCCAATTCGGGTTCGGAACCGGTTTTTATGCCCATCTCTACTTCCAGATCCAGTTATGTATTGTTCAAACCAGTTTTGGATTGTTAGATTTAGATCCTTTTTTTTTCTCAGACTGTATATGTTTTTTTCGTTGATTTCGATTTTGTCCATCAGGTTTGTCTAATTATGCAGTCCTAGCCAAATTTTAAATTTTTACCACGTCCGTCCCCGACAATCTTGAAACATGTCACTTGCATCCTTAAAACTGATGTCCGGTATGCCAGTTTCGTGCTTGTGGTTTGTCCATTTATGCCCATAGATTTTAATAGACATTGAGTTTTTGAACGAAACTGACATGTTTCACGAATGTCAAGGACGGAAATGATACAAATTTGGCATGGACTGGCATTCTTAGCAGAGCCGGCCTTGAGAATTCGTGTACCCTGTTCGAGCTCGAAAAAACATGCCCTTAGGCCTTAACGAAATTGGGTGTTGGGTTCTAAAGGTCTAAACCTAATGCTAAAGGGGTTAATAACTAATCTAAACCATAAGAATAGTTTTGTAAGTAGGCCTATGTTGGTGTGTGTATGGATGTACCTATTAAAAAATATTTTACAAATACGTATCAGGAATTTTTCATAAAAAACGTGCCCCTCGAAATATCGGGCTCTGGCCGGTGGTCCTCCCTACCCACTCTTAGGGCCGGCCATGATTTTTAGACAAACCACATGGACGAATGGACGAATATGACAATGAATTCTATTTTTTTACCCCGCTGCAATGCGCGGGCCTCCCACTAGTATATATATATATATATATATATAATATATATATATATATATATAAACTATAAATACTACTCACTCTTTAAATTGAATATAGATGCTGCTTATCGTTTTGATACCTTTAATCTAGTAAGATTATGGAAACTAACAATTTAGTTTAAAGCCAACTGTTAGCCACCAGTCTCCGACAATGTGAACCAATATCAATTTTTTAGGTTTATGTACATGACAAAACGTGCCTCTAAACTCTAAAGTAGTCAATATAACAGGGTATGTTTTTATATACTATTTTATAGGATTTATTATTTAATTATAATGAAACAAACCCTTTCATTTATTTTAGAGTAAATTACAAGTTTTGTTTTTTAAGTATGTCTAAAATTACAGACGGTGTCATTTACCTTCAAAACTGATGAGTTTTTTACTTAATGTTGTAATTTTTTGAACATTATGTCCTTTAGGTCAAACCAGTTAAATTTTTTTGTTAAATCTGATTATGTGTAAGGCATATGAGGGTACTATTACCATTTCATCTTTTCAGGGACTATTGTGTAAAACAACTTATGTTTAAGGACTAGTTTGTAATAAAGAAAAAGAAATATAATCTTGGTCTCTCTCTCTCTCTTAACTGAAAGTCCTCTCTCTTCTCTCTCTCTAACACAATCTGTCTCTCTCTAGCACAATCTGAAGGCCAAGAGTCCAGACCCAAACACAATAATCACCACTGTAAAATTCCAAATACAATCATCACCATCGTATTCCAAACACAATCGGCCTTCTCTCTGTCTTTTATGGAATAACAACAAGAAGATGGAGATGACAAAGCATAATTTCGCCGGAAACATCAAACCCGAATTTCGCTGGAGCAGCGGAAGCACAACCAGACGCCGGAAGATGAAGACGGACGGCGGCAGATGGTGGTGTTGACAGTGGCGGTTGTAGTTAGGGTGGGGGCGGTGGTGGCTAGTGGCTTCGGTGGTGGTTGGGTATAGAGAGAAGAGAGAGGGGGCGTTGGCAGATGGTGGTGTTGACAGTGGCGGTAGTAGGTGGGGTGGGGGCGATGGTGGCTGGTGGCGCCGGTGGTGGTTCGGTATAGAGGGAGATGGTGGATGCGGTGGTGGATGATTGTTTCAGGGGTGGGGATGGTGGTTGAGGTGGAGGTTGATGGTGGTAGAGGGAGAGGGAATAGTAGATAGCTAGAGAGAGTTGTAGATAGAGATAGATAGAGTTGTAGACAGATGGATAATATATTAATAATAGTTTTTAAAGAATAATATTAAATATATAGGTAAAAAGACAAAAATACCCTTCGGTGAGCAGATTTAACCAAAAATTTTAACTGGGTTTGGCCTAAAGGACATAACGTGCAAGAAATTACAACATTAAATACAAAACTCATCAATTTAGAAGGTAAAGGACACCGCCTGTAATTTTGGACATACTTAAAGGACAAAACTTGTAATTTACTCTTTATTTTATACTAGTTTTTGCCACCCGCGCTTCGCAGCGGAAAAGCATCGCATGTCACCGATCTAGAAGGACCATGTTTTTGGTTCATGACGACATCAATATGGTACTCGCAGCTAGTATAACAAACGAAAGAGAAACACAAAAAATAAAGTCGTGATACATATCTAAAATCCTAAGAACATTTTGTACGAATAGAAAACTTCACAGCCAATTTTTAACAAAGTTTATGAAATCTTGGGCTTACAATGTTAGACCACACCAAGTGCAGTACATGATTTACAAAACACCAAAAACATTACTGACCCATACTTGAAACATCCATGCTACACCATTGGGACCATAACACATTAATCCCTTTTGCTCGATTCCTGACCCAAGTAAAGCCCAAGTGTCTAATCTGTTGTTTCGCCCCTTCCAGATTAGGTTCCTTCTGTTTGAATACCAAGTTATTTTGACAACTTAATATGACCCAAATCGCTACCTGCATGATTGAATGAAGGAGCTACTTCCATTTTTATGTTCCCCTGGACATAAGTGTGTCTTAAAGAGACCATTTAGGCTGATAAAAAGATTTCCGTTTGGATCTCTGCTTCATGAAGCCACATAATCTCAAATTGCTGTAGTTTTGTTTAGATTATGTTGAGATCAGTTAAAATTACACAACACTTCTACTTAAACCTGCTGTACCAATTGCATACACTTCACAGCAAGCAGGAATCAGGCTTCTAAATTTAAGAAGTGTAAAAGCAAATAGGGTAGCTAGGATTCGAACCCAGGACTAGTGGGTTACGATGAAGCATGGTTTCCAGTACACCATGTCACATCTTTATGATAAGATCTATTCATATATATTTATATACTAATGCGGCAATCGATAAAAGAAATAAAGAATCTAGTAGTTGGCAACCGCCAATTCCACCGATAGTTGCCAACCACTATTCCCGCAATGTGAATTGTATGTAAAGGTAATTGGGTGATTTATATGAGTTTATTATAAATCCAACCTTGATGTTGAAGTTGAACTAACACAAGTTACGTGTGTAATTTTTTATGGTAAATTTATTTTATAAAAGATGGTAAATTTGACCAAATTTTGTAAACTCAATGACAAATCGGCCTACAATGAGCAAGTTTATTTTCAACGTTTTTTTCTAACAAAGAAGTATGATGGGTTGAAATTATGCATATTTACTTATTTAGCATTTAAGCACAGATCCATTCTTATTGGGGTTTAAAATGAAACAAACGAATAATACATGCTTTCTTATTAAACACTTTTTAGCAGCTAAAATTTCACTACACATGTTTTTTTTAGAATTTGAAACCATAACTACTTGGTTGAGAAATACACTACTTTGCCACTAGGCTATCCTGTTTGGGACCTTTCTTTTTAGACATGAATTGGTCATGTATATGATAAAGATGGTTACATGCATTGTCACTAAATTGAATATTGTAATAAAAAGGCACACTAATCGAATTGGAAACGAACCATTAGGTGTCAAGACTTCAAGTAATAAAAAGGCACACTATTCGAATTGGAAACGAACCATTAGGTGTCAAGACTTCAAGATTGATTGGGGAAAGATTAGTGATTAGTCGACTAGGAATGGTGATTAGTAAGGTGGATACACAGATTTTTAAGTGAATTATAGATCAAAATGTCAATATTAAGGGTAAATGTGTTTTACTTGCCCATTTTTTATAGTTATACAAATTACCATGTTGTTTTTGTAGGAGTAACATGTACATCTTGTCAAAAAGGTAGATATTGCATGCTAGTGTTGTTGGATATTTATGTCCGGTTCGATAAGTCAACGCTACCGGCTGGGTCTTGACCCGTAAGAGTAACACTGTGGGCAACGAACTAAAATCCACTTAACTGGCTTAATTGGTAATTACGAACGATATGCGAAACGGATCATAATTATATTTATGATCATGAGCGGATTTATATTATTAATACTCGTTATTAATAATATAATTGTTTATCTTAACTGATAAACTTGAGAGACGGGTACATGGACCGGGTGAGACGGGTATACTCATCTCGCCACTTGTCGCACATGCACCCACGCTACGCCACTTGTCGCGCATGCACACTCGCATCGCCACTTGTCGCGAATGCAAGAGTCTTGGACATTTGTCATGCATGCATAATCTCTCTGCAATTTGTTGCACATGCACGTGCATGTCCGCCACTTGGCAAGCATGCATGAACCTTCATCTACTATTTAAATGGCACTAGGTCTTGCATTTGAGAGGTTAGAAGAATTAGCACAAAACTCTCTAAAACACCCACAATTACTACCGCCACCGCCGGACACCTCCGCTGTCGCCACCACCACTGTCGGACACGTCCGCCGCCGTCACCACCGCAGCCGACCACCGGTTGCCGCCGCCAGTGCCGCCGTCCACCGACGCTGCTACCGGCCTATACCTGTGTTTCGTTTGTTCGTTTCACTAGCACGTGTTCGTTGAACCTCGGTGTCTCGATCGGTTAGTCATTAACCGAGGTATATCTTTCTCATCGGTAGTTAGATGATATTATCAATGTGCTCGTATTTGCATGTAACCAAATCCTGTCCGGGTTTCGTTTATTTTTGACCACTCGTTTATTTACAATGCATTTTATTAATTAACTCACTTAATTAATTTACTATTATTTATTGAACTGGGTTTTAATAAATAAAAATTTAACTGATCACCACGGAAAACCAACAGTGGTATCAGAGCTTGGTTACAACGTACGAGTCGGTACCGGTCTTTTAACCGGAATTAGAACACAAACTTTAATTATTTTAAAATTTCTGGTCAAAATAATTTTAAAGGGCAACTTTAGTTTTGGTCAAGATTTTATTTGTGTTGCTTGACCAAAAGATTGCTTGATATATTTTGTGATTGTTATGAAATATGTAAATCTGACCCGACCTTGTTTTGTGGTTTTATATTTTATTCGGTTTTGTAATTATATTTTATGGCCATCTAGATGGTTCAAAGTTGTAATAGATAGGGTTTCTTCCTTTATTGTAATTTGTAAAATTTTGTAATAAACGAAGACCCGAAGACAAAATCGAGGACGCTAAACAGGAGTCATGAAGTCAGTAGGAGTTGCTCGAGACGACTGGATGCACTCAAGTCCATCCTTGTGGTTGTTTGTGTGTTGTGACCTTGTGACCCATTTGATCTTGCTATTAGGCTCTAGCAAGATCAAACAATTTTTGGCCATATAGATTTATATATTTATCTTGCTATTGTGGTTGCCTTTTATCTTATAAGTTGTTATAACATAACTAACCTAAATACCAACATGATTTTAAAAGGAGTTTTAAAATATTAAGAACAATCACATTAAAACAAGTTCTAAATTGTTTTACAACTTGTTAAAATTTTGTTATAAAACTAAGGTTGTTTTTGAAAAATAAACAAATAACCAATTAAGTTTTGCAAAATTCAATTTTCCAAAACTATTAATAGTTTTCTATTAATTTAAAATTGGTTATTTCAAGTCGCGACAAACTTAGTTTTAATAGGTTATTTAAAACTAAGTGTCCTGAGAGATGAAATGGTTCATCAAGATGTCACGACTAAAATATATACTAAAATTGGCTCTCACGACCCTATTGGGTAAAAATTAAAATTAACACATAATTAAAATCGAAGGTCTATGTCATCCTATTACTAGTAACACTTGGGGCATAATGCAAACCATCAGTGTTGGGCCACAGCACGACACTTAGTGTCTAGTTTATTCTTCCAAGGTGCAAGGGCTTCGTCGACACATCCGGCCCTTCCACATGTGACCGTTTTAGGACGACTATTACTTTTCTTCTCGTGTTACGTGCTACAGCTGTCTCGAGAACAAAAGTGGCATAGATGAAGCTAAACGTATCAATGCATAAACAAGAGTTGTATTAGCGGCCTCATACCTGAGAGTTGTGCTCTTCTCACAATTGACAATCGTTGTCAGTCTGCTTGAACCCTTTGCTAATATTGCGTGCTACAGCTGCCTTTAGAAAGAGCTTCTAACCGGATTCCCATTCCTTGTTCTAATTACTGTAATGGGTCATTGATTAAATAAGGAAATATACATCGAAAATACTAATTAAAATCCTTGCTTATATAATATGTAATGGGTCACTAATTAAATAAGGAAATATACATCAAAATACTAATTAAAATCCTTGCTTATATAATAGATGTCTTAAGAAAACAACTCCTTCACTCTCAAGTCTATGCTTGAAAAAGAAAAATTGAATAACACCAACTTTCTCGAATGGCACCGCAATCTGAGAATAGTTCTCAAAATGGCGAAACAACTATGCATCTTAGATGGCCCAATCCCTATCGAGCCTGAAAGTAACACTACTGCTGCTCGCAAGGCACTGGAAAAGCATAACGGGGATGCCATTGAGGTAGCCTGACTTATGCAAGCCACCATATCTCCTGAACTTCAGAAGAACATGGAAGATAAAGATGCTTATGACATGATTTAACAGCTGAAAGGGATGTTTTAGAAACAAGCCTGACAGGAGCGATATGACACCATGAAACAACTCATAAGCTGTAAAATGCTGGAAGGATCATGTGTCAGTACTCATGTGATTAAGATGAAAGGATACATTGACCAAATGAACAAACTTGGTTATCCCCTGCAAGAGAAATGCAGCGGACTCCATCTTGAACTCTCTCCCTAGCTCATATGACCAGTTCATTATGAACTATAATATGAATGCGTGGGTGAAGACTGTGCCTGAGCTACATGGTTTGCTCAAAACGGCCAAGATGAACATACATAAAACCAACCAAGTTCTGATGGTGAAGTCTGGTGGTGTTAAGAAGCCCAACAACAAGAAAATAGATCATAAGAGCAAAGACAAGAGAAAGGTTGTTGTTACTGCCAGAAATGCCACCAACAACAAGCATATTGCAAAACCACACCCTCTTGAGGAGTGTAAATGCTTTGAATGCTACCAAATGGGGCACTGGAAAAGAAACTGACCACAGTATCTAGCCAAGCTAAAGACGAACAAGGCCAATAACATTGGCACTTCTTTTAGTATGCTCATTTATGTTATTAAGCTTTTCTCTGTTTCTAGCAACACATGGGTATTTGATACCGGATGTGGTTATCACATCGTTAATGTCACAGCCCCCGACCCCACTCTAGGAGCGGGAACCGTGAACCAGTCAAGTATACCGGTGTTTATTAAATACGCAGCGGAAAATATCATCAGGATCGTAGTTAGGAAATAATTTCAGAGATTGTAAAACACCAACTTTTATTAATAAATAAATGTACTAACACCCATATTCCATTCAAATGTTTTTATAGGGATAAACCCTATATAATAAATATAAATTTATTCTTTTATTCAGGTAATTATAGCCACTTTATTTAAGCCTTCAGTGCTCCATAGCTGGCATCTGTTATTTTCACAGCAGGTTACCTGAAACGCGTTTTAAAAATATTTTATCAGCAAAAAATACTGGTGAGTTCATTCCATTTTATAAAATGACACATTGTTATATTTTACAATAGCAATGGTGATTACATTGTTTTTATCTAACAAAAACTCAACCAGTATTTGTCATGATGGCAGTTTCAATGACTGTGGTCATATTACTATTGGCTATCTCGTTGTCCAATAGTAACGTTGGACTCAGTAATTTATACAAAACCCCACTATACCGACAGTAATTGCATATTACAAAGACTTAATCACTGTAAATACAACTAAAAAATATTTGAGGTTTTGTAAAGCACTTTAGTAAAAAAAAGAGAATGACTCACAAACGGTGAGAAAAAAAAGAGAATGACTCACTTGGTAACTTTAGGGTCTAACTACAGGTCTCCTGGTATAATCTTGAGCATAACTCCCGAGCTCTTAATAAAATATTTAATGCACTCGTGTTAAGTATAGTAACCCAATTCAACTTTATCAATACACCCGAGACAGAACCCCAACTTAGTTTACAAAGCATAGCCTTTATCAGGCACGCTTTGACATCAGTTGCTGAGTTCAAGATTAATCGAACAAAGTATTGATTTAGTGATCAGGAGTTAAAACACTTAAAACAGAACATGGATTTAAAGTATTAGGGGTGAAATACTAAAAAAGTAAGTTATAGAAGAGAAAGAGAGGGAGAGCAAGAGAGAGCAGAAAGGAGAGCGAGAAAAAGGAAGAAGTTGAGTTTCAATTTATACTAAACTTCAAACTTGGTGCTCACGTCTTCCATTTACACACACATTTCAATTTTCATATTTTGATTATTTTATTTATATATATTATAATTAATTAAGTTGCTCAACTCATTTATCGCTTATAACTTCTAAAATATGACGTTTTATAAAACAATGAATATGCCATTAGAACGAGCATATTTTTATCTACATTTTGACCTAAGTTTCATTAAAAACGGAGTAAGGTCAAATATAATGTATTTTTATTATTTATAATTTTTAAACGGTTCCTATATTTGTCTAAATACCTCATATTTCTAACAGTCAACTTACCCGTGATCTACCCGTTTAATAATATTAGTTTCTATATACTTTATTTTAATTTTTGTAAATAAAATTTTTGGAGATGTTACAGTTAATGTCTTGCAAGAACCTGAAAGTGGAAGAAACTGAAACAAGGCGACATGGAACTCATAGTTGGTGATGGAAAGAGAATTCCAGTACTGGTAACTGGAACATTTTTTTTTCATGTCTTTTTGGCCTTGTAGTTATTTTAAATAACTGTTTGTTTGCACCTGGTTTGAGCAGAAACATTATTCTAGTTCTTCACTATTTGAACAAGGATTCAAGTACGTTCTAATGGAATTTCCATTTCTGCCTACTTGAATAATGTCTTTTATTTTGAGGCTAAACCTCGAAATGGTATTGATGTTCAAATAAATAATAACATATATCATCTTTCTAAGCGTAACAAAGCTGGTATAAATGAAACATAATTTTGGCATTGTAGACTTGGCCACATAAGTAAGACACGCATAAAAATAGGTCCAGTCTGAAGGGATTCTTGAATCTGTGGACGGGACTCCTTTGATGATTGTGAATCTTGCTTAACTGGCAAACTCACAAAGCACCCCTTCGCCAGTGTTGGTGTACGGACCAATGGTCTTCTAGTACTCACTCACACTGATGTATGTGGCCCTTTCAGAACCACGACTATAAACCATGAGGGATACTTCGTTACTTTTATCGACGATTATAGTCGATATGCTTATGTCTGTCTTATGAAGCATAAGCATGAAACTTTTGAAAAGTTCAAAGAATTTCAAAACGAAGTAGTAAACCAGCTTACTAGAAAGATAAAAGTACTTCGATCAGATCGAGGTGGTGAATACCTCAGCTTAGAATTTCTCGATTATCTAAAGGAAAGTGGAATAGTTTCACAACCCACTCCACCAGGCACACCCCAACTTGATGGCGTGAGTGAAAGGAGAAATCGAACCCTACTTAATATGGTTCGATCGATGATGTGTAGAACTAACTTGCCTCACTTATTTTGAGGTCATGCTCTTATGACCGTTGCTCGCATTGTCAATTCAGCTCCGATTAAGAAGGTAAACAAAACACCATATGAGATATGGAATGGTCGTAAACCTGATTTGGAATACCTTGGAGTATGGGGATGCGAAGCATACATCACAAGTGATTCTAGTGATAAGCTTGATCCTCGAGGCGAAAAGGTTGTTTTTGTCGGATACTATAAAAGAAGCGGATATTATTTCTACCATCCTGATGCAAATGTGATTTCCATCAAACGGAAGGGACACTTTCTCGAGGAAGAACTTCTTAATCGAGAAACTGGAAATAATATTGTTGGTCTTGAAGAAATTCGAGAACCACAAACAACCGCTAATGAAGTCGGACCATCTGACAACAAGTAGTTGTTGCCAATGAATCAGACATAAACACAGACGTTCGCAAAAGTAGTAGAATTCAAAAGAACCTGATAGATACCCTGCATCTAAATGGTCCTAAAGTCTTATTAGTAGCTAAGTCAAATGACGAACCTGCTAACTAGAAATCTTCTATCTTAGATCCAAAATCTGAGAAATGGCAGAAACCATGAACGGCGAGATGCAATCTATGCTTGACAATCAAGTATGGGACTTGGATGAGCTACCCCCGATTGTCGGGAAAGAGGGAGCAAATGGATTTTCAAGAGAAAACCGATATGCATGGAAATATCCACACCTATAAAGCACCACTAGTTGCGAAGGGTTTCACTCAAACTCAAGGAATTGACTTTTATGAGACCTTCTTGCCTGTTGCTATGATTAAATCAATTTGGATACTGCTTTCCGTTGTTACGTACTATGATTACGAAATATGGAAAATGGATGTCAAAACCGCTCTTCTTAATGGACATCTCTCTGAAGATGTCTCT
Organism: Scalesia atractyloides; assembly: GCA_947069175.1. Classification (NCBI taxonomy): domain Eukaryota; kingdom Viridiplantae; phylum Streptophyta; class Magnoliopsida; order Asterales; family Asteraceae; genus Scalesia; species Scalesia atractyloides. The sequence continues at coordinate 59,111,376 of CAMTDV010000014.1, forward strand.
ATGGTTCAGCCTGAAGGTTTTGTCGATCCTAAATATCCAACTAAGGTGTGCAAACTAAAAAAGTCCATTTATAGACTCAAGCAAGCATCTCGTGGCTGGAATCTTCGTTTTGACCAGAATATCAAAAAGTTTGGTTTTGTCAAGAATGAAGATGAGCCTTGTGTTTACAGAAAGGCTAGTGGGAGCACCATATCATTCCTCATCCTGTATACGGATGATATACTAATCATTGGAAACAACATCCCTATGCTTAATGAGGTTAAACACTATTTAGGATCTTGCTTCGCAATGAAAGATCTTGGAGAAGCTACTTACATTCTGGGAATCAAGATCTAGAGAGATAGATCTAAACGGCTTCTAGGGCTAAGTCAAAGTACTTACATAGATGAAATGATGACACGCTTTAAGATGTAAAACTCCAAGAAAGGAGGTGTTCCTATGACTAAAGGAACCGTGTTGAACGAATCCCAATCTCCTTCAACAGACATGAAATTAAGCAAATTGAAGCAGTTTGATATGCTTCAGCGATTGGTTCTATCATGTATGTTATGTACTAGACCTGACATCTTGTATGCTTTAAGCATGACCAGTCGTTTTCAGCAAAGTCCTGGCATTGCCCATTGGACTGCAGTAAAGAAAATTCTGAGGTACTTGAGAAGAACCAAAGATATGTTCTTAGTGTTTGGAGGAGTGGAAGAAGAGCTCACTGTAAGGTTTTACACTAATGCTAGCTTCCAAAGTGACCGAGATGATTCTCGCTCACAATTAGGATTCGTATTCACTCTCAATGGAGGAGCTGTTTGCTTGAAAAGCTCCAAACAGAGTGTAGTGGCAAATTCTACCACTGAATCCGAATATATTGCTGCATCGGATGCTGCAAAAGAAGCTGCTTGGATGAAGAAGTTCATCACCGACCTCAATGTGGTTTCGAGTATTCAAAAACCCATCGAGGTGTTCTGTGATAACACAGGAGCCATTGCTCAAACCAAGGAGCCCAAATCTCATCACAGGGCTAAGCACATTCTAAGAAAGCTCCACTATATACGGGAAATACTGGAATGAGGAGACATCTTAATAAGCAAAGTAGACACAGATCAAAACCTAGCAGACCCGTTCACTAAACCGAAGACTCAGGACAAGCATGACCAACATAGGAATGCTATCATTCTTAGATTGGCTAGCCATTTGTTTTGATTTAGTATTTGGATGTACGAACATTCAAACAGTTGTACCTTTTGAATTCACATTTGATTTACTGGTTAAATGCAAAGTTTGAATCTTACAAATGTGTTCGATTTTAATACGTTTAATCCATGAATCTTGTATTCTAAATTATCCTTAGTCGGTTAGACTCGTGGGAACGACTCTGAATTAAGACTATTCTGACTTTCGACTCAAGGAGTTGACTTCCAAATTCACAGACCTCATTATGAATGATGTTGGATGTAACTCGCATCAAATCATCTTCATGGATCTTAGTCATAAGATGTATTTGATTTTGGTATACTCATTTAGTATCCTCTGACCTGAGATACATACTAGAACTTTCGTTTACTAAAGACTATTCTTTGATCAGTGTCAACCGTTGTCGCGTAACTGCCAGTCATAAAGGCATTGGTTAGGAGTAGTTCTGAAGTTCAGTGGGGGAGTTGTATGTAGTCAAGATGGGAATCTGTACTCTTACAATATATGTAACAGTTAGACATCTGGGCGCCCTCGTTGATTCAAACTGGTGAAGTGTAAGGCCTTACCCAAACTTACTGTGTGTTTGATTAGACCACTTTAATTCATGACGAGAACGATAATGATTGAACGCCATGTGAAATTGAATCTGGTCCATGTCTCATTGTTCAATTGATGTCTTATACAGAAAGGATAGATGACGATGATTGTCATAAGTCTATAGTCTTCAAGTAGCAAGCTTTTGCTGAAGGGAAGATACCTTGGTTACTGACTTTAAAGTGTCATGACCTATTGGGGGCAGCTATGTGTAGCTTGAGCACCGCTGGCTGTCTGCGTTGAGTTCTTATCGGAGACCGTCCAGGTGGGAGTTGTTAGATATTTATGTCCTGTTCGATAAGTCAATGCTACCGACCGGGTCTTGACCCGTAAGAGTTACAAAGTGGGCAACGAACTAAAATCCACTTAACTGGTAATTACAAACGATATGCGAAACGGATCATAATTATATTTATGATCATGAGCGGATTTATATTACTAATACTCGTTATTAGTAATATAATTGTTTGTCTTAACTGATAAACTTGTTGCGGGTATTAACTGAGAGACGGGTACATGGACCGGGTGAGACGGGTATACTCATCTCGCCACTTGTCGCACATGCACCCACGCTACGCCACTTTTCGCGCATGCACACTCGCACCGCCACTTGTCGCGCATGCAAGAGTCTTGGACATTTGTCATTCATGCATAATCTCTCTGCCATTTGTCGCACATGAACATGCATGTCCGCCACTTGGCGAGCATGCATGAACCTCCATCTGCTATTTAAATGGGACTTGGGTCTTACATTTGAGAGGTTAGAAGAATTAGCACAAAACTCTCTAAAACACCCACAACTACTACCACCACCGCCGGATACCTGTGAACTTGGATGATAAAACTAGAAAAGAAAACTATATAAACCCAATAAACGAATACAAGATATATAAAGTTCAATTTAACTAGAAGATGACTATTAAATTACAAAGAAACGCCAGGTAAACGGGCAACAAGCTGCGCACAACCCCATTTTGAATTGCAAAGCTGATCTTTTTAACGACAAAGTGACTCTTAAGGGTCGAGAAATTAATATTCACAAATATAATTCAAAACATTTGTTTAGTGAAATTATTTATTTATTGATAAGAGATTTGATGAATTGAAAGATTTAGGAGCATAAGGATATTAGTTATCTATAGATCATTTCTATAATTGAGTTTATTGTAATATAAGTGTGTTCTTAAAGAAATATTATTTATAAGAATAAAAAAAAATATTGAGATATGAATAAAAATTATGTAAAGCATGTATCGGTATGGGTGTTTTGTATACACACTTTATTAGTTAGCCAATGAGAAAGAGATTTTTATGATTGGATGAAAAGTTGAGCAATGAGGGGAATGTCGTAGTGAGTAAAGTCAAAAATCTCCACGCATACATTAACCACTCTCATATGGCCGAATACCACCAACCACTACAAGACATTTACAAAACTTTCAACATTTGTAATTTGCATCTTATTATTTTTATTTTATTCAAATTCGAATATTATATACTTTTATAATAAAAATCAAATACATTATAAGTTAACATGGAGGTATTAATTTCTTTTATTTTTAATCCCTTTCAGGCTCTTACTATTTTCACATTAATATATAACCCTCTTCACTCTATTATTCTCTATATATTTCTATGTATATATAAAGAGAGATAGAGAGGAGAGATGTGGGAATATTAACTCCCTTTTTTAAGGGTAACCTTCACTCCTACTTAACACTAATAATTATAAAATAGGTTCATTGCGAGATTTGATCCTTTGCCCTCTTCTCTAATACTCATATCTCTACCAATTGGCTAGCCCCATATTGATAAAATTTCTTTATAAAACAAAATAGGATAGACTTCTAAATCGAGCTATGAGCATATGATTTAAGAATTTGATTTGGATGCATCTCCTTTATTTTTTTAATATCTTCTTCAACAAAATAGAAAAAAATATATGTTTAAGTTCGGTTTTTATAAAAGTTGTAGAAAAAAATAGTTGTGCTTAGGGATTCTTGCATCTGCACCATAATAATTGTGTAACCAAACACCATGAATAAATGGTGAAAATTATATAACCATAGTATATTTCTCTCTCGTCATGGTTTATGAGATGGGGCGGCGCACAGAAGACGACGACGGGGAAGGCCCGTGGAATCAAGCTACCGGAAGAAAATGTAATCGTAAGCCATACGTCAGGAAGAATCACTTCGAGTTTGACAACGTCACCACTTTCTTTGTCTCAAACCTCCCGAGTTACTGCACTAGGGGAGAAGTTTGGGATGAGTTTCGGATCATCGAAAATCTTAGGGACGTCTTCATACCCAAGAAAGTGGACAGACAGGGGAACCAATTTTCCTTCGTTCGTTTCGAAAACATCGGTGACCTTGGAAAAACACTAGAAGTCCTAAACAAGATCAAGATTAAAGGTGCCAAACTAGCGGTTGACTTGTCCAAGTTTAGAAGAGATGGTAAACGTTTCGACAACAATACTGGGAAACCAGTGGACAAAGCAAAAACGCCACACTCCCGAACCAACCATACCAAGGCTCCGAATCAGGTAAGCGCCCCCAACGGGGGAGGAGGTAAAGGCCCGTTTTCAGGTAACGTTTGGAACACCAACAATCTATTTCCAGTTAACATCTCTCGCCCTTCTCCGGTTAAGGTTGTGAATTTCTCTGGCTCACCCTCGCACACCAGTAAAGCATGGGAAGCCAATACTTTACTTGTTGAGGCCAAAGATATCAACACCTTAGGTAACCTGTCGGAAATTTTATGCAATGTTTCTCACTACCTAGCCGACATTAGATACGTGGGTGGGCTTAAGTTTTTTATGTCCCTCCTACATAAGAAGCATTGTGTGGCTTTCCTTAAACATTATCATGATAAGCAATCCAAGTGGTTCACTTCGACAGTAAGATGGGACGGGGTTGCGGTATCCTTCAATAGGATAGCTTGCTTACGTATCGACGACGTTCCTCCACACGCCTGGAATAGAGAAGTGTTTAACACAATTGGAAACAATTTTGGTAGAGTGGTATACCCCTCGTTGGTCGATGACAAAGATTGCAACTTATCGTTTGAAATTATTGGAGTTCTAGTTGATTCAGGAAAGCAAATTATGGAGGAAATCGTAATCATTTGGAGTGGGAACCAGCATCCGGTTTGGATCTCTGAGGTAATGCAAGACTGGGTTCCAGATTTCATCAAAGCGAGTAAAGGACTTCTGAACCAAGATTATGTTACTGTTTTTACTTCCACTAACCCACTTGTAGGTAAAAGTACGACGCCGGCTAGCGAAGCAACTCCGGGATCAAGCGATGTTGGAAATCCGACGAGACCAGAGGCGGTTTCGGGGGCGCGCGAATCGGAGGCCTATGTTGAAACGCCGGTGACTAATATTAATACTTTTACAGTGACTAACCCTTCTGCAGGTACAGTACATCATCAACCGGATTCACAGTTCCGACAACAATGGTTGATGGTACTACGGCGAGAGAACTGGGGGTCCCGCCGGTGCATGACTCCACGACCGCAACTGAAACGTCGGAGCATAACGGTCCTGAAGTTGAACCGGTTCTCATGGATACCTCGGTTGATGTTCTGTCAAACAACATTAATGGTGCCAATTCTCTATGTCTAGGGAATGGTGCTACTAATACAGGTAATGGGATGTAACAACTCCAAATTTCCGTTGTTATTTATTTCCATATATTTCTGTTTGTATCTATCACTTGTATTCCGAGATTTGGATTATCAAAAGTTTATGTTAATGAATTGTATTTTGTCGCATCTATATCACATTTAATCGCTTATTAATCACTAATTCAACGCAATCACAAGTAGTTATGCTACTTTACGAGCCGAGTGGGTTATTATTAATATAACGGTCCTGAAGTTGAACCGGTTCTCATGGATACCTCGGTTGATGTTCTGTCAAACAACATTAATGGTGCCAATTCTCCATGTCTAGGGAATGGTGCTATTAATACAGGTAATGGGATGTAACAACTCCAAATTTCTGTTGTTATTTATTTCCATATATTTCCGTTTGTATCTATCACTTGTATTCCGAGATTTGGATTATCAAAAGTTTATGTTAATGAATTGTATTTTGTTGCATCTATATCACATTTAATCGCTTATTAACCACTAATTCAACGCAATCACAAGTAGTTATGCTACTTTACGAGCCGAGTGGGTTATTATAATAAACACTTGTGCCATTGCATCACTTATCTCATCGCATCGCAAAAAACGCAGTTAATTATGTGGGATTATGTTTTATATGTGTTATGTTTATTTATGTTATGGTTCGATATCGTTAAAACGCTCGTACGCTCGCGTAACTCGCTCTCTCTCAATTCAATAGTAATATAACGCTTAACGCTTTGCTAAAACGCTTAATATAACTATCTAATACGAACCGAATCGCCAAACGAACTCTTAACGCGAAATAATCGAACAAAACTTGGCCCTTAGGTCAAATTCGGCCGAACTTGTGCATCACAAGTTTGCCCGAACTTGTCTGAGCCTTCATAATTCTTCAGAATCTAACAAGTCCACCCGGACTTGTCTCAAAAAGCAAGAAACAAGCAAGTTCGCTCGAACTTGTAGCAAGTTCGCCCGAACTTGATACAAGTTTGCCCGAACTTGAGGTTTCAGGCCACCTTTTTACCTCACCTATAAATACCCAGCTCCTCTTCTTATTTGAACTTGCTGCAAGTTCGCCCGGAGCTCCCCAAAACCGAAACCCTTTGTTTTCTATGTAAGATTCAACTCGTTTTCAAGCTACAACAACGTTTTACAACGATTTTGCACAAGGCTTTGCCTTCGTTTTCATCAAATCTCTTCTATTTACGAAAATCTTCATCTTTTTTATGCAAAACTTCTGTTTTTCACTTAGATCTATGCTTAGATCTAAGTAAAACCTTTAAACATCGATTTTTACACATTATTTGGACTAAATGACGTATGTTTATTTCACTTTGAAGTGGAACGAGGCGTTGTCAAGCTAGATCTCAGATCCGGAAGCACAAGGATGAAATCATCACTTTGCACAAACTGGACTAAACCGTTCTAACCTTCAAGTTCGCCCGGATTAGTCCAAGTTTCTGTAAAATGGCTAAAACTCGCTCCAAAAGACCTCTTCAGCCTTGGTTTTGCTCAGTAGCCTAAGGTTGGAGGGATGGACACTCGATTTCCTCAGAAAACGACGCGAAACTGCACGATTTGGATACTAAAACAGTCAAGTTCGCTTGGAATACATCAAGTTCGTTCAAACTTGTCACCAGATTGTTAACCAAGTTTGCCCGAACTTGATCAACATTTGTCAGAAATCACACAAGTTCGTCCGAACTTGTATCCCCTTCATCAAACAGGACAAGTTCGCCCGAACTTGTCTAGTTTCTCAAGAAACATGACAAGTTCGCCCGAACTTATACATGCAGTAAGTTAGTTAGTCAAGTTCGCCCGAACTTGTACCCAAAGGTACAAGTTCGCCCGAACTTGTCTACTGCTCCTTCACTCGTTAACCGTTTCAGCAATTCGAAAGACTGATGCACTTCTGTTCACTTACAGGCTAAACCGGCGCTCTTCGCAACTCATCTCAGATCCCGTCTCATCTTCCAATTCGCACCGACAGTGAGTATACTTGAACCCCTTTACGCTTAAACGCACTTTTGGGTGTCACATATGTTTATATATCAAAATACATCACACAATTCAACTCTTAATCGCAGCCCCGCTATTACATGACTATACGTGAAATCTGTTGAATTGTATGTATTACTTGATTGCTTGTACGCCACCCTTAACATGATAGTATACTAGAGGTTGACCCGCCACCCGGAGGCCCGGGGTTGTTAAGGCTCGCATTTTTCATTTCTCATTTATTTTCTCTTTTAGGATGTGGACACTTATTCGCATGCCTCGATCAATCACGGTTTGTTGGTTTACTTGAATCTAAGTAGTTACATAGTTCACAACTCTTACGTATGTCATGCGGTGTATGCTAAACGCTTCTATATCTATTATGTACGCAAACCTGTATGCTCACCTTTAATTAATTGTATTGACGTTTTATTTTAACATATGTGGCAGGTTGAGGACATTAGCTATGGTTGCTTAGTTTAGGATTACTTTTAGAATCTCGTTGTAATAAAATCTAGGGGAGATCGACCTTGAATTGTTTTATGAGATTGCTTAGTATTTTGTAACTTGTTTAAGGATTGTATGTATAGTATGGGATATTAACTTTTGAATATTATCGCTTAAATAATGTTATGGAATCTCTCGTGAGACAATTTGGTTCGCCTTGTGCCGCGCCCCGATGTTTTCGCCATTGGTTAGGGTGTGACATGGGATGTTAAATCTAGGCAATATAAATGTGGGCTACATAAAGGTGGGCAATGATTCTGTCGATGAGAATGTCTCCCCATCTAATAAATTCTCATATGTGGGGTCCCACATTACTAGAACTAAACCTCTTAAACCTAAAAATGGGTTTAGGAAACCTACCACTTCTTTTGGGCCTAATAATAAATCCCCCAGTCCACGCCAACCAGCCCTAAAAAGAACCAGACTGGACCTCAATCAGGAGCCGCCGAGACCCCCTACCCCATTCGTGTTCCATTTACCTTCTTACCCAAATTACCTGCGACCTATATCACCCCTATTACCAGCGACATGGCACCTCTTGACCCACTTACAAACTCCGTCGTACTTTCGAGTTTGGACGCTCCGGTCGTTTTGGAGGCTAGTGCAGTTCAAATGTCTGGTTCCACTAATCTGAACCAAGAGACAACTTTCTTGGACTCGGAAATTAATGAAACAATTCGGGTTGGTAATATCGCCGATATGGATGTCGGACACTTCTCTAATTAGATCGGTTGCATGGTTCAAGGAGAGGGAGACTTAGATCTTGCCCAATGAATCTTATGACCATAAATATTAGGGGGATGTGCAAGACTCATAAAGCAGTTGGATCAAGAAAATCAAGCGGGACCATGGAATTAGTTTTATTGCTATGCAGGAAACAATGTATGCGGATGGATCAAGAATTAACTTTCCCAGTTTTTGGGGGAACTCACACCTGGAAGTGGATTGGGTTAACTCGGATGGGAGGTAAGGAGGTATTGCAAGTATGTGGGACCCAAGCATTTTCACTAGAACATGTACATTTAAGCACAGGCACTTTCTTTTGTTAAGTGGCACAATGGGTATTTCTGAACCTCTTCACATCCTAAATGTGTATGCCTCTCAAACCGCTGTGGCAAAACGATCCATGTGGAAGGAAATTAAACAACTGAAATTAACTGTTGGGGGTATTTGGGTAATGCTAGGGGATTTTAATCAAGTTCAGTGTGCGGAAGAAAAAAGAAACTGTTTTTTTTATCCTTCACAAGCGGTTGAGTTTAACAATTTTATCCATGAATGTAACCTCTCTGAATATATTATGAACGGGGTCAAATTTACTAGATGGGTAGATGGGGGTAAAAAGCTGAGTAAACTAGACCGGGTTCTGGTTTGCGACAAATTTTGGGGATTATGGACTACGACCTCGGTTAGGGCCTTGCCAAGAAATCTTTCGGATCACTGCCCACTTCTCCTAATTACTACACCTACCGATTATGGGCATGTCCCCTTTAAATTCTTCAACGCCTGGTTAACTAAACCTGGCCTTGAAGAGGTAGTTCGGTCCACCGTTGCATCTTTTTTCTGTGCAGGTCCCCCGGATATCTTTCTCGCACAGAAACTAAAGCGCCTAAAAATGGCAATCAAGCAATGGAACAAAGAGTTAAAAGCTACGGAGGAGGCATACTTTAAAAGGCGCAAGCAATCATAGAAGATATGGACAAAATTAATGAAGTAAGGGATCTGACAGATTTGGAAGTACAGTCTTACCAAGAATATAAAAGCAAGGTTTCAGAGATAAAAGACAGCAAATTGCATAAAACCAAGCAAAAATCTTGAGTCAGATGGGCAATTGAAGGCGACGAAAATTCTGCTTTTTTCCACGGTTTTATTAATAGCAGAATATCAAGAAGTCGCTTAAACGGGCTAACAATAAATGGAGAATGGGTGACGGATCCCGTGGTTGTAAAGACAGAAGTGTGCAAGTTTTTTGAAGAAAAATTTAAAGACCCTATGCCTGAGATACCGGCCTTTACATGCCATCACTTACAAAAGCTCTCAAATGCGCAAGGTCTAAATGATTTTCGGCTGATCAACCTTATTGGGTGTATATAGCAAGGTTATTTCCAAAGTCCTTGCAAATAGGCTCAAAGGGATTATTGGCTCGATGATCTTAGAAGAGCAATCGACATATCTATCCGATAGGAATATTCATGATAGGCCCCTCATCGCTAACGAGGTAATTTCTTGGGTTAAAAAATCAAAATCGAAAGCAATATTATTTATAGTTGATTTTGAAAAGGTTTTTGATACAGTTAACTGGGGGTTTGTGGACCGAGTATCTAACCAAATGAACTTTCCAGATAGATGGCGACTATGGATTAAAGGTATATTCTCTTCAGCTCGGTCTTCTGTCTTGGTAAACGGGTCCCCCACAGGTGAATTTCAATGCCTTAGGGGAGTTAGGCTGGGTGATCCCCTTTCTCCCTTTATATTTATTTTGGCTATGGAAGCATTATCTAGCTTCTTGATTAGTGCTTCCAGTGCTGGGATAATAGAAGGCATTAAACTTCCAAATGGGGGTCGAAACTTAACTCATATTGTCTTTGCGGATGATGTTATGATCTTGGGGGAATGTTCGAGGCAAAACATCTCTAACATCAGACGGTTAATGAGATGCTTTTACCTCGTGTCAGGTCTAAACATAAATTTACAAAAATCATCACTTTTTGGGTGGGGATCTCTACAGAGGAAAAATTAGAATTGGCTAATCTACTAAATTGTAATCACGGGGGTACTTCCCTTTATTTACCTTGGCCTTAAAGTAGGTGCAAACATGAACTTGGTAAATAATTGGACCACCCCGGTAATTGATACATTTTCTTCAAGATTATCCTTATGGAAAGCTTCAACTTTATCAATTGGGGGAAGAACAACTCTCATTAAATCGGTTCTTGACTCACTCCCTTTATACTACTTCTCTTTGTTTCAAGCACCTAATAGGTCTTAAATAAACTTGAGCAACTAAGAAGAGATTTTTATGGGGCGGGTCGGATGTAATTAACAAAATGCATTGGGTTAAGTGGGAAAAATTTATTGAACCAATTGCAAGTGGGGGTTTGGGTTTGGGCTCTTTAAAATATATGAACAGCGGATTATTGGCAAAATGGGCATGGAGATACAAGACATAGGCAGGAAGATTATGGAGAAAAGTTATATGAAGTATACATTTTGATCCAAAGCATGGTAACTTTTTACTCTAAAAAAATGGTTTATCGGTGTGTGTGGAACAATATTGTAAGGAAGGAGGAAGCACTCAAGAAGGATAACATCCATCTAAATCGGCTCATGAAAGGCTCGGTAGGGGATGGGAAAAATGTGCAATTTTGGACGGATGCTTGGGCTTCAAATATATCACTTCAGTATCTTTTTTCAACTTTATTTTACTTAGAAAAATACAAGGGATGCTTGGTTAATGATAGACTGAGAACACCGGGTCTGGTCAATAGAATTGAGTGGCAATGGCATCGAGCACCTTCTTCAAATATAGAATTGACGGAGCTGAATGGGATTGTAGCTATCTTGGCTCAAATCTCTATCACGAATTAAGTGGATAAATGGACGTGGCAAGCCGAAGACTTAGGGAACTTCACAGTTAAATTGGTACAGAAAATTATTGCAGACATTAATATGGATCCCTCAGATACTATCTTTATGTGGAATAAATGGATACCGCAAAAAGTTAACATCTTTGTTTGGAGAATGAACCTAGATCGACTTCCAACTAGATGTGCTTTGGAAAAAAGACACATACCTATACCTTCTACTCTTTACCCTCTTTGCGGCGAGGCTAACGAATCTGTTGAGCATTTGTTCACATCATGCTTTGTGTGCTCTATAGTTTGGCAGATGGTATCGTCTTGGTTATCAATTCCACCCATTTATGTGTACACGGTCAGGGACATACTTGATTTGCACAAAGGGACGCCCGGATCAGATGCGAAGAAAAGGATCATTCACGCTATTATGGTAATAGCATGTTGGGGCATTTGGAAACTTCGAAACGAGGTTGTCTTATCCAGTAAAAGAATCGATATAGCAAGGCTTATGGCGGATATTAAAGCATCAAGTTTCCTTTGGGTGAAAAACAGAGCAAAATTATTTTCTGTAGAATGGGTAAATTGACTAGCATTTGATTTCGTATAAGCTTGTATGTATTTGTTGTGTTTTTTTAATAAAATCAGCAGTTCAAAAAAATATATATAGAACCAAAGTATATTCTAGGATTTAACTATTCTTATACTTCAAAATTTTATTATCACATCCCTTTTCACTATATATCTCTATATATATCTATGTATATATAGAGAGAGATAGAGGGGAGGGGTGTGTAAATATTAACTTCTATATTTTATCCATTTTCAAAATATAAACTCTAAACGTATAATCATAAAATCACGAAAAAAAAAGTTCTATGGGTTTAAGTAGGCATCAATAAATATATCAAATCAAATCAAATTATATATTTTGATTTATAAAATAAATGAACAAATTACCTTTTTTTAATCAAACATGAACATATTACCTGTTTTTTAACCGAACAGGAACAAGTTACCTATTACCTGTCTTGAAATCTAGCAACAGACCCATTTAAAAAATAAAAACAAAGTAGATATGTAAAAATAAAGTTGATATTCAAATACAATGTGAAAAACACACTTTATAAAACTTCAGGTATAAATACGTAAAAGTAAGAAAAACTAGATTTTATGCATTTCAAGATATTCTAAAAATAATACTTATACATATATACGTATTAATTTCTAAAACATTGAGGAATATAGTATTGTTTTTTGCTTTTTGTTTTGGCCGTAACCTTTTCAAACTAATTAATTTAGGCCCATATTAGTAAAAATAACATTTGTGTTTGTCTTTTTGTGGTTTTCTTTTGTTTTTTTTTCTTTTTTACAAAGTAAACTTTAGAGTTTTTTTAGCTTTGTAACATAACTTTGAATCTAATATATATTTGTCATATAAGTTAAACGAGTTTAGTTTTTATATTAGTTTTTTTATGTTTTTTTCGTGAATTTGGTCATCGTTTAGTTGCTACTTAGCATTATTTTTGGTGGTCACATTTGGTCCCTCAGGTTTTCTGTTATCGTTCAATTACTATTTAGCACCGTGTTTGATAGTCATGTTTAGTCCCTTGGTTTTTTACCTCATCGGCTTTCTAATATATGTCGCTATAAATTCGAATTCCTCTACTTTTTACGTCACATTGTGTTAAAAATTGTGTTTTTATTTGACCTTTTCCTGGTTTTGGTCATTATTGAGTTGCTACTTAGTATGATTTTATATCTCTCAATCCTGCAACGTTGGTTGAACTGTTTTACGTCCCGCAACGCTGGGGGCTTATGACTAGTATTAATAATAATAACATATTTTTTCATATAAATAACAAAAACTTATTTGACATAAATTATAACATTATTGTAAGGTTTTTTTATTAATAAATTAGAAAAGTTACTTTAATTTTTAATTGAAGTGTGGACATGATGACAAGAATATGTTGTTGATAGGTGTATCAGAGTTATATGCAATAGGGTAGGGGGCATGCATGGCATTTACTAATTAGTGGAAAATATGATGGTGATGATTTGGAGAAAACAAGCGTGAGCGTGCTTCCGTTACTCCGGTTCTCGAAATATTCTCTCACGGTATCTTTATACACTAACGTTATTGTCTAATTTATTTTGAAAAACTGTTTAATATTTGATATATAAATCACCATAATCCGGGGTTTGTTAACCCGAGAATAATACCTGAGGGTCAGGTTCACGATTGAATTTCTTTGAAGTGTTGTTACGTGTGCATGTTTATAATATTATAAAACTAGTAGTTTACCCGAGACCAGAGGCGAAGGTTAGTTGGTGCCCGGATGCACTCGCTCATCCTAATGTTTCGGTTAGAAGTGTATAGGTTTTGATTTTTCGTCTGAAAATTTTAAAAGTTATAGAGGATGCCCCCCATTATTTTTCCTAAATATTATACAATATATAAATTAAAGTAAAGTTTGTTACCACTTTATATATAAGGGATGGGTAGTTTGGTAAATATATTTTAACTCTTATTTGTTTAACCCTAGATTACCCACCACACAATAAACTTAATCACAAGTTTTTATGTGTAAGAACGGGTCGGGTCCTTTGAATGAATGAAACTTTTTAGTTTTATTTGGAATTATTATTATTTGACCTGACCCGAAGCGATAGCCGACCAGACAATAGGAAAAAAATTGGGTCCCATTACTTTACGCCCCCTCGAAACTTTTGGTGAAGCTCCGCCACTGACTGAGACGGGCATCCAAGATTAAGAACATCCAAACTTTGTGTATATTTAAGATCATGATAACTTCTTATTCAAATATGATTAGTAAGTATGACAGTTGTTCAATTATCATACATGTTAATTTCAATTTTGTTATTTGGTTGGCACAATTTAATATCTTTAGTTAATTATTTTAAGTTGATGAATGTAGGAGTTGGTATTACTATAAAATTAAAAAAAAAGATTTATACATATTGCATGTCCATGAAAAAGATTTATAATAAAATCTAGAGTTAATTACACCGTTAGTCCTTGTGGTTTATGGAGAGTAACAAAGTTAAAATACAAACAGTTTAAAATCACATTGTGTGATTCTAACTTTTCATTTTGTAACAACCCGAGATACTAAAACTAACAAGTGTTACTTTTTGTGTTAGGTTCAAGGACATCTCAGTCATTTCACCTTTCAATGAGTAATATGTAATTTTATGGTTTATGAGGGAATTGTTTTGTAATTTACTTAAAAATACACACACACACATATATATATATATATATATATATATATATATATATATATATATATGGGAAAATTATCTTGAAAACGCTAGGATATTGTGAGAACCATGAGAACGAATTAGAAAACACTAGTCTAATTGAGAAACTTGAGAAGTATTTTGAATCACACATTTTTCCTTGGCTTTTTGTATTATACAAATACGTATAATTTTGAAATTGAATATATACATATGTTATAATTCAAGATTTGACAATATACATATATGTATATAGTCAATTTTAAACTATACATATGTGTATATTACGAAAAACTTAGGGAAATATGTGGTTGAGAATAGTTTTCAAGTTTCTCATATATGGTAAACTTCTCTTAGAATCTCTACCACATACATATATATAGGGAAAAGATAAAACGAGAACTACATTGACTTGCGAGAACCGCGAGAACTTTTTGATCCGACGCGAGTTGGGCCAATTTTTTTTTTGCACAAACGTAGATGAAAAAACTATAACCACATCTATAAAAAAAGAAAAAAAATTGCCGAGTCGGTAGTTTTGACCGATACAAGTTTTTTTAGGGTAGATGTAAATTTTGGAAGAAGATAAGTATTTTTTTACGCCTCATGTAAATGTGAGTATACGACATTTTTTTTTCAATTTTTTTTGCTGAAACAAGTGATTGTTTTTATAAATTTTGAGAAAAAAAATTGGAAAAACCTTTTAGATGGCCTAGTTCTTGCAACTCGTGGTGATTCTCTTTTGAACAGAATCCTATATATAATATATATATGTATATATATATGTAGGTTAGGATTCCTGTAAAAAGAACATTTTTGGTACAAAGTATAAGAAGTCTATATAGGAATTGTGTTTTAAATTTTAAGTATAATATTTTCTATTCTTTTAACATGGTATTATATAAAAAACATCAAATATAACAATTTAAAACACAACTGAATGTATTGTAAACATGAAATCTAAAACATCATGCGAATAATTAAATTAGTGTGTTTTAAGTTAAATGCCTAAAATACATATAATTGTGTTATAAATTGTTGTGTTTGATATTTTTCTATATTATACTATATTAAAAGAATATTTAAAACACCATATCTAAAATTTAAAACACTATGTTTACAGAGATTTCTTACACTTTGTATGAAATATGTTCTTTTTACACTAATCTTACCAAAATTAGTTCATATACTTAGTTATTTATATTCGGATAATATGAATTTTGAAGATTCATTGTATCAAAAAAATTAATAGCAAGAGTAAAAACAATTATAACAAGAGCAAAAAATAATTATGCTATGCTATGTATATATTTTTGTTAAGATAAAAATTAAATCAAAATGCATGACATTATTATATATACAATTTAAGAATTTATTAGCTACAGAAACTTTTGAGAATTCATAATTTAATAACCACACTTTTGTTTTTTAAAGGCAGCAAGCATTTGTTGATATTTGATACACCCTGTTTTCCTTATCAAAGCCTATTCGTTGTTGACTTATGATGCCACGTAGAATTGTTTCTACATATTTTAAGTTGGTTTACATTTGATTTTTTTTCAAGATGAGTAAATGTTAAATATAATACGTTTTCATGCTTATTTTTATGGATCTTTTTAGTTGATCTGCGTTTTGAAGTAAATTTTGTATGGAAACGAGTTGGATGAATACAAAAGTTTCATTATACAGTATAAATTTGAGTTATTATGCATTTCATGAGTCATGTCAAATATAATATAATATGTTTCCGTGCTTATTTTGTGGAGGTTTTCACTTGATCTATGTTTTGATGTTTACGTACGTGTTGGTATAAATTTAAGTTTGTTTGTGTTTTGACGTGATTTGATTCGAAAATGAGTAATGTCAAATATAATATGTTTGTGTGCTAATTTTATGGACGTTTTTAGTTGTATACGTTTTGACGTAAAAAAATTTCGAAAACAAATCAGGTCAAGTATAATACGTTTTAATTAGACAATATAAATTCAAGTTACTTTACATTTCATGAGCCATGTCAAATTAACACGTTTTCATGCTTATTTTTATAAACATTTTTATTTGATCTACGTTTTGATTGATAAGCAATTACAAAAAATCAGAACCAACATCGCAACACGGAGAATCAATTCTAGTTGTTCAAATAGGTAGAAGCTGGAATTGATTGCATGGGTCCCATGTTGTTTGAACATCCTTCTAAAGAGAATGAGGGTATAATTTTGACCGGCCATTGTTTTGTTAGGTTAAGTTAGGGTCCATTTTATAATATTTTAATTTCAAAACCTTGACCAACTTTTCTATTTACACGTCTCTTAACCTCCAAATTGCAAACTTTAACTTAAAGCTTCTAATTTTAATTATTACTTATTGATCATCTTTTTAATTTTTTTTCTTTTTGAAGGGTGACTTTCAATATGTACATGGACCATTGGTCACCGGGTTCCCATCAAGGATGGTTACCTATCAGCCCAGCATTTGCAGACGCGATGTTCTATCGGGCCCCGGCTGCCGCTCTGACTGACCTTCGCCCGGAAGCCATACTGCCCCCATACGAGAGCCTCGCTGGGGTAACAGCTGGGTAAAACCGGGTTGCCCTCCGATCGAACCATGCCTCGGTAGGAAACGATCCATCATTGGGACGTCCCGCACCTTTTGCCCAAGCCGGGAGTCGAACCGGAGTCTCCAAGGAGAAACCGACCCAACTTACCCAACTGGGCTGGTGTGGGGGATAATCATCCTTTTTAATTAGTTTTGCGCTTTTCTCAGGTTCGAAGAATGTAGTGCCCTAATATATTATAATTTTAGAAAATAAACCCAAGAGGCTACGAAATTGCAATAAGGCTTCTATACAAAATGGTGATTTTTTATTTTCAAAATTGAAAGGCTTATTTTATAATACTTTAAATCTTAAGGTTTACTTCAGATGTTAGTTTTATGTGGTGACGAATCTAATATTCAAAACTGGTAACGCTCAACCTGAGGTGAAAAGAAAATGTAAAGGGATTTCGGGTAATGTAAGAAGGTTCATTTTTTATCAATATACATGGCAATTGTTATAAAAAACTAATATATTTTTTTCTTATAACAAACCCTTTATATTTTTTTGCATATAAAAAAGATATTGGATTTAAATAATCTCAACTTTCACCAATTGGTCGCTAACACTCTCAGCATTTGATTTTTACACAAGCGCTCTCAACTTTCAACTTATTGGCCGATAACACTCTAACTAACTGAACCCTAATCAAGTTAGTTTTTGCTGATGTGGCCCTTTTTGCTAACGTGGCAGCTGATGTGGCATTTTTGATGACGTGGCTCAGCTAACTGGGTTAGGGTTCCGTCAGTTAGGGAGTGATATCAGCCAATAAGTTGAAAGTTGGGAGTGCTGGTGGCCAAATCGAAAGTTGAGAGTGTTATCGGCTAATTGGTGAAAGTTTGGATTATTTAAATCCAATACCCCTATAAAAAACTAGCATACACTCTTCTTTGTCTTATAAAATCTCCTTAACAACTTTTTACACATAAAAATCACTATAAATTATGAATACTTTTTATACTTATTAATATCACTTGTTAAAATAACTGAAATAAATTAATGTTTTAAATTACATATATGGGAAATCAAAGTCAATTTAATGTTTGTCTTTTCTTTTTCATTTAAAATTCAATAAATTAATAATAATAAATATTATTAAAAAAAACAATACAATAAAAATACACGAGCGTGGATAACATAACTTAAAAGAAAATAAAAGAAAACAAAAGACATATAAAGTGTATGTAATAATTTAAAATATTTTAAAAATATAAATAAATGATTTTTTTTGCAAATATAATATAATTTGCCAAATAATGTCTTTTTTTATTTCATCCGATCATAATTTAGAGTTTCTTTTGTTAAAATTTAACATTTTAAGGGACTTGTATAATAAAAGAATAGAAAGTATGTTTGTTTTTTATATACAAAACGTTGATAAGGGAACTTTATGAGATAAAAAAGAAAATACGTAGGTTTTTTATGTGCAGAGAAAAAAGTGGATAGACTTTTATGAGACAAAAAGAAAGTATGTTGGTTATCAAATTTAATTTTATTATTATAACTTTATAATTAATTTAGCTGTTTCATCCATTTCACTCATATAACACTGAAAATATAATGTTTTATAAAATTATGAATATGTCGTTGAGGCGAGCATATTTTTCTCTACGTTTTGACTTAAGTTTCGTTATCAACATGGTAGAGCCACATATAGTATATTCTATTATTATGAAATGAACTCTTATACAACTAAATGCCCGTCAATGTATCTTATGGTTCAACTCGTCATTCGACCTGTCCCTTACTTGTTTGACAATACGTGAAATATAAATTTCACATTTCTAGTTTTTATAACTATTACTTTCACTTACCACGGTTTGGAAAAATTAAAATTTTTAACAAGTTTTGATAAGCATCTCGGGATAAATTTTGGGTTTCACTCAATCTTTACTTATTAAAGCACCCCTGGTTTGGTAAACAGTCATGAATCGAGTGGTATTCACGCTCCTTTTGTGTCTGAAGAAAACAGATCATACGTTAACCCAGACCCAAACGCTTTTACATTTTTACTCAAAATGAATTATGTTAATGTTGTAAAAAAAATTGTAGGCTTGACTGATTGTATAATGCATATTTGGTTAATACCGTGCACGTTAAAATTGAAAACGTTCCGCTAACCGACAACTGCGTCGTTTAATGCGTTTGCTACATACAAAGGTTACAAAATCTCTATGTTATTGTGTAATTATCATTTCCACCAAATTTCGGATCCTCGGAATCTTTACAGCACGCCCAATCATTTCTAATTCATTAATCCACTGTTAACCGGAAATCTTTCTGTTTAACTAGTTTTCTACACAATGAGGCATCTATATCATCCTGTTGACTATTATCGTTCATATGTTCACCATAACGTGCCCTCGAATTCATCCGAGGCATGATGAGTACCAATTCATAAATCATGTAAGCCGTACATGTCACTTTGGGTTTAAGGTGAATCTTCACACACATCATAACCACTAGTCCGTATGGTACATTCTACTAATCATATGTTAATACATTTCTATCCTCAAAACCACATTACAAATTGTTCACAACATATGGTACTAAAGTTTCATTAAATTGATTTCATTGTTTTACAAATACAAAGGAGTAGAAGTAATTGTTTTTAAATTTAAAAGCAATCTAAGGCCCGAGTCCATTGCTATGTGTAGCATGCTTGAAATGTCGATACCTGAAACATATGTGAAAAATAGAAGGTCAACAATAAAGTTGGTGTGTGACATATGTTTTGTGGCCCAATAATTGGCAAAAGTTTTGTTGTTGCAATACATTGTTCAACTACACGAGTTGATGAGTGAAAATGGATTTTTGTAACCAAGTATATGGCGAAAGTTTAGTATTGAAATACATTGTGTTTGATAGTAAAAGTTTGTGACAAAAGTGTATTGTGGATGGCATTACGTATAAAACCAAGCAATTGTGCTATCTAAAAGTGTATAATGTACTTTGT
Organism: Scalesia atractyloides; assembly: GCA_947069175.1. Lineage (NCBI taxonomy): Eukaryota > Viridiplantae > Streptophyta > Magnoliopsida > Asterales > Asteraceae > Scalesia > Scalesia atractyloides. The sequence goes on from CAMTDV010000014.1 coordinate 59,131,687, forward strand.
TTCATCATAACATAGAATCTTCAAGTGATTTGAATAATGCTATGATGGATAATACAATAAGGGCACTTATATATAGGAAGTATCAACAACATATCCACCATGCCCTTATTGTATTAAACTCGCATCGTTATCCTAAATCACTTTACATTCTATGTTATAACACCATACAACTTTGCACATATTTAGCATACGAATCAACAAAGAACTTGTGAAAGTACCCATAGAAATCCAATCAAGGATTTAGAATAGTATTTTGAGTATCCATCAAGGATCTAACTTGTGAATTGCACTTTGTTTCACCACACAAGATTTGCATCTAACCACTTAGCATAGAAACTAACCAAGAGCTTGTGAAAGTACTTTTGTAAATCTAATCAAGGTTTTAGAATAGTACATTGAATATCCAATAAGGATCTAACTCTTTGCATAGAAAGATCCAACAAGGATTTGGGATTTCTACTTTGTTTCATCACATAAGTTGTACACATAAAGAGCACCTAGTAATTACATATGTCATATGTGTTATTTGAGAAAAATGGTTAGCGCATATGAATCACCCTAAAACGATTTAAACCGGAAAAGTGAGGACTATGTACTCGCTTGGATTGTCGATGATGTGTTTACACGTAATTTGCAAAGCTCAAGTGTTTCCTAGAAATAAGGATTTGTTAGTAAAAGCTTTATTGCAATGATGTTTGTTGAAAGTTCCGGATCCGAAGGGTTTAGACGGAAATTTGGACAAGATAAAGCTAATTCGGTAGAAATCTTGTAAGAATAATCAAAAGTATATGGATTCTATTCATACCAAAAGAACATACATCATTTTACAAGCTGGAGAGAAATCTAAGGTCTCTCCAACCTTTCCCCAAAATTATCAACTTCAAACACATAACTCACTATATATAGACAGAAAGAACCATTTGGATCGGATGACTAGTTCACACGGATTACTCATTTGTGCGGATGAGTCTCATTCGTACGAACGAGCTCTCGTCTTCTCTAAAGTGTCATGTGTTCGAATCTAACACCCAACTATACAATATTCAACACACGCTCTATCTAGCCTATTGGTACAGTGGCGGACACACAAAATATGCAATATCAGTTTCCCCCTTGTACGTCACTGTCGAATCTTGATCTTCAAATATGTAAGTCATGTTTGAATATTCTGCAACTTCATGAAGCATTTGATATCTTCAATCAATTCTCCTTGATTGATGATTCGGGTTTGCATTATAGCCAATATACCCCCTGAAATGAATCCTCACTTCAGGTCTCTATTTGCAAAATTCTAACCTCCTTTGATTTGCTTAACTACAACCTTCACCAATAATCACCAACTTGAAACTACACAGTGTAACTTCTCCATTTCAACTTTAACCACATCCGTGTTCGGTTTTTGATTTACCTCTCATCATTCTCAAATCCTTAATCTTCAAAAACCAACCGACAATTGACAGAAACTTCGAACACCACACTGGTAAACTTCAAGTCTGTGAATAGCCAGGAAAATCTGAAATCTCGTTTTCCATAACCATCATTATGCACAATCATTCTTCAAATACTGGTCAGTGTAAACGATAGTCTCCACAATCAACAAATCTTTATCGGATAACAAATCATCTAGTAAGACACTATGATCTAAGTAACATTCTTCCACGATCAAATTCACATTCTTCCTCTTCAATCACGATAACAAATATATAGCCTTCTCCGTTAGTCCCAGCAACTACTTAACCAATAAACATCATCATTCCCCGGCAGCTAGTCCGGAAAACAACTCATTTGCTCGAAGACCAAACATTATGATACTTTAGAGATCACAAAACTTTCATGTAAATTTTAGAAAACTCTCTGAAATCTTAGAAGTATCGACAATACAAGTGCATCCTCCTAACGCTAATCTTGTTGACCGGCTTGTACGAAGATTCGGACATCAAGCCCCCAGACATCAATCTGATCATGATGTAAAGAATCCAAATTTGCTATGATCACGTTCTAAAGCATCAAGATCTTATGTATCTCCAAACAATTTTTAGTTGGAACCACCCGAATACTGCTGCATGTCTTTCCCGTCCGAATTTCCATATATGTTTTAATATTTGAAAATTTTTATTCACCCTCGTTTTTGGCAAATTCTGACCACTCTAAACTCATCACTGAATTTCCCCTCAAACTTGGCAAATTCAGTCCTCTATATTCTCTTGAAAACTAAACTATGTGGAACATGTTTTGTTCCACAAAAGTCCGTTTTTCATCAATGCGGATTTTTCTATTTTGGCCCATTAATAGTCACTTTACCAAATGATACATGTTATACACTGGTTTTCATGACTACCCCAGTATCTTCACTACTGTACAATCTCATCATCTTAATCATTCTCCGAAGCCTCTGACGGTGTCCCCGAACAACTCGTATTTGATGTTAAAATCTCAAAAATAAATTTCCATCACCAAATTTTTTCTGGAAACTCATTCGTGCATGAGAGTCCTAGAGCGGATAACTCATCCATGCATATGAGACTTGTTCGTGCGGAAGACTCCATGGTTCGTGTGGAGAAAAGCTTGATCCGTGCGAATGAATGTCTGATCCTTGCAGATGAGTCTCATTCGTGTGGATGAACGCTCATTCGCTCGAACACTGTTGTTCCAGATTTTTCGATCCAAAATATTCATTTCTTCAAATTAGATGATGATTCTTCCACAGACATGAACGAAAATAAATTCTGAAAGAAATGATATCTTCAATTTCAAATTCCATCCATGAATTGACCTTCAATTTGATGTTTTTCGTCTAAAACCCCATAAAACATTAGCATAGGTAATTCAATCAACTTTTAGATTGAATGAATCGGTACCGTAGCTCTGATACCAATTGAAAGTTTTGGATCCGGCAGGTTTAGACAGAAGTTTGGATAAGGTAAAGCTAATTCAGTAGAAATCTTGTAAGAATAATCAAAAGTAGAAGGATTCTATTCATACCGAAAGAGCACACATCATTTTACGAGCTGGAGAGAAATCTGAGGTCTCTCCAGCCTTTCCCCGAAACTTTCCAAAACCTATCAACTTCAAACACATGACTCACTATATATAGACATGAAGAACCATTTGGAGCGGATAACTAGTTTGCATGGATTACTCATTCGTGCGGATGAGTTTCATCCGTATGAAGAGCTCTCGTCCTCTCCAAAGTGTCATGTGTTCGAATCTAACACTCAACTATACCATATTCAACACACACTCTATCTAGCCTATTCGTATAATGGAAGAAACACAGCATATGCACTATCATTTGTGGATGATTATGGTTTAAATAAACGATGTAACTTTGAAGATGTTTAGATGTTTAGAGGATAAGAATTTTGACAGCCTTCTATGTTGTCTTTGAAAAGTATATCAAAAATAGTAAACGTTTTGAAAAATTATAAAAATTTCTAGTTCACTAAATCAAAGTGTACTCTATAACTTTTATTTAGAAAAAAATTCTATTAGGAACATGGAAAATGGTCAAAGCTATTGATCATTACAGATCATTCAGTTTTGACCTTCTATTTGGTTTTAGATAATTGAGGGTCCAAACAAAAGTGTTTGTAGATGTATCATATGTGATACCCATGACGAAACCAGGTACTGTAACATTTGTCAAAAAACGGGTTTTCCAAATCCGCTTCGTTTGTAAATCGAATATCAAGTTATAAATTTTTCGTTGCGTATTTATGTTTATTTAATTTTAAACGATACATAATTAATAAACAAATTAGAATTTAAAAACTATAATTGATAAAAAGTGAAAATAAAATAAATAAAAAAGAAAACCGGCTGCCGGGATTCGAACCCGGGTCAGCCGGGAAGCTTAGCGACTTAACTCACACACATCCAACCACTCCGCCACTTGATGTCTTTGTGAATTCTAGGAAACAATTAAAACATATGTACAACCGTGAATCAACCTGTTGCGCCAACTGAAACCGATATCGGCTTCCAACCGTCCAAGACGTTTGAGTGATCGCGGATTCTCGATTATAACCGATAAACCGACATTCTTAATCAATTCAGTCGTTAATGAACTTGAATTCATGTGATGTTCGGTTTTTATAACCGAAAACATTCACTTCTTGAATTACTTCAACAAAATCATCATCTCGCGACTCAGTAACATTCCCAGAACTTCTAATTTCACTTTGACTCTAATTTCTGATCGTCGGAATCGCTTTTTGAACTCGCCGGACTTTCGCCGGAAAACCGTGTCTTTCATCAAAACGGTAAGTTTCTCAATTCTTCCATCTTCTATCAGTTGTTAAGCTTTTGCTAACTCAAACCCTTCAATCAGAATCAGTTCCAGGTGACGATATCGGATAATCAACACTCGTCGGAAAACTTCTGAAAATTTCTAGATTGCGCTGTGAAACGGTATAATCTTTTAAACCTTCTGATAACTCTTGTTTAGTACTTCAATTCCACAACTAGCTAATCAAAACTGTTAATTGGTCCGCTCAGACGAAGTTCATAAAAACAGAGCCGACGACATTGCCGGAGTTCTGTGAAAAGTCGTCATTCCGGTATGTTCATTCCCAAAACCTTTTCCTATCCGTTACATTTTTAATCATTCATACGCCTGTTAATCGAATTAAGCAAGTTCAGTTGATTAATCGTTGTCTGTGTTCTTGAGCGAAGAAGACGAAGTCGATTATGATTATAAGATTAGTTAAAATCAGTATAATAAACGGGTTAGACACACAGTCCAGCGGTGGACTGTGTGCAAACAATAAACATACGTCTCGAGTTCGATCCCTATCACGGCCCTATTCTCGGAAATAAAAATGTTTTTTTTAAGAACCGAACCGGGTTAACTCACTGAAGATGTTAAGTATAATAAAAATCAGTATATTAACCAGGTTAGACACACAGTCCAGCGGTGGACTGTGTGCAACACTAAACCACAGGTCCCGGGTTCGAGACCTGTTACGCACGCCGGTTCGATGATTAAAATCCTTTTTTAAAAATAAATGAATTTTGAATAAATTAAATAGTGTATAAATATAATTAAAAACAGAAATATTTCGGGTTAGACACGTAGCTCAGTTGGTAGAGCTGCGTGCACGCGTACGGGAGGTCTCGGGTTCGAGCCTTACCCGGCGCATACTTGCACACTAGCGAACCGGTCAAACAGTCAACAGTCACAGTCACGGTCAACGGTCAATGGTCAACTCAAAAGTCAACATTTTTTTTATATATTTTTATTTATTTATTTAATTTAAAAAATCAATTAAAAATACTTAAAAAACAATGTTTTTAAAGTTAGAAAATAGCCTTAAACTCACAAAAATATATCTAAAAATCTTATTAAAATTATTAATAAAATCCACTCATTTACCATACCTTTTCGTTATTATTTAGGTTAGTTAATTCTCGTCGATCAATCCTCTAAACTCGTGCGCATTTCAACATCTTCAACCGAACGCACCCAATGTGAGTGAATCTCTACAAATTCCCCGTTTTAATCACGTTTTTAGGGTGTATCATGTGTCTTATTATTTATTACATTTAAACTATTGTGCATCCATCATATCCATGAACAAATGTGTATTCAACATGTATCAACTGTTTGTGTGGGTATTGTTTAGATTAAATTTATCATTTTCAGTACATACATTATCATAGGCCGCCGCTCCCCATTACATATGAGCGTTGAGCTGTTCCCCATTACATATGAGCGTGAACTAGGCGTTGCCAACATACGATCGGCTCCGTTTGATTGAGCCTTGATCCCACAGACATTTATCATAGGCCGTCCGTTCCCCATTACCTATGAGCGTGAACGTGACGTTGCCAACATATACAGTTTCATTCATGTTATATATTCATGCAAGTTGGTTTGTTATTGTATGTTATTGTTTGTTGTTGTTATTGTTATTGTATGATTATTTACGTTTGCTCACATATGATTATTGCACAATTTTCCATAATAAAGATAACAAGAGATCAATAATAACTGTTTTTCTAACAAGGTTCACTCGCCAACTTATGTTGACCCAAAAACCCCCATTTTTACACATGATACAGGTGATCCAGCTGCAGCAAGAAACACATAGGATGGCTTAGAAGAATAAACTGGTTTAGACTTTGGATTGTTTAGTTGATTATCTTTCTTTGTAATTGTATGAACATGTTTGGAATATTGAGGATGTAATTTTGAATTTAATAAATATGAAATATATTAGTAAATATCATGAGCTTTGGTGGTAACCCAATTATGCCCCGACTCTTATTCCGCTGCGGGTCGGGGTGTGACAGATTGGTATCAGAGCCATGACTATAGGGATATAGGATAGGTTATTAGACCCTATGAGCCTATACTATAGTTGATTAGAATTTTTAAAAATTTTTGTGTGTTACATGCAAAATTCATGATGTTTATATGTTTAATGTTACATTCAATGTTGTGCAAGCATGTTCATAAGTACATATTATTATACAATGCCTATCATGAATCATATTCTCATAACATATCATATCCATGAGAGCACACACCACATCATTCCCATGATTTTTTTTTGCAATGATTTTTGTATTTTCAAATCACATCAAAGTGAGTTCTCATGACGGGCATGTAGTAACTGGAAGGGTACAAGTACCGATAGTCGGAACGTCCTGTCTAGGCTTGGCATTCGTATAAATCTAAAATAAAGGACCAGTTTGCCTACCTGGGGACTAACAATGAGAGTACGAAGGACTTATTAGGCTAAAGCATGCTATACCAAACGTCGTGTGAGCTAACCCCACTTTGAGTTGTCATTGTGTCTACACCTGGATACCTTCCGACCATACATCTCGTAAACATATTTCATGGTTTTCATTCGGGTGATGCGAGTGTTAAACCGCCAATACCAATGTGAATCCTACTAAGCCAATAGCCATGGGGGCCCACATGACTATACATGTGAAGGTATGGGGGACATTTGAGGCCCAACATGAGCAAACCCAAGACATCCTATGGATGTAGTTGCATTATTGATGTTTATGTTATTTTTATTTTTTTAAGACACATGACACCTAAAAAGACTCCATAAACTCACAATCTTCTTATGTATATTCCTGTAGATGTCGGCTAGGCAACAACGAGGGGGTAGAAGGTCAGGAAGGTCGAATGAACGCTTGGCCACCCAAATCGCAAAACAAATGGCCGCGGTGCTTCCTGACATTGTAGTTCAAGTCCAACAAGCTCTCGCCGCAAATCCCATCAATCCTCCCCAGCAAGAAGACCAGAACATCGGCAACCCTCCTTCCAAAAAGTGCTCATATAAACATTTCAAGTCTTGCGATCCTCCGAAATTTGAAGGGACCGTAGGTGTCACTGCTCTCCTCCACTGGTTTGAGGAAATGGAAAACACTTTCCTCAACTGCGATTGTCCCGAGGATCGCAAGGTACGTTATGCAACCGGGAGGCTATTTGGGGTAGCTCTTACCTGGTGGAATACTGAAAAGTGTAAGAGGGGAATCGAAGATGCAATGGCCTTAACGTGGGAGGAGTTAAGGGAAATCATAACGAGACGCTTCTGTCCTAGAAGTGAGATCAAAAAGTTAGAGGATGAATTTCATTCGTTGAAGCAAAAGGAGGGAGATCATACTTCCTACAACAAGAGGTTTTTAGAGTTGAACCAAATGGTCCCTAACTTGTTCACCCCAGTTTACCGCTTAGTCGAACACTATATTCGAGGTCTCCCCTCGAAAATTCAAGACTCAGTTCTCAGCACTTCGCCTGCAACACTTGAAGCTGCTATGGAACTAGCTACCGAGCTTACAGAGAATCGAATTCGCAACGGTAAATTTAAAGATGAGAAAAAGAAAGCCCCTGTTGAGGGCCAAACTTCAAACCATTCCACCTCCTCCTCAAAGTTTGCTAACAAGAGGAAACGTAACACCAGAAACTTTGCTGTCACACAAACAAATTTCCCCATCCCTGCTGCACCCATTACCCAAGTTGCCCCCTCGCCTGCACCATACAAAAGGCCATACTTGTCACACCCCGACCCGCAGCGGAAAAGGTGATCGGGGCATGATTGGGTTATCATCAAAGCTCATGACATTTATTATGCGTTTCATATTCATTTAATACAATTTAATGGAAACTTACAATAAATATTACAACATGTTCTAACTATCAGTCTAAGCTTCTTTATTCTCTTCTAAGGCATTTCCTATGTTTTCTTTGCTTCAACCTGTTCACCTGTATCATGTGTAAAAAGGTTTTGGATCAACATAAAGTTGGCGAGTGAATCCTATGGAAAAACATTTGAACAAGTTTATTAAATTGATTATGAAATATGTGCACAACCACTCATGAGTAAAAATAGATGTAAACTTATTCAACAATCATTAGATATTAAGTAAAGCACACATGAACAATAATGGAACATTTAGAGGCACGCGTTGCTCTACTCGTCTCTCACGAGGAACTGATGGGCCTAATGAATGAATTGCATAAACATGATAATATGAATGACACAACTACAAACAATATAAACTCAATGATACACACATGAACAATAATGAATTGGTTTCGAGGCACGCGTTGCTCACTCGTCTCCCACGAGGAACTGATGGGCTTAATGAATGAATTTCATAGAATTTGATAAAATGAAATAAGTAATCACAACAATATAAACAATCTAAGTTTAGGTCACGATATGGTATGGCACAATTTAAATAAACGAGTTAATTATTTGAGACACATGACACACCCCAAAACGTGTAATTAAAAAGGGGAGTTGTAAGATTCACTCACAGTGGGTGCGTTCGGTTGATGATGTTGAATGCACGCGAAGTGGTTTTAACCACGAGTGAGGTTAACCTAGATAAATCGAATTATGGTTTGGTAAGTAAACGGATTTTATTAATCCATTTTAGTAGAATTGTTGGGTGTATTTTTGTGAGTTTAAGGCTATTTTCTAACCTTAAAAATGTTATTTTTAAGTATATTTAATTGATTTTTAATTAAAATAAATAAATAAAAATAATAAAAAATTTGATTTTTTTTGACCGTTGACTTTGACTTTGACCGTTGACTTGACCGTTGACCGGTTCGTATGCGTATTGTTGTGCGCTGAGTGAGGCTCGAACCCGAGACCTCCCGTACGCGTGCACGCAGCTCTACCAACTGAGCTACGTGTCTAACCCGTCATATATCTGTTTTTAATTATATTTATATATTAACTAGTTTAAACAGAAAATCCTTTTATTTTAAAAACAATTTAATTGAATCGAACGGTGCGCTCCACAGGTCTCGAACCCGGGACCTGTGGCTTATACTAACACACAGTCCACCGCTGGACTGTGTGTCCAACTTGTTAACTTAACTGATTTTTATTATTCTTAAATACAAACTGAACATTTTCTTTTCTGTCTTATTTTAAAAAGGTAAATAATTGTCCGGGTCGATGTAGAAGACCGGACTCGAACTCGTGTGCTTTGATTAAACATACACACAGTCCACCGCTGGACTGTGTGTCTAACTTGGTTATTATTCCGGTTATTAATATACTTAACATATATATAAAATGAATCCGGTTCAGTTAACAAAAAAAGCATTTTTATTTACGCAGCGTGTGTGGAACAAGATTCGAACTCGAGACCTTTGTGTGTTTAATGTGCACACAGTCCACCGCTGGACTGTGTGTCTAACCCGAGTTATTTCTTGATCTAAATTATACTTATATGTTACCGATAGTTCGTCTTCTTCGTTGAGTTTTATCCAGAAACGATGACGATCTGGTTCGAAGATTAAATCAGTTTCTTAAGCGTTTTATGATTAATTACAGATGAGATTAAGTAAAAAGAAAGGAAATTTAGGCGTGAGGTATACCGACTAGCTTCCTCTGTTTTCCGGCAGAACTCCGGCGACAGCAATAGGCTCCGGCGTCGGGTGTCTTGCAGCAGCGAGTCTTCAGAAAGCTTAAAAATGACGTGGGTGACTTCGGTATAAGCTCAGGGTGTTTAGTAAAACTTAGAGGTGAAGAACCCGGTTTTCCGGTGATGAGCAGAAATATTCCGGCGAGTGAGTTTTCGCCGAGAAAGGGTGCGGTTTAAAGCGAAAATGTTTGCAGAGGTTCGAGGTGGTTTTTATAGGGCAAATCGTCGATGTATTTGGCCCGATTTCCAACTGGATTCATTGGTTTGAATTTCTCCGGCGGTTATAACTTTGGTCGCGGACTCAGACATCGGTTATAACCGATATAGGTTTAAAGTTTACGTTATAACGGAAGGATTCGTTAAAAACTCGCGACATTGCCGGGATTTCCGACGACTGAACTTTGGGCGCCGGTTTTGAATTCGGAAAGTTATGATATGAATTAAATGATCTTAATAATTAACAAATAGCATCAGTGGCGCAGTGGTTAAATTGTTGCGTGTTAAGTTTGTTTGCTGACCTGTACTGACCCGGGTTCGAAACCCGGCAGAACCAAAGTATTTTTATTTTCTTATTTTTGACAGTTTTTCAAAAACTAATTATATATTCCTGTATAATAATTGATTATGTATCGTTTAAAATTATTTTGGGCATTTAATTCGCAACGAAAATTTTAACTGATTGTTCGGTTAATAAACGGAGCGGGTTTGGTAAAATCCGTTTTTTTTACGGATGTTACAGTATCCCCTGCTTTTTAGAAATTTCGTCCCGAAATTTAAATTGTGATATATCTGACTAAAAGAACGATGGTGTTTAGTTTGACAGATATATGCTTAGAAAAAATAAGGGTTTAAGTTTTTGTTTGAGGCGGTAACGTTCCTTGTAAGGGTTAAGTACCCTATTTATAGGAATCGCTTTTTGTTGCCTACTGTAAAAGAATTGATAAGCAGAATTAATTCGCTAACTAAGATATCATGCATAAGAGTTTGGATATGTTTGGAAGGGTATGGTTATATCCTAAGGCAAAACTTCTAATACTATAACCTACATGGAACATAAATAAAACACAACAGCTAATATTTGAACATAAATAAACACAACAGCTAATATTTGAATCCACATTCTGATAGCATATATGTTTGAATGGTGGAAGTTCCTCTCTCGTTTGTCATGATGGAGAGGTTAGTTTATGTAGAAATGGAACACAATCCAATCTGTTTAAATAGCAAGATGATATAAATGTAACACAATTTCAACCAAGGCAAAAACTAAATCCTACATGGAACTTCTCATAACCGCCTGATAATGCCTCTGATCCTTTGGCAAGAATACTTATATATAGGAGGTACCTGCGGCGTATCCACCAGATTCTTGCCAAATTTTCATTGGTTTTATCCACAAGTTATTATCAGTTACCAAGAAACTAGTAAATCCTACATAGAACTTCTCATAACCTTCCGACAATGCCTCTGATCCTTTGACAAGAATACTTATATATAGGAAGTACCGGCGGCGTATCCACCATATTCTTGTCAAATTTTCATTGGTTTTATCAGTGAATTATGATTAGTCCTATATAACTCTACAACCAATACAACAAACATAAAATACTGAAATGAAAAATATCTGTGCGATCAAGGCTCAATCAAACGGAGCCGATCGTATTGTATGTACTGAAAATGAAATTGTCTGTGTGCTCAAGGCTCAATCAAACGGAGCCGAGCGTATTGCATGTACTGAAAATGAATAACTTAATCTAAACAACTATCACACAAACATCCTATGCGTGGAACCTCTCATAATCGCCTGATAATGCCTCCGATCATTTGACAAGAATACTTATATATAGGAAGTACCAGCGGCGTATCCACCATATTCTTGTCAAATTCTTCATTGACTTTATCCGCAAGTTATGATTAGTTCTATGCGACTCTACAACAAACACAACAACCATAAGATACTGATAATGAAATTGTCTGTGCGCTCAAGGCTCAATCAAACGGAGCCGAACGTATTGCATGTACTGAAAATGAAATTGTCTGTGCGCTCAAGGCTCAATCAAACGGAGCCGAACGTATTGCATGTACTGAAAATGAACAACTTAATCTAAACAACAATCACACAAACAGCCTATGCATGGAACCTCTCATAACCGCCTGATAATGCCTCCGATCATTTGACAAGAATACTTATATATAGGAAGTACCAGCGGCGTATCCACCATATTCTTGTCAAATTTCATTGACTTTATCCGCAAGTTATGGTTAGTTCTATGCGACTCTACTACAAACACCACAACCACAAGATACTGATAATGAAAATGTCTGTGCGCTCAAGGCTCAATCAAACGGAGCCGAACGTATTGCATGTACTGAAAATGAAATTGTCTGTGCGCTCAAGGCTCAATCAAACGGAGCCGAGCGTATTGTATGTAATGAAAATGTAAAATGAACTGATCGATCAAGGCTCAATCAAACGGAGCCGATCGTTGCGGGCACGCCAAGTTCAACTGCATAATAAAATGGGGAACAAGCTCAAAACCTCATAAAGGGGGAGCTGCGGCCTCGGCAAATGCATATACTGAAAACAATAAACAATAATTACTCTAACAGTCTACACATGGAACCTCTCATAACCGCCAGATATTGCTTCTGATCCTTTGACAAGAATACTTATATATAGGAAGTACCAGCGGCGTATCCACCGTATTCTTGTCAAAGTTTCATTGGCTTTATCCTTAAGTTATGATTGGTTTGATGTGATAAAGAGAAACATAAAAACTAAATATAGGAGTTGAATCTGGATCTTCGGTGAAAAGGACTAGTCGAGTATCTTCGCTTGGGCCGTCATTATCTTCGACAGGATTGGCGTTGATATTGAAGACTCTTCCTCTTGCTGGTGGCCTAGCGGTTGGGTTTTCTTGGTTTACTTGGTTAACTGGGTTTGATTGGGCTTGAGTGTTGATGACGTTAACCAATTGAGGGCATGTGTTTCTAAAGTGGGTAGGGTCACCACAATTGAAACAAGCTCGAACATATGGGAACATGGGATATTGGGGTTGATGATAAGTTTGGGCCATGGTTTGAGTAGGGGAAGAGGTTTGGTTTTGAAAGGTGCGACAAACCTTGCTCAAATGACCATAGCGTCCACAAGTTGTACATAGTCGACAAGGTAAGGTAAGGGGATGGTGATAAAAACAGTTGCTGCATTGAGGGTGAGGTCCAAGATATGGTTTCTTATTTGGGTAGGTTGAGTTGGGTGCCACTTGGGTGATTGGGATAGCTTGGATGGGTATGGCGTGTGAAATTGGTTGATTTCGTTGGATAGCAGCGAAAAGTTGCCCGTCTCTTTTTCTCTTAGAATTGGGTTGAGAAGGGGATTCGGTTTGGGTGGAGTCGGAGGTTTCAGTCGATTCTTTATCCATCTTCTTCTCCTCCTTGAAGTCTTCGTTTCGGATTCGGTTCTCGGTAAGCTCTGTTGCTAACTCCATTGCTGCTTCCAAAGTTGCAGGCTTGGTACTTATTACAGGGTCTTGAATCTTTGACGGAAGACCACGAATGTAGTGCTCGATCAAACGGTAGAGGGGAGTGAACATGTTGGGAACCATTTGATGTAACTCGAGGAATCTTTTGTTGTAGGTGGTGTGGTCTCCTTCCTTTTGCTTCAACGAATAGAATTCATCTTCTAATTTCTTGATTTCGCTCCTTGGGCAAAATCGTCTGGTCATGATTTCCTTCAATTCGTTCCAAGTTAAGGACATAGCATCTTCAACACCTCGTTTGGCCTTCTCTGTATTCCACCAAGTAAGTGCTATCCCATATAATCGACCGGTAGCATAACGCACTTTGCGATCGTCAGGGCAATCGCAATTTAGAAAAGTGTTCTCCATTTCTTCAAACCAATGGAGGAGAGCGGTGACGCCTTCAGTCCCTTTGTATTTTGGAGGGTCGCATGATTTGAAATGCTTGTAGGTGCATTTAGTGGTATTTGGGGAAAAGTTGATAACGTTTTGGTTTTCTTGATTGACAGGATTAGCGGTGAGTGCTTGTTGAACTTGGATTACAATGTTGGGTATTACGGCAGCCATTTGTTGAGCGATTAAGGCAGCCATGCGTTCGCGGGCTTTTCTTGCTCTCGTCTTCCTACGGGCGAGGTTAGAAGACATCTACAAGGAATACATGACAAGAGTATGAGTTGGATGTTTTTGGGTTCATGGGTCGCATTAGGAATGAACATTCATAAAATAATTATAGAAAATAAATCTACTACATCCATAGGATGTCTTGGGTTTTGCTCGCCATTAGGCCCTACATGCCGCCATACTTTACCTGTGTAATCATGTGGGCCCCCATGAATACCGGTTTTTCATATGGTTCGCACGGGTTTGCCAGGTTGCGTACACAAAAACCCGGAGAAAATCGAGAAATATGTATACAACGTGTGATATTCGGAATGTGTCCAGGTGTAGACACGGTGACACCTCAAAGTGGGTTAGTTCGAACGACGTTTGGTGTGGCATGCTTTGGCCTAATAGGTCCTTCGTACTCTCATCGTTGGTCCCCAGGTAGGCAAACTGGTCCGTTATATTGGATTTATACGAATGCCAACCTAGACAGGACGTTCCGACTACCGGTACTTGTACCCTTCCAGTTACTACATGCCCGTCGCAGAACTTACTTTGATGAGATTTGAAAATTGCAACAAAATCTTTGGATAATGAGAGTATGAAAATAAATTGAATACATGAACATCGATATATGTATAATGAATATGTATATAAGCATGTATGTTTGACTGTAAATGTAAACAAATATGAAACAAATAAATATCACAAGTTTGTATGTAACCACCTAATCAATTAAAATTTAGGCAGACTATAGTATAGGCTCTAAGGGTCTAATAACCTATCCTATATCCCTATAGTCATGGCTCTGATACCAATCTGTCACACCCCGACCCGCAGCGGAAAAGGTGATCGGGGCATGATTGGGTTATCATCAAAGCTCATGACATTTATTATGCGTTTCATATTCATTTAATACAATTTAATGGAAACTTACAATAAATATTACAACATGTTCTAACTATCAGTCTAAGCTTCTTTATTCTCTTCTAAGGCATTTCCTATGTTTTCTTTGCTTCAACCTGTTCACCTGTATCATGTGTAAAAAGGTTTTGGATCAACATAAAGTTGGCGAGTGAATCCTATGGAAAAACATTTGAACAAGTTTATTAAATTGATTATGAAATATGTGCACAACCACTCATGAGTAAAAATAGATGTAAACTTATTCAACAATCATTAGATATTAAGTAAAGCACACCATGAACAATAATGGAACATTTAGAGGCACGCGTTGCTCTACTCGTCTCTCACGAGGAACTGATGGGCCTAATGAATGAATTGCATAAACATGATAATATGAATGACACAACTACAAACAATATAAACTCAATGATACACACATGAACAATAATGAATTGGTTTCGAGGCACGCGTTGCTCACTCGTCTCCCACGAGGAACTGATGGGCTTAATGAATGAATTTCATAGAATTTGATAAAATGAAATAAGTAATCACAACAATATAAACAATCTAAGTTTAGGTCACGATATGGTATGGCACAATTTAAATAAACGAGTTAATTATTTGAGACACATGACACACCCCAAAACGTGTAATTAAAAAGGGGAGTTGTAAGATTCACTCACAGTGGGTGCGTTCGGTTGATGATGTTGAATGCACGCGAAGTGGTTTTAACCACGAGTGAGGTTAACCTAGATAAATCGAATTATGGTTTGGTAAGTAAACGGATTTTATTAATCCATTTTAGTAGAATTGTTGGGTGTATTTTTGTGAGTTTAAGGCTATTTTCTAACCTTAAAAATGTTATTTTTAAGTATATTTAATTGATTTTTAATTAAAATAAATAAATAAAAATAATAAAAAATTTGATTTTTTTTGACCGTTGACTTTGACTTTGACCGTTGACTTGACCGTTGACCGGTTCGTATGCGTATTGTTGTGCGCTGAGTGAGGCTCGAACCCGAGACCTCCCGTACGCGTGCACGCAGCTCTACCAACTGAGCTACGTGTCTAACCCGTCATATATCTGTTTTTAATTATATTTATATATTAACTAGTTTAAACAGAAAATCCTTTTATTTTAAAAACAATTTAATTGAATCGAACGGTGCGCTCCACAGGTCTCGAACCCGGGACCTGTGGCTTATACTAACACACAGTCCACCGCTGGACTGTGTGTCCAACTTGTTAACTTAACTGATTTTTATTATTCTTAAATACAAACTGAACATTTTCTTTTCTGTCTTATTTTAAAAAGGTAAATAATTGTCCGGGTCGATGTAGAAGACCGGACTCGAACTCGTGTGCTTTGATTAAACATACACACAGTCCACCGCTGGACTGTGTGTCTAACTTGGTTATTATTCCGGTTATTAATATACTTAACATATATATAAAATGAATCCGGTTCAGTTAACAAAAAAAGCATTTTTATTTACGCAGCGTGTGTGGAACAAGATTCGAACTCGAGACCTTTGTGTGTTTAATGTGCACACAGTCCACCGCTGGACTGTGTGTCTAACCCGAGTTATTTCTTGATCTAAATTATACTTATATGTTACCGATAGTTCGTCTTCTTCGTTGAGTTTTATCCAGAAACGATGACGATCTGGTTCGAAGATTAAATCAGTTTCTTAAGCGTTTTATGATTAATTACAGATGAGATTAAGTAAAAAGAAAGGAAATTTAGGCGTGAGGTATACCGACTAGCTTCCTCTGTTTTCCGGCAGAACTCCGGCGACAGCAATAGGCTCCGGCGTCGGGTGTCTTGCAGCAGCGAGTCTTCAGAAAGCTTAAAAATGACGTGGGTGACTTCGGTATAAGCTCAGGGGGTTTAGTAAAACTTAGAGGTGAAGAACCCGGTTTTCCGGTGATGAGCAGAAATATTCCGGCGAGTGAGTTTTCGCCGAGAAAGGATGCGGTTTTGAGCGAAAATGTTTGCAGAGGTTCGAGGTGGTTTTTATAGGGCAAATCGTCGATGTATTTGGCCCGATTTCCAACTGGATTCATTGGTTTGAATTTCTCCGGCGGTTATAACTTTGGTCGCGGACTCAGACATCGGTTATAACCGATATAGGTTTAAAGTTTACGTTATAACGGAAGGATTCGTTAAAAACTCGCGACATTGCCGGGATTTCCGACGACTGAACTTTGGGCGCCGGTTTTGAATTCGGAAAGTTATGATATGAATTAAATGTTCTTAATAATTAACAAATAGCATCAGTGGCGCAGTGGTTCAATTGTTGCGTGTTAAGTTTGTTTGCTGACCGGTACTGACCCGGGTTCGAAACCTGGCAGAACCAAAGTATTTTTATTTTCTTATTTTTGACAGTTTTTCAAAAACTAATTATATATTCCCGTATAATAATTGATTATGTATCGTTTAAAATTATTTTGGGCATTTAATTCGCAACGAAAATTTTAACTGATTGTTCGGTTAATAAACGGAGCGGGTTTGGTAAAATCCGTTTTTTTGACGGATGTTACAATACTCCGGCCCATACCCAAAATGCAACCGTTGCCAATACCATCACTTTCCTGATCATCCCTGCCAACATTGCACCGGCTGTGGTCGCGCAGGTCACACCATTCAAACCTGTCGCATACCTCAGCGAACGAACCGCCACCAACCCTCAACCCAAACCCACCATCAGATAGTGGGTCAAGCCCAACAACCTCTACTACTACCACCTACCCAACATGTAGCCCAATCCTACTACCAACCCAACTATCCCTTGGTACAACCTATGTGGGCTTGTTACAATTGTGGAGACCCAAACCACTTTAGAAACACTTGTCCACGCTTGGTGAACATTATACATGCTGAAGCTCAAGCAAATCCGGTGAATCAAGCTAACCAACCTCCTCCACCTGCTTGAGGAAGAGCTTTCAACATCAACGCCAATCAAGCTAGGGCCGACAACAATGTGGTTAACGGTACATTTCTCATCAATGGTAGTTATGCATCCATGTTATTTGATACTGGCGCGGATAAAAGTTTTGTGTCCTTAGAATTTGAACTCATCCTCAACCAAACTCGTGATAAACTCAAGGAATCCATAACGGTAGAAGTTGCTGACGGAAAACCGGTCTCATTAAACTCTATTATACGCAATTGTACTCTCACCTTAAACGATCACGATTTTCCAGTTGACCTCATTCCTATGAAGTTGGGAAGCTTTGACATTATAATTGGTATGGACTGGCTCAGCCAACATCATGCTGAAGTTGTATGCCACGAAAAGTTTATACGCATTCCTCTTACAAACGGTCAGACTCTACGAATCTTTGGAGAAGGGCTCAAATTAATGTCCTGTCTTCAAGCCCGAAAATATCTCCGCAAGAATTATGTTGCATTTCTAACCTATGTCGTCAAAAAGGGAACCAAGGAGAAGAAACTTGAAGACATCCCAGTACTAAAAGATTTTCCGCAAGTTTTTCCTAACGACATTTCAGGACTTCCTCCCGTGAAGAAGTCGAATTCCGCATTGATCTTTACCTGGAGCTACACCAGTTGCAAAATCTCCTTATAGGTTAGCCCCATCCGAAATGCAAGAGCTAGCCAGTCAATTGCAAGAGTTGACTGACAAAGGATTCATACGTCCTAGCTCCTCGCCTTGGGGTGCACCTGTCCTTTTTGTGAAGAAGAAAGTTGGAACGTTTCGCATGTGCATCGACTACAGAGAACTCAACAAGTTAACGGTCAAGAATCGCTACCCATTACCTCGCATCGATGATCTTCTTGACCAACTTCAAGGCGCCAGCTGTTTTTCAAAAATCGACCTTCGTTCTGGTTATCATCAACTCAGAGTACATGAAGAAGACGTCCCAAAGACCGCCTTCCGAACTCGTTATGGTCATTATGAATTCATGGTCATGCCATTTGGTCTAACCAACGCTCCAGCTGTCTTCATGGATCTAATGAACAAGTCTGCAAACCCTATCTCGATCGCTTTGTTATAGTCTTCATCGACGACATCCTCATTTACTCAAAGTCTAAGTCTGATCATGAACGACACCTACGACTCATCCTTACACTCTTAGGGAATGAGAAGCTCTACGCCAAATTCTTCAAATGGAATTCTGGTTAAAAGAGGTACAATTCCTTGGACATGTCGTCAATGACAAGGGAATACATGTCGACCCCTCAAAGATCAAAGCAGTACAAGAATGGCAAGCACCACGTACACCTACCGAAGTAAGATCATTTCTTGGTTTGGCTGGTTATTATCGCCGTTTCATTGCAAATTTCTCTCATATTGTTGTACCACTCACGGCTTTAACTCATAAAGGAAAACCCTTCATATGGGGACCCAAACAAGAAGAAGCCTTCCAAACCCTTAAACAAAAACTCTGTGACGCACCTATTCTCACTCTTCCTGAAGGTTGTGATGACTTCGTGGTTTATTGCGACGCGTCAGGGCAAGGACTAGGCTGTGTTCTAATGCAAAGAGGAAAGGTGATAGCTTATGCTTCTAGACAACTCAAAACTCATGAGAAGAACTACACCACCCACGACCTAGAACTTGGAGCCGTTGTGTTCGCTCTTAAGATATGGAGACATTATCTCTACGGTACTAAGTGTGAAATATACACTGACCACAAGAGTCTTCAACATATCTTCAACCAAAAGGAGTTAAACATGAGGCAACGAAGATGGGTTGAACTTCTTAATGACTACGACTGTGAAATTCGGTATCATCCTGGTAAGGCAAACGTGGTGGCCGATGCACTCAGTCGAAAGGGTTATGCGAACTCCATTCGTCTTCTATGTTCGCAAATCATAACCGACATCAAAGATCAAATTCGAGAAGCCCAACATGTTTCAGTAACGGAAGACGACGTACGAAAGGAGCTGTCCTGTGGAGCTGAACTTAAAATTGAAACTAAATCCGACGGTATTCTGTACTATCTAGATCGCATATGGATTCCTGACCACAACAACCTTCGTGAATTCCTCATGAATGAGGCACACAAAACACGATACTCTATACACCCAGGAGCCGACAAGATGTATCAAGACCTTCGATACACCTACTGGTGGCCTGGAATGAAAAAGGATATTGCTATTTTTGTTTCCAAGTGCCTTACATGTTCCAAGGAAAAGCTGAACATCAAAGACCCTCAGGAATTCTGGTCTAACCTGAAATACCTGTATGGAAATGGGAAAACATAACCATGGCTTTATCACCGGGTTACCTCGCACTTCTGGTGGGTATGACACTATATGGGTAATCATTGATCGTCTTACAAAATCAGCTCACTTCATTCCGATCCACGAAGATTTCAAGACGAGAGGCTAGCTCGTATCTACATCAGCGAAATCGTAAGCCGTCATGGTGTACCATTAAGCATTATTTCAGATCGTGATGGTCGTTTCACTTCACGAACATGGCAAGCCGTACAGCCGCTTTGGGTACACGATTAGACCTCAGTACCGCTTATCATCCTCAAACTGATGGACAATCTGAACGCACCATCCAGACTCTTGAAGATATGCTTCGAGCATGTGTCATAGACTTCAAGGGAAATTGGGACGCTCACCTACCATTAGTTGAATTTTCGTACAACAACAGCTATCATTCAAGTATCGGCATGGCACCTTTCGAAGCTTTATATGGTCGTAAGTGCCGATCTCCAGTATGTTGGCACGAAATTGGGAAGCTCAAATCACCGGTCCAGAATTGATTCAAGAAACCACAGACAAGATCCATCAAATTCGAAACAATCTTCTAGCGGCTCAAAGTCGTCAAAAGAGTTATGCAGATAAACGACGAAAGCCTTTGGAGTTTAACATTGGTGATCATGTACTTTTAAAAGTATCACCGTGGAAGGGAGTAGTTCGTTTTGGCCAGAAGGGCAAGCTAGCACCACGCTACGTAGGACCTTTCAAGATACTCAAAAGAGTAGGACCTGTAGCATACAAGCTTGATCTACCAGAAGAACTCAACAGAATTCACCCCACATTCCACGTATCAAACTTGAAGAAGTGCCTCGCCGATGAAAACCTCCATATTCCCTTGGAAGATATTCAGATCGATGAATCTATGCATTTCATTGAAAGACCAGTAGAGATCATGGACTTCGGAGAAAAACGTTTAAGACGGAGTCGTATTCCAATAGTTAGGGTACGCTGGGAGTCGAAACGGGGACCTAAGTTTACTTGGGAACGTGAAGACTCAATGCGCGAGAAATACCCACATCTTTTTCCTGTTACCACTACTACTTAAATTTCGGGACGAAATTTCTAAAAGTAGGGGATACTGTAACATTTGTCAAAAAACGGGTTTTCCAAACCCGCTTCGTTTGTAAATCGAATATCAAGTTATACATTTTTCGTTGCGTATTTATGTTTATTTTAATATTAAACGATACATAATTAATAAACAAATTAGAATTTAAAAACTATAATTGATAAAAAGTGAAAATAAAATAAATAAAAAAGAAAACCGGCTGCCGGGATTCGAACCCGGGTCAGCTGGGAAGCTTAGCGACTTAACTCACACACATCCAACCACTCCGCCACTTGATGTCTTTGTGAATTCTAGAAAACAATTAAAACATATATACAACCGTGAATCAACCTGTTGCGCCAACTGAAACCAATATCGGCTTCCAACCGTCCAAGACGTTTGAGTGATCGCGGATTCTCGATTATAACCGATAAACCGACATTCTTAATCAATTCAGTCGTTAATGAACTTGAATTCATGTGATGTTCGGTTTTTATAACCGAAAACATTCACTTCTTGAATTACTTCAACAAAATCATCATCTCGCGACTCAGTAACATTCCCAGAACTTCTAATTTCACTTTGACTCTAATTTCTGATCGTCGGAATCGCTTTTTGAACTCGCCGGACTTTCGCCGAAAAACCGTGTCTTTCATCAAAACGGTAAGTTTCTCAATTCTTCCATCTTCTATCAGTTGTTAAGCTTTCGCTAACTCAAACCCCATCAGAATCAGTTCCAGGCGACGATATCGGATAATCAACACTCGCCGGAAAACTTCTGAAAATTTCTAGATTGCGCTGTGAAACGGTATAATCTTTTAAACCTTCTGATAACTCTTGTTTAGTACTTCAATTCCACAACTAGCTAATCAAAACTGTTAATTGGTCCGCTCAGACGAAGTTCATAAAAACAGAGCCGACGACATTGCCGGAGTTCTGTGAAAAGTCGTCATTCCGGTATGTTCATTCCCAAAACCTTTTCCTATCCGTTACATTTTTAATCATTCATACGCCTGTTAATCGAATTAAGCAAGTTCAGTTGATTAATCGTTGTCTGTGTTCTTGAGCGAAGAAGACGAAGTCGATTATGATTATAAGATTAATTAAAATCAGTATAATAAACGGGTTAGACACACAGTCCAGCGGTGGACTGTGTGCAAACAATAAACATACGTCTCGAGTTCGATCCCTATCACGGCCCTATTCTCGGAAATAAAAATGTTTTTTTAAGAACCGAACCGGGTTAACTCACTGAAGATGTTAAGTATAATAAAAATCAGTATATTAACCAGGTTAGACACACAGTCCAGCGATGGACTGTGTGCAACACTAAACCACAGGTCCCGGGTTCGAGACCTGTTACGCACGCCGGTTCGATGATTAAAATCCTTTTTAAAAATAAATGAATTTTGCATAAATTAAATAGTGTATAAATATAATTAAAAACAGAAATATTTCGGGTTAGACACGTAGCTCAGTTGGTTGAGCTGCGTGCACGCTACGGGAGGTCTTGGGTTCGAGCCTTACCCGGCGCATACTTACACACTAGCGAACCGGTCAAACAGTCAAGAGTCACAGTCACGGTCAACAGTCAATGGTCAACTCAAAAGTCAACATTTTTTATATATTTTTATTTATTTATTTAATTTAAAAATCAATTAAAAATACTTAAAAATAATGTTTTTAAAGTTAGAAAATAGCCTTAAACTCACAAAAATATATCTAAAAATCTTATTAAAATTATTAATAAAATCCACTCATTTACCATACCTTTTCGTTATTATTTAGGTTAGTTAATTCTCGTCGATCAATCCTCTAACTCGTGCGCATTTCAACATCTTCAACCGAACGCACCCAATGTGAGTGAATCTCTACAAATTCCCCGTTTTAATCACGTTTTTGGGGTGTATCATGTGTCTTATTATTTATTACATTTAAACTATTGTGCATCCATCATATCCATGAACAAATGTGTATTCAACCTGTATCAACTGTTTGTGTGGGTATTGTTTAGATTAAATTTATCATTTTCAGTACATACATTATCATAGGCCGCCGCTCCCCATTACATATGAGCGTTGAGCTGTTCCCCATTACATATGAGCGTGAACTAGGCGTTGCCAACATACGATCGGCTCCGTTTGATTGAGCCTTGATCGCACAGACATTTATCATAGGCCGTCCGTTCCCCATTACTATGAGCGTGAACGTGACGTTGCCAACATATACAGTTTCATTCATGTTATATATTCATGCAAGTTGGTTTGTTATTGTATGTTATTGTTTGTTGTTGTTATTGTTATTGTATGATTATTTACGTTTGCTCACATATGATTATTGCACAATTTTCCATAATAAAGATAACAAGAGATCAATAATAAATGTTTTTCTAACAAGGTTCACTCGCCAACTTATGTTGACCCAAAAACCCCCATTTTTACACATGATACAGGTGATCCAGCTGCAGCAAGAAACACATAGGATGGCTTAGAAGAATAAACTGGTTTAGACTTTGGATTTTTTAGTTGATTATCTTTCTTTGTAATTGTATGAACATGTTTGGAATATTGAGGATGTAATTTTGAATTTAATAAATATGAAATATATTAGTAAATATCATGAGCTTTGGTGATAACCCAATTATGCCCCAACTCTTATTCCGCTGCGGGTCGGGGTGTGACAGGTACCCCTTAATTGGTCCTAAATTTAAGTCATGCTTAAAACAATAATTGCGCGTAAACTTTGCAAACTTGTATGACTTGTGTGCTATGCTGAGCAATTGTCATTATGTCTCGGAGGAATCCGAGAGCACGTCATGGTTAACATGACAATATTAAGGTCCAACGATGCGAGGTTGGTGTCCTTAGCCGTGAACAACGTGTTAAACAGAGACTTGACGTTTAACAGCGCATTAAACCTTTGACGTTGATTATTAGGTTATCAGTAGCATCATTTAAGATTCCGAGTTCCAGAAATAACTTAGTTTTGTGCCATAGACTGTGACATAAGGTTTGAAGCTAATCAAAGCCCGGACACGCAAAACGAAGCAGCTTCCCAGTTAGGGAAACGCCTTGTTTCGGGCATAACATGTGCAAGGAACGATCGATCAAGTTTAAAAATACTCAAACCAATGTAAAACGAGGTTTTTATGATTAAAACGTAACCGTGCTCGGATTTCGAGACGGTTATGCTCAGTTTTTAAAACCGAGTCTTTGACAGTAAGAACGCGAAAAACGGAGCCCGTTTCGCAAATCGGAGACGCGCCCGGAACCCGAAAACGAACCTAAACGCAACACCGAAGATAAACATCATATTTTAACACGTTTTACGAGCACGACTAAGCTACTAGTGGGGTAGGGGTAACCCCTTATTTTATTATTTTTTTTCTTTTGAATTCTTTTATTTCTTTTATTTTCACTTAATTCCTTCAAGAAATCTGCACTATAACACTAAATCTCATCTGATTCAACATCCAAAAAACATCAAATCAAAGGTATAAACCTTGATTCTTATGGTTTTAATCATGTTTTCTTGATTATACATGAGTTATAACCGAAAACCCCTTTTTAACCCATGATTTTTGAAGGTTTGAACAAGTTTATGGGCTGAATAAGAACACCATGGGAATTCCAGGGTTTTACATGGCAGCCATGGTCACAAATCTTTGGGTTTTGATACCCTAATCAACACTTATTCAACAAAAATCGCATAACTATTCGATTAACCGAAAAACCATGAAACAAATCTTGATTGATCTATGTTCTAGCATATTTGGATTGTACTTGATGTGTAGGTACTGAGCGTAGCACCCACACACTTCTGGACTCACAAGAAACCTGCGAAAACGAAGCTTGCGCTAGGTATATCGCCCGAAAACCGAATCTAGAGTAGGCAGATTATTGTTTTGACTACAACTTGGTCCGTGATACTTTGATTGAGCTGAAATTTGGTGTGGTGATGTAGGGTATTGTCAGGAAGGTCCACGTAAAATTTAGAATTTTTGGAATTTTCTACGATTTTTGGTGAAGTTTTGACTGTTTTACTGATAGAAATTCTGAAAATTATCAACCGAATTCAATAAATCACCAAACTTTATAGAGACACTAAGGAACATATGGGGAATGTTCTGGGAAAATTCAGAGTCCATTGGTTGAGGTTTGATTTGGGTTAAAAATCCACGTTTTTGTGAGTTTTCGGTAGCCGGGAATGCACCGAAACCAAATCAGAAAAATATCAAATTTTTGTGACAACTTACTGGACATGTAAAAGATGTTCTAGAAATTTTTTGGAATTTTTGGACCAATGGTGATAATTAATATTAATTATTTGATTAAATATTGTTTTATAAATAATTTATTTAAATAAGGAAAATGCCAAAATAAATTCCCAAATTATTTTTCCCATAATCTACAGATTTTTACTAACTTGTATAAAAATTTACAGATTTTTATTCAAAATTATAGATTAAATGGGAATTTAGGGAATTAAAAGTGGGGTATTTTAAATCAATTTCGACAAGTTTACCGTATAACGAACCTACCGGAACCGGGAACTGACTCAACCCGACCGGTACTAAAAGTGGAACACCGGGAGTATTCCGGGAGATTCCAGGGCAACTTGGACACTAGGGGTTTGTCCAAGGGCAGTTCGGGAGAATCCCCGACGGTGAAAACGGAAACTCAAAATTGGGCGACCTGGACTCCCCATACACTCGAAGCCCCTTAATGAAAAGTTAATCATTATTAAATAACGACGGGTTGGCACTATTGGTATTCCCGTACCATTATCCGAACACGTTAAACTACTGACATTGGCTGGCACGCGAAAAGGTGCCCGGAAGCCAAACTGAAAACTAATACTACCCTGACCTCCATCACCATACTAGTGGCCTATAGACTCAAGCGGGAGTGAAAAATCCTGACCGAATCCAAGTTATAACCATTACCAACTTAGATACTGATTCGAGTCCATACTTGCATATGTGTTATTAAAGCTGATCTAGTCGCTTGATCACTTGTGTGTTGAGACTACTACATACATTGTGAGTTCACTTCCCCGCTTTTAAATTATTTTCTGGTTTTCTTGGGACTTGCATGTTAAAACTGTGTTGATTACACCAGATTGGGAGTGTGTTTCACTTCCCCACTGTTAAACTGTTTTACTGTTCTCTAGAATGATTTGCATATTACAAACTGTGTTAATTGCACCAACTTGTGATGATGTGAATTATCTAACACACGAACTACCTCCCCACTAAAAGTGATTAACGTAAGCCTCCATGGGGCAGTGGATAGTACTATTGGTCTGACAAACTCAGTTGCTCCGGACCCGTGAGGCCGGTAACAAGGCAACTGCACGCGTCCTAAACTTGGTTATGTTGTTAGGCATAACTACATTCGGGGTGTTGGGTTGCACGTGACGCAGCCGAGGGGCTGACGTGTCAAATGAGATACGGCCCGATGTGCTGATGTGTTGAGTGAGATACGGCACGAGGTGCTGAAGTGTCGAAGGAGACACGACACAAAAGTCCAGGTTTCACTTGTGTCCTCGTGTAATTCCATCTGTGACTTTGACCTGTGCAATTAAACTTGTTAACACATATTGTTACACGACAATTAAACCAATGGAACTCACACAACGTTTAGCTGACCCTTTTTAAAATTAACATGCATTTCAGGTAAAACTAAGCAGGAGTAAGGAACATGCGTATGGATGGCTTGGGTAGTAAACTGTAGCAGAATAAGAGCTGCGGTAGCTCTAAGTACCGTACTTGAACTGTAGTTTGTAATATGATACTATTAGTATGTCGTAACCGAGGTTCCCTTTTAGTGATATCATGTTTTTAAATTATCGGGAATTACCATGTGTCTGCCGCACCCTGCAATTGTCTTCCGCTGCGAGTCGGGGTGTGACATCATACGTCATTGAAATAGTGTTTCAATGAACTTAGTTAAAATGTAAGTTTACTTTGTTGGTTAAGTTTTGACCAAGTTATGCTTGGTTAAAGTGACAACACAGAATTTGTCCAAAACAGAAAGTTTTCGTTGGTAGTTTATTAAATGCGTAAAATACGAATTTTGACAAAAGAATGGATAAAATGTGGTTTATGATCATATGAGCAAGGGATCTCATGTAATATGGTTGGTCAAAACCCTACATTCTGATTTGGAAGTGTCTTTAAAAGATTTTGACCCGTTACGACTAGTATTATGCTAATTAAATAGTCGTGTGCGCAACTAAGGGTTCAGATGGTCAAATGGGTCTTATGAAGATTCCAACATGTTAAAATGTATATTCTATGATGTTAAATAAACTGATTTGGTGTCAAAACTTTTGGTTTTAATACCTAAAAACTCATTTGCCGTAAAATGCACAAAGCTGTGTTAGACTTTTCATAATTTAAGTTTGACTCGTCATTTGACTCACTTGACATGATGATCATGAGGTATAATTTCAAGGAATTGGTGGTGTGGGATCGGATTAGTAGATGGTGCAAATTGGACCCGATATTCGCTTTTTCGGTGAAGGATCTTGTCCAGATCAGAGATAATATCAGCTTTGACAAGAGAAAAAAGGAGGTGGTTTCGGGCATTATTATGGTGGGTATTTGGTGCTTGTGGAGCGCCCGGAATAATAGAAGGTTCTCTAACGGTGCTGTTTCTATTGATAAGTTTCCGCTGGATATTAAAATTTTGGGCTTTTTTTGGTATGAACATAGATCCAAGTATAGGGAGATCAGTTGGGATAGATGATCTAGGTTCGATTTCTTGTAATGGTTTTTTGTTTTGTGTAGTGCTGCCCCTTGTGTTATAGGGGTAGTATGTTTGTGAATAATAGTTTTCTTTAAAAAAATACCTTATGATCAAATAATCATATAGGAAAAAGAAATTTAACTTTGACTTAACCAAAATGGTCATAACCAAAAGTCAAACTAAGTCAAATTGCTTAACTTTCGGGTGAATACTAACTACGTAATTGAAATACACATGAAAGAACACTTACTAGTTAAAGGAAGAATGCTTGAACTTAGAAGAGGAGGCTCCAAATGGCTAGAGCAAGCTCCAAGGGAGATTTTAGAATGAGAATGATGGGTGTGAAGAAAAATGGTGGATCAAGAGGATATTTATACTTATCAAGGATTAAGGAGCGCTTGACAAGTGTTAGATGAGGTGTTAAGGAGTTGATTAGTATCCCATGAGGTGTCACAACCAGGTTTCGGGTGGCAAGGATTGAAGTTAGGTGCCAAGAGATGAAGAAAGGGTGGCATACTTGGTGAACAAGTATAAATTTTGCTTCTGGGAACCCCTTACGGATCGTACGAGGTATGCCTTATGGTCCGTAAGGCACTCTGATGCAAAATATTTTGTTTTTTGACAGTTTTGTTCCCTGGAATTGTATTATCAGCTTTTTGACATTTTAACCCTTCTAACTTGTTATTTAAATCATGTCAAGGTTATCAAAGCATGTATAATTTGGATTTTGTTCTAGAAATGTTGTGTATATCCTTTTTTCTTGAACACATGATAAAGAAAATCGTGAGTAAAATATAGAATATTATTAAACACGGAATGATCGAAAGTTTACAATCTTGGAAAATGGCCATTATTACAAGTATGCTCCTAATGACGGTCACGGTAATAACCATCAACAGCGACAAAATGTTCAACAAAACTGGAAGAACATTAATAACAACAACAACAATGTTAACCAAAACTGGATTCCTTAATTCGGGAGGGGGGGGGGAACCAATGAGTCAACCATGGGCCACTGGTGCATCAAGAAGTTAACGGTCCACCAAGAAACCGACCTCAACAACAACACCAATTCAAACAACCTTGAGGTGTAAATGGTAGGTTTAAACCATTGATATCCGATAATGATTCCAGCATTGCTCCACCACCTACGGAAGACGTTCTTTTGATGGCAAGCCCAATTACATCAACATTCTACCTCACTTTCATGTGCTTTCTAAAGATGAATCGTACTCACACTTGGCTGAATTTTAGCTTTGTGTAGCACGACTGGGGGCACAATTTTCCCAAGATGAGGTACGGTTGAGGCTCGTTCACTTTTCGTTGAAAGACACGGCTAAGCAATCGTTTCTCACATTGCCAGCTAACAGTGGTTCGTACGTGGGAACAAATGCAAAGTGTTCCTTGAAGAATACTATTCAATGGCCAAAACTGATGTTGCGAGAGATGAGATTCAGGCATTCCGAAAACTATCGAGTGAGTGAAAGTTCCGGATCCGGAGGGTTTAGACGGAAGTTTGGATAAGATAAAGCTAGTTCGGTAGAAATCTCAAAAGAATAGTCAAAAGTAGAAAGGTTTAATTAATACCGAAAGAGCATACACAAGCTGGAGAAAGCATCAGGAAATCTCTCCAACCAAAACTTATCAACTTCAAACACACGACTCCCTATATATAGACATGAGATCTGGGATGAATGAACATTTGGATCGGATGACTCATCCGTGCGGATGAATCTCATCCGTACGAACGAGCTCTCGTCCTCTCCAATGTTTCATGTGTTTGAATCTAAATCTCAACTATACAATATTCAACACACGCTCTATCTAGCCTATTCGTATAGTGGCGGACACACAGAATATGCACTAACAGTGAGCCAATGCATGAGATTTTTAGTCCGCTTCAAAGAATTGATAAGGAAGTGTCTGCATCATCAAATAGAGCGGTGGGAGTTGGTTAAGTGTTTTGTAAAACAATTGGAGATAGATGAGTGGAAGTATCTACAATCCACAAGAAATGGAACATTGTTGAACAACGATGAAGAGGAAGATTGGGCTTTCCTGGAAAGGATGAGCAAGAATTCTAAGGACGTTGAGTCGGCCGACCGTGCTAAAAAGCACCCAATCTCAAGATCCTTTCCCATTCTCGATTCTAGTGCTCAGGATCGGATTGCCACTTTGGAACGGGAATTGGCCCATATGAAGAAGAGAAGGATGTGGGAGCGGTTCAGTTTGTAGTTTGTGAAGATTATGGTGACATTGGTCATCGGGCTAAATGTTAGGATCTGAGTTTGAATTACTTGTAGTTTTTGTTTCAAAAATGGAAAATGATTGAGTTTTAAAAGAGATTTGCAGCAGAAATAAATGGAAAACTTTTACTACAAGCAGTGAAGTCAGATGACAGGAAAGCAATCTTTAGGGAAAGCAGTGTATGTACAACAGAGGTTGTAACCTCTGATAGTTTAACCAAAGCTCGGATAGTGTTATTTGGCTTTGTATCATCTGTTCCTTTCATAGGGTTCAATCCCAACAATCTCCCCCTGGAACAGATGATGCCAAAAACACTTTATTCTTGGTCTTTATTCCTAAGGAAGAATTCTCTTATTTGACCTTTGAATTGAAGTTCAAAGTTAAGAGATTCTATGTTATCAGCATCCTTCTCCAGCTCTAAACATAATAATTCGTGGAAGTCTTCTACTGTAAGCCCATAAGCAGCTTCCATAGATAGTTTAGTGGCATTACCATCAGACTTGAGCAGTGTTAATTCATGGGTGTCTTTGTCGACCTTCCATTCTAGAACTTTTGGGTCTGAAGGTTTTCTTGAAGGAGCTTTTATTGCTGAGGATTGAGAAGGAGTTATTTGTGATAACTCTTTTGCCAGCTTGTCACTTAAATCATCAGTTGGATAATCAATCATATTCTTTATACCTTCTTTGATGAATGTATCCTCAAACTCTTTGTCAGCCTTTTCAGACATCTCCCCTTGCCTTTTACGGTGTAACAGGGCAAGTGTGGAATGGGCGGATGTTGTGCTGGACGTTTTGGAGAGTTGGGCTTTGAGAATAGCATCTTGTTTTGAATAATCAGGTTTAGGAGGCATGGATGAATCCTTTTTCCTCCTTTCTTCCAAATTTTTGTAAGTGCCTATCACCCTGACCTCAACCCATCTCATCACTTGATTCTTTGAACCATAATGATTCTGAATTAGTTCATTCTTCATTCTCTTCAACTTTAAGTCTCTTTCAGGCATATCTTTCTTGTGTAAATCCCAGTTGGGAGGAGTTGGCTTTTTAAGAGGATCTTTCAACATTTCTTGCATTCTTTTGATTTCTTCTCTCAGCTCATCTAAGCTCCAATCCCTGAACTATGCCCTTGTTGCCTTATACTTCTTGTTCTCCATGATATACTCAATGAGTTCACTTTTGACCAGCTTATCTTCCCTTTCTGAAATCTGGTTGCTCAGGTTCTTGACAAAGTTTTGTAAAATGCTGGCTTTACTTAGTTTAAAGGACATGGCAATCTGTATTTCTCTATCATCTTTACCAGCTGATTCTCTTTTGGCAATATCCTCTGCTTGCTTCCGTTTCAATTCCAGGTAATCATCAACATTTGCAGGTCTTGGATAGCCATCAAGGGATAGGATTGTTCTTTTGTTAGGGTCATCCTCTGAAAAGAAACTTCGGATCTCTTCCGTGACTGCTGGTAAATCAAGGGGATACAGCTTTGCTGCAGGAGTAACTTCAAGAGTTGAAGATGTTGTAAGCACTGATGTGGAGGTCATTGGTTGTGATGATAGTGGAAGAGGTGCAGGAATCTGATCATCATTTATCACTTTTGTGATCTTTCTCCTTTTAACCTTAAAGTGGGTGATGGTGGTAGTGGGATCTTAGGTGGTATGGAAAATGGATGAGTTGATGTAGGAGATGTGATCATGGTAGTGGATAGAGTTGCATCTGTTGCAACCTCTGTTGTATCAACAGATGTTGACATAACATGTGCTGTAACATTTGATTGTGTGGATGTGGGTTGTGGTTTTGAAGGTGTGATAGGTTTTTGAGAAGCAGAGGTTTTAATGGTTTGATTGGTTGCAGGCTTAGTTTTAGGAGGTGTGGATGTTGGTTGCCTGACTTTTCTAGCATGTATCCTCTTTGATGAAGTACCAACCTCTCCTTTTTCTTTTTGTTGTTCAATATTTTTCTCAACCAACACTCTGCTCTCCTCGATCACTGTCTTCTTGTGACTAGCCCTTGCCTTGGCCACAGTTTCATCAGTTAAATCTATCTTCTTTGAACCATCAGGCCTTGGAATATTTAAAGTAGGTCTGGCCTTATCATCATCATCTATTTTCAGCTTTTTATTTCCCAAAGGTTTCTCCCCCTTTTTAGCTTCATCTGTTGTAACAAAGATAACCGTTGGAGGTGCATGGCCAGTGGTTGTGAGTAGATGAGCTTTGATGGCTTTAATGTCTGCTGCAGTGTCTTGATACCTTGATTCAACCATGTTTCTAACATCATTCATCTGGTGCCTGTGTTGTAGATCCAAATAATGTTGTTGATGTTGAAACAGAGGGTTAAGAGCTTCTTTGAGATCAGCAGTGGATAGAACAGAGGGTTGACTTTTAGTAGCTATCATCTGCTTTAGTAAACTTTTGATTTCATCAACAGAATTTTCTATCCTTGTCACTCTCTACGTCAAATCCAGGTATTTTAGCTCAACACCTTATTTAATAGGATCATCTGAACTCCTACCTGAAGTGGTAGTTGTATCTATGGTACCATTAGCAGTGGTTTTAGTACCAGCTTCAACCATAGATGTCCCTTTGTCTTGGAACTGGGGACTTCCCACAACAGAGGTAACAGTTGTTGCTCAACAGTGTTGCCTTCAACCAAATCTTAGTAATGAAACCACTGTCCAACCGAGAACTTGGGAGTTCAGCAATTGTAATGGCTGCTTGAGTTGAACTATCACCAAGGGTTACATGCAACCCAAGGGATGTAGCTTCTTCATGTGCTGATGGGCTAGCAACGAATAAAGAGTCAGACCCAGCCTCTTGATGAAGTATATTCTCAGTAATAGGTTGTTGAGAAGTGCTGGTTTGTGCCTGGTCTAATTCAATTGCATTCAGCAACGGTAAAATAGTAGGTGGAAGTGTGGTCATTGGTGAAGGTGGCTATGTAGAAAGCGACAGCGCCTTGGGAGAGGGGTTGCGGAAGATAGAACCAAGTGGATCTAGAGCTTCATAATTTGGTGTCCCTGTGTCTACAACCTTTTCCTTTTGTGAGGAAGAAGGAGGAGTTTCAAAGCCGGTTGGAGATCTTTGAACCATCTGCTGTGAAGAAGTAGCAACAGTGGTTTGTGACTTTGGTATTGTCACTGGGTTAACCTCTAGGATCTCATCTTCCAGAGGACCCTTTTTGGGTTTGGTGGGATTTTTGGTAAGTGTTTTGGTTTTCTTTTTGAGGGTTTTTGGTGTGGGCTTCAGAGCATCGGTTGTGGTGCCCTAATCACCAAGAGCAGTGGGCTCAGTAGCAAGAGGTTGAGTTTGAACATTTTGTTCAGGTAAAACTTGGTCAGCCTCCTCTACTTGTGTTTTCGCAACTTTTTGAAAAAGTGACGATTACATGGCATCTGTTGCAAGATCTGATGGCTAACATCTGGCCACGTGTAACCTCTGATGAGAAAAATACTGATTTTTAACACTATTAGTGGATAGCTATCAGTGTTTTGAAAAAGTGGTAAAAAGGAAGTCAGAGGATACACTTTAACAGTGGATAAGATTTTGAAGCCTATCAGAGGTTTTGAGCAAACAGATGTTATGAGTAGACTTTTAAAGACTTATCGAAAAAATTTCAATTTTAACTATTTTTAAGGATGAGTTATTGATTTTCTGAAAACATTTTGATGCTATGTACGCATGGATTTACAAGAAAACTTGTTTTTAATCCATGTTTAGCATTCCAATTGTTGAGATCAAGTTTTCAAAGGTAGATGTATCCAATGCCTTGGTTAAAACATCTGCCAACTGATCTGAAGTATGGACATGATGCAAAGTAATCAAACCTTTTTCATAGCAATCTCTCACAAAGTGATGTCTGATGTCAATGTGCTTTGTAGTTGAATGAGAAACTGGATTTTTAATGATGTTTTCAGCAGCTTGTCTGTCCAATCTGAGTGGAGTCTTTAGTGCACTTACACCAAAATCCAGCAACTGGTTTTGAAGCCACAAAAGTTGAACAGTGCAGCTAGCAACAACAATATACTCTGCCTCAGGATGTTGAAACTGCAACCTGCTTTTTGCTTTGCCAAGACACTAGACAATCACCTAGGAATTGACATCCTCCTGATGTGGACTTCCTTGTAGTTTTGCACCCAGGAAAGTCACTATCTGAAAAACCTGAAAGCTCAATATTCCCATTAGCTGGATACCAGATACCAAGTGTGGGAGCACCTTTTATGTATCTGAATATCCTTTTTACAGCAATAAGATCAGATTTCTTGGTAGTGCTTGTGATCTGGCACAAACACATGTTGCAAACATGATGTCTGGCCTTGATGCAGTTAGGTACAATAAAGACCCAATCATGCTTCTATAAAGAGTTTGATCAACAAGGTCATCTTTACCATCAATGGTGACTAGCTTGGTGGTTGCCATGGGTGTGCTACATGGTTTACAATCATCCATATCAAACTTTTTAAGCAGTTTTTTCACATACTTGTTTTGATGGATAAATGTACCATTTTGCAATTGTTTAACTTGGAGACCAAGAAAACATCGGAGCTCACCCATTGCACTCATCACAAACTCTACTGCCATGAGTTTTCGAAACTCTTCACACATAGCAGTGCTTGTGGATCCAAAAATGATGTCATCCACATAAATTTGGACAAGCATCAAATCTTTTCCTTTCCATTTTAAGAATAGGGTTTTATCTATTTTACCTCTAGTAAACCCTATGGATAAGAGAAAAGTGGATAGAGTTTCATACCAGGCTCTTGGTGCTTGCTTCAAGCCATACAATGCTTTTGTTGAGCTTGTAGACATGATCAGGATGGAATGCATATTCAAAACCTGGAGGTGACAGACATACACCTCTTCTTTGATTTTCCATACAAAAAATGCACTCTTTATATCCATTTGATACACCTTTATGTTGTGGTTAGCAGCAAAAGCTAAGAACAGGCGAATAGCTTCCAACCTTGCTACAGGAGCAAAAGTCTCATCATAGTCTATACCTTCTTCCTGTCTGTAGCCTTGAACCACGATCCTTGCTTTATTTTTGAAAACAATACCCCTTTAATCAGTTTTGTTCTTGAAGACCCACTTTGTGCTAATTGGACTTACATCTTCTGGCAGTGGCACAAGCTCCCAAACTTGTTGTCTCTTGAACTGAAGGAGTTCTTCTTGCATGGCTTCTACCCAGCTGTTGTCTTTCAGTGCCTCTTGGTACTTGACTGGCTGTGTGAGTGATAGAAAACCAGCAAAAAGACAAATATTTTGGGATTGGCTCTGTGTGAGCACCCCAGATTTGATGTTGCCAATAACTTGATCTGCTGGATGGCTTTTGAGATAAATCAAATCACCTTGGTATGGAACAATAGCATTTTGAGGTGATGGCTGCAAATGTGTATCATCTGAGCTAACCTCTGCTGGTGAATTTGAAGTATCAGCCGCTGATGTAAATGGAGATGGTGGTATTGGGGGTATAGAGGTAACATTCTGATGATTTTTGTGCCCAAATGTAGGACTTTATCAACAGATGTTTGACTTTGTGAACTGGTAGAGGTTTGAGTATCAAAGACTGTTGACCCAGAAGTGACAGAGTTTACACAAGAGCTTGTGGCACCTGATCCTCTGTTGGAAGAATTGACTTTTGTTTGTGGAAGCACACAGTCATATTCTTGATCTTCTCTAGATGATTGTGGTGTACATGCATTGTCTAGCTTGATAGAAACATCAGCAAATGTGAATTTATCAAATAAAAAAGCTCTGCAGGATTTTCTGGGATTTTCAATGATGAAAGTTCATTGAACTTCACATTCAAAGTTTCTTCAACACACTTGGTCCTAGAGTTAAAAACTCTGCAGGCTTTAGCAGTGGTTGAGTATCCCAAATAACCACAGTCAATTTTGGCTGCAAACTTAGATATAGAATCTTTTAAGTTCAAAATGAAGCATGGACAGCCAAAAACTTTAAAATAGGAAATCGGAGGTTTGATTTTATACAAAATCTCATAGGCAGTCTTTTGATGCCTGGGGTTAATCAAAACTCTGTTTTGGACATAGCAAGTAGTGTTTACAGCCTCTGCCCAGAAAGACAAGGGTAAACCAGAGTCTGCAAGCATAGTTCTTGCGGTTTCAATTAAAGTTCTATTTTTCCTTTCAACCACCCCAATTTGCTCTGGAGTTCTTGGAATGCAATATTGTCTAACAATTCCTTTTGACTCACAAAAAGCATCCAACTCCCTATTTTTAAACTCTGTTCCATTGTCACTCCTAAAGATTTTTACTGGAAGATCAAATTGCTTTTCTACTTGTTTAACAAAGTTTTGCAAAATGATTGCAGTTTCATCCTTAGAGTGGAGAAAGAAGGTCCATGTAAACCTAGAGAAATCATCAACTATCACTATGCAATACCTTTTGTGTTTTAAGCTCATGATTTGCACTAGGCCAAACAAGTCCATGTGAAGCAATTGTAAACACTGGCTTGTTTTGGACTCTTCAATTGATTTGAAAGAACTTTTATGTTGTTTTCCTTTTAAGTAAGAAACACAATGTTCTTCACAGGAAAATTGCTTGTGTGGCAAACCTCTTACAAGACTTTGTTTTGAGAGTGTGGTGATAGTTTTAAGATTTGTGTGTCCTAGTCTTCGATGCCATAACTCAGTCTCTTTGCTAGAAGCAACTGAGAATAAGCATGTTCCAGACATAGGATTATCTTTTAGCATATCTACCACATACACATTCCCACTTCTGTGTGCAGTGAGTTGTGCTTTGCTCTCAGCAATGATTTGATCAATCTTTTTAACAACCTCTGGTCCCACAATTTGACAAGTTTTCTTAGTGAAGAAGGATCCATACCCTCTGTCACTCATTTGTGAGACACTCAGCAGGTTAAATTTCAAATTGTCAACTAAATTCACATTTTCAAACTTGAGTTTACCAGCCAGAACCGACCCAGACCCTAAAACCTTTCCCTTTGAGTTATTACCAAAAGATATATCACCCCCCCTGAGCCATGAAGTCCTTGAGAAGGGCTCTACGTCCTGTCATGTGCCTGGAACCTCCACTATCTACATACCATAAGCTATCAAGGCAAGTAGAGGGTCCCTGCACATCAAGTAAATACATAAGTTAAGATAGGTCTCCAAAGCCAAAATGGCTTTGGATGGGGTCACAGATGGTCCAGCCTCAAGTCTAGGACAATGGTCAGTGTTCG
This sequence comes from Scalesia atractyloides, assembly GCA_947069175.1. Lineage (NCBI taxonomy): Eukaryota > Viridiplantae > Streptophyta > Magnoliopsida > Asterales > Asteraceae > Scalesia > Scalesia atractyloides. Next base: position 59,169,098 of record CAMTDV010000014.1, read on the forward strand.
GATATTTTCTTATAACATTTGCTCTTGACCATTTCCTATCAGATGATTGTATCCATAGGGATGCTTATTCACTCTTTGCTTTGAAGGCTTTTTGTATCCTTCATAAGTAAGAGGAACCCTTTTATAGGCTGGTCGGCCATACCCTCTTGGAAATAAATTTGATGGTGGGGCATCTGTCGCTTGCACCTATATAGGAGCACAGGTTTTGTTTAAAGCTTTTGAAAACAGATGTTTCAGTTGGTTCAAAACTCTGCTTAGATTTATTTCCAGCAGAACTTGAACCTTCTCTTTCTAGTGCTTTTGCCTTGATCTCTTTTACCTTTTGCTCATAGTTTTGGAGATAGGCATACTCTTGAGTTAAGTGATTTGTTTTGTTGCAGATGGGGCATCTTGAAGAATTTTTGATAACACAAGTTTTGTTAATGTCATAGGCTTTTAAAAGAAAACAATCTCCAGCCACATGATTTCTTTTTTCACAAAATTCACAAAACAAGTTTTTATACTTTACTCTTCTTTTCCTATCAGACTTTTTATAAGCAGTGGTTGTAACCTCTGCTGGTACATCTTTGATAGGGATCACCAGTGCTTTTGGGGCTTTAATACCATCAGAGGTTGTAAATGTAACATCCGTCAAAAAACGGATTTACCAAACCCGCTCCGTTTATTAACGGAACAATCAGTTAAAAATTTCGTTGCGAATTTAATGCCCAAAATAATTTTAAACGATACATAATTAATTATTATATGGGAATATATAATTAGTTTTTGAAAGACTGTCAAAAATAAGAAAATAAAAATAGTTTGGTTCTGCCGGGTTTCGAACCCGGGTCAGTCGCCGGGTCAACACAAACTTAAACACGCGCACTAAACCACTGCGCCACTTGTATTATCTGTTAATTATTAGAATCATTTAATTCATATCATGACTTTCCGAATTCAAAACCGGCGCCCAAATGCAGTCATCGGAAATCCCGGCGATCTCGCCAAGAATTAACGACATCTTCAATTATAACGTAAACATTTACTAAGACATCGGTTATAACCGACGTCTGAGTCCGCGACACCATCTATAACCGTTGGAGAAATTCAAACCGACGAATCCAGTCGGAAATTGGACCAAGTTCATCGATAACCTGCCCTATAAATACCCCCTCGAACCTCTGCAAACCTTTTCGCTCAAAACCGCACCCTTTCTCGGCGAAAACTCACTCGCCGGAAATCACCTGTAAATCGCCGGAAAACCGGGTTCTTCATTTCTGAGCCTTACTGAACCCCCTAAGCTTATACCGAAGTCACCCATACCTTTTTCAAACTTTCTGAAGACTCGCTGCTGCAAGACACACGTCGCCGGAAGTGGTTGCTGTCGCCGGAGTTCTGCCGGAAAACAGAGGAGTCCAGTCGGTATACCTTTCTCCTAATTTCTCTTTCTTTTTATTCATATCTCATCTGTAATTAATCATAAAACGCTAAAGAAACCTGAATAAAAACTTCGAACCAGTCAGTCATCATTTCTGGTTATAACTCAACGAAGAAGACGAAGTTCGGTATCATATAAGTATAATTAAAATCAAGTTATTACTCGGGTTAGACACACAGTCTAGCGGTGGACTGTGTGCACATTAAACACACAAACGTCTCGAGTTCGAATCTTGTTCAACACACGCTGCCTTAATAAAAATGTCTTTTTTGTTAACTGAACCGGATTCATTTGATATATATGTTAAGTATATTAATAATCGGAATAATAACCATGTTAGACACACAGTCCAGTGGTGGACTGTGTGTATGTTTAATCACAGGACACGAGTTCGAGTCCGGTCTACTGCATCGATCCGGATAATTATTCAAACTTTTTAAATACGGCATAAATGAAAATGCTTAGTTTGTATTTAAGAATAATAAAAATCAATTTAGTTAACAAGTTGGACACACAGTCCAGCGGTGGACTGTGTGTTAGCATAAGCCACAGGTCCCGGGTTCGAGACCTGTGGAGCGCACCGAGACTTGAAATAAAATCGTTTTTAGAAAATAAAGGATTTCCTGTTTAATCTAATTAATATATATATGTAATTAAAAACAGAAATATTTCGGGTTAGACATGTAGCTCAGTTGGTAGAGCTGCGTGCACGCGTACGGGAGGTCTCGGGTTCGAGCCTCACTCAGCGCACACATAAACGATTCGGACCGTCAAAGTCAACAGTCAACAGTCAATGGTCAACGGTCAACGGTCAAAAAAGTCAAATTTTTTTATTATTTTTATTTATTTATTTTAATTAAAAATCAATTAAAAATACTTAAAAATAACATTTTTAATGTTAGAAAATAGCCTTAAACTCACAAAAATACACCCAACAATCCTACTAAAATGGATTAATAAAATCCGTTTACTTACCAAACCATAATGCTATCTATCTAGGTTAATTTCACTCGTGGTTAAAACCACTTCGCGTGCATTCAACATTATCAACCGAACGCACCCACTGTGAGTGAATCTTACAACTCCCCCTTTTAATTACACGTTTGGGGTGTGTCATGTGCCATAAAATAATTAACTAGTTTATTTAAACTTGTGCCATACCATATCGTGATCTAAACTTAGATTGTTTATATTGTTGTGATTACTTATTTCATTTGTCAAATTATATGAAATTCATTCATTAAGCCCATCAGTTCCTCGTGGGAGACGAGTTGAACAACGCGTGCCTCAAAACCAATTCATCATTGTTCATGCGTATATCATTGAGTTTATATTGTTTGTAGTTTTGTCTTTCATATTATCATGTTTATGCAATTCATTCATTAGGCCCATCAGTTCCTCGTGAGAGACGAGTAGAGCAACGCGTGCCTCTAAATGTTCCATTATTGTTCATGTGTGCTTTATTTAATATCTAATGATTGCTGAATAAGTTTACATCTATTTTTACTCATGTGTGGTTGTGCACTCATTTCATAATCAATTAAATAAACTTGTTCAAATGTTTTCCATAGGATTCACTCGCCAACTTTATGTTGATCCAAAAAAAAAAAACATTTTTACACATGATACAGGTGAACAGGTTGAAGCAAGGAAAACATAGGAAATGCCTTAGAAGAGAACAAAGAAGCTTAGATTGATAGTTAGAACATGTTGTAATATTTATTGTAAATTTCCATTAAATTGTATTAAATGAATATGAAACGCATAATAAATGTCATGAGCTTTGATGATAACCCAATCATGCCCCGATCACCTTTTCTGCTGCGGGTCGGGGTGTGACAGTAAAGTCCATTGGCTTAAAGTTTTCTAAAATATCACATTCGTCTGACCAGGTTGGTTTAAATTGATATTTTTCAATTTCTTTATCTTTGTTGAAACCTCTGATTTTTCCAAAACAATTTTGTTTCCAGCTTTATCTGTGATTTTTATTTCTTCACCAGCCAAATTTGTTGGGACTATTTCAACCAACTCAGAATCAATTTTAGCAACATTTTTCTCATTTTGGTCATAGGTTCTAAAACCTACACCAAACTTAATGTTGCTCTTGATCTGAGCATCAAGCATAATCTCATAACCTTTACAGGACTCAACCGATTTTTCACTAGTGATTTGGGTTTCTTCTAACTCCTTTTTACACACTAGGTATTTTTCTACCATAGTTTGGAGTTGGTCCTTGGTTATGCTTGATTCATGTCTCAGGCTACTCATTTCATAATCTTTTTCACTTAACTTTGATTTTAACTCTTTAATCAGTTTTTCAAAATTAAGTTAATCTTCTAAAATTTTGTTCCTCAGGTTTTCATTCACCTGCTTAATGTTTGCAAAAGCAATGATGCATTTTTCAGAACATAGATCTTTAAGGATCTGAGGTGATACCTTTGTAGCAGCCATGAGAGCACAATCACACTCATCTTCACACACATCAACATTCCATGGGTCAGAAGGAGAGTTCTTTTTCTTATCAGCAACATTTTTCTTTTCTTCACTTGAAACCACTGATTCATCACAAACTTGAACTTCATCAGTTTTTGACACTAACTCCACAGATTCAACACCTTCAGCAATTGTCTCTAAGGCCATTAAACAAAATTCTTGTTCAACATCATTTTTGGCCATTAAAGCAAAGTTCTCATCAGTCAAATCCTCAGGCAAGCTACTCCAGTCAACATAACTTTGTGTGAAAAAGCTCTGTTGACCAACCTCTGCTGGACTAGCAGTGGTTTGAGCAGGTTGTGTGACAATGGGTGCCTGTTGTACATGCACTTGAGGATGTGATGGTGCCTGAACATATTGAATTTGTGGAGCAGTGGATTGAACATAATGCACTGGAACAGTAGTAGCAGGATATGCAAAGTGGGCAGTGTTTTGAACATGTTGAGCAGGGGTATATTGGGAATAATGAGCAGTGTTTTGTGTGTGCTGAGGTCTAGGGCCAGGATGAGTCACTATTGGTCCATAATTTTGAGACCTGCATTCTCTGGCAAAGTGTCCTAACCTATTACACTTATAACACTTGACTTTTGATTTATCCAGCCCAATCAATCCCCATGCAATCCTGGGGATTTCCTACCAGTTCTCTTATAGAATTTACTAGCCCTAACACTCAATAGGGCCAGTTGGTGCAAAATATAATTTCTTCAAGATCAAATGGTTCAAAATGTTGCAAGTCATTCAGCTCAAAGGATAGATTATCAGAGGTTTGGCTTTCCCCTCTAGCAGTGAAAGCATAGTTGAGTGCATATGTTTCAGATCCAAAGTTCCCATCATAAGTAATATCTATATAGTGATCATAACTTTGGTCCTTACTTCTGCCAGATCCCTCTTCTTGGCCAAAAAGAGTTGTATTACCCAATGAGTAATCATCAGTCATTTTGCCAGAATCTTGCAACTTCTTTTTCTGGTTTAACTCTCTCTCATAATTGAGGAGTATCCCATGAAGTTGTGTCAACGACATTTCATTAAACCCAACAGACTTTCGTGTTACATAAGCTACAGTCTCCCACTTATCTTGTAACGATCTAAGGAAACGACTATTGACAGTCGAATTAGGAAAAACCACGTTAACCAGTCTAAGTTCACTGATAAGACAGCTGTAACATTCGAACTGTTGTGTTGGAGACTCTCCTTTCAAGTGACAAAACGTTTCATACTGCTGATTTAGAACTTCTCTGTTACTTTCAATCACTTCCTCAGTCCCACCGAATTGCTCTTTCAGTGCATCCCATAACTCCTTTGCACTATTGCAATGGAGTAGACAAACATAAATCTCATTGGGTAAGGCCGAAGCAACTATGCTAAATGCCTTAGCATCCAATTCAATTTTCTGGAAATCCTGCTCCGCAAAGTTTTCAGGATTTGTTTGGCACTTGTTTAGTTGGATCCTCTGTGATTGGAACCATCAGAACGTGAGGTCCATAAGCAACAGATCTCCAGCAACCGATGTTTTGCTGAGCAAGGATATGACCCATTCGTTGTTGCCAAATGAAATATTCATTTCTTTTGAGCATCGGCAATTTGAACAAGGATCCTGAGTTGGCATCCTGTGTGTTTTGAGACATTTTCAATTGATTTTTCACAGATTTCTGTTTTAAAAACTTTGAACGTAATAAAACCCTGTTTATCAAGCAAAACAACCAAACTAATTAGCAGAGAGCTGATCTGTTCAAATAAAATCGATTCTTAGATCGAATTTGATGAATCAAGCTCTGACACCAATTGTTAGGATCTGAGTTTGAATTACTTGTAGTTTTTGTTTCAAAAATGGAAAATGATTGAGTTTTAAAAGAGATTTGCAGCGGAAATAAATGGAAAACTTTTACTACAAGCAATGGTCGTTTGTTTTCATCATCATCATGCTTTCAAGTTGGTAAACTCGTATGTGATTCACAAACTCCCCCTCAGCCTTTGCAATTAAGTTTGGTAGTAAGAAAATGCAGAGAAGATGATATGCGAAAGTTGATCTTTTGATAGACAAGTTAAACTGTTACACAAGTTACCTGTTTATACTAAACTATCTAACCACTGAGCATCTTTGATGACGTCAGGGTTGATAGTGACAGGAAACTATATGTAACTAACTACAAACACTGCTAATACTAACTATCAGTGCTTAGCACTGTTACAATGATTATCTATCTAATGACTAAGCTCTGATCTCTATCCTCTGATCCTTGTAACTCTCGCAGACCTTTGCAACTTTGTGAAGTCAGATGATAGGAGAGCAGTCTTTAGGGAAAGTAGTGTATGTACAACAGAGGTTGTAACCTCTGATAGTTTAACCAAAGCTCAGATAGTGTTATTTGGCTTTGTATCATCTGTTCCTTTCATAGGGTTCAATCCCAACACTAAAGATTGCCAAGTAAGCATGGCCCAAACTACCGAAAAGGTGAGTTGAGTGTATGGATAGCGGAAGCAATACGACATGAACTCTAACACTTATCACCCCGGGTTGAGGAACCATCCTCGCTATAGGCATGGTAATGCCTCGAACCATATGAACCCGAACTTTTAATCGGGAAATCAAGGTGGGTAATCTTACCAAAACCTTCAAGGTGGTAACCAAGGGGGTCACCAAAGGAATAATTAAAACAAGGGGGTAACCAAGGTTACAACAACTGTGATAACAACTATCAACACGGTTACAACCAAGGCGGGAATGGGAACGGCTCTTCGAACAATCAAAGTGGTGGTGACAACTTGAGTGCAAAGATGGATGCACTATTGAGTGTGGTGAAGGACTCGAATAGTGACATAAAGGAGATGAAGAGGGTAAACGAGGTGAGAGATAAGTCTCATGAAACGTTGACAAGGCAAGTGGGTTAACCCAAAGCATCAAGGATCGGCTTCGAAAGGCACACATGAGGTACTTATTAATAAAATTACTTTATGTAGTGGTAAAAGTTTTTAATAATGGTGTCAAGTCACCACCACCCAGTTTGTTAAAGGGGTGGTGGAAGATGCAACTAATGAGAGTGAGAGTGAGGTTGAGAGTGGTCAAATGGATCGAACTATTCTTTTTTCAGAAAATGTCGAAAGTAAACTCGTTGTGACCACTCAATTTCCAAAAGCTAAGGAAAAAGGGTCAGATGGTAATACCACCCCTTATCCCGAAGCTCTCTTGGAATCATCTAAAAAGTGGTGAAAATGAGAGGCCCACAACAAGAACAAATATGGGAAATGTTTAAGTAAGTAAAAACCAATGTACCACTTTTAGACGTGACAAATAAGTTCCTTCTTATGCTAAATACTTGAAGGACTTGTGTAACCAAAGAGGACTCACAAGTTTCCTAAGAAACTTGATTTGACTGAAAATGTGAGTTCTATCATTTTGGGTGCACTTCAACCCAAGCTCCAAGATCGGGGGGCGCCCGTTATTTCTATCCAAGTGGGTGAATTTAAAATGACTCGGGCGCTTTTAGACCATGGAGCTAGCGTGAGTATTTTATTTGGTAATTTGTATGACCGATATTAATTTGGTCGACTTCAAAAAGCAAACACCACTATGATGATAGCCGACTTAACCCCAAAACTACCCCGTGGTATAGTCACGGATGTGATAGAAAAAGTTCGAGGATTTTTACTACCCCGTGGACTTTTTTTGTGTTGGACTATGTCTCTTTGGAGTGGACCAAACAACCTATGGTTATTTTATGTGCCATTTCATGTTTTCAATCCTTGTTCAATCTCGATCTTTCAAACCACTTCTGGAAGTGAGCGCCATACATATAACGATCCATTCCCACTCCTTGCATTACTTGAAGAAGTATCTACTAAGGGAAAGGATAAAGTTATGCTTTACATGGAAATCCATGATGGGTTATATTATGCAATTGGATAAAAACCCTAGATTCTATACAAGACAATTGCTTGACACAAACTCACGAAAACAGTCTCCTACGAATATATTCTAGCTTTATGCAAACAGACTCCTATGGATAAATTTCGGGACGAAATTTCCTAAAGGAGGGGAGACTGACATTTCACGTTTTTAATCCTTGTTCAATTTCGATCTTTCAAACCACTTTTGGAAGTGAAATCACAAACTGCAACGCAAACGTAACCAGTTTAACATGACGTACACTCCGGGACAAGGACATAAGCTAAACATACCCTAAATACCCTTTACATAACTTAGAAATAAGTTTTGAAGGTTTCGGTACGGCTAAAACATGTTTATTCAAGCTCAGGGACTATTTGCGTCATTTACGAAAGTCTGTCGATTCTCGTATTTTTGAATACGAACCACATTTAGACATTCAAATTTTTTAATCAATAAAATCTTGTATTTTATTGATAAGAATGCAAAAATGTTAATCGTTGCGAAATTTCAGTCGTTTTCGCCTTCCATAAAAGCGTTCGTCGTAATTAAGCGAAAAACGCAACCGTACAATCGAATGAACCAACATCCATGACATTTCCGGGCATATTTCAAATCCCCTATGCTTTAACATCCTTATAAAGCCTGAAAACTAGGATAACAGGTGTTAAAAGCGACAAAACGCGACGAAACAAGTGTAGGGGCCAAAATTTCAAACTTGCTGCCCAGGTCACATGCTTACGGACCGTAAGCATGAGAGCCAAAAAGTCCGTAAGGACCCCCCCCAGCTCAGCTGTTTTACTGGCAGCCTCTTGTTTCATGCCTTGGAGGCCAAGAACTCGAAATTGCAAGCTTTGTACCTGCATTTGACACTTGTTAAGGCCCTCCTAGGATCATGACAACACCTTGGACACTTGGCATGATCCTACACACTCAAAATCACTATAAATAGCAAGCTAATTATTCATTCCAACTTGCTCATTTTATTCTTTCTTGCTCCCATCTCTTTGGAGCTTGCTTCCAGTTTTTGGAGGCCTCCAACTCTGAATTCTGAAAGTGTTCTTCAACACAAGTAAGTGCTCTCTTAGTTCTTTCATTATTTTGGCATTTTGAGCCAAAAGTCAAACAAGTTTGACTTTCTGTTTGATTTTCGGTTCTGACCATTTTTGGTCAAGTCAAAGTTCAATTGAACTTTGCAACGTGATCGTAATCACGAAGGTTATAATCCCTTGCGATTGCACCTACTGATTACCACGTTTACTAGTCGAAGTGATGAGTCAAAGTTTCGGTCAAAAATGCGCATTTTGTGCATTTTACGATGGAACTATCTTCGGATATCAAAACAGTAAGTTTTGATACCAAATCTGTTTTGCAACTTTGTTAGACATGTCTAACTCGTTACTTCTAGTCATAACGGGTCAAAAGCTCTTAGGATCCTTTTCAAATCATAATGTTAAGTTTATTAAACCATATTATATGAGTTCCAACACTCATTTAGTTTATAAGACTTCATTCTATCCGAATCCTCTGAGTAAAGTCCCGATATTAACATAGATATCCGATATTAGGACACACTTGAATCCTTGGACTCTTGAGCTTTGTTTATCCCCTTGAACAGGGACACTCTTGCAATCCCAAGTGAGTACATAGTCCCCTCTTTTATATTTTTTCAAATGTTTTGGGGTGATACGTATATGATTATGACTACTTTCATGTTTTCATGACATTGTACATGTTTTGATTATCTAGTACATATAGTACATGGTTTCAAAGACAGTTTACATGGTATATTTCCTTAGTATACTTACCCAGGGTTTCCAATACGTTTTACATGGTATATTGACTTAGTATACCTACACATGGTTTCAAAGACATTTTACATGGTATATTGACTTAGTATACCAACACATGGTTTCAAAGAAATTTTACATGGTATGTTGGCTTAGCATACCTAGCACACGATTTCAAAGACATTTCGCTTGGTATATTGACTTAGTTTGTCAAGTACATGGTTTCAAAATATTTTCATGATATGCTTACATTGTTCAAGACATATTGGTGCGTTGAATATACAATGATACATTCATTAACATAAATGCCGCCGACCGGTAGTATGTTATGGTACCATAGGTTTGACAACCCATTCCCGCTTTCTAGTTGTTTGGAAGTATCCATTGGGGAATGACAGAATCCGATGAACGTTTGATAAACCTTTGTCCTTATAAGGGTTTATCCGATAGTCAACAAGGCTTGAATGTATTCGCCAACAATCCTAATATATGTTCTACAATAAAAGCAATGGTTTATAAGACATAACTTTTGGATTTAAACAAAACCTTTGTTTATTCAAAGACATTGTTTTATACACGACACTTTGATTATACAAAGACATTGATTTATACATGACAAGTTGGTTTACACAAAGGCTTTGGTTTATACATAGACATTTGGTTTACACAAAGACATTTGGTTTTTACATGGTATTGGTTTACACATAACATTGTTTTAAACAAGACATTTTATTTGTTTGTTTATGGTAACTGATTTAAATAACGAAACGTGTGTAATGTGATAAAAGCATGGTGGATACGCCAATGGTACTTCCTATGAATAAGTTCTTTTATTATATTACGTACCTAGCGTTATCTAAACCACTTCAAACAAAAGACAAGACACGTCACCTTTTATACAAGACATGACATATTTTGGTTATTAAGTTAACATTGCATCCTTTCTTTATATCATTTTATTTTAACATGATTACATAAAGAACACTTTTATAACGGTTAATGGCATGCTACACATAGGATGGACTCGGACCTTAGTGACTTTAAAACTTGAAAGACAATTTGTTTGTATTTCATTTCTGTTATTCCAAGACAATGTAACTCGATAATTCAATAAAACAAAACTTTAAGTACCATGTGTTGTGAAACAATTTGTAACGTGACTCCCCAAGTGTTTCCGCCGCATGTGTTGTACTACGCGATTTGGGGTGTTACATTTTAGGCCAACCGTTTTTTGCAACTTAGAGTGCCCAAATAAATTGCAAAATGTGGACGGTTGGCATGACTTTTGGTAACCGTAGGTTGATGCTTAATGTTTTTTTGGGATTGACGAATCCTCTTGTTAATGATGAATGGTATATGGCGGACATTGTTGACGTGTGTACCTCTATGCGACATGGTTGTCAATGAGGACAACCCAATAAAGGAGTGATGTTTGACAGATCATAGGTTGAGACAAGTTGGAGCATAGATGAGGAGGTGAAGAAGCTAGAGGTCCTAGCGGTAAAGGAGGGAAGACCGTCATGGAGTCATCAAGTGGAGAGTCTACCTGAAAAGATTGACAGCAAACAGAAGCCGTCATTGGTGGAACATCCTACGGTGGAATTGAAGGTGTTGCCCAAGCATCTCCCGGTCATCATTGTGTCTAACTTGACCAGGGAGAAAGAAGAGAAGTTGATGGAAGTGTTGGTCACCAATAGGGCGACTATTGGGTGGACCATTGTTGATTTGAAGGGCACAAGTCCTTCGTTGGTGACGCACAAGATTATCGCGGACGATAAGGTGACTCCTGCATGCAATTCACAAAGATGGTTAAATCCGAACATGCGGGAGTGGTGAAGAAAGAAGTGTTGAAATGGCTAGATGCGGGTATCATTTACCCCATCTCGGATAGTCATTGGGTGAGCCCGACGCAAACAGTCCCCAAGAAGGCATGTATTCAAGTCGTGAATAACGACTCAGGTGAGGAGGTAGCCACTCGGCCAGTAACCGGGTGGCAAATTTGTATTGATTATAGAAATCTGAATTCACAACTTCCAAAGATCATTTTCCCTTACCTTTTATTGACCAAATAGTTGAAAAATTAGCTGCACAAAAATTTTATTGTTTCCTGGATGGATATTTGGGGTACAATCATATTGCTATTCATCATGAGTATCAACAAAAGACTAGTTTTACTTGTCCCTATGGCACATTCGTGTTTAGTCGAATGCCATTTGGATTATGTAATGCCCCCACCACCTTTCAAAGGTGTATGATGGGTATCTTTACAGATATGGGGGGGGGGGTATTTAGGGATTTTCATGGATGATTTCTCTTTATATGGGTCATCTTTTGAAACCTGCTTAAACCAACTGGAAAAAGTTTTAAAAAGATGAGTGGAAACCAATTTGGCCTTGAGTTGGAAAAAGAACCAATTTATGGTTCAAGAGGGAATTGTTTTGGGACATGTTGTGTCTTGTCATGGGATAGAAGTAGATCATGCAAAAGTACAAGTTATTTCTACTCTACCTTATCCCACAAGTGTTAAAGTGTATTTGATTATTTTTGGGGCACGTGGGATTTTATAGGAGGTTTGTAAAGGGGTTTAGTGCCACTGTAAAAACCATTGTGTAAGCTTTTATTAAAAGATGTACCATTTGTTTTTTTTATGAGAATTTTTTAAAAGCCTTTAACATTTTGAAAGAAAAACTAGTTGAGCCCCCATTCTTGCAATCATCGAATGAGTCTTTACCATTCAAAATTATGTGTGATATAAGTAACTACGTGGTTGGGGCCATGTTGGGTCAAAGGGTTCAGAAAACCCAACGAAAATTTATTACGCGAGTAAAACTCTTCGGATACTCAATTGAATTACACAACACTCGAAATAGAATTACTCAAGGTGGTTTACGCATTGGACAAATTCAGATCTTATATATGGGGTAACAAAGTTATTATATATTCAGACCATAGTGCTGTCAGGTACCTCATAGACAAGAAAGATGCAAAGCCTGGTTGATCAGGTGAATACACTTGTTGTAAGAGTTTGATTTGGAGACACGAGACAAGAAAGGAAGTGAGAGTGTGTTGGTTGACCACTTCTCCCGGTTGATAGTGGAAAAGGGGTTCTACATCTATAGAAATTAATGAAACTTTTTCGAATGAGCATATTTCACTTGTATCTACTTTACCATGGTTTGCTAATATTGTGAACTATTTGGTTACATGTGAACTACTGCTCATTGGGATAGCAGGAGGCGAGTACACTTTTTCTCACAGATCAAGTTCTACAGTTGGGAGGACCAGAACCTGTTCAAAGTATGTTCGGATCAGTTCGTGAGGAGATGCATACCGAACAAGGAGATTCCAAGTGTGTTGATATGCATGCATTCGTTTGCATGTAGGGGCCATTTTAGTGGTCTAAAGATAGGGCACAAAGTGTTAAACAATGGTCAACTATTTTTAGAGATGCTTTTGAGTTTTCTAAAAACTGTGTTGGGTGCCAAAAGTTAGGGAGTATTGCTAAACGGGATGAGATTCCCATGAAATTGATCCTCATCGTAGATGTTTTTGATGTGTGGGAGATTGATTTCATGGTCCCGTTCCCGAATTCTCATGGTAATTTGTATATTTTGGTAGCGGTCGATTATGTTTTCAAATGGGTCGAAACGATTGCCACTAAAACAAACGACCACAATGTTGTTTGTAGTTTTGTCCAAACTCATATTATTTCAAGGTTTGGGATTTCTCAGGTCATCATTAGTGATGGAGTATCCATTTCAAAAACTTCAAGTTTTGCAAACTATTAAAATGGTATGGTGTTGACCATAGAACTGCTACTCCCTATCATCCACAAACGAGCGGTCAAGTGGAGGTGTCAAATAGGCAAATCAAATAGAACAATGCCTTATCAGCCTACCGAAAGGCTCACAAAACACTACACATTACCGTTTGATTTAAGTAAAAACTGTCACTTACCTGTGGAACTCGTACATCATGCTTTATGGGTAATAAAAGAAGTTAATGTTAAGTATGATGATGCAGGTAGAGAACGAAAGCTCAAATTGTGCGAGTTAGAGGAGCTCGGGAGGAGGCTTACGAGTGTGCTTCGCATATAAAAACAAATTGAAGGAAGCACATGATGTGAAGCTAAGGAAGAAAGAATTCGTTATAGGACAAAAGGTGTGACTTTACAACTCACGATTGAAGTTCTTACCAACGAAGTTGCGGAGTAAATGGATGGCCCCATACGTGATTACACAGGTCTAGCAATTGGGAGATATTACCATCGAGGACCTGAAAGATTGGTCAAAACAAACGGTAAACGATAACTGGTCAAAACCGTTTCTGGATGGTAATGAGAGAACAGGGGAAAACAAAGAGTCGGTGATCTTTTTTACAAGCGTTCCGACTTATGAGGTCAACTAAAGGGTCGGTAACGTTGTACATTTTGTATTTTTGTTTTTTTTTTTATTTATTTTCTCGTTGTTTTGGTTCATACTAACTCTTGATTGCATGAAGTAACAGAAAAAACATATGGGTCATGAAGATTTCAGGTATGCTTTGATTCGGAGTGTATGCGGGACAATACACGTTTATTTGGGGGGGGGGTTGGTAGGATTCGTTAGAACGAGTTTTGTGTTTTGATAAAGCTTATAAAAAAATTATGAAAAAGTTATTAGTAATTTTGCGGATTTTTTTTCAAGCCTAGGTTCCTTATATAAAGAGTCTTTGTGTTTACTCATATTTTCTAAAAAAAATTAATACTTGCGTACACGACGCACAATAGGGACGTCGTCAAGCACTGGCTACGCGACCTGTCAATTAGAAATACGTGTAGGCAGTGCCTAAGTGCGTCGACACAAGAATTGGCATCGGCGACGCGGAACCCTGGCATCGCCGATGCGTCGTCGTAGTTCAGCTTGATCGGGTCCGCTTTCAGCTTAAATAAATCTGATCAAATCCAATTAAAACACAACCCTACATGCTTTAACCATACATTAGACCCAAATTTAATTTACATCTAATCTACAAGTGCATAAAACACCAAAAACCACATCAAAGTTCCTCACTTTCCATCTCCCTCTTCATCTTCTTCCTCAAAACCCTTAATCTTCAAGATTTTACAACTTTCTCAAATCTTAACCAAATCAAACAATTCTTGAGCGTATAGTGTGTAATCTTTCTAGAGCAACAAACTCCTAACTTTTTTTTTACTAATTCTTTGTACATGATGCAAAGCTAAAGAAGAAAGAATTAGTTGTAGGACAAAAGGTGTGACTTTACAACTCACGATTGAAGTTCTTACCCGGGAAGTTACGGAGTAAATAGATGGGCCCGTATGTGATTACACGGGTTGCGCAATTGGGAGACATTACCATCGAGGCTGAAAGATTGCTCAAAACAAATGGTAAACGGTAATTGGTCAAAACCGTTTCTGGATGGTAATGAGAGAATGAGGGAAAACAAAGAGTCGGTGAGCTTTTTGACAAGCGTTCCGACTTATGAGGTCGATTAAGGGGTCAGTTCGTTGTACATTTTGTTTTTTGTTTTATTTTCTTGTTATTTCGGTTCATACTAACTCTTGTTTGCGTGAAGTAATGGAAAACACATCCGGGTCATGAAGATTTTAGATATACTTAGGTTCGGGGTGTATTCGGGACAATACACGTTGTAGGACCGTTTACTCCCTTAGCAAAGGTGCCTAAGATGTATCTAATCCATGTATGCGGAATTTACGTGAATTAGGTGACAATATACACAAGATATTCTTAAGTCATTTATTAATGTCCAAAGGTATACATTGAGAATCCAAACTGACAGAGCTTCGCCGTCTACAATGCAAAAGTTATACAAATGAAAGAACCTAGACACCTATTTATAGGGAGCTAGTTCGCACCAAACATTAAGTACCTGGTTCGTACGAAGTACTACTTCGTGCGAACTAGTACTTTACATCACAAATTCGTGCAAACTAGACCTTTAACATACACATTTAACTTTAAACTTTAACGTTACATACTCAAAACACTTAGACTAGATCCAAGACATAGACATATATAAAATCACGCACTAACAGACTCCCCCTTGAATGTTCTCGTCATCTTGATCAGTCTTCAAATCTTCATCCACGTCCAAAGAAGTTCTTGTAAGGCTTCCTTCGTCTCTCTTGTGATGGAATAGGCGTTTGATCCGTTGGAAGCGCCCATTTCATAAATTGAAATCTTCTAAGACGAACCTCTCTTCCTTTCTCGTGTATCTCTTCTAGGCGCTTTTCTTCTTTCAGAAATTCTTCAAATTCAAGCTCACACCATTGCGATTCCCACATATGCCCTGAATTAATACCGTGTGCGTAGCAAACATTTATCACACTTTGGTATTGCTTCGCTTGCGTCTATTCGTGCTTGTCATAACATATCTTATGAAGAATAAACAGTAATGTCTTCTTTTGAGCAATTCACTAGCCACATCGGGTCTAGTATCCTTATCGTCCTCTATAAACCCCAAATCCTTTCTCGTTCGATCAATTCTGGAGTTTCTTCATGTAACAGCCCAACGTAACCGCACCATGATATTGTCCGCTTTGGCAGCCAGCACACCCTCAGCGCCTGCCCCTCACGACTTTAAAACGCGTCATGATAGTGAAGGTATCCAGTCCCTTATAAAGAAGCTTTTGTTCCCCTTCACAACCAATGTGGGATGTCACAATCCACCCCCCTTAAGGGGTCCAGCGTCCTCGCGGGACCTGGCACCACCGGTCTGGCCCTGGCTCTGATACCATCTGTAACAGCCCAGCGTAACCGCACCATGATATTGTCCGCTTCGGCAGGCAGCACGCCCTCAGCGCCTGCCCCTCACGGCTTTAAAACGCGTCATGATGGTGAAGGTATCCAACCCCTTATAAAGAAGCTTTTGTTCCCTTTCACAACCTCTGTAATAGCCCAGTGTAACCGCACCATCATATTGTCCGCTTTGGCAGCCAGCACACCCTCAGCGCCTGCCCCTCACGACTTTAAAACGCGTCATGATGGTGAAGGTATCCAGCCCCTTATAAAGAAGCTTTTGTTCCCTTTCACAGTCGATGTGGGATGTCACAATCCACCCCCCTTAAGGGGTCCAGCGTCCTCGCGGGACCTGGCACCACCGATCCGGCCATGGCTCTGATACCATCTGTAACAGCCCAGCGTAACGCACCATGATATTGTCCGTTTGGCAGCAGCACGCGCCTCAGCGCCTGCCCCTCACGGCTTTAAAATGCGTCATGATGGTGAAGGTATCCAACCCCTTATAACGAAGCTTTTGTTCCCCTTCACAACCGATTTGGGATGTCACAATCCACCCCCCTTAAGGGGTCCAGCGTCCTCGCGGGACCTGACACCACCGGTCGGCCCTGGCTCTGATACCATCTGTAGCAGCCCAGCGTAACCGCACCATGATATTGTCTGCTTTGGCAGCCAGCACACCCTCAGCGCCTGCCCCTCACGACTTTAAAACGCGTCATGATAGTGAAGGTATCCAGTCCATTATAAAGAAGCTTTTGTTCCCCTTCACAACCAATGTGGGATGTCACAATCCACCCCCCTTAAGGGGTCCAGCGTCCTCGCGGGACCTGGCACCACCGGTCCGGCCCTGGCTCTGATACCATCTGTAACAGCCCACGTAACCGCACCATGATATTGTCCGCTTCGGCAGGCAGCAGGCCCTCAGCGCCTGCCCCTCACGGCTTTAAAACGCGTCATGATGGTGAAGGTATCCAGCCCCTTATAAAGAAGCTTTTGTTCCCTTTCACAACCTCTGTAATAGCCCAGTGTAACCGCACCATCATATTGTCCGCTTTGGCAGCCAGCACACCCTCAGCGCCTGCCCCTCACGACTTTAAAACGCGTCATGATGGTAAGGTATCCAGCCCCTTATAAAGAAGCTTTTGTTCCCTTTCACAATCGATGTGGGATGTCACAATCCACCCCCCTTAAGGGGTCCAGCGTCCTGCGGGCCTGGCACCACCGATCCGGCCCTGGCTCTGATACCATCTGTAACAGCCCAGCGTAACGCACCATGATATTGTCCGCTTTGGCAGCCAGCACGTGCTCAGCGCCTGCCCCTCACGGCTTTAAAATACGTCATGATGGTGAAGGTATCCAACCCCTTATAACGAAGCTTTTGTTCCCCTTCACAACCGATTTGGGATGTCACAATCCACCCCCCTTAAGGGGTCCAGCGTCCTCGCGGGACTGACACCACCGGTCCGGCCCTGGCTCTGATACCATCTGTAGCAGCCCAGCGTAACCAGCACCATGATATTGTCTGCTTTGGCAGCCAGCACGCCCTCAGCGCCTGCCCCTCACGGCTTTAAAACGCGTCATGATGGTGAAGGTATCCAGCCCCTTATAAAGAAGCTTTTGTTCCCCTTCACAACCGATGTGGGATGTCACAATCCACCCCCTTAAGGGGTCCAGCGTCCTCGCGGGACCTGACACCACCGGTCCGGCCTTGGCTCTGATACCAATCTGTCACACCCTCAAATTACACTTGCGGAGTTCTACTGCGAGGCGTGCGACTGCCTAGGATCCAGCCACTAATCATGTCGAACTATAGTAATAATATAAAACAATTCATCATGTCCATCATGAAAAGTGAACTTCAAATTAACATTTAAAAATAGTACGTGTTCAGCCGAAGCAAATGTACAATTGTTTAAATAATAAAATCCATTTTTATTCAAAAAGTAAACATAACATTAAGCGTTTCATCAAACAATACGACCCATGACAACTCCTACTCCTCAGACTGCAAGTTCCCATGCAAGATATATCTAACAACCTGCAAGCATGCAAAAAAAGTGTATCAACGATTAAGCCGGCGAGTTCACAGTTTTGTTTAACGAAAACCGGTTTGTGTTTAGTTTAAAGACATGTTGATAATAACTCGATACCGCAGTGACGTCAGTTTGTTTGCCCTTCCCTAATGCCTATCAACATTGAGATCATGTGGTTAAGGTCATTAGTTCACGCCCGTTCAATCCAGGTACGGTGTGAGGTTGTCAAGCCTAATAGCTCCATCAACTAATACCCCGTAGCCTCCAGCAACTAGTTCGGTAATAAGATGGGACTTAAGTGATATAGGTGAGTAGATTATCCAACATCGAATTTAAACTATAACGTTTGCCAAAAGTATTCCTCCAAGGAATAGTTGCTTCGTAAATGTATTCCTCCAAGTAATAATAGTTTGTTTGTTCCCTCGGAACACATGCTTTAAAAGAGCAGTGAACTCACCTATGTTTTGCTCGGTAAGGCTTATGTGTTTTATGAGCTGAAGTGGTCAACCACGTCCTATTCTGGTTACCATAGGTTCGTTAGTGTGTATGAATGCAAACATATAAGTTCTACACGTATCTAACACATAGCACGTAAAATATTATAATATATATATACACATGCATGCAAAGTGTCGCTATTCGAAATAGCGACAACCTTTTCGTCACAAATCACATAATAAATCTTGTCACAAAAATTCAGCTTTTAAGTGCATTTTCGGACAATTTGCGGTGCATTAATCGGGACCATTCGGGCACCGGATAGTTCCCGAAAAATTACAGAACGTGTCAATCGAACCATAGACCATTGTATTAAAATTTGGTGACTAAATTCCTTACAGATTTTCCGTGAAAAATCTTGCGCCAAACCATGATCAGATTTGACGTAATCTGATCTGGTTTGCCGAAAATTTTATTTAAAAAATCTGTGTATCTGATTGGTGCGAAACTAAAAAATCGCATGTTCGATCCCTAGTATCCACAGAAAAATTTTCACATTCAAACAGTAAACACACACCGAGTTAAAACACAAAACGTTCGCTACATTTGAATGTGAACGTTTTGCAGAAAATGCAGCGAACGTTTTGTGTTATAACTCGGTGTGTGTTTACTGTTTGAATGTGAAAATTTTTCTGTGGATACTAGGGATCGGACATGCGATTTTTTTTGGTTTCGCACCAATCAGATACACAGATATTTTTAAATAAAATTTTTGGCAAACCAGATTAGATTACATCAAATCAGATCATGGTTTTGCACAGATTTTGCACGGAAAATCTGTAAGGAATTTGGTCACCAAATTTTAATACAATGGTCTATGGTTCGATTGACACGTTCTATAATTCTTCGGGAACTATCCGGTGCCCTAACGGTCCCGATTAACGCATCGCAAATTGTCCGAAAATGCACTTAAAAGCTGAATTTTTGTGACAAGATTTATTATGTGATTTGTGACGAAAAGGTTGTCGCTATTTCGAATAGCGACACTTTGCATGCATGTGTAGAGATATATTATAATATTTTTCGTGCTATGTGTTAGATACGTGTAGAACTTATGTGTTTGCATTCATACACACTAACGAACCTATGGTAACCATAATAGGACGTGGTTGACCACTTCAGCTCATAAAACACATAAGCCTTACCGAGCAAAACATAGGTGAGTTCACTGCTCTTTTAAAGCATGTGTTCCGAGGGAACAAACAAACTATTATTACTTGGAGGAATACATTTACGAAACAACTATTCCTTGGAGGAATACTTTTAGCAAACGTTATAGTTTAAATTCGATGTTGGATAAACTACTCACCTCTATCACTTAAGTCCCATCTTATTACCGAACTAGTTGCTTGGAGGGCAACGGGGTATTAGTTGATAGCGCTATTAGGCTAGACAACCTCACACCGTACCTGGATTGGACGGGCGTGAACTAATGACCTTAACCACATGATCTCAGTGTTGATAGGCATTAGGGAAGGGCAAACAAACTGACGTCACTGCGGTATCGAGTTATTATCAACATGTCTTTAAACTAAACACAAACCGGTTTTCGTTAAACAAAACTGTGAACTCGCTGGCTTAATCGCTGATACACTTTTTTTGCATGCTTGCAGGTTGTTAGATATATCTTGCATGGGAACTTGCAGTCTGAGGAGTAGGAGCTGTCATGGGTCGTATTGTTTGATGAAACGCTTAATGTTATGTTTACTTTTTGAATAAAAATGGATTTTATTATTTAAACAATTGTACATTTGCTTCCGCTGAACACATACTATTTTTAAATGTTTAATTTGAAGTTCACTTTTCATGTTGGACATGATGACTTGTTTTATATTATTACTATAGTTCGACATGATTAGTGGCTGGATCCTGGGCAGTTGCACGCCTCGCGGTAGAACTCTGCAAGTGGTAATTTGAGGGTGTGACACTTCCTTAGTGACATCCCAATTTCCATCAGCCCTAAGTACAATCACAGCTTCACAAGTTTCAAGGTCTGTCTGCCACCATAAGAAGTAAGGATAGAAATCTCGCTCGATTGGTTTGAGAGGCATATTCTTCATAACTTAAGGCCTCTTCATGACCAACGTTACATCTTTAACTTTCGTCACCTTGTTTATCTTCACTCGACATTTAGGAATAAATGGTTTCCAGTGTTTGAAACCATGCATTGCTTCAAACTTAATCACTTTCCACAGACGTTGATCGTTAAACTTCATCTGATAGCTAATATTCTTCGTCTGTACCAATTCCTCAACATCCCAGTATGGTAGACTATTCAAATCATTCAAATATCGAAAGTATTGAACACCAAACTCTCTTTTGATTGTATATACGTTCAGCTTCCTAATCCAACCCAACTTATAATGTCTCCAAGAGATTTATCTTTTTCGCATGTAAAGAATGCCAATGGATGTTTAAACTTTCTTTCTTTTGGCATCTCCTTGAACCAAGACTTTTTCGCTTCAGCTATCTCTTCTTTCGATAAGCGTTTAGGAATACTTCCATCTTGACAACTTCATCGATCTTTCTTTTCAGCAACTCTAGATCAATTTCTTTCATGATTTCTTCAAATGTTGGAAAACTATCAGTGTCAGCTCCAGAATACTTTTCAACCTCATCATCTGAAGCATCTTCAATAATAAGACGATCATAATCATCCGCTTCAGGCACTTTCTTGTAAATATAGTTGTTCTGCTCGAATTGCTAATATTCACTAACTCTTCTTCAAAGTCGAAATCAAAAGAATCAGCATCAACCTCTAACATATTTGCCAATTCTTCCTTTGTATAGTTATGCACATATTCACCTTCCTCAAAATTATGTTCCAACATTAACATCATAGGTTTGTAGCTATCAAGAACAGCTGTAACAGGATTAGCTATGAAGATTCCTGATGCTTAAGTTGTAATTGGCCCTGACTGCTACCCTTGAGTTTGTACATCCTCAGCATTTACTTCATCGTTTAAGACAGAATCGTAATCAAACTCATCATGTAACTTTGCAGTTTCAACTGTTAGACCAACCCCTCCCTGATCATCATTATTATCATCGTCACCATGATCAGAATCATCTTTATCATCGTTTGTTGGATCATCATCGTTTTCATCTTCTTGATCTTTTTCTTCCTTATTCTCTGCTTCTTGTTCTATAACTATAGCTTTTACAGTTTCGTCAATCTTTTCTAACTCTTGCTCAACAACAGGGGTTTCTTCAACAATAGGACTTCAGTCGTCTTTGAACCCTCAACGATAATTGGTTCAGAAGTACCTTCAATCACACCTTTACCCTTTCCCTGCGTGGCCAATTCTTTCTCAGCTCTTTCTTTTTCATCTTGCACTTCAATGTGTTTGTGTATTCTGCGATAAAATCTATTCCAAGTTGTTAATTCAGACGCATTGTAGCATATTGAATCTTCTCTGCTTCAAGTTCAGCAATCACCTTGCGAAGTCTATCATTATCAGAACCAAGACTATCAACAACAGCCTTTATGTAATCACGATCATTCTTTATAAATTTAATTCTGTTCTCCATGATTTCCTTCTCAACTTCATTCTGTTTAATTTTATCTTCAAGAACTTTGATTCTCTTCTCAAACTCTTCATTCTTTGATTCATTAAACAAATCTACCAAAGATTAGTAGAAATTCCTGTATCAAAACCTCGTGGCGGAAGAGGAATGTTTCCAAAAGCATCACTAAATTCAAGTTCTCATTCACGATCAGAAGCTTGACTTTGAGGAGTTCTTTGTTTCTAAGCTGTCTTCGGTGTTGCTTGTTTTGGTGTTGATTGTTGTTGAGGAGGAATCGGTTGTGTAAAGCCGGTGGTGTTTGAACATTCACCGATGATGTTGGTTGCTCTCGCACCGGAGTTGCTTGCAGTTGAGTTACTTGTGATGATGTATCTTTCTTCTTTCTTGACTAAGATATCTTCTTTTCGACAGTTTTCTCCCTTTTGTTGCTGGAGATCCTGTAGTCTTTTTCCCTTCACCTGCCGTTGATTTCACACACTTAGATGTTTTCTTAGGCCTTTCCTCCTCAGATTCATGCTCAGAAGGCTCTAAAGATCATCACTCTGTTTCTTTAGCCTTTCCTGTTCCATCTCCTCCCTAATTTGGCGTTCTCTTGCATCAATCGGATCTTCAGAATCTTCCTTATCTGATGTAGCAGATATCACATCATCATGATCACCTTCAGCTATTTCTATCACAACATTATGATCTTCAACATTAACTGCTGCACTTGAACCAGCAACATTCACAGGATCACTATCAGGTTCTTCATCTCAACATCGTTTCAACTTTCATTGATGCTCTTTTCCGTTTCTTCTTCTCTGGTTCAGCTTTGATATACCAGTAGCTTCTCTTTTCTTTGAATCCTTCTAAACACTTAATCTCATCACTTGCATCCCCACTACCATCTTTTCTCCACTTACCATCTGGTGGTGCAACATAATCGCTTTTGACAATCGCTCCAAACATAGGCTTAGGAGTCGGTACAATATCTTGTCTATGATAAAGGAATAGCTTCTTCAAGGTTTCGTCATCCATGTGATGTAAATATAAAACATCGTTATCTTTCTTTTCGAGATTATCAAACTTGTCATCGATCAACATTTGCACGAATCTTGGATATAACAGAAACTTTTCATCTCCAATGTTCTTTGCCATGTACGGAAAGATGACGTGTGAATAGTTGAATGGCTTATTCAAGATCAACGCTGTAGCCATGCACATCATGTAATCTGCATATCATCATAACCTCGTTTGCGATGGCTCATTGGTGTATCAACACATGTAAGAAAAACTTATAAGGACACCAAGACCACCCTTCTTGAAAATTGTAGAATTGACGCATCCCCGGTATCCCATTCTGTAAAAACATCCCTTAACGAAAACCAATAGGATCTGAAGCTTTGTCTTTAAATTCCAAAACTTTACGAACATCTCCTCAGTAATTTTGATTTCATGATCTTCATTATTAATCCTTACTGCAGATGTAATCGTCTTGTCAGCTTCATCATAAGATGCAGACTTCCAGAAAAATGTAACATGCGAGCGATACGCCATATGATGTTGCGTTACAGCTTTAGTCACTGGCAAACATCCCATAAACTCCAGAACATCTTGAAAAGGTGTCAATCATGGGAAAGCTTCTTTATCTAACACACAACATGTGTTGTGAAATTTCGAATATCCCGACTGCATGAAAAACAAACGACAAAATCAAAGACTTAGAAAATTTTACCAATATTAAAACACTTTTAGGGTAATTCACACGAAGTCTGTCAAAACCAGTTTTTAACACACACAAACATCTACTTCACACGAATTGAAACAAACTTCAAAACATCTTTTGACATATGAGTACTACTTCGTACGAACTCAGACTAAATCATTTTTCAACACTTAGATTGTGATTCGTATGGAGTAAGCCATTTTATTTTGAAACATGTTGTTCACTTTGTTCGTATGAACTAGTCATCTCTTCCAAATAATCGGCAACTTCAAAACTAGTTCAAACCTGAAATTGATGTTTCATTAAGGTGTATATGTTCAATTTCCATTTTTATCCGTTAAGTCCTATCAGATCTAAGTTTTCAAGTCCGACGGGTCCAAATCCTCAAAATTAACCGTTCAATCATGGATTATTACATGTGCCATTATATAAGTTGTGCTAATCAACTTAAACAACTGAAATTTGGGCAGAATAACGGCTTATTTTTAGCAAAAAATGCTACTTTGCACTAAGTAGTCAGAGAGAAAAAAGATGATAACTGTGCTTCGTCCGAAGTGACCTAATATATATAATTTTGAGATTTCTAATTCGTATGAAGTGAGCATCTTTTTATACTCCATTTTCTATCATGTACTTCGCACGAATTAGGTCTTAAGCATAAGTCACTACTTCGTACGAAGTGTAACCTTTTCATTTCCAAACTTTTTCAAATTTTCAATTTTAAACCTTCTTGTTGTATCAGTTTGTCAGTTTTAGAAATCCACTCTATTGACCAAGTCCAAGTTAATGACCCTGGTTAACCAATTTGTCTGCCAAGTCCAACTTAATGACCTTGGTTTGATGCTTTATGAACAAACTGAAGTTTTTGGCAGTTTTAAAGTTTCAAATTAACGAGCTTTTAAATCTTTTAAAGCTTTTTATCTGTTTTCATTAGCTCCCAGCCCGTTGTGTCAAGATTTTCATCAGCACATACTTTCTTTGGACTTTGAAGATCCGCTTTCCATCATTGGTAGTCGAAACTAAGATAGAAATAAAATCTTTTTAACTTTTCCAAAGTTTATGCTAAAACACACCGAAAATCTTTTTGGGGTCTTATGAAAATGAAATGTAAAGCACTATGTACAAACATATTTACAGACATTTTTGTGAGTTCGTGTTTAAGGATCATATCAGTTTTTGAGACCAATCACCAGTACCGTTGACCTTTATAAGACTTTAAGTTTCAAAAACCAATTTCACCTAGATTTGTCAGTATGTTTGTCCTTTTAAACTTCAACACATTTTTCAATTGTTTTAAAATATGGTAGGTAGAATTAAGAACTTAACCTAACTGTGTTTCCCATCTCAGAATATACTCTCGTATCAAGATTCCCTAGATTTCATCTTACATGTGAGTATATCTTAACTGATATCTGTATCTGGGTTGTGCGAGACCTTGAGAGCTGAGGTTAGTACCGCCGTACAACAAAGAGATGAAGGCTCGACTCTAAGGTGTTGTTCCAATATGGAATCTTTTTTACTACAATTGTTTGAATCTTTTGATACTTTACAAATTGATGTAGTTTAGGGGTTTTAAGAAAAAAATTATAGAAGTTCTAGGCCATTGCTTACGCAAAATCAGAATAACTTGTATAATACCCCAGATATCAATTATCTATAAAGACCTAGTATCTCAGAATCAGACAATCTCTCAAAAGAAATTTTGGAGTACCAAGTCCATATATCCGAGAGATGTTGACCCACAAGTTAAGAAGTTGTAAATTTAAGTTTATATCCCAAAAACAATCTACTGAACGTGCAAAGCCTACTGACACATCCATAGTGAGATTTGTTTTCTACCAACTTTTAAACACTACAATTCTTTAGCATACTGTGATGGTCCACTGATGTACTATCATTTCCTCGGTTTACATAAAACTCTTTTTGCCTTTTTCATGTTTTTGTACTTTTGAATTTTATATGTTTTTGTATTTTCTCCAAATTTCTCCCCCTAAAATCAAAAACATATTTTTGGATTTTAGATTTTAAAGACAGAAATAAAGTCTATCCAAAAATAAAGTGACTAACTAATGAGGATTACGATAACTCATCGTCAGACCCATATTCAACATCCTCCCCATCTGACGAAAGTTTTTTTATACCGTTTAATCTCATAAGATATTTAAATCTTGTTCGTGTAAAAGATTTGGTATAAAAATCTGCTTTTTGTTCATCAGTGTGGACTTTTTCAATTCGAATCAACTTTTTCTCGTGACAATCACGGAAAAAGTGATATCAAATTTCAATATGTTTCGTTTTGAACAAGATTTTTTGTTATGTCGATTGCTGCCTTGTTATCTACATACAACGGTATGTCAAGGAATTGCAAACCAAAGTCTCTCATCTGTTGTTGTATCCACAAGAGTTGGGAACACAACTGGAAGCTGAAATGTACTCAGCCTCACAGGTCGAGAGAGCAACTTTGGTTTGTTTCTTCACTGCTAAGTAATGATACGAGTTCCAAAGAACGGGGAACCAACTGTAGTAGATTTAGCATTAAGTCTATCACATCCAAAATCAGAATCTGCGTATCTAGTGAGATCAAAACCATCGTTTTTAGGATACCACAAGCCGGTGCTTGGGCAACCCTTCAGGTATCGGAAAATTCTCTTTATGACCATTAGGTGTGATACTCTTGGGTAGGACTGATATCGAGCGCATAGGCAGGTAGGATACATAATGTCTGGCCTTGAAGCTATCAGATACATTAGTGATCCTATCATCGACCGATACAGCGTTTCATCCACTTTGGTTCTGTGTTCATCCGAGCAGGACCATGATTGATCGCCAATGGTGTAGATATTAGTTTAGAACTCGTCATTTCAAACTTATGCAACAAGAAAGAATTTCATCTCTCCCATTAAACTCATTTCGAACTTTTTCTTCATTATCACTTCAAATTCTTTGCACAAATCATCATTTGCATAACCAAAAATTATGTCGTCCATGTAGATCTGTACAATCAACAAATGTCCACCAACTTCCCTGATGAAGAGTGTGCTATCCACAGTGCCTCTCGTAAAGCCGTTGCTTAACAGGTGCTGAGAAAAGGTCTCGTACCAGGCTCTTAGGGCCTTATGCAACCCGTAAAGTGCTTTATCCAGCAAGTACACTTTATCATTGTTTTGTGGATCGACAAACCCGGTGGTTGGCCGACAAACACAAGCTCTTTCACTTTTCCATAAAGGAAAGCGGATTTGACATCTAGCGGATATATATTGAAGCCCTTCCGCGACGCAAACGCTAAGAAAATTATGATTGCTTCCAGTCTCGCAACCGGAGCACACACTTCTATGGAATCAATCCTTCTTGTTGATGAAAACCTTTAACAACGAGCCAAGCTTTGTTGCGCACTATAACTCCTCGATCATCACGCTTCATTTAAAGATCCATTTAGTATCAATGGCTTTTTGATTTGTTGGAGGATCCACAAGCTTCCATACGCCTAACTTCTCAAATTGTTGCAATTCCTCCTGCATAGCGTTGACCCAGCTTTCATTAGCAATTGCTTCCTTCCAATGCTTAGGTTCAATCTGCGAGATAAAACAGCGAAAAGAACAATATTCCTGAACATGAGCTACTTTAGTGTAGAAACAACTAAGAGCTTTGTTAATTTGATTTCGCATTTTTACTCCTGCACGCAGTTCACCAATTATGTTATCTGAAGGATGGTACGATAAATTTCGAGGAACCACTTTGTTAGAAACAACTACTTCGTTCTCCAGATTAGTAATATTCTGTCCAGCCACAGAATCAACAACAGTACCACTCGTAGAAGCTTCATTTCTTGAACTAGGACCAGCAGATTGATTTAATAAACTTGTGATCTGCTCAGATTCCTCATCAGAAATAGAATCACCATCTTGATCATACGTTGGTGCAGAATTAGAATCAGGCTCAATTATTGGAGAAAGAATAGGATCTGATGAACATGGATTTGTTGCAGCAACTGGTTCTTCAGGAACATTCGTTTGAATATTTTCAGCACTTGAAGTACCAACAGGTGGTTATGTTACCACTATTGGTCTTGAGACATATTCTTGATTTGCTGCTTGTTGCATTTAATATAATACTGCAAGTTCTTCTTCATTTGTTTCTTCAGGTAACTCAAAAGAATCCCACAAATTATCGTAGTTAAACATCCAAGAATCTCCAGGTTTTTGTGTTGGCAATATGTATCTATGACAATCAACATGCTGTGCAAGAACTACTTGATCCAAACTTGGCAAATATACCCGCCGTAGTGGACTTGTATATCCAACAAGAAACCTTCTAGAGACTTTGCTCCAAATTTGCCATCAGGATCGATTACCGTACAAGGAGATCCGAAAGGTTCAAGAAACTCCAAGTTAGGTTTTCTTTGATTTAGATCCGAAAGGTTCAAGAAACTCCAAGTTAGGTTTAACAGTTAACACCCGGTTCAAAGTATAACAAGCCGAAGCAACAGCCTTGCTCTAGAAACTCACAGGCAATTTAGAACTAGCTAACATCGTTCTTGTCGTTTCTATAAGCGTGCAATTCTTACGTTCAGCTACTCCATTTTGTTAAGGAGTATATGGTGCGCTAAATTCGTGAAGAATACCTTTATCATTGCAGAACTCCAGTATTCTGTTATTCTTGAATTTCATTCCGTTGTCACTTCTGATTCTTCGAATGGGTAAATGATATAAATTTTCAAGTTTTCGAAAGAGAATCATCAGATTTGAAATGTTTCATCCTTGCTCTCTTAAAAGAATACCCACGAAAACCTTGAATAATCATCCGTAACCACCAAGCAGTATAGATCTCCCGAAATACTTTTCACATTAACTGGTCCGAAGAGATCCATGTGTAACCACTATAAAGGTAGTTTGATTGATTTCAACAGCTTTTTCGGATGAGATTTCTTGTGTTGCTTTCCATTCTTGCAACTGACACAATCATCATTCAGATGAAAACTTTTCAGATTTACCCCATCAACTAAGTTGTTGTGAACCAGAAATTCATTTTTCTCAAATGTATGTGACCCATCTTTCTGTGCCATAACACTGATTCCTTTTCTGTAGCTTTGGTGACAAAACATTGTGCAGACTTTGATGTTGTTGTAGCAATTCCCATATCAAGCACATAAAAAATCATTTTCTCATGGAGCTCTCATCAAAATCAACTCCTCTGGAATCTTAAATCCCGGTTTCAAGATCACGCATTCTTTGTCATTGAAATGTGTGGTGAACTTCTTATCACATATCTGGGAAATACTCAGCAAATTGTTTTCTAACTCTACGATATAGTTCACTCGATCAAAAGATACCACTCCATTCGATAACTTTCCTTCACCGATAATCCGACCGCCTTGATTTCCTGCAAAGCCCAAATAACCACCTCTGATAGATTTGACATCATAGAGCAATGCTAGCATTCCTGTCATGTGTCTGAAGCCCCACTGTGCATGATCCATTTGGAAAGAATCGACCGTGGAAGTCCTTGCACACGCAATCAAAGAATCTAGTTAAAGAGAGAAACCCAAGCCTTTTTGGTCTTGGGGATTGGATAAACGTCTTCGTATTCATACTCAAATGCAATCTTTACCGATGTCTCAGCTTTCTCAAGTTTAACACTCTCACTTGTGCTAGCTTGTTCAACCTTTTCCTTACCTTTGGTTGAATCAGCTTGTTTGGAATTCATGGAAGATGATTTTGCCCTCACCACCCATCTTTGTTGATTCAAATTTGCCTTTTTATGATAAAAATATGATTCTTTATTTTCAACTTTAACTGATGATTCACTAGTATCATTTTCAACTTTTGGTAGAAAATCATTTACTGGTTTCTCAATTTCAGTTTTCCTTTTCAAAATCTTTGTTGGTGCAAAATCTGGTGATTTTTTATTAATATCTTTGTGAATTTCCTTTCTCTATAAGCAGATCTTGGATTCTTTTGCGAACAATGTCGTGCAATATGCCCGACTTCGTTGGATTTGAAACATATTCTGCTATCAGATCTAGCATATGAATCCAACTTCTGTTCATGAAGCTCTTTCTCCTTTTTAAACTCATCATTTGATTGTTTATCAATGATTTCTTTTTCAATAATTGTGTTACTTCCAAAAACAAATTCCATTTTCTTGTTGTTAAAATTTTGCTTTGAAAGTGTTTTGTCACTTTTCTTTGTCTCAAAACCCAAACCTCCTCTTCTCGTCTCAGGAAAATCCCCACCTTTCCTCCGATAATTGTTGAAAATCTTTTTGGATTTTGAGTAAAACTTTGTCAAATTTTTATCAAGATCTTCTGTTTTTACTTCTACCAATTTGAAAAGTTTGTCAATATGATCTTGTTTCACATTCTGAATCAGGAAAGTCTCATCAAAGAATAGT
Organism: Scalesia atractyloides; assembly: GCA_947069175.1. Classification (NCBI taxonomy): domain Eukaryota; kingdom Viridiplantae; phylum Streptophyta; class Magnoliopsida; order Asterales; family Asteraceae; genus Scalesia; species Scalesia atractyloides. Next base: position 59,199,596 of record CAMTDV010000014.1, read on the forward strand.
TTACCATAATCCTTAACTTTGTATAAAACAACATTAGGATCATCACTTATACTATCTTCTGAAGAAACTTTATCTTCATTTTCAGATTGTGAATCAGATTCTGAACTATTTAAGTTTGATCCAACACTCTCAAAATTTGAATCATCAGAATCATTTTCCAAAACTTTTTCAACCACATTATTCACAATTTTTGTTTCAGAGTTGTTAGGGGATGATTTTTAGTAGTCATGGATCCCTTATCTTGAGGCTAACCTAGATCGACTATCCTTAGCGGGTGGTGCAGAGAGTCTAAGGATTAAGGATCCTTACTGTTATCTATAATTGTCTAACAATTGTCTTCTATGCTTCTAGCTTGTGATTGCAAGTAGGTTATGAGTCAAGACTTGTTCATAGCGGGAATCTCGCAGGAATATGCCCTTATTCCACACGTGCAAATGAAGAAAGTGGACGTTGTGAGATCGTGGGAGAATTAACAAGATTTTCGCATAGTTAGTTAAGGATAATTTTAGCTAGTTTAACCGGGGTATTGAGCTATAATAGACAACCCTTGCACTTTTTCGAAACATATCACTTCTGCTACTCTCTCTCTCGTATACACTCACACTAGAAATCATTGTAACAAGCTCAATACTTCCAAAGCTGTACTCTTTTGCATGCAATATAGTTGATAGTGATAGTTTTCGCTATCCGTGGTTTTTATGCCGGCGATCTACTAGTGATCAAGGGCTTCTCCTTGTATAAATCCTTGTGTTTATCACCGTTTACATTTCATATTTGCTCACACAATTGTTCATAATTCAAGCACTCAACCTCACAAAAATCAGATTTGGTTACATTATCCTTGTTGTGATTTTTGACCAAAACAGTTTGGCGCCCACTGTGGGGCAATCAGTGCTTCAATTCTATAATTCTCATCATTTCACGCATTTATGTTCATCACCATCGACTACATGGATTCTTAGGGAAAGTCTGCTTCAAGTGCCATGCCGGCGGTTACCTCATCCCAGACTAGTGCATCATTGCCTCCTCTACCCCCTGCGCCTATTAGGAGTGCATAGAATCCTCAGAAGAAAACTACTCCTGTTTATAGAGGATCGAAAACCACTACTGTTTCTTCGTCTAGAACTACTAATAATGATATTTCTACTTTAATTTTGCAGATGAAGAACTACATGGAGCAGCAGGACAAAACCAACCAAAGGATCCTCAGGGTGATTGATGAAATCAAGAAGCAAAAGAATCAGTGGAGGATCACTCTCCATTGATACCCAAATCATTGGATTTCACTTCTCCAGCATCAACAATCCAGCATTCTAGGGGATCCGGTGTTCAAATTTAAGGATCCTCCAATTACCAGCAAGGATCACTGGCAATGACATAGGCTCAAGGATCCTTATCTCAAGTTTAGGGATCCTACTTCCAACCTCAAGGATCATCTGTCCTTCAGCGAGGGTCACTGAGGATCACGGAGCCTCAAGGATTCTTCTATGAACCTGGAGGATCGCAAGAGACGTACCAGTCCAGAGGATTCTATGCACCACATCAAGGATCCTCATCTCAAGTTCAAGGATCCAACTTGTTCCAGGATCAAGGATCCTTAGGGAGCCAACCATCCAGGAACTTTGAAGTTCATACAGGAGAATTCATTCCTATGCAGACTATTGCCTCATCTGGTCCAACTGTTGCACCTGAAATGTCTAATTTTGGACACACTACTGCAATACCGGTTCCAAATCAATCAGGATGTAACAATTTCAATACTTCTTTTGGTACTAATTATGGTTCCATGCAGGATGCAGGCATCAATCAAGCAATGGCACGAGAACTACAAAAGCTTAAGGATATGATATCCAGCGTCCCAGGAGTGGTTAAGCCCATTCCTGAGATCCCAGATGGAAGCCACGGGGTGTCTCGTTTTGCACCTCCTATCTGCAATGCTGAGATACCAAAACGCTTCCAAACCCCCAACATGAAGCTGTACGATGGTACAACTGATCCAGAGGAGCATGTAGCACAATACCGGGAAAGAATGGAAATCAATCCCATTCCAGAAAGGTTAAAGGAAGCCTGTCTTTGCAAGGGTTTCGGATCTACACTCACTGGATCAGCATTAAAATGGCTGCTAAGTCTTCCTACTTACTAAATTACTTCATTTTCTCATTTAGTTAATGTCACACCCCGACCCGAAGCGGAAAAGGTGATCGGGGCATGATTGGGTTTTCATCATAGCTCATGACATTTATTATAATGTTTCATATTTATTATTTCAATTTAAAAGAGATCATACAATCATATCAAACAAATACAACATGTTCTATTCATCCTTCTAAACTTCATTATTTTTCTTCTAAGGCAATTTTCTATGTTTTCCTTGCTTCATCCTGTTCACCTGTATCATATGTAAAAATGGTTTTTGGATCAACAAAAGTTGGCGAGTGAACCTTGTTAGAAAACATTTATTATTTATTTCTTATTGTATTTAATACGGAAAAATTGTGCAATATTCCTGTATGAACAAACGTAAATAAACATACAATAACAAACAATTAGCATACAATAACAACCCAATAGCATACCATAACAAAAAACAACAAACAATAACATACATTAACAAAAATGGGGAACGGACGGCCTATGATAAATGTATGTACTGAAAATGATAAATGTCTGTGCGGTCAAGGCTCAATCAAACGGAGACGATCGTATTGCATGTACTGAAAATGATAAATGTCTGTGCGATCAAGGCTCAATCAAACGGAGCCGATCGTATTGCATGTACTGAAAATGATAAATGTCTGTGCGATCAAGGCTCAATCAAACGGAGCCGATGGTATGTTGGCAACGCCAGGTTCATGCTTGTAATGTAATGGGGAACTGCTCAACGCTCATAATGTAATGGGGAGCGGCGGCCTATGAAATTGCATGTACTGAAAATAATAAATTAAAATCTAAACAATAACCACACAAACAGTTTATACAAGCTGAATACACATTTGTTCATATATGATGTATGCACAATGATTTAAATATAATAAATGGTAAGACACATGATACACCTCAAAAACGTGATTAAAACGGGGAATTTGTAGAGATTCACTCACAGTGGGTGCGTTCGGTTGATGATGTTGAATGCGCACGAGTTTAGAGGATTGATCGACGAGGAAAAACTAACCTAATTAATAACGAAAAGTAAGGTAAATAAATGGATTTTATTAACAACTTTAATAGGATTTTTGGATATATTTTTGTGAGTTTAAGGCTATTTTCTAACTTTAAAAATGTTATTTTTAAGTATTTTTAATTGATTTTTAATTTAAATAAATAAATAAAATAATAAAAAAAATGTTGATTTTTGACGTTGACCGTTGACTTGTTGACCGTTGACTGTTTGACCGGTTTTATTGTGTGTAAGTATGCGCCGGGCAGGACTCGAACCCGAGACCTCCCGTATGCGTGCACGCAGCTCTACCAACTGAGCTATGTGTCTAACCCGAAATATTTCTGTTTTAGTTATATTTATATACTAATTAAGTTAATCCGAAAATAACTTATATGAAAATAAAGATTTAATGTATCGACTCGGTGCTCTCCACAGGTCTCGAACCCGGGACCTGTGGTTTAGTTTGGCACACAGTCCACCGCTGGACTGTGTGTCTAACTTGGTAAATATTCTAGTTTTTATTATACTTAACATATTACTGAGTTAACCCGGTTCGGTTTACAAAAAAAGGCATTTTATTACAGCGAATGTCTATGTAACAAGGATCGAACTCGCGTCGTATGCATATTGTTTGCACACAGTCCACCGCTGGACTGTGTGTCTAACCCGTTCATTATACTAGCTTTAATTAATCTTATAATATATCTGAACTTCGTCTTCTTCGCTTAAGATTTCTGATAATGATAATTCAACTGATTTATGTCTAATTCGATTAACAAGCTTTATAAGTAATTGAAAGGTAATGAATGGATAGAGTTTGGGGGAAAGGATATACCGATCAGCGTCTTTCACAGAATTCTGGCAAAGATTCGTCGGCTCTGTTTGTGAACTTCGGCTGTTAGAATCAATTAACAGTTTGGAGGGATTAAATGTGTTATTGAACTACTGAGTAACGATTATCAGTAGGTTTGAATGATCATACCGGTTAACAGCAAGTTTCTGGAAATTTCAGAAATTTTCCGGCGAAAACAGAGAATCCGGCAACGTCGGCTGGAATAGATTCTGGGTGAGGGATTGATATTAGAATCTGTCCAATAATGGAATGAAACAGAAAAGTCGAGTTAATTACCGTGTAGATGAAAGTCCCGGTTTTCCGGCGACTTGCAGAGAATTCCGGCGAGTGAAATTTCTTGCGACAGAGATTCTTCAGAGGTTTAAGGTGAATGTGGGTGATGTCGGTATAAGCTCTAAGATCTTATTTTAGAGTAAGAAGAAAGGATGAATTGAACTCAGTTTTCCGGCGAAAATTTCCGGTTAATTTACAGAGAATTCCGGCGACTTGCAGCGAAGTTTTTTGAGCGAAATGAAGAGTGCAGGTTGGATAGATTCGTGAGCTTAACTGATGAACAAAGTATAATCCCGGACTTGAATTGTATTTTCAGTTTCCAATAGAATTTAAGGTAATGAATGAAATTGATGGATTTTTCGGTTATAACCGATATTACTGTAAATGTAAACGTTATGACAAAAAGAAACGGCAAAGTTTAACGAATTTGTCGGGATTTCCGGCGTCAGCTTATTTGGGCGCGCTGTGTAACTGGGTTTGTTTTCCAGATTCATTTTATGTATTAATTGTTTCAATATGTTAACAAACAACACAAGTGGCGGAGCGGTTGGAAGGATGTAAGTTAAAGCTTTGCGTGATTCTCGGCTGACCCGGGTTCGAAACCCGGCATTAGTATTATATTTTTATTTCATTATTTTTAATACATTTTCAAATATAAATTTTATATTCTAATATTCTTATTAATTATGTATCGTTTAAAATTAATTTGAGCAATAAATACGCAACGAAATTTTTAACTGATTGTTCGGTTAATAAACGAAGCGGGTTTGGTTAACCCGGTTTTTTACGGATGTTACAGTATCCCTACTTTTTAGAAATTTCGTCCCGAAATTTAAGTAGTGACATATTTGTCTAAAAAGGATGGTGTTTAATTTGACAGTTACATACTTAGAAAGGAGTAAGAGTTCAAATTTTGTTTGAGGCGGTAACGTTCCTTGTAAGGGTTGAGTACCCTGCTTCAGGAATCGCTTTTTGATGCCTAAGTTAATGAATATTGATAAACAGAGTTGATTGACTAAATATGATTTCATGCGCTAGAGTTTTGATATGTTTGGAAAGATAAGGTTATATCCTAAAACAAAACTTCTACTACTAAAACCTACATGGAACTTCTCATAACCGCCTGACAATGCCTCTGATCCTTTGGCAAGAATACTTATATATAGGAAGTACCAGCGGCGTATCCATCATATTCTGTTCAAATTTTCATTGGTTTTATCAGTAAGTTATGATTGGTTCTATGATGTGACTCTAGAACATAAATAAACACAACAACCAATATCTGAGTCCTAATTCTGATAGTATACATATTTGAATGGTGACACAATCCAGTTTCTTTAAATGATGAGATGATATGAATGCTAAATAATGAGTATAAAACAAACTTCAACCAAGACATTACTAAATCCTACATGGAACTTCTCATAACCGCCTGACAATGCCTCTGATCCTTTGACAAGAATACTTATATATAGGAAGTACCTGCGGCGTATCCACCATATTCTCGTCAAATTTTCATTGATTTTATCAGTAAGTTATGATTAGTCCTATGTGACTCTAAAACATAAACAAACACAACAACCAAAGCTTGAGTCTTTGAATGATGACAGTACTCTCTCGTTTGTTATGATGGAGAGGTTAGTCTATGTAGAAAATGGAACACAATCCAATTTCTTTAAATGATGACACTGTGATATGTCGTGAGGTATGATGATATGAATGTTAAATCAATGAGTATAAAACAAAACTGAAATAGTAATTTGCATTAAAATCCTTGGATAAATTTCCAATTTAAAATTGAGACGCGTGAAAATTGAGATAACATAAAGAAAAACCTAAAACTAAGCGGTTGGAGTTGAATCTTGATTTTTGGTGAAGGGGACTAGTTGGGTGGTTTCGTTTGGGCCGTCATTATCTTCAACAGGATGGGCGTTGATGTTGAAAACTCTTCCTCTTGCCGGTGGCCTAGTGGTTGGGTTTTCTTGATTTGCTTGGGTAACTGGGTTTGCTTGAGCTTGGGCGTTTATGATGTTAACCAATCGAGGGCACGTGTTTCTATAATGGGTAGGGTCGCCACAATTAAAACAAGCTCGAACATAAGGTAACATGGGGTATTGGGGTTGTTGATATGTTTGGATCATGTTTTGAGTAGGGGGTGAGGTTTGGTTTTGAGGGGTGCGGCAAACCTTGCTCAAATGACCATAGCGTCCACAATTCGCACATAGTCGACAAAGTAAGGTAGATGGATGGTGAAAAAAACAGGTGTTACATTGAGGGTGAGGTCCAAGGTAAGGTTTCTTATTTGGGTAAGTTGAGTTGGGTGCTACTTGAGTGATTGGGATAGCTTGGAGGGGTACGGCTTGTGAGACTGGTTGATTGCGTTGGGTGACAGCGAAAAGACACCCATCTCGTTTTCTCTTGGAAATGGGTTGAGAAGGGGATTCGGTTTGGGTGGAGTTGGAGGTTTCAGTTGATGCTTTATCTTTCTTCTTCTCCTCCTTGAAGTCTTTATTCCGTATACGGTTCTCGTGAGCTCTGTAGCTATCTCCATTGCTGCTTCCAAAGTTGCAGGTGTGGTACTTATTACAGAGTCTTGAATTTTTGAAGGAAGACCTCGAATGTAGTGTTCGATCAAACGGTAGAGGGGAGTGAACAAGTGGGAACCATTTGATTTAACTCGAGGAATCTCTTGTTGTATGTGGTGTGGTCGCCTTCCTTTTGTTTCAACGAATAGAACTCATCCTCTAATTTCTTGATTTTGCTCCTTGGGCAAAACCGTCTTGTCATGATTTCTTTCAATCTTCCCAAGTCAAAGTCATAGTATCTTCAACACCTCGTTTGGCCTTCTCTGTATTCCACCAAGTAAGTGCTATTCCAAATAAACGACCAGTAGCATATCGCACTTTGCGATCATCGGGGCAATCGCAATTTAGAAAAGTGTTCTCCATTTCTTCAAGCCAATGGAGGAGAGCGGTGACACCTTCAGTCCCTTCGTATTTTGGAGGGTCGCAGGATTTGAAATGCTTGTAGGTGCATTTAGTGGTATTTGGGGGAGGGTTGACAACATTTTGAACTTCTTGATTGACGGGATTAGCGGTAAGGGCTTGTTGGACTTGGACTACAATGTGGGTATTACGGCAGCCATTTGTTGAGCGATTTGGGCAGCCATACGCTCGCGAGCTTTTTCTGCTCTCATCTTCCTACGAGCGGAATTAGAAGACATCTACAAGGAATACATATGAAGAGTATGAGTTGGATGTTTTTGGGATCATGTGTCGTATTTAGAAATGAACATTCATAAAATAAACATAGCATAATAAATCTACTACATCCATAGGATGTCTTGGGCTTTGCTCGTAATTGGGCCTTGCATGCCGCCATACTTCACCTTCGTAATCATGTGGGCCCCCATGATTACCGAGTTTTTCATATGGTTCGCATGTGTTAGCCTGGTTACGTACACTAAAACCCGGAGAATATCGAGAAATATGTATGTAACGTATGATATTCGGAATGTATCCAGGTGTGGACACGGTGACACCTCAAAGTGGGGTTAGTTCGAACGACGTTTGGTGTGGCAAGCTTTGGCCTAATAGGTCCTTCGTACTCTCATCGTTAGTCCCCAGGTAGGCAAACTGGTCCGTTATATTGGATTTATACGAATGCCAACCTAGACAGGACGTTCCGACTACCGGTACTTGTACCCTTACAGTTACTACATGCCCGTCACAGAACTCACTTTGATGAGATTTGAAAAATGAAAAATGCGATAAAATCTTGAATAACGGAAGTATGAAGATGATCTGAATATGCGAATATTGTAACATGTATGATGAATATGTATGTAAGTATGTATGTTTGACTGTAAGTATAATTCACTATGTATCACAAAATGTAATATTGGAAATGTTTGCATGCATTTGTGTATGTAATAAATATGAAACCAATAAATATCATAAGTTTGCATGTAACCACATAAACAATTAAAATCTAGTCAACTATAGTATAGGCTCTAAGGGTGTAATAACTATCCTATATCCCTATAGTCAAAAGCTCTGATACCAATCTGTCACACCCCGACCCGCAGCGGAAAAGGTGATCGGGGCATGATTGGGTTTTCATCAAAGCTCATGACATTTATTATAATGTTTCATATTTATTATTTCAATTTAAAAGAGATCATACAATCATATCAAACAAATACAACATGTTCTATTCATCCTTCTAAACTTCATTATTTTTCTTCTAAGGCAATTTCCTATGTTTTCCTTGCTTCATCCTGTTCACCTATATCATATGTAAAAATGGTTTTTGGATCAACAAAAGTTGGGCGAGTGAACCTTGTTAGAAAACATTTATTATTTATTTCTTATTGTATTTAATGCGGAAAAATTGTGCAATATTCCTATATGAACAAACGTAAATAAACATACAATAACAAACATTTAGCATACAATAACAACCCAATAGCATACCATAACAAACAACAACAAACAATAACATACATTAACAAAAATGGGGAACGGACGGCCTATGATAAATGTATGTACTGAAAATGATTATTGTCTGTGCGATCAAGGCTCAATCAAACAGAGCCGATCGTATTGCATATACTGAAAATGATAAATGTCTTTGCGATCAAGGCTCAATCAATCGGAGCCGATCGTATTGCATGTACTGAAAATGATAAATGTCTGTGCGATCAAGGCTCAATCAAACGGAGCCGATCGTATGTTGGCAACGCCAGGTTCACGCTCATAATGTAATGGGGAACTGCTCAACGCTCATAATGTAATGGGGAGCGGCGGCCTATGAAATTGTATGTACTGAAAATAATAAATTAAATCTAAACAATAACCACACAAACAGTTTATACAAACTGAATACACATTTGTTCATGATATGATGTATGCACAATGATTTAAATATAATAAATGGTAAGACACATGATACACCCCAAAAACGTGATTAAAACGGGGAATTTGTAGAGATTCACTCACAGTGGGTGCGTTCGGTTGATGATGTTGAATGCGCACGAGTTTAGAGGATTGATCGACGACGAAAAACTAACCTAATTAATAACGAAAAGTAAGGTAAATAAATGGATTTTATTAACAACTTTAATAGGATTTTTGGATATATTTTTGTGAGTTTAAGGCTATTTTCTAACTTTAAAAATGTTATTTTTAAGTATTTTTAATTGATTTTTAATTTAAATAAATAAATAAAATAATAAAAAAAATGTTGATTTTTGACCGTTGACCGTTGACTTGTTGACCGTTGACTGTTTGACCGGTTTTATTGTGTGTAAGTATGCGACGGGCAGGACTCGAACCCGAGACCTCCCGTACGCGTGCACGCAGCTCTACCAACTGAGCTATGTGTCTAACCCGAAATATTTCTGTTTTTAATTATATTTATATACTAATTAAGTTAATCCGAAAATAACTTATATTAAAATAAAGATTTAATGTATCGACTCGGTGCTCTCCACAGGTCTCGAACCCGGGACCTGTGGTTTAGTTTGGCACACAGTCCACCGCTGGACTGTGTGTCTAACTTGGTAAATATTCTAGTTTTTATTATACTTAACAATTACTGAGTTAACCCGGTTCGGTTTACAAAAAAAGGCATTTTATTACAGCGAATGTGTGTGTAACAAGGATCGAACTCGCGTCGTATGCATATTGTTTGCACACAGTCCACCGTTGGACTGTGTGTCTAACCCGTTCATTATACTAGTTTTAATTAATCTTATAATATATCTGAACTTCGTCTTCTTCGCTTAAGATTTCTGATAATGATAATTCAACTGATTTATGTCTAATTCGATTAACAATCTTTATAAGTAATTGAAAGGTAATAATGGAGAGAGTTTGGGGGAAAGGATATACCGATCAGCGTCTTTCACAGAATTCCGGCAAAGATTCGTCGGCTCTGTTTGTGAACTTCGGCTGTTAGAATCAATTAACAGTTTGGAGGGATTAAATGTGTTATTGAACTACTGAATAACGATTATCAGTAGGTTTGAATGATCATACCGGTTAACAGCAAGTTTCTGGAAATTTCAGAAATTTTCCGGCGAAAACAGAGAATCCGGCAACGTCGTCTGGAATAGATTCTGGGTGAGGGATTGATATTAGAATCTGTCCAATAATGGAATGAAACAGAAAAGTCGAGTTAATTACCGTGTAGATGAAAGTCCCGGTTTTCCGGTGACTTGCAGAGAATTCCGGCGAGTGAAATTTCTTGCGACAGAGATTCTTCAGAGGTTTAAGGTGAGTGTGGGTGATGTCGGTATAAGCTCTAAGATCTTATTTTAGTTATCACCTTATTTATTTCTAACCACTTTGTTCGCAGGATCCTTATTGATGGAGGGAGTTCAGTGAACATAATTCAGTTGGATTGAATCCGAGATCATCCCAAGATCTTAGGTGCTCGTGGGATTCAGTGGGGAAACCAAGAATATATTGGGGGACATCAAACTCCCAATTTACATAGAGGGAGTGAATTCTATCCAAAACATTTGTGTAATAGATTTCTTATCTTGCTATAATGTTATCCTTGGCAGGCCATGGATACATGACATGAAGGCGGTCCCATCAACGTACCATCAATGTGTCAAGCTCCCGACTCCATAGGGAGTGGTCAAGATAGAGAGTGATCAGCAGGAGGCAAAGAACTGCTACACTTCTTCGATTAAACCAGCTTCCAACTCAAGGGAAGCATAGCAATTAAAGTATCCTCCAAGAGACGTCATGGAGGCAAGAGAACAAGACGTCAAGGATATACTTTTAGATTCCGAGGATCCTGAATCCAAGGTGTGCATAGGATCTGGAATCCAGGAGAGCATAGAGCAGGATCTAGTATCCTTCCTGAAACATAGAAATCAACCTTTGCCAGGAAGCACGAAGACATGACAGGTATTTCAAAAGATGTCATTACTCATAAGCTTGGTATTGACAGGTCTTTCAGGCCTGTTGACCAAAAGAGGAGAAAATTCGCAAATAAAAGAAATGAAATTATCCAAGAAGAGGTAGACAAGTTACCAAAGGCAGGTATGATAAGAGAAGTCAAATATCCAAGATGGTTAGCCAATGTGGTTGTTGTTCAAAAGAAAAATGGAAAGTGGAAGGTGTGTGTCGATTTTACTGATTTGAACAAGGCATGTCCCAAGGATCCTTTCCCTTTACCCCACATTGACTCCATGGTGGATGCAACATCGGGTCATGAGTTGTTAACTTTTATGGATGCTTCATCTGGATTTCAGCAAATTTAGATGGAACCATCTGATCAAGAGGACACGGCTTTCATGACACCCATCGGCATATATTGTTATATTGCTATGCCCTTTAGTTTAAGAAATGCAGGTGCTACATACCAAAGGCTGGTGAATATGATGTTTAAAGAGCAACTGGGACACACAAGGAAGTATACATAGATGATATGGTGGCCAAATCTAAGAAAGCTAAGGATCACCTGAAGGACCTTGAAGAAGCATTCAATATCCTTGACAAGTACAACATGAAGCTGAATCCTTCCAAATGCCATTTCGGGGTTAAAGCTGGAAAGTTTTTAGGATATATGGTGACCAAAAGGGGAATGAAGCAAGTCCGAAGTAGATAAAAGCCATAGTAAACATCAAATCTCCTGCCAATGATAAGGATGTTCACAGATTGACAGGGAGAATTGCAGCTTTAAACAGATTCATCTCAAAATCCTCAGAAAAATGCAAGGATTTTTACGATATTCTAAGGAAGAATAAGAAGTTTGAATGGACTGAAAAGCATGAAGCTACTCTACAAGCCCTCAAGGATTACTTATCCTCCGTACCAGCTTTAATGAAACCAGAAAAAGGGGAAGCATTATCCTTATACCTAGCTGTCTCAGGTAAAGCGGTAAGCGCTGGTCCTAGTTAAGGATCATGAAGGACAACAACATCCGGTATACTATGTAAGTATAAGTCTACTTGATGCCGATGCAAGGTATTCTCATTTAGAGAAGCTTATTCTTGCTTTTATCATGGCTTCTACTAAGCTTAGACATTATTTTGAAACTCATACTATTATTGTTAAAACTAACTTTCCTATTAAGAATGTTCTCAGGAAACCTGAAATGTATGGGAGAATGGCAAAATGGACCGTCAAGCTTAGTGCATATAACATTAAGTATGAACCAGGACTGCCATCAAGTTCCAAACTTTGACTGACTTTGTGGTAGATTTCAGTAGTGACCTACAAAGGGAAACTGAGTTGGAAGTGCAACAACTTGAGGAAACCAAGGATCCATGGACACTCTTCACAGATGGAGCCTCAAATGTCAAGGGAACTGGACTTGGCTTACTACTAAAATCGCCACAGGGGGACATTATACCCCAATCCATAGCATGTGAATTTCAGACCACTAATAATGAGGTTGAATATGAAGCCTTGATAGCAGGTTTGCAATTAGCTAAACATATGAGGATCAGGTATCTACAAGTATTTGTAGATTCGTTATTAATTACTAATCACTATTGTTTTGGTCAAAAGGATCCAGGAAAGACTGTCAGGATGACAAAAGGGCATTGAGGTTCATTCGCTTAGAGGATGACAAAAGGATCCAGGAAAGATTGTCAGGATCCTCGAAACAGGAAAAGCAAGGATCATTTTTTTTAAGAATAATCGATCTAAGTCATACACTAAGCATGACAACCACAATGTGCATGCAGTTGAACAAGACGAAGATGACGAGGACTATCCTCCAATATCTGAATATTGTTTTTCTGTTGATAATCATGAACTAATCCTTGCTATGCAGAATCTATGTGACAAAGCTAGGTGGCCTCGAAAAAAATGGAAGGCCACAACCAATAAGGACAAGTCCAAATGGTGCGCTTATCATGAGGACTTTGGTCATCTTACTGATGAGTGTATAGCGTTGAGGAAGGAGATTGGCTATCTTCTCAGCAAAGGATACTTGAAGGAATTGCTCGGGAGAAAACGATCAAGGACCCAGCATACTGAAAAGATCCTTGAAAGAGCTCCCCCTCCACCTGCTGATGCTTAAATCTTTAATTTATCTCTGGAGGCTCAGATATGTGTGGAACCTCGTTTTCGGCAGCGAAAAGACATGCCAAAGAAACAATGATAGAAAATGGAGAAAGACGAGTTCGAACTTCGACACTGACTCAACAGAAAGTTATATCCTTTGATGAGAATGATCGTGTAGATATATCGGATCCTCATCACAATGGTCATGTTATCACCTTATTTATTTCTAACCACTTTGTTTGCAGGATCCTTATTGATGGAGGGAGTTTAGTAAACATAATTCAGTTGGATGTCCTCAAAAAGATGAACATCCCTGAATCCGAAATCAGCCCAAGATCATCGGTGCTCGTGGGATTCAGTGGGGAAACCAAGAATACATTGGGGGACATCAAACTCCCAATTTACATAGACGGAGTGAGTTCTATCAACAAAATTGTGTAATAGATTGCTTATCTTGCTGTAATGTTATCCTTGGCAGGCTATGGATATATGACATGAAGGCGGTCCCATTAACGTACCATCAATGTGTCAAGCTCCCGACTCCATGGGGAGTGGTCAAGATAGAGAGTGATCAGCAGGAAGCAAAGAACTGCTACACTTCTTCGATTAAACCAGCTTCCAAGTCAAGGGAAGCATAGCAATTAAAGTATCCTCCACGAGACGTCTTGGAGGCAAGAGAACAAGACGTCAAGGATAAACTTTTAGATTCTTAGGATCCTGAATCCAAGGTGTATATAGGATCCGGGATCCAGGAGAGCATAGAGCAGGATCTAGTATCCTTCCTGAAACATAGAAAATCTACCTTTGCCAGGAAGCACGAAGACATGACAGGTATTCAAAAGATGTCATTACTTATAAGCTTGGTATTGACAGGTCTTTCAGGCCAGTTCACCAAAAGAGGAGAAAATTCGCAAATGAAAGAAATGAAATTATCCAGAAGAGGTAGACAAGTTACCAAAGGCAGGTATGATAAGAGAAGTCAAATATCCAAGATGGTTAGCCAATGTGGTTGTTGTTCAAAAGAAAAATGGAAAGTGGAGTGTGTGTCGATTTTACTGATTTGAACAAGGCATGTCCCAAGGATCCTTTCCCTTTACCCCACATTGACTCCATGGTGGATGCGACATCGGGTCATGAGTTGTTAACTTTTATGGATGCTTCATCTGGATTTCAGCAAATTTAGATGGAACCATCTGATCAAGAGGACACGGCTTTCATGACACCCATCGGCATATATTGTTATATTGCTATGCCCTTTAGTTTAAGAAATGCAGGTGCTACATACCAAAGGCTGGTGAATATGATGTTTAAAGAGCAACTGGGACACACAATGGAAGTATACATAGATGATATGGTGGCCAAATCTAAGAAAGCTAAGGATCACCTGAAGGACCTTGAAGAAGCATTCAATATCCTTGACAAGTACAACATGAAGCTGAATCCTTCCAAATGCCATTTCGGGGTTAAAGCTGGAAAGTTTTTAGGATATATGGTGACCAAAAGGGGAATCGAAGCAAGTCCGAAGTAGATAAAAGCCATAGTAAACATCAAATCTCCTGCCAATGCTAAGGATGTTCACAGATTGACAGGGAGAATTGCAGCTTTGAACAGATTCATATCAAAATCCTCAAAAAAATGCAAGGATTTTTACGAAATTCTAAGGAAGAATAAGAAGTTTGAATGGACTGAAAAGCATGAAGCTACTCTACAAGCCGTCAAGGATGACTTATCCTTTTCACCAGCTTTAATGAAACCAGAAAAAAGGGAAGCATTATCCTTATACCTAGCTGTCTCAGGTAAAGCGGTAAGCGTGGTCCTAGTTAAGGATCATGAAGGACAACCACATCCGGTATACTATGTAAGTATAAGTCTACTTGATGCCGATGCAAGGTATTCTCATTTAGAGAAGCTTATTCTTGCTTTAATCATAGCTTAACTCATACTATTATTGTTAAAACTAACTTTCCTATTAAGAATGTTCTCAGGAAACCTGAAATGTCAGGGAGAATGGCAAAATGGGTCGTCAAGCAAAGTGCATATAACATTAAGTATGAACCAGGACTGCCATCAAGTCTCAAGCTTTGGCTGACTTTGTGGCTGATTTCAGTAGTGACCTACAAAGGGAAGCTGAGTTGGAAGTGCAACAACTTGAGGAAACCAAGGATCCTTGGACACTCTTCACAGATGGAGCCTCAAATGTCAAGGGAACTGGACTTGGCTTACTACTAAAATCACCACATGGGGACATTATACCCCAATACATAGCATGTGAATTTCAGACCACTAATAATGAGGCTGAATATGAAGCCTTGATAGGAGGTTTGCAATTAGCTAAACATATGAGGATCAGGTATCTTCAAGTATTTGTAGATTCGTTATTAATTACTAATCACTATTGTTTTGGTCAAAAGGATCCAGGAAAGACTGTCAGGATGACAAAAGGGCATTGAGGTTCATTCGCTTAGAGGATGACAAAAGGATCCAGGAAAGACTGTCAGTGTAGGACCGATCCTCGATGCTTAGGAACCTAAATTTGATATCTAACGTCCATAATAGCGGAAATATTACGTCGTGTTACCAATAGACATGAATTAATAAGTTAATCTTCAGTTTCATTGATTAAACGTTGAGATTACAGACGACAGAGCTTCACCTCTACAATGCCAAAGTTATAAATGAGACACACATGCTAGGTATTTATAGCACAACAAGTTCGGCCCAAGATGTGCAAGTTCGCCCGAACTTGCCTATGCAAGTTCGGCCGAACATGCCTGGACATGTTAACACATTGGCGAACTTGGCTAAGACACTTCATAAATATTTCTTAACCTAGCCTATCAAGCTCTATACAATACAGACTCGATATAAGACTAAGACATAGACATTATGCACCAACAGACTCCGCCTTGGATATCGTCTTCGTCTTTTATCAGTCTTCAAAACTCGTCTTCATATATACATTAACGTATCCGACCAAAGAAGGTCTTATACGGCTTCTTTCATCTCTCTTGTTTCAGATCCGACGTCTGATCAGTTGGCGGTAGTCTTTTAAAGTTAGCCATTTTGAGCGAACTTTGTCTTACCGCTTTTTCCATCTTTTCTTTAATCGCCTCACTTCTGGTTTCTTCTTTAAGAAATTCAACTCTTTCCAGATCCCTCCATTTTGTTTGCCACATTTTTCCAGAATTTACTTCGCGTGCATAGCAAACGTTGACAACTTTCTGATACTGCATCGCCTGTACCTTTTCTCTTTCTTAAAAAACAATCTTGCTGTAGAAAAGGCATTTTATATCTTCTCTCGAGCAGTTAACCAACCACATAGGATCTAGAATTCTTATCGTCCTCCATAAACCTCTCATACCCTGATAACCCATCACTTCAACTCGTTTTTAGCAATATCCAAGTGATCTTCAAACTTTAACACAATCACTGCTTCATAAGTAGCGGGATCAATCTGCCACCACTTGAATAGAGGATAAAAGTTCTGTTCGATCGGCATAAGTGGCATATTCCTCATGGCTCTAGGACGTTTCATAATCAACGTTATGTCCTTTTCCCTTGTAACCTTGTTGATCTTTACCCTTTGTCTTGGAATAAACGACTTCCAGTGATTCCAACCTTTATTAGCTTCATACTTAATCATCTTCCACAACAACTGATCAACTGTCTTCATCTGATAAGTAACACTCACTGTTTGCACTAGCTCTTCCATATCCTAATACGGCAATGTCTTTAAATCAGCAATATATTTGAAGTATCGCACTCCAAACTCTCTTTTGATTTACATACACGTTGAGCTCTTTAAACCATCCCCAACTCAATATATCTCCCAAAGAAACATCTTTATCTCTGGTGAAGAATGCTAGTGGACGTCGAAACTTACGTTCACGAGGCATCTCCTTGAACCAGGACTTTCTCGCTTCAGCTATCTCTTCTTTGGACATTGGTTTAGGAATTTTTCACTCTCGTAGCTCTTCAAAAGTAGGAAAACTTTCTGAATTCTGACTGACATACTTAGTTTTTTGTTCTGTTTCATCATCTGAGGACCAATCTTCAACTATCACACGATTGTACTCATCAGCTTCAAATCTTCTTTCATACTGATACTCTTTCGGCTCAAATGTGGTGACATTCATAATCTCTTCGAAATCAAACTCTAAATTCTCAACTAGCTTCGCCAGATCTTCTTTCGAGTAATTATGTACAAACTCACCTTCTTCAACATTGTGTTCCAACATTAGAATCAAAGGTTTCGTAGGTACTGCAGTCACCGCTTCACAAAACGATCAACATCTAACAAATCAATATCATCTGAAGGCCCTTTTTGCCCTGACTCCCCTGGCTTTTATCTTCCATCTTATTTGATTCATCGTTCATCAGATCAGAAAGATCAAATTCATCAGAAACTTTAGCTTCATTGATCTATAAGCATGTACCACCCTGATCAAAATCATCATCACTTTGATCAAAATCATCATAATCATCCCCAACGTTCCAATCTTCATATCCTTCTTCCTCTTCGTCATTCTTATCCTCTTTCTCAGCTTCTTCATTGTCTTTTTCTTCAGTAACAATGGTAGGATCAGAAGGCTTGAGAGATTCGTCAACCTTTTGGATATCAGACTCAGAAGCTTTTGAAACATCTTCAGTAGGCTTCTCAGGGACATCGGAAGATTTTTCAGCAGTAGATTTAGGAGCTTCTCCCTCAACATATTTCCCTTTACCACTCTCAGCCAATTCTCTCTCAGCACGTTCCTTGGCTTCTTGACGATCCAGACGATCGTATTCAGCGATAAAATCAATATTCAGATTGTTGGATAACACCTTTTGTAATCTGATGAATCTTCAATCGTTCAAAGCTTGAATTTTCTTTAATTCTGCAATCTCTGTCTGTAGTTTTTCATTTGCGTCCTGTAGACTTTCTATCAACGCCTTGTAATACTCACGTTCATTCTCAAGCACCTTCACTTTATCGTCAAATATTTCTTTTTCGACTTCGCTTTGATTTACCTTCTTTACAAGCTCAGCCTTTTCTATCTCAATCTGTGCAACTTTATCTTCCAATATCTTCACAGGTTTTTCTAACATTTTAGCATTTGTCTCTGGGAAAAATTCATCCAAGTCTTCAAGACTGATTGGACCGTGTGGCATATCACCAAACATACTTCGCCTTGGCGTCTTTGGTGTTGAATCTTTTGGTGTTGCAACTTTTGGTGTAGACTTCTTCGGTGTAAAACTTTCAGGAGCAGAAGTCTTTCTACCACTTGTGACAACCTGGGAATTTCTTGTAATTCTTGTACCGTTGTTAACGAACTAAATCTTTGTGCGTTGCATTCTAAACCTGTGCGTTGCATTCTAAACTGCGTTTACTCAATTTTCGGGACAAAATTCTTTCAACATGGGGATAATGTGACATCCCGGTTTTTCAGGTATCTTAAACGCACTACTTCACGGTTATTCATTCCTACGCTAATTTGATTCGGAGAATGAAATTACACGCTCGAAATAACTACGCTAACTTTGTGAACTTATCGAATGAATTACGTGCTATGTGTTATTAGACGTTTATAAGTTTTGTGAGTTATTATATCATGTTTTGATTTCGTGATTATTAGTTTATAAAAAAAATATATATTAAATAAATAGCCGAAACCGAACCGAGCCGCGAAACGTGTCGACCTCACTTCCTTGTGGCCCAAGTAACTAGCCTAAACTTGAGGCCCAAGTTACCCACCCAAACCCCCTTGTGCGGCCGCAAGCCCACCCCACCCTTTCTCCTTTTCTTTCTTTCCTTGCACTATATATATACAAGCATGCATGTGTTATGTTTCAAAAAAAAAAAAAAACACAAACCCTAGTTCCCCAAGGTGGTTCGACGGCAGCCCCGCCCCACCCTTTCTCTCGATCGCGACTTTCTCCAAGAACCAAAGTGATTCCAATCTCGTTCCCGGATCGTTAATCTTCTTCGTTGCAAGGTTAGGGTTTCTATTGTTTCGCAAATCACATTAGGGTTTATGAACTCTTGATCATGCTTGTATGTAATGGTAGAATCATTGTTATGAAAGTGTTATGATGTTTAGTTCGATTAATTGTGCGAGTTATGCGATTATGATGTTTAGTTGGATACAAGAATCATAGGCTGCGTTTTGTGATAAAAATCATATTATATGACTAGGGTTTGCATGAGTATGATGTACATGATGATATGTGACTAATAAATCTGTTCTTGATCGTTTATATTTAACGTCTCGATTGTTTAAGCGTGTTCTATTGCGATAAAAGTCGAAAACAGGATGCTGAATGGTGTTTACAGCCAACTTCAATTGGCTGTAACTTGGTTATTATTTATCGAAAAGCGGATTTTCTGAAGCCTAAAACGTATATTTTTGAAAACTGCTTCTAATGGCGCTGGATTCATATTTTTCTGAGGTCGTTTGATATTTTTAAGTGGTCAATTAAGTGCAGTAACTGAAGCTGTGTAAATTCTGAAAATTTGTTAGTTGTTTATCGAGTCGGATCTCAAATTTGTAGAGGGTTGGGTCACGAAATTTGTACAGTAACTGGAGACGGAAATTTCCGGAAACTCCCACTGTAATTTTGTTAATTGGATGAATGATGATTTTTAAATAAATTCTCCCGTGGACTGCAGTCAGAAAGCGAAGAATCTGACTGCAGCCTAGTATATAAATGTTTATGAATAATTGGTAAAGTATTAGGACCTGAAAATTTACATAAAATTCTACAGTTTAGTTGACACCTTCTGTAAAAAAATTGGAATTTTTGGAACGTTGGAACTATTTTATAAAAATCCTCAAAAACAGCCTAGTTAGGAGCATACAAGCTGAAATATGATAACTTGTGTTGGGTGTACCAAAGTGTTGTATGAGTTGAGTTGTGTTTATGACAAGTTGGTTTGATCACTATTTTGGTATGATAATACTTTGCATGCATGATTGTGTTTTCGAATTTGTTATTAGGTGTGCCGCATTGTGTGTTAGTTATGCGTAGGGTTTTGTATCCGTGTGTTCACACACTAACTTAAATCGGTTGACATGTTAGGACGCAATTAGCGGTCCCATTATTTGCTACTTTTGTGTTACACTAACCGAGCAATTAAAGGTGAGTTCACGGCCCCTATTTTATCCGGTTTTAAACAACAGGGGGAGAAACATGTATACACTCTACAACTCTATCTCTTTACGTTATACGAAATTAACGTCGTTAAACTATTCGGTAATTAAGTTAATGTTAATGTACTTATGGTCACTAAGCAGCTATATCACGGAAGTTCTCGACAAACTCTCGGATCGTTAGTATTGGGTTAGATAGCGGGGAAATTACAAGTAGTACTAATGGGCCCGACAAGCCCCACCCGAGCTAGTCGCGCTAGCCGACCAGGTATGGTCAACGGGTGAATAATTTGGCCTAACTTTCGCCGTGGTCAGTGATAGGCCTGGCAACACGGAGGCACAACAGTCAGCTTCGATCGCGAACACTTATGTGACATAAATTTAGGCTCGCTACCTACATGTTAACATTGAACTTAATTACGAACCAACAATATTATTCCGGGTTAGGAATAATGGAATCACAATATTATTCGGTTAGGAATAATGGACAACAACAATATTATTCCGGGTTAGGAATAATGGAACCAAAATCATTATTATTCCGGGTTAGGAATAATGGAACTATATCGTTATCCCGGGTTAGGGATAACGGGGGAAACAAACTTTTAACCGAACTAATGAACTTATAAAAACCTGTGAACTCACTCTTCTTTAATGTTGACACTTGTTTCTTTACATGTTTCTCAGGACGCTAGGAGCTCTAGGTGCACTCACTTGCATTGATCAAGACATCTTTTTATCGAGTCTCATTTACGAATATTGTTTGGGTTTTTCTTTAGTTTTGGCGTTTGTGTTGGCGCCGTTACTTTACTTTAATGCTTCCGCTCAACTTTAAAATTAATGCTTCCGCTAAACTTTGAAACCAAACTAAGATAATTTGAAAATAACTATGAACAGTTAAACAAATGATTTTTGGAAAACGTATAAACAAAATCATAAAGAGTCGTTCGATGTTACTAGTGTCTCAGATTCTGGTTTGTTCACACGCCTCACGGTAAAACTCCGCAAGTGGAAATTGAGGGTGTGACAGATTGGTATCAGAGCCTCTAGCTATAGAGAACCAGGTTTGCATTAAAAGTAGACCTAAACTATAACTGATTACACGACACTAGACTTAGTTTGGCACTGAACTGTGATATCTTGTTATGTGTTGTACTACAACTGTGTTATGTAAAATATAAATGCATATTGTGATAAACGCAACTCGTAACTAACTAAACAACCCAACAGGCAATGTCATCATCATCATCCGACAAACCTTTACAACCAAGGGCGCCGGGGAAGGCACCTATGGTCGAACCTCACCACCTCAGGGCGTGGAGACACGCTCAGCTGCTAGGAAAAGACTCGCTCTAGGAGAGGAGTCGTCCTCACGTCCGACCACCGCTATGCCGGTCGAACCGGTTAACTCGTTAGAAGTAGGGGACGACCTACTTAGAAATATGATAAGAAAACAACAGGAACAACTAGAGAGAATGCAGGAAACTATCCTAGCACAGGGATGGATGATACGACAATTAACGGGTAAGACTGGAGAGCTCGAGGAAGAGCAATATGAGAATAAAATAGCTCGTAACACTTTAGTTAAAAGATCTTCGTGCTGAGCAGCTGAGGGTCAGACTGGCTCGAAGACAGAGTTCTTGAGTCCAGCTGGGGGATTCAAGAACTAGAGCAGAATCAGGCACCTGTACCAGTACCCGCACCAGCACCGGCTCCTCTAGTGCCGGTAGAGGAAGAAGAGGAGGATCCAGAGGAGGATCCAGAGGAAGACCCGGAGGAGGATCCGGAGGAAGAAGAGCAAGAACAGGAATCGGTTGTTGAAGCTGAAAACGCTGAAGAGGATGACAGCAGTGATAGCGACCTGGGAGATGGAGACATAGATGACTAACTCGTCTCGCCAATCTCCGTTTTGTTTCCTTTAGATCTGAAATGGCAACCGGTCGCCGCGGAAATCTCAACATGTCAACTGAAGAATTGGCCACATTAATCCAAGAACACGTGAATGCTGCTCTAGCAGGTGTTCAAAACCCACCAGCAGGAGGGGGTCTTAACCCCTACAAGATGTTCCTCGATGCGAAACCGAGCAAATTCAGGGTGCAGAAGGACCCATAGGACTGGTCCGTTGGATTGAAAAGTCCGAATCGGTGTTCGAGATGTGCAATTGCCTTGAGGCCAATAAGGTCAAGTATGTTGCCTCAACGCTGGAAGATGGGGCATTAACCTGGTGGAAGCGCAAGTTCAAAGCGTGGACTTATTGCTGCAAATGCAATGGCCTGGGCCGAGTTTAAGGCCCTAATCAAAGAGGAGTACTGTCCGCGAGATAGAGTTCAGCAGTTGGAACAAGCACTATGGAACCATAAGATGGTAGGTTCTGAAATTGAAGCGTACACGGCGAAACATCACGATCTGGTGTTCCTATGCCCCGATCTGGCCAACACCGTTGAAAAACGACTCGAGTTTTACCTTGGGGGTCTGGTCCCCGAGATCCAGGCATGGTAATGGCTAGCAACCCTGCGACTGAGCATCAAGCGATCAGGCTGGCGCACAAACTCACCGATAAGGCGGTGGAACAAAAGAAGTTGCCATCTCGGGGTGCAACTGAAGTTATCCCTGATAATAAAAGAAAATTTGAAGACTCGTCTGCTCGACAGTCTTCGTCAGCCCAGCCACAACAAGGGAACCAGAAACGGTTCAATAATTTCAACAGGAATCGGGGTCACAATAATCAGCCCGCCAACAACACTCAGAACACCAGTGGCTCTGTGGGTCGAAAGCCGCAATGTAATCGTTGTAACCTCCATCATCACGGCTCTTGTGCCGGGAATCGCTGCCAACGATGTGGCAAAGTGGGACACGCGGCAAAGGATTGTCGTGGAGAAATCATGTCTCGACAAAACCAAAATCAACACCAGGGTCAACAACAGGGTATTAACCGGGGGTGCTATCAGTGTGGTAGCACTGCCCACTTCAAACGAGACTGCCCACAGCTTCGCAACAACAACAACAATGGTGGGAACAACAACAACCACAACCACAACAACCACAACAACAACTATAACAACAACAACAATGGAAATGGTGGCACAGGAGGTGCCAAAGGTCGTGCATTTACACTAGGCCGCGGAGAGGCTAGAAACGACTCGAACGTGGTCACCGGTAAGTTTCCCCATAACGAACATTTTGCTACTGTACTTTTTGATACGGGTGCGGATAGGAGTTTTATATCTGAGTCTTTTAGGAAGAACCTAAATCTCATGCCTAAACCCCTAGAGACCCCTTACGTCACAGAACTAGCCGATGGTAAATCTTTAGATGTGACTCATTTAGTATCCGGCTGTCAACTTAAACTCACGGGTCACACCTTTACCATTGATCTGATGACAACTACCCTGGGTAGTTTTGACGTGGTAGCCGGAATGGACTGGCTATCCGACGTCAGAGCTGAAGTCCACTGCTTCGAGAAATCTATCCGTATTCCGCTTTCTAACGATGAAGTCTTGATGGTGCAAGGCGAGAAGGCAGGCGCCGTCACAAACATCATCTCTTACATGCAAGCTCAGAAGTATCTTCGGAGGAAGAACTCCTTCGCTTTGCTCGCACTTGTCACCGAGCAACCTAAGGACGAGAAGCGTATAGAAGATATCCCCGTCGTCCGTGACTTTTCCGATGTATTTCCAGAGGAGTTACCTGGTCTTCCACCACATCGACATGTGGAGTTTGAAATCGAATTGGCGAACCATGCGACTCCTATCGCCAAGGCCCCGTACCATCTAGCTCCAACAGAGCTGCAAGAGCTGTCTACCAAACTTCAGGAATTGTTAGAAAAAGGATTTATCCGACCCAGTACTTCGCCATGGGGAGCTCCGGTCCTCTTTGTCAAGAAAAAGGACGGGACCTTCCGCATGTGCATCGACTACAGGGAACTCAATAAGGTTACTGTCAAGAACCGATACCCATTACCTCGCATCGACGATCTCTTCGACCAACTTCAAAGGTCAAGCTACTACTCCAAGATTGATCTACAGTCTGGTTATCACCAGTTACGCGTCAGGGAGGAGGATATTGCTAAGACGGCATTTCGTACTCGGTATGGCCATTATGAGTTCATGGTCTTGCCCTTCGGTCTCACCAACGCACCCGCGGTGTTCATGGACCTCATGAACCGCGTGTGTAAACCGTATCTCGACAAGTTTGTCATTGTGTTCATCGATGACATACTCATCTACTCTAAAGGTGAAGAAGAACATGCTGAACATCTACGATTACTGCTGGAATTACTTCAACAGGAGAAACTATATGCCAAGCTTTCAAAGTGTGATTTCTGGATTCGGGAAGTTCAGTTCCTCGGGCATATTGTGAATGAAAATGGTATCCACGTCGATCCCGCCAAGATCGATGCTATCAAGAACTGGGAAGCACCCAGGACACCGACAGAGATCCGCCAATTTTTGGGTTTGGCTGGTTACTACAGACGTTTCATCGAGGGATTTTCAAAGATCGCCCAACCGCTTACCACCCTCACCCAGAAAGGCACCAAGTATGCTTGGGGTGACAAGCAGGAAGCGGCATTTCAATTGCTGAAGCAGAAACTTTGCAGTGCACCCATTCTGTCCTTGTCGGAAGGGACTGATGATTTTGTGGTATACTGTGATGCTTCCATTCAGGGATTGGGATGCGTACTCATGCAACGTGATAAGGTCATCGCGTATGCGTCCCGAAAATTGAAGGTTCACGAGAAAAACTACACAACACATGACCTGGAATTGGGAGCAGTGGTGTTTGCGCTCAAGATTTGGAGACACTACCTATATGGAACAAAGTGCACAATTTATACACATCACAAGAGCCTCCAGCATCTTTGACCAGAAGGAGTTGAACATGCGACAGCGTCGCTGGGTCGAACTCCTGAATGATTATGAATGTGCCATTCGGTATCACCCGGGTAAAGCTAACGTGGTAGCTGATGCCCTCAGTAGGAAGGAGCACTTGAAACCTCGTCGGGTACGAGCACTACAGTTCACCATTCATTCGAGGTTACCCGGACAGATACGCGACGCGCAGTTAGAAGCAGTTAAGGAAGAAAACATCAAGGCCGAATCGGTGGGAAAATGGAACGCGATTGGGAAGTAAAACCCAATGGAGCCCGGTATTTCATGAATCGTATATAGGTACCTCTCTACGGAGACCTCAGAAAGCTAGTCATGGACGAAGCTCATAAATCCCGACACTCTGTCCATCCTGGTTCGGATAAGATGTATCAAGACCTTAAAGTCGCGTACTGGTGGCCCAACATGAAAGCGGATATAGCCACCTACGTGAGCAAGTGTTTGACTTGTGCGAAAGTCAAAGTGGAGTATCAAAAGCCATCGGGGCTACTTCAACAACCTGAGATCCCGGTGTGGAAATGGGATCAGATCTCGATGGACTTCATCACTAAACTCCCGCGAACTTTGGGTGGTTGCGATACGATCTGGGTGATCGTGGATCGTTTAACTAAGTCCGCACACTTCCTAGCGATCAAAGAAACAGATAAGATGGATAAGTTGACTCGCATCTACATTAAGGAAGTAGTTTCTCGGCACGGAGTGCCAACGTCCATCATCTCAGACAGAGATGCTCGTTTCACGTCCAACTTTTGGCAGTCACTTCAGAAAGCGTTGGGTACACGCTTAGATATGAGCACAGCTTATCACCCTCAGACGGATGGTCAAAGCGAAAGGACCATTCAGACCTTGGAAGACATGCTTAGGGCATGCGTGGTAGACTTCGGGAATAGTTGGGAAATCCATCTGCCTTTAGTGGAATTTTCGTATAACAACAGTTACCATACGAGTATATCGGCAGCACCGTTTGAAGCATTATACGGTCGTAAATGTAGATCACCGGTCTGTTGGACAGAAGTCGGTGACAGTCAACTCACAGGCCCTGAGTTGATACTTGAGGCTACTGAAAAGATTGTACAAATCAGAAACCGTATGGCAGCGGCACGAGATCGACCGAAAAGCTACGCTGATCAACGACGCAAGCCGCTCGAATTTCAAGTAGGCGACCGCGTCTTACTGAAGGTGTCACCCTGGAAGGGTGTAGTCCGCTTTGGGAAACGAGGCAAACTAAACCCACGGTACGTAGGCCCGTTTGTGATCTTGAAACGTATCTGACCCGTAGCTTATCAATTAGACCTTCCTACCGAACTCAGTGAAGTTCACAACGTTTTTCACGTGTCAAATCTTCAGAAGTGTCTATCAGATGAAACCCTAGTCATTCCATTGGATGAGATTCAAGTGGATGAACAACTGCATTTTTTGGAACAACCTATCGAGATCATGGATCGTGAGATCAAGACTCGAAGGCACAGCAAGATACCGATCGTCAAGGTTCGTTGGGATTCTAAGCGTGGACCGGAGTTCACGTGGGAAAGAGAGGACAAATGAAAAGCAAATACCCACACCTTTTTGCAGCTGAGCAGCAAGCTAACGTTACCACCAACTAAATTTTCGGGACGAAAATTCTTTCAACATGGGGATGATGTGACAACCTGGGAATTTCTTGTAATTCTTGTACCATTGTTAACGAACTAAATCTTTGTGCGTTGCATTCTAAACCTATGCGTTGCATTCTAAACCGCGTTTACTCAATTTTCGGGACGAAAATTGTTTCAACATGGGGATAATGTGACATCCCGGTTTTTCAGGTATCTTAAACGCACTACTTCACGGTTATTCATTCCTACGCTAATTTGATTCGGAGAATTAAATTACACGCTCGAAATAACTACGCTAACTTTGTGAACTTATCGAATTAATTACGTGCTATGTGTTATTAGACGTTTATAAGTTTTGTGAGTTATTATATCATGTTTTGATTTCATGATTATTAGTTTATAAAAAATATATTAAATAAATAGCCGAACCGAACCGAGCCGCGAAATGTGTCGACCTCACTTCCTTGTGGCCCAAGTAACTAGCCTAAACTTGAGGCCCAAGTTACCCACCCAAACCCCCCTTGTGCGGCCGCAAGCCCACCCCACCCTTTCTCCTTTTCTTTCTTTCCTTGCACTATATATATACAAGCATGCATGTGTTATGTTTCAAAAAAAAAAAAAACACAAACCCTAGTTCCCCAAGGTGGTTCGACGGCAGCCCCGCCCCACCCTTTCTCTCGATCGCGACTTTCTCCAAGAACCAAAGTGATTCCAATCTCGTTCCCGGATCGTTAATCTTCATCGTTGCAAGGTTAGGGATTCTATTGTTTCGCAAATCACATTAGGGTTTATGAACTCTTGATCATGCTTGTATGTAATGGTAGAATCATTGTTATGAAAGTGTTATGATGTTTAGTTCGATTAATTGTGCGAGTTATGCGATTATGATGTTTAGTTGGATACAAGAATCATACGCTGCGTTTTGTGATAAAAATCATATTATATGACTAGGGTTTGCATGAGTATGATGTACATGATAATATGTGACTAATAAATCTGTTCTTGATCGTTTATATTTAACGTCTCGATTGTTTAAGCGTGTTCTATTGCGATAAAAGTCGAAAACAGGATGCTGAATGGTGTTTACAGCCAATTTCAATTGGCTGTAACTTGGTTATTATTTATCGAAAAGCGGATTTTCTGAAGCCTAAAACGTATTTTTGAAAAACGCTTCTAATGGCGCTGGATTCATATTTTTCTGAGGTCGTTTGATATTTTTAAGTGGTCAATTAAGTGCAGTAACTGAAGCTGTGTAAATTCTGAAAATTTGTTAGTTGTTTATCGAGTCGGATCTCATAATCTGTAGAGGGTTGGGTCACGAAATTTGTATAGCAACTGGAGAGGGAAATTTCCGGGAAACTCCCACTGGAATTTTGTTAATTGGATAAACGATGATTTTTAAATAAATTCTCCCGTGGACTGCAGTCAGAAAGCGACGAATCTGACTGCAGCCTAGTATATAAATGTTTATGAATAATTGGTAAAGTGTTAGGACTTGAAAAATTTACATAAAATTCTACAGTTTAGTTGACACCTTCTGTAAAAAAATTGGAATTTTTGGAACGTTGGAACTATTTTATAAAATCCTCAAAAACAGCCTAGTTAGGAGCATACAAGCTGAAATATGATAACTTGTGTTGGGTGTACCAAAGTGTTGTATGAGTTGAGTTGTGTTTATGACAAGTTGGTTTGATCACTATTTTGGTATGATAATACTTTGCATGCATGATTGTGTTTTCGAATTTGTTATTAGGTGTGCCGCATTGTGTGTTAGTTATGCGTAGGGTTTTGTATCCGTGTGTTCACACACTAACTTAAATCGGTTGACATGTTAGGACGCAATTAGCGGTCCCATCATTTGCTACTTTTGTGTTACACTAACCGAGCAATTAAAGGTGAGTTCACGGCCCCTATTTTATCTGGTTTTAAACAACAGGGGGAGAAACAAGTATAAACACTACAACTCTATCTCTTTACGTTATACGAAATTAACGTCGTTAAACTATTCGGTAATTAAGTTAATGTTAATGTACGTTATGGTCACTAAGCAGCTATATCACGGAAGTTCTCGACAAACTCTCGGATCGTTAGTATTGGGTTAGATAGCGGGGAAATTACAAGTAGTACTACTGGGCCCGACAAGCCCCACCCGAGCTAGTCGCGCTAGCCGACCGGGTATGGTCAACGGGTGAATAATTTGGCCTAACTTTCGCCATGGTCAGTGATAGGCCTGGCAACACGGAGGCACAACAGTCAGCTTCGATCGCGAACACTTATGTGACATAACTTTAGGCTCGCTACCTACATGTTAACATTGAACTTAATTACGAACCAACAATATTATTCCGGGTTAGGAATAATGGAACCAACAATATTATTCCGGGTTAGGAATAATGGAACCAACAACAATATTATTCCGGGTTTAGGACATCATTATTATTCCGGGTTAGGAATAATGGAACTATATCGTTATCCTGAGTTAGGGATAACGGGGGAAACAAACTTTTAACCGAACTAATGAACTTATAAAAACCTGTGAACTCACTCTTCTTTAATGTTGACACTTGTTTCTTTACATGTTTCTCAGGACGCTAGGAGTTCTAGGTGCACTCACTTGAATTGATCAAGACATCTTTTTATCGAGTCTCATTTACGAATATTGTTTGGGTTTTTCTTTAGTTTTGGCGTTTGTGTTGGCGCCCGTTACTTTACTTTAATGCTTCCGCTCAACTTTAAAACTAATGCTTCCGCTAAACTTTGAAACCAAACTAAGATAATTTGAAAATAACTATGAACATTAAACAAATGATTTTTGGAAAACGTATAAACAAAATCATATAGAGTCGTTCGATGTTACTAGTGTCTCAGATTCTGGTTTGTTCACACGCCTCACGGTAAAACTCCGCAAGTGGAAATTGAGGGTGAGACAGATTGGTATCAGAGCCTCTAGCTATAGAGAACCAGGTTTGCATTTAAAGTAGACCTAAACTATAGCTGATTACACGACACTGACTTAGTTTGGCACTGAACTGTGATAGCTTGTTATGTGTTTGTACTACAACTGTGTTATGTAAAATATAAATGCATATTGTGATAAACGCAACTCATAACTAACTAAACAACCCAACCGGCAATGTCATCATCATCATCCGACAAACCTTTACAACCAAGGGCGCCGGGGAAGGCACCTATGGTCGAACCCTCACCACCTCAGGGCGTGGAGACACGCTCAGCTGCTAGGAAAAGACTCGCTCTAGGAGAGGAGTCGTCCTCACGTCCGACCACCGCTATGCCGGTCGAACCGGTTAACTCGTTAGAAGTAGGGGACGACCTACTTAGAAATATGATAAGAAAACAACATGAACAACTAGAGAGAATGCAGGAAACTATCCTAGCACAGGGATGGATGATACGACAATTAACGGGTAAGACTGGAGAGCTCGAGGAAGAGCAATATGAGAATAAAATAGCTCGTAACACTTTAGTTAAAAGATCTTCGTGCTGAGCAGCTGAGGGCTGACTGGCTCGAAGACAGAGTTCTTGAGTCCAGCTGGGGGATTCAAGAACTAGAGCAGAATCAGGCACCTGTACCAGTACCCGCACCAGCACCGGCTCCTCCAGTGCCGGTAGAGGAAGAAGAGGAGGATCCAGAGGAGGATCCAGAGGAAGACCCGGAGGAGGATACGGAGGAAGAAGAGCCAGAACAGGAACCGGCTGTTGAAGCTGAACCGGCTCTTTATCAGATTCTTCATCGGATGTAGTAGAAATTACATCTTCTTGAGTCGACTTCGTTGTTTCTTGACTTTCAACAACAACTGCAGCGCTCGATCCAACCACTGCCTCAACATTCTCAGTCTCCTCCTCATCAACAAGCAAAGTTTCAACTTTCTTTGGCCCTTGCTTCTTTTTCGATTTATCATCTTCATCCTTCAAAAACCATTCACTCCTTGCCTTTGGTTTGAATTCTTTAAACCACTCCTGCTCGGCTTTAAGCTCTTTTCCGTCATCACTACCATCCTTTCTCCATTTGTTTCTAGGTGGTGAGACATAATCAGAATCTTTAATCGCTCCGAATACTGGCTTGGCAATAGGAGCTGATGCTTGTTTCTGGAACTTGATAAGCTTCTTCACTATGGTTTCATCGAGATGAACTAAATAAAGAACATCATTCGTATCTCGAGCAATATCGGCATACTTCTCGTCAATCAACATCTGTATAAACCTTGAATCCTCCATGTTTTTTGACATGTGAGTGAAAATCAACTTCGAAACGTTGAACGGCTTTTTCAAAATCAGTGTCGTTGCCATTCTAGCCAAATAGTCATGCACATCATCCAAACCGGCTTTGCGATGACTAAAAGTATGAATCAACGCATGAATCAGAAGCTTGTAGGGGTTAGGCACTTCCGTTTTCTTCAGCGTTGGCTTGTTTAGCTACCTTTGTAGCCCATGCGGAAAAAGCATCCGCGAACCATTTCTCATCTAAATGAATTGGATCGTCTTCTTTATCTTTGAGCTCTAAAATCCTTCGAATATCACCTTCGGTTACTGTGATCGGCTTTAGCTCATCATCAACTTGTACTGTAGAAGAGATCGTCTTCTCGTCAGCGCTTAGATTCGCGTTCATCCAGAAGTGAACAATATGAGATCGATAAGATACAGTGCGCTCAGTAATTGCACGACGAATGTGACTATCTTCGAGAAACTTCAAGATACTATCATATTCTTTCAGCGATGGACAAATAGACTTCTCAAGCGTGATGCATGTATTGTGAGTTTTGGAAAACTCAACTGAGATAACATGCGCTGAAACTTGTGTATGAAAAACGACATAAAACAATTAGCACGTTTTTCGAGAAAAAATCACAAAAAAATTTCTAACACTTTAATCAAGTTCGGGCGAACTTGATTAGTGTTAAACACTCTGATTTTAACAAGTTCGCCCGAACATGTAACACACATGTTCAACCTTTTCAAATGCAAGTTTGGGCGAACTTACAACAATTTTTATCATTCAATTTTAACTAAGTTCGGCCGAACATGTATAAAATACACGTTCCTTATTAAAGAACAAGTTCGGGCGAACCTATGTTATCAACATTTAATTTTATTGAGATCCAAGTTCGGTCGAAGATGAAGATTTAAATCATTTCATTAATCAAATTCAGTCGAACATGAAACTGAATCATTTAAGCATATTTTGAATAAGTCCGGTCGAACTTGACAACAAGTTCGGCCGAACTTGTCGTCTTCTTCATCAGAACAAACAATTTCAAACATGAAAAAGTGCATTTGAGTTCTATCAAAATCAATTTCACGGTCGATTTTAAGTGTATATACATAATTTATGATCAATTTTGTCCAACAACACCTAAATCTATTAGATTTTAACTTTTAGATCTAGTTTTGTTTGTTAACAGTTCAATTCATGATTTTATAGCAATTTTATACCTCTGCCATTGTGATTGGTGTGCAAATCACCAAAAACAATCTTGATTTGGACAATATAACGGTATACAAATGCCAATTTCTCACAAATTCTCTTTAAAAGCTCAAGTTCGTTCAAGTGTTCTGATAACAAGTAAATGAGTTCGGCCGAACTTGAATGGTATTTATACCATGTCAAGTTCGGGCGAACTTGTTTAAGCCCATCATGAAGGCCTAGATTACGTTCGAGCAAACTTATTGTAAAACCAATTATTCAGCCATCTGCAAGTTCGGTCGAACTTGCTGATTGCTAAACATTAAATTGTTTAGTAAGTTCGACCGAACTTGCCAAACCTCAAAATTTCAAACTTTTTCAAAATTTCCATTTTAAACCCTGAACTTTCCAACTTTTTACCAGTTATGAAAATCCACTCAGTTGACCAAGTCCAAGCTAATGACCTTGATTAACTAATTTGTCTGCCGAGTCCAAGTTAATGACCCCGGTTTGACTCGTTACGAACAAACTGTTGATTTTTTCAAAATCAAAGTTTCAAATTAATGAACTTTCATCATTTTATCTTTTCAGATTTAACAGATTAGCTCCCAGCCCGTTGTCAAAGAGATTCCCACCAGTTCTAGTATCTTACCAGACTTCGAAGATCCATTCTCCAACATTGGTTTGCTGAAAACAAATGTAGAAATAAAATCTTTTTGTATTTTTGTAAGTTTATGCTAAAACACACCAAAAATCTTTTTGATTTTTTAATCTGCAAAACTGAAATAAAATGAAATAAGCAATGTAAACTATGTACAAACATATTTACAGACATATTTTTGTGAATTCGTGTCTAAGGATCATATCAGTTGATTGAGACATATCACCAGTACCGTTGACCTTTAAATGACTTTAAGTTTTAAACTCGTTTACCTAGATTGTCGATATGTTTGTCCACTTAAGCTTTACCACATTTCTCAACTGTTTCAAGATATGTTAAAGTAGAATTTATGAAACTTGACTTATCTGTGGTTCCCACTTCTTGAATATACTCTCGTATCCAGATTCCCTAGATTTCATTTTACAGGTGAATATAGCGTAATTGATATCTGTATCTGTGTTGTGCGAGGCCTTGAGAGCTCAGGTTAGTACTACCATACAGACAAAGAGATGAAGGCTCGTCTTTAAGGTGTGTTCCACTTAAGGAATCTTTTTCAGCATTGCATATGATTATATCTTTCGATACTTTTCATATTGCATGCAATTCAAGGGTTTAAAGCAAAAGTATTATAGAAGTTCTAGGCCATTGCTTCCGCAAAATCAGAAGAACTTGTATAATACCCCAGATATCAACTATCTATAAAGACCTCGTATCTCAGAATCAGGCAATCTTTCAAACGAAATTGCGGAGTACTAAGTCCATATATCCAAGATATGTTAATCCACAAGATTAAGCAGTTGTAAAATTTAGTTTATATCTTGAAAACAGTTTACTGAACGTGTTAAGCCTATCGACACATCCACAGTAAGACTTGTTTATTACTTTTAAAACTTTACATTTCTTTAGCATACTGTGATAGTCCACTGATGTACTATCATTTCCTTTTATGACACTGAATTATTTTTGTCTTTTTCAATGTTTTTTAACATTTTGAATTGTTTATATGTTTTTGGATTTTAAAATTTTTCGAATGTTTTTGTATTTTCTCTAACATTTCTCCCCTAAAATCAAAAAAATCTTTTTGGATTTTAGTTTTTAATAAAATTCTAAACTAGAAAGATATCTACAAACCAATGTGGAACACGCGAACTCGTCGTCCGATCCATATTCAACCTCAGCATCCGCACCTGTTAGCAAATTTTTCATACCGTTAATTCTCAGCAAGTATTTAAATCGTGACAAAGAAAATGGTTTGGTATAAAAATCAGCCTTTTGTTCGTCGGTGTGGATTTTTTCTATTCGTACCAATTTCTTTTCGTAGCAATCACGAATGAAATGATAACGAATTTCAATATGTTTTGTGCGTGAGTGATGAACCGGATTTTTAGTTATATCGATGGTTGCCTTGTTATCAACATACAGCGGAGTGTCTAGAAATTGCATACCATAGTCTCTCATCTGTTGTTGAATCCACAGAATCTGTGAACAACAACTGGAGGCCGAGATATACTCAGCTTCACAGGTAGAGAGAGCGATCGTAGTCTGTTTCTTACACTGCCAGGTTACCATTCTAGTCCCGAAGAACTGGCATCCCGCTATAGTTGATTTTGAATTCAACTTATCTACACCAAAATCGAAATCAGCATAGCCTATGAGGTCGAAATTGTCGTTCTTCGGGTACCACAAGCCGGTGCTTGGGCATCCTTTCAGATATCTGAAAATACGCTTCACGATCTGCATGTGTAAGATCCTCGGGCTTGACTGATATCTGGCGCATAGGCAGGTTGGATACATAATATCTGGGCGCGATGCCATCAGATACATCAGCGATCCAATCATCGATCTGTATAACGTCTCGTCAACTTTGGCTCCAGTCTCGTCAATGCAAATACCGTGATTGAGAGCAAGAGGTACTAGATAGAGGCTTCAAGCTTTCCATTCCAAACTTCTTCAAGATGTCGTAAACATACTTAGTCTGGTGAATGAAAATACCATCCGGAAGCTGATCTACTTGCAAACCAAGAAAGAACTTCATTTCGCCCATCGAGGACATTTCGAATTTCTTTTTCATGATTCCCTCAAACTCTTTGCAGAGACTATCATTTGTAGATCCAAAGATGATGTCGTCAACGTAGATTTGAACTATAATTAGATGGCCATCAACTTCTCTGGTGAAAAGAGTACTATCCACAGTTCCTCTGATAAAGCCATTTCTGACGAGATGTTGTGATAACGTCTCGTACCAAGCTCTCGGGCTTGGTGCAGTCCGTAGAGTGCTTTATCCAGTAGGTACGCTTTCTTCTTGTTAAGTGGATCAACAAACCCCGGTGGTTGTCCAACGTACACCTTCTCGCGTAATTTGCCATACAGAAAATCCAATTTGAGATCCAATTGATAGACCTTAAATCCTTTCCATGATACGAAAGCTAGAAATATTCGAATAGATTCCAATCGAGCTACTGGTGCATAGACTTCCATGTAGTCTATCCCTTCCTCCTGGTGAAATCCCTTGACAACAAGCCTAGCTTTGTTACAAACAATTACCTCTCTATCATCACGTTTACACTTAAAAACCCATTTTATATCAATTGCTTTCTGATTTTCTGGTAAGTCTTCAAGCTTCCACACACCCAACTTCTCAAACTGCAATAATTCTTCTTGCATTGCTTGTACCCAGTTTTCATCGGCTAAAGCTTCATTAACTGTCTTAGGCTCAATCTGAGAGATGAAACATGAATAGAAACAATAGTTCTGGGTTATAGCAACACGTGTGTAGAAACAATTGAGTGCTTTATTAATTTGCCCTCGAGTTCTAACACCAGTTTGAAGTTCTCCGATAATATTTGTTGACGGATGATAGGAATATGATCGCGGTATTTCTTCACTTGGAACATCTACTGAGTTTTGCTGATTCGTGATGTTGAGATCAACAACCAATTCAATGTTTAGAGAGCTTGATGAAGCTTTATTCCTGTTGTTCGGGACTGTAGATTGATTAAGAAGACTTGTTATCTGCTCCACTTCTTCATCTGAAGAAGATGATTCCCCATTAGCATCAAATGTTGGTGCTTCGTCTGAATCAGAATCTTGACTCTGAGGCATACTGGGCTCCATTGTTGTATTCATTGGTTCAGTAGAGGTATTTGTTGGAAGAGTAGTAGGTTTTGATAATGTTTCAGAAACATTTTCAGCCGGAACACCACTAATGTTTGAACTTACACCAGAAGAAGATGGATCCAATGTGGGATGATTAACCACAATTGGTCGAACAGTTGGTTCTTTGGGCAAGTCAAATTACTTCCAAAGGTCTTGATAGTTAAACAGCCACGCGTCACCATTCCTTTGAATAGGATCTGTATAATTGAAACAGTCCATGTGCTGTGCTTCAATAACCTTTCTTAATGAAGGAACATATACTCTTCTCAACGGACTCGCATATCCGACAAAGAAACCTTCGAGAGATTTAGCTTCGAATTTGCCATCTTGATCTATTACGGTACATGGTGCACCGAATGGTTCTAAGAACTTCAAATTTGGCTTCCGTCGGTTTATCATCTCAAAACATGTTTTCTTTGTTGGTTTAACAGTGAGAACCCTGTTTAGCGTGTTGCAAGCCGCAGCAACTGCTTCACACCAGAAGCTGATAGGAAGTTTAGAATCTGCAAGCATGGTTCTCGCAGTTTCAATCAAAGTTCGGTTCTTCCGTTCAGCAACTCCGTTTTGCTGTGGAGTATAGGGAGCACTAAACTCGTGCAGAATCCCTTTTGCGTTGCAGAATTCCTTCATTTTGTTATTCTTAAACTCTGTACCGTTGTCACTTCTAATGCGTCTGACCGGCAGATGATAAATGTTCTCGAGTTTCTTGAATAAAATAACCAAGTTCTCGAACGTTTCGTCTTTTGATTCTTGAAAGAATACCCACGAATCTCGAATAGTCATCTTTCACGACCAAGCAATATAAGTCTCCTGAGATGCTTCGAACATTTAGAGGACCAAATAAGTTCATGTGGAGACGTTCTAAAGGCAACTTGATTGAGTTTAGAATTTTCTTCGGATGAGATTTCTTGATCTCCTTTCCCTTCTTGCATTCCAAGCAATGATCAGACATTTGAAAACTTCGAAGATTTACGCCTTCTACAAGATCATTATGAACCAAGAAATTCATTTTTCTCAAATGAATATGCCCCATCTTACGATGCCAAAGAATAGAATCCTTTTCAGTAGCTTTTGATACAAAACATTGTGCTGATTGTGATGAAGTGGTAGCAACACCCATATCAAGAACATATAAATCATTCTCTCGCGGTGCTCACATCAGAATCCACTCATCTGGTATTTTGAATCCTGGCTTCAAGATAATACACTCTTTATCATTGAAATGGACTGTAAATTTCTTGTCACAAATCTGCGATATACTCAGAAGATTGTTCTCAAGTTCTGCAATATAGTTCAGGCGATCAAAAGAAACTACGCCATTGGAGAGTTTTCCCTCGGCGACTATCCTTCCACCTTGATTTCCTGCAAATTCAACATATCCACCATTGATAGCTTTAATGTCGAATAGCAATGCCTTCATTCCCGTCATGTGTCTGGATGCTCCACTATCCAAAATCCACTTTGAAAGTACGGATCTTTGGAGCCCCTGCAAAATTTAGAAATTAGGTGAAAAGCTCTACCCAAGCCTTCTTGGTCTTGGGTTTTACTGGATAACCATCAACAAAAGCATATTCAAACTCATCAACATCATCAAAATCAAATTCATCATCTATTTCAACAATGTTAATGTTTGAAAATTTCACTTTTTTCTTATCTTTTAAAGATTTGACATTATCGATCTTGATTTCTGTTTTAATTTCTTTCACTTTAGACTTTGATTCTTTTGTGTTGTCAGTCTTTACCAGCTCAGACTTAACAACACCAGATGTTGTTGACCTTTTCTTGGCAATCCAGGTTTGAGATTTGATATTAGCCTTTTGATGTAAAACTTGTTTTCATTAAACCTAGAAGTTTCACCTTTTTTGAAAATGGAATTTTCAAAAGTCTTTTCAGACTTTGGTTTAACTTCTGGTTTTGACTCATTTCGTTTCAAAATCTTTACAGGTTTTACAAACACTGGTTGCTTTGGTTTAACAACATTAGAATCTCTTCTTCGAGGATAAGCCGGTTTTGATTTTGGACAATGTCGTGCCATATGACCAATTTCATTGCACTTGAAACATGTCCGATTATCAAGTGGATGTTCTTTAATTGGTGGTTTTACCCTACTTGAAGTTTTGACACCACTTGTAACCTTGGCTTTATCTCAAATTTCTTTTTCCTTCTTGAACTCATCATTTGATTGTTTACCAATCAAACTCTCTTCATGAACTGTACTCGTCCCATAAACAAACTTCATGTTTTTGTTTTTATATTCATGAAATGGTGACGGTTTCTTTACAGATTCATCAGTTTCTTCTTCTAAACCCAACCCCGCTCTCCGGTTTTCCGGATGATCACCACCGTTTCTTCGGTAATTGTTTCTTTTAGGTTTGGAATAGAATTTTCGTTCATTAATTACCAATTCCTCTGATGTGACTTCCACGAGTTTAAAGAAATTATCAAGCAATTGTTCTTTCACATTCTGAATCGGGAAGCTATCATCAAAGTATAGTTTATCCGAATCCTTAATCTTGTACATTACAATATTAGGATCGTCACTTATACCATCTTCTGATGACTTATCATCATTTTCAGACTGTGAATCGGAATTCTTTGAACTCAAGTTGGCGCTTTTGAAGCTGCCTTCATCAGAATCACTTAAAACATTTTCAACCACTTTGTTAATCACATTGTTGTTATCATCATCAGATTTAGCATAGACTATATCAATGTTCTCTGGAACTCTTTTTTCTTTTCAGAAAGTAATTCAACATTGAGTGCCTTGTCCATCCCGTCTGCAGATTTAATACAGTATTTCTTGCAAAGGGGTGGAGGAACATTGATATATTCTTTGCCCACTTTCTTTTAGGTTTTTCTTCCGTTGAAATTGTTGGAAGAATGTGATCGATAACATACGCATTAGTGGTATAACTTCTTAACAATTGTCGAACTCTTTCAGTTTCAATTGTCATATCTTGAAGTTGTTGTTTGATTTCAGCAATGGTGTTGATATAAATGTTAATTGCTCTTTGTTTATCCATTCCTGTACCACTCAACATTCTTATATTATCATGTTGTTCGATGTTATTTCTGTCGAGTCTGCCATACTTATTTTTCATTTTATCATACGCTTCCTTCATTGTGCGATAATCGTAGTTTAACAAATCGTTATGCACATTGTTTTCAGCGATGATCTTTGACTTTTCAGCACATTCGACACAAGGTTCAGTACATTTTGTACAAGGTTTTTCAACCTCTACAACTTGTACTTTGACAACTTCTTTCTCGACAACCTTTACCTCTGGACCTACCTTGGTTAGATTCGCCATTAAAGCTTTATCTGCCATGTCCTTGAGGTCTTCGGCTTTCATTTCTTGAGTGACATCAATGATCACTTCATTAATCTTTTTTCTCCTCAACCACTTATTCTTTCGTGCTTCCATCAAAGTGACCTGCAAAACTATCACAAGAATTAGAGGATAAAATTCCTTGTCTCTGCATATGGATATATTCCTCTTCTTCCTGTTTTTGATGCAAGTATTGTTCCAGAATAGCTTGTTCGAAAGCTGCTGCTTCTGCTGTTGCCGCTGCTTCTGCTGCCGCTGCTGCTTCCTCTGTAGAATTATCTTCAACTATCTCTGCCATCAAAGCAACTCCGGTCTTTTTCCCAATGTAAGAGTTCCAATCAAAACCATCATCTTCTGTGGATGCAACCATGGCTTTCTCCGTGGTACTACTGTTTGGCTTTTCTTGGATCTCAACTTGAGTTTTCTTCGGGAACGGTTTATACTGAAGTGCCCTCTTGTAATATTCATTCCCTCCTCCAAAAGGACTTTGATTTCTGGTTGCCTCGGTGTTCTTACACTCTCTTTTAAAATGTCCCTTCTGTCGACATCTAAAGCACATGACTTTGGATTTGTCAAAACCCAATTTGTTGCTGGAGTTTCCTATGTCACGGCCTGTGAGTGCAACGAACTTTGTCACTCTCCTGATGATCGAAGCTAAGGACCATTTGATATCCATTAGTTCGAGTTCTTCCTCGTCTACCAGGTCATAATCTTCTGCTGTCATCTCAGGATTTTCGATCTTACCGGCAACAAGACATTCATAAGACTCTAAGACGGTAGCGAGTAGTGACATATGTTGTTTTGCAACTTCTTCTGAAACAACATTGTTTAAATTCACTGCGATGTTGCATTTGTAAACATTCGGATCAGAACTTTGCTGTTGGTTCTGATTTGCTTGACTTTAACATGTTGAATTTGAACCAGTGTTCGAGTAAGAACTTTGTGGACTTTGGTCATACTGAGGTTGTGAATGGTTCTGGTTCTGTGGAGAACATTCATGTTTGCACTAAAAGCAGTTCCAATTTTTGGACTCGAAATGTTATCTTGCATTCCAGTTTTGTAGTACAAACCATGTCTTGAACAACATTAGCGTTCTTTGACTTCGCTATCTTCAGAAGCTCCATTTTGTGGCCTTCGAGTTTATCAATAAATGTTGACAACTTGAAGAAATCCCACTTATATCACTATTCTTCAGAACCATCAAATACGTAGTCCATTCACCCTCTGGTAGTGCGTCAGCAAGTTTGTTGATGTATTCTTGTTCAGTCTTCTCAAGACCGTGTCTTCGCATTTGCACTTTGAGATACAAAAATGCTCAATCATTTGCTTAATGGTCTCATTCTTTAACATGCTGAAAATATCAAACTCTTTCAGAATGAGAGCCTTCTTGCTTTTGATCATTTCAGCACTGCCTTGGTATTTTTTCTATAACGACAACCAAAGCTCTCTTGCAGTAGTATACTCTGGTAACAGAATCAATATATCTTCTTTGACAGACTGTTGGATGAGACTGATCATCTTTTTCTCAGCAATGTATTCGTCTCTCTGAGCTGTCGAATAGTTGTACTTCTCAAGAACTTGTTGATGCTCATCTACCGGAATAGTATAGCCTCTTTCAATTGACATCCAGCCAGCGAAATGCATGGCTTGAACCCAGTAGGTAAATTTCTCTTTCCATGCTTCATATTCGTCCATGCTCATCAACTTGGGCGGTTTGACGGTCGTTCCATTCCGTTATCAAGATTGACTTGATTGATCACGTTGGCGTTTGACGAACTAGCTCAGGACATATAAGCTCTTAGTTGATCTTCCATTTTGAATCACGAAACGTGTATGCTGAAAATTTTTCAAAAACTTTGAAAACAGTTAGTCGGCCGAACATGGCCAATAAGTTCGTTCCAGAAAATTTTCAAAAGCATGGTTTTTTCAAAATTTCGACATGAATTCGGTTGAATTTGGTCTCCAATCTTTCAAGGTTTATCTTTGTTGTATTTCAAAATTCAAAAGATTTTGACCATGAATTCTTCATTTTGTGATCAAAAGTTAAAGAAAAAGAAGAATGGAGTAGAAATAGAAGTGTTCTTGTCTTGATACTATCAAATCAGGCTGTTCTAGCTCTGATACCACTTGTAGGACTGATCCTCGATGCTTAGGAACCTAAATTTGATATCTAACATCCATAATAGCGGAAATATTACGTCGTGTTACCAATAGACAAGAATTAATCAGTTAATCGTCAGTTTCATTTATTAAACGTTGAGATTACACACTGACAAAGCTTTGCCTCTACAATGCCAAAGTTACAAATGAGACACACAAGCTAGGTATTTATAGCATAACAAGTTCGGCCCAAGATGTGCAAGTTCGCCCGAACTTGCCTATGCAAGTTCGGCCGAACATGCCTGGACATGTTAACACATGGGCGAACTTGGCTAAGACACTTCATAAATACTTCTTAACCTAGCCTATCCATCTCTATACAATACAGACTCGATATAAGACTAAGACATAGACATTATGCACCAACAGTCAGGATCCTCGAAACAGGAAAAG
Source organism: Scalesia atractyloides (assembly GCA_947069175.1). Taxonomy (NCBI): domain Eukaryota; kingdom Viridiplantae; phylum Streptophyta; class Magnoliopsida; order Asterales; family Asteraceae; genus Scalesia; species Scalesia atractyloides. The sequence continues at coordinate 59,241,646 of CAMTDV010000014.1, forward strand.
CAAGGATCATTTTTTAAGAATAATCGATCCAAGTCAAACTCTAAGCATGACAACCACAATGTGCATGCAGTTGAACAAGACGAAGATGATGAGGACTATCCTCCAATATCTGAATATTGTTTTTTTGTTGATAATCATGAACTAATCCTTGCTATGCAGAATCTAGGTGACAAATCTAGGTGGCCTCGAAAAAATGGAAGGCCACAACCAATAAGGACAAGTCCAAATGGTGCGCTTATCATGCGGACTTTGGTCATCTTACTGATAAGTGTATAGCGTTGAGGAAGGAGATTGGCTATCTTCTCAGCAAAGGATACTTGAAGGAATTGCTTGGGAGAAAAAGATCAAGGACCCAGAATACTGAAACGATTCCTGAAAGAGCTCCCCTCCACCTGCTGATGCTTAAATCTTTAATTTCATCTCTGGAGGCTCAGATGTAACCCTTGTACAATTTCGATCGTTTTCGTACATAATAAAGTCTTATGTTTTAATTCGTTATTTTACATCTATGACATTATTCACAATAATTGGTTTTAATTTATGATATTGAAGTAATGGCGAGTCCAAACTTTATTTAAATTTATGTTGGCAAAAATGCGATACAAGCTTATTGTGTGACAACCGGATAATTTGGGCTTTACTAGCGTGACACGTGTTATGATTAAATAACAAGGAAAATTATATTAAATTTGATGTATTTTGATGTTATTTGATGTGTTAATAAATTTAAAATTTACTAAAAACTATGTTGGCAATTTTAAGATAAACGCTTATCGCGTAACGGTTAAAATGCGAAACTAACGTCGGTGACCGCCCGAATAATGTTAAAATCCTAAAAATAGTCCGTTATGATTAAAATATTATAGTTAGTCATGTTTGTGAGAAAAATTATTTAAAACGCTTAAAAACTCTATTTTGCGAATTTAAGCGCGTACTGCGCAATACAGCGCGCATACTGCCAAATACCGACAACACTGCGTGTGCAAGCAAATAAAATATTGATTTGTAATATTTTAGTGAGTTTATTTTTATAGAGCGTTAAAAAAATTTTAAACGCCTTAAAACGGGATTAAAACGCTAGATAAAGTACCCGGTAACCAGTTAAATAGCAGTTTTTGGCCAATATATGTATATACATATGTATGCGTGTGTAGTGCGTATATATATGAGAAGTGGCAGCCATGAAATCTCCCTCTCTCCTCTCTCTTCCACATGTTGGATGATAAGATCTTGCATGCAATCTTCCAAGATCATGAAATCCTACAAAATCCAACATGATCTTCCATTAACAAAGACAACAATTTCAAAACTCTCTCTCTCTCTCTCTTGCATTCAGCCTAATACCCTTCTAAGTACACCCAATTCAGATTTTTGAAACCATTTCTTGAAGATCCTAAGGCATTCCAAGGTGATTTGAAGCTTATATGAAGGTTTGGAGGTGTTTCCAAGAAATTTCAAGCAAGAACCAAGCTTTGTACCATCATTTTCATTCAAAAACCCACTTAAATCTTGAAAGGTATAAAACCATCTCTTTTAAAATTTTCTTTATTCATGGTGATGAAGATGATAGTAAAAAAAGTGGTTTCTCTTGATTCTTGGAATATTTTACAAACTTGAAACTAAAACAAATGGGTTTTTATAGAAAATAAAATGGAAGTGTATGTATATGTATACATAGCCGTGAGTGTGTATGTATATACATATGAGATTGAGTTTTGATTTTGAATGTCTTTGATTGATGATGTTCATGAGGATTTGATGCATGCATGTTAAAAAAAGACGTTTGTGATGATTTCTTGAATGATTTGAGTGACATGCACATGAAATTTGTATGAATTATGTGATGAAAGTAATTTAGAATTTACTAAATAATATTTTTTATATGAATAATAAATGGCCGAAATTTTTTTTAAACATGTTTGAGAACTTTTTTTTAAGTTGTTGCATGTGCTTGAATAATAGTTAAAATGCAAGGGTTTGATGATTTATACATGATATGAGAAATGTTCATTCAAATCACTAAATAAACATGTAAAATAAAGTTATTTGATGTATGTTAAAGTTATAAAAAATTATGTCATAACTTGGTAGCTTTGTATATAGTACATTGTCCTTAAAAAGTAGTAAATCGAGTGATATTTGCATGATTTTTGTGGTATTTATGAGACCTGCATATATATGATTAAACTTTTAATTTTAGTCAGTAAATAACATGTATTTTGTTAAAATATCAAGTCGTTTCGATTTGGGATGGTTATGGTAACGTTTGATGCAAAACTATGCGTTAAAAACGGTAAAAATCGCCTTTTTAAAAGATTTTTATAAAAACTGTTTCAGATCAGTAAGTAAACTGATATGTTTGAGATAAATATAAGTATATTAACTTATATTAAGTATCTTTTGGTGTTTGGTTGGTCATACGTGACTTCCGACGCCCGAAAACGATACCGAAAACGCGAAATACGCATATTTCAATGTACACGAACGAGGATTGTTCAAAAGTGAACTTTGTATATTATGATGTGATATCTAAATATGGATATGTGTAATCTAATTTACTAAGTTATTTCATGATTATATGAAAAGATGCTATGTTTAGACGTTTGTGCGATAGAAACGGTAAACTAGATCGAAAATCGCATTATATGTGAAAATTTGTGATTAACAAGAGAAATGTGTTTGAAGTAACTTGATGAGTTATTTGATATATTAAATGTTTAAGTGTGATATATATGTGTGAAATAACATAATATGTGTATTACGACATTTGATTACATGTTCACGTTTATGTATATATATTACGACGCGAAAATCGTTGATATATTGTTTAATACGGGTGTGATAACGGATATAGTATATTGAGGGTCACCACTAAAATCGTTCAAATCGCGAAAATCTTTATATATATGAACACATATATATAAATACGCCAACATAATCAAAACAAAGTCTTTTCGAGAAAATCTCAAAGTTATGTGAAAAATGGAGAAACTAGGAATTTTGTAATATATTGTTTAAGTATTAAATCGTTCTTGCTTAATTTAGGACGAATAAACAATTTGAGGGATTGTGTGAACACATAAAAACGCACCCAAAGGTGAGTACATAGACCCCTCTTTTACTATTTCAAATGTTTTGGGGTGAAGCATATGTGCATAACTTTACTTTCCGTTTTCATGACAATATACATGCTTTGATTACATAGTACATATAGTACATGATTTCATTTGCGCCTTTGCTTCGTATGTTGACTTAGCATGCTTAGCACATCGATTTCAAGGATCCTTTTTGCTTCATATGTTGACTTAGCATATCTAGCACCTTGATTTCATGAACACTTTACTAGTACATGGTTTACAAAGACATTTTACATGATATGTTTGCATTGATTATGATATTTTGGTATGTTGTACGAAAAAAGATACATTCATTAACATTATCCCGCCGACCGGTAGTATGTCATGGTACTATAGGTTTCGTAACCTCATTCCCGCTTCCTAGTTTGTTTGGAAGTATCCATTGGTGAATGACAGAATCCGACGAACAAATGATAAACCTTTGTCCTATAAGGGATTATCTGATAGATGGTAAGGCTTGAATGTATCCAAATAACTAACCACATAAATGTTCATATTAACAAAAGCAATGGTTTTCAAAACATAACTTTTGATATAAACTTTTGTTTATTCAAGGACATGTTTTGTACACGACATTCGGTTATACAAGACACTTGGTTATACATGATGCTATTACATGTGGTTTGAGTATAGACATTTTACTTGCCATACAATACTTTGGTTATTACTAGACATTTGAAGTACAAGATATAGTTGCACTTGACATTGTTACACATGACATTGGTTTATACATGACACTTGGTTCATACAAAGACATGACACATCTTTCACAAGGTATTGTTTTATATATAACAAATGTTATACAAAGACATGACACATTTTTCACAAGGTATTGTTTTATATATAACAAATGTTATACAAAGACATGACACATTTTTCACAAGGTATTGTTTTATATATAGCAAATGTTATACAAGGACATGATACTTTTTATACAAAAACATGACACATTATATACAAAGGCATGACATTTTATAAAGACACGACATATTTTGGTTATTAAGTTAACCATGCAACATTTCTTTTAAATCCTTGATTTTCATAAATACTTTTATAACGATCCATGGCTATTTTTTTTTGTATTAATCAAACTTTTTCTAAAACATTTAAGGCCATGAATCGTCAATTTAAAACCTATGTTACTCACAGGCATTTTTATGCTGACGTACCTATTTTCACATATGTTTCAGGATACATTATTTGATGAATTGGATGCAAACTTCACATAAGATGGACGCAGGCCTTAGTAACTTTAAAATCCTAAAGTCAAATTGATTGTATTTCAATTCCATTATTTCAAGACAATGTAATTCATTGTTCAATAAAACAAAAAACTTAATTACCATGTATTGTGAAACAATTTGTAACGTGACTCCCCAGTGTTTCCGCCGCGTGTTGTTGCTACTACGCGATTGGGGTGTTACAGATTGGCATCAGAGCCCATGGTTATAGGGAATTAGGTTATTAGTAAGGCTTTCACCTAGTCTATAACCTTCCTAGGACCCTAACGCTAGATAATTTGCGTTTAGATTCTTAAAACAACACCATCACATACCCTAGGTGATTACCAAAACAAATCCACAAGTTACTAGTCTGTTTTGAAAATAATCATCTATCCTTAGATGAATTGTTTTTGGCTTAAAGCCTTTAATGTTTTCAAAATCTCGTCAAGTTTGGGTTTTAATAATGTAAACACATGCAATCTGGAAGGGTGAATGCCTATACCCCGAGTTTTCTGTCTAAGGTTAGAGTGTTCGTACAAATCCACTTAATCAGACCAGTCACTCTTACCTGGGAACTCTTGGGGTGAGTGTCCACTTATAGGCTAAAGTATATCTTCGTTATACATTATAAAGACTCATTTACTTTGATTAGTCAACGTGTATCGTCTATTTGTTTTAAGTAACGAACGAATGACCACCATCCTTATATTTCTATCGATATTTTCAATACCTCACTCGATTATCCAATGTCAATCTCACACATTTCCTCTCATGTTTCATCTCTTTTAGAATGCATCCTCGTCGCAACATTACCCAAGACGCCAAAATGGCGACTCTAATTGCTCAACAAATGGCCGCCGTACTCCCGAATCTTGTGACCCAACTTAATCAAGCCTACAATAACAATAACAACAACAATGCACCTGCTTCGTGCAACTATAAACAATTCTGTTCTGCTAAACCACTCAAGTTTACTGGGTATGAGGGAGCTACTGGGCTCCTACAATGGTTTGAGAGTATCGAAAGCACTTTCCGTTATGTGCAGTGCCCTAACGAACGCAAGGTAGAGTTTGCTTTGCGTGTTTTTCAAAAAGAGAGCCCTCACGTAGTGGAACGAAGTGATGAGAAACAGGGGTGCTAATGTGGCGATGGCTCAGACATGGGAAGAGCTTAGAGCTCTTATGATGAAAGAGTTCTGCCCACGTCACGAGCAAAGGGCACTCGAGAATGAATTCCACGATCTGAGACAAGATAGTGGGGAACATCGCGCCTACACTGGTCGCTATGAGGAGTTGAGCTTGTTATGTCCTACAATGGTTACGCCTTTGGATAAGGCAATCGAAAAGTACATTGATGGCCTTCTGACCCAGTCCAGGATATAGTCACTGGTAGCAACCTCACTACTGTTAGACAGGCTATCGAGTTAGCAGCCACCCTAACTGAATCTCAAATCAGAAAAGGGAAATTGTTTCGCAAAGGTGACAAGGAGCAGACTGCTAAAACCACACAAGAAAACCCAAAGAAATCAAACTTGAACCTTCCATGAATTCGATGAAGCGTAAGGCTTCACAAAATTTCACTGTGGTTACTCAACCCAATCAAGCCCCTCTTAATCAAGCAGCACAGCCTCCTACTAGGAAACCATACAATGGAACCGCACCCTTGTGTAACCAATGTAATCTACACCATCATGTTAGTGTCCATTTTCGAAGATGTTTAACTTGTAGGGATATTGGTCATACGGCTAGAGTATGTCGAACTGCTACTACACAAAACCAAGTTGTTAACAACCTTGCTTAGAGACGTGCTCTTAATGCTAGAGTTAACGAGCCTCGTACCAACAACGATGCAGTTATAAACAACTAGGAGTTTACATTTCGATTTCTTTTGTTATCCAAAACTCATGAACACTTTTGACATATTATGTAATGATGTTTCATTTGCAAACTAATATGCTTGTGCATGTACGTATAATGAATGTCCGTATAACAAATTACAAGGTTCCCATTCCTTATAAAATCGAACTACTCTCTAATTCGTCTTGATTGTGGACGCACATTCTTTACCGAATAACATGTGAGACTCGCGCACTATGCTGATTATTGAAAAAGTATCCTTCTTTGACCCTGCCCATAATCCACCACTTGGCAAGATAGCTATGCGGACTATGCAACGAGTTAAGTAATTATGGGTGCACACATAATTATGAAATTCGATGCATGGAAACCATAGTGAGTCATGTTGAGTGTGATGACATAAAATCTAGAGTGATTAAATAATGAGATGAGTGTTATACAATAAGAACATGGTGGATACGCCGCTGGTACTTCCTATATATAAGTGTTCTTATTGTATTATCTGTCGTAGCGTTATCCAAATCACTTGAGGATTTTATGTTATCCCAAACCCATATGTGTTAACTTAAACAAGAATCGGGAGCCATCTATATTCATTTATGTTTCTGATGAAGTATCCATTGAGGAAAACTGAACTAGCGACTCTTTTTTCGCTTCTGAAGAGATTCCATTGGGAAATGAATAATCCATTCGCAATCCTTCATTCCATTTCTGCAGAAGTATCTATTGAGGAAATTGAATTATCCATTCATTTTCGCTTCTGAAGAAATATCCATCAGGAAATGAATTATCCATTAGTAATCCTTCATTTCCGTTTCTGCAGAAGTATCCGTTGAGAAAATGAATTATCCGTTCATTTTCGCTTCTGAAGAATATCCGTTGGAAAATGAAGTATCCATTTGTAATCCCTCATTTTCGCTTCTGATGAAGTATCCACTGAGGAAAATGAATTATCCATTCATTTTCGCTTCTGAAGAGATATCCACTGGGAAATGAATAATCTATTCAAATCCTTCATTTCCACTTCTGACGAAGTATCCACTGAGGAAAATGAATTATCCATTCATTTTCGCTTCTGAAGAAATATCCACTGGGAAATGAATAATCTATTCAAATCCTTTATTTCCACTTCTGATGAAATATCCACTGAGGAAAATGAATTATCCATTCATTTTCGCTTCTGAAGAAATATCCACTGGGAAATGAATAACCTATTCAAATCCTTCATTTCCACTTCTGACGAAGTATCCACTGAGGAAAATGAATTATCCATTCATTTTCGCTTCTGAAGAAATATCCACTGGGAAATGAATAATCTATTCAAATCCTTCATTTACACTTCTGACGAAGTATCCACTGAGGAAAATGAATTATCCATTCATTTTCGCTTCTGAAGAAATATCCACTGGGAAATGAATTCTATTCAAATCATTCATTTCCACTTCTGACGAAGTATCCACTGAGGAAAATGAATTATCCATTCATTTTCGCTTCTGAAGAAATATCCACTGGGAAATGAATAATCTATTCAAATCCTTTATTTCCACTTCTGATGAAATATCCACTGAGGAAAATGAATTATCCATTCATTTTCGCTTCTAAAGAAATATCCACTGGGAAATGAATAATCTATTCAAATCCTTCATTTCCACTTCTGACGAAGTATCCACTGAGGAAAATGAATTATCCATTCATTTTCGCTTCTGAAGAAATATCCACTGGGAAATGAATAATCTATTCAAATCCTTCATTTACACTTCTGACGAAGTATCCACTGAGGAAAATGAATTATCCATTCATTTTCGCTTCTGAAGAAATATCCACTGGGAAATGAATTCTATTCAAATCTTCATTTCCACTTCTGACGAAGTATCCACTGAGGAAAATGAATTATCCATTCATTTTCGCTTCTGAAGAAATATCCACTGGGAAATGAATAATCTATTCAAATCCTTCATTTCCACTTTTGACGAAGTATCCACCGAGGAAAATGAATTATCCATTCATTTTCGCTTCTGAAGAAAATCCACTAAGAAATGAAACACAAGCTAAATCCTTTCAAGATCTTTCTATCTTAATAGTTGGATTCTTAAAGGATACTCGTGGTACTATTGATTTATAAGATCTTACCACAAATCAATTTCTCATTCCCACTTCCTTTCACTTGAGGAAGTATCCACTAGGGGAATGATAAAGTTATGCCTTACATGGAAATCCATGATGGGTCATTGTATGCAACTGGATATAGCCCTAGATTCCATGTAAGAAAATTGCTTGACACAACTTATGTAAACAATCTCCTACAGATATACTCCAGCTTTATGCAAATAGACTCCTACAGATAAATTTCGGGACGAAATTTCCTAAAGGAGGGGAGACTGTAACCCTTGTACAATTTCGATCGTTTTCGTACATAATAAAGTCTTATGTTTTAATTCGTTATTTTACATCTATGACATTATTCACAATAATTGGTGTTAATTTATGATATTGAAGTAATGGCGAGTCCAAACTTTATTTAAATTTATGTTGGCAAAAATGCGATACAAGCTTATTGTGTGACAACCGGATAATTTGGGCTTTACTAGTGTGCACGTGTTATGATTAAATAACAAGGAAAATTATATTAAATTTGATGTATTTTGATGTTATTTGATGTGTTAATAAATTTAAAATTTATTAAAAACTATGTTGGCAATTTTAAGATAAACGTTTATCGCGTAACGGTTAAAATGCGAAACTAACGTCGGTGACCGCCCGAATAATGTTAAAATCCTAAAAATAGTCCGTTATGATTAAAATATTATAGTTAGTCATGTTCGTGAAGAAAAATTATTTAAAACACTTAAAAACTCTATTTTGCGAATTTAAGCGCGTACTGCGCAATACAGCTCGCATACTGCCAAATACCGACAACACTGCGTGTGCAAGCAAATAAAATATTGATTTGTAATATTTTAGTGAGTTTATTTTTATATAGCGTTAAAAAAATTTAAACGCCTTAAAACGGGATTAAAACGCTAGATAAAATACCCGGTAACCAGTTAAATACCAGTTTTTGGCCAATATATGTATATATAAATATGTATGCGTGTGTAGTGTGTATATATATGAGAAGTGGCAGCCATGAAATCTCCCTCTCTCCTCTCTCTTCCACATGTTGGATGATAAGATCTTGCATGCAATCTTCCAAGATCATGAAATCCTACAAAATCCAACATGATCTTCCATTAACCAAGACAACAATTTCAAAACTCTCTCTCTCTCTCTCTTGCATTCAGCCGAATACCCTCCTAAATACACCCAATTCAGATTTTTGAAACCATTTCTTGAAGATCCTAAGGCATTCCAAGGTGATTTGAAGCTTATATGAAGGTTTGGAGGTGTTTCCAAGAAATTTCAAGCAAGAACCAAGCTTTGTACCATCATTTTCATTCAAAAACCAACTTAAATCTTGAAAGGTATAAAACCATCTCTTTTAAAATTTTCTTGATTCATGGTGATGAAGATGATAGTAAAAAAGGGGTTTCTCTTGATTCTTGGAATATTTTACAAACTTGAAACTAAAACAAATGAGTTTTTATAGAAAATAAAAATGGAAGTGTATGTATATGTATACATAGCCGTGAGTGTGTATGTATATACATATGAGATTGAGTTTTTATTTTGAATGTCTTTGATTGATGATGTTCATGAGGATTTGATGCATGCATGTTAAAAAAAAGACGTTTGTGATGATTTCTTGAATGATTTGAGTGACATGCACATGAAATTTGTATGAATTATGTGATGAAAGTAATTTAGAATTTACTGAAATAATATTTGTTATATGAATAAGTAAATGGCCGAAAAAAATTTTTGAGAACTTTTTTTTAAGTTGTTGCATGTGCTTGAATGATAGTTAAAATGCAAGGGTTTGATGATTTATACATGATATGAGAAATGTTCATTCAAATTACTAAATAAACATGTAAAATAAAGTTATTTGATGTATGTTAAAGTTATAAAAAATTATGTCATAACTTGGTAGCTTTGTATGTAGTACATTGTCCTTAAAAAGTAGTAAATCGGGTGATATTTGCATGAATTTTGTGGTATTTATGAGACCTGCATATATATGTTTAAACTTTTTATTTTAGTCAGTAAATAACATGTGTTGTGTTAAAATATCAAGTCGTTTCGATTTGGGATGGTTATGGTAACGTTTGATGCAAAACTATGCGTTAAAAACGGTAAAAATCGTCTTTTTAAAAGATTTTTATAAAATGTTTTTAGATCAGTAAGTAAACTGATATTTTTGACATAAATATAAGTATATTAACTTATATTAGTATCTTTGGTGTTTGGTTGGTCATACGTGACTTGCTACGCCCGAAAACGATACCAAAAACGCGAAATACGCATTTTCAATGTACACGAACGAGGATTGTTCAAAAGTGAACTTTGTGTATTATGATGTGATATATAAATATGGATATGTGTAATGTGATTTACTAAGTTATTTCATGATTATATGAAAAGATGCTATGTTTAGACGTTTGTGCGATAGAAATGGTAAACTAGATCGGAAATCGCATTATATGTGAAATTTGTGGTTAACAAGAGAAATGTGTTTGAAGTAACTTGATGAGTTATTTGATATATATTAAATGTTTAAGTGTGATATATTGTGTGAAATAACATAATATGTGTATTACGATATTTGATTACATGTTCACGTCTATGTATATATATTACGACGCAAAATCGTTGATATATGGTTTATAAACGGGTGTGATAACGGATATAGCATATTGAGGTCACCACTAAAATCGTTCAAATCGCGAAAATCTTCATATAGATGAACACATATATAAATACGCCAACATAATCAAAACAAAGACTTTTCGAGAAAATCTCAAAGTTATGTGAAAATTCTTAGTATTGGAGAAACTTAGGAATTTTGTAATATATTGTTTGAGTATTAAATCGTTCTTGCTTAATTTAGGACGAATAAACAATTTGAGGGATTGTGTTAACACATAAAAACGCACCCAAAGGTGAGTACATAGACCCCTCTTTTAATATTTCAAATGTTTTGTGGTGAAGCATATGTGCATAACTTTTCTTTCCGTTTTCATGACAATATACATGTTTTGATTACATAGTACAATATAGTACATGATTTAATTTGCGCCTTTTCTTCGTATGTTGACTTAGCATGCTTAGCACATCGATTTCAAGGATCCTTTTTGCTTCATATGTTGACTTAGCATATCTAGCACCTTGATTTCGTGAACACTTTACTAGTACATGGTTTACAAAGACATTTTACATGATATGTTTTCATTGATTATGACATTTTGGTATGTTGTACGAAACAAGATACATTCATTAACATTATCTGCCGACCGGTAGTATGTCATGGTACCATAGGTTTCGTAACCTCATTCCCGCTTCCTAGTTTGTTTGGAAGTATCCATTGGGGAATGACAGAATCCGACGAACAAATGATAACCCTTTGTCCTATAAGGACTTATCTGATAGGTGGCAAGGCTTGAATGTATCCAAATAACTAACCACATAATGTTCATATTAACAAAAGCAATGGTTTTCAAAACATAACTTTTGATATAAACTTTTGTTTATTCAAGGACATGTTTTGTACACGACATTATGTTATACAAGACACTTGGTTATACATGATACTATTACATGTGGTTTGAGTATAGACATTTTACTTGCCATACTAATACTTTGGTTATTACTAGACATTTGAAGTACAAGATATAGTTGTACTTGACATTGTTACACATGACATTGGTTTATACATGACACTTGGTTCATACAAAGACATGACACATCTTTCACAAGGTATTGTTTTATATATAACAAATGTTATACAAAGACATGACACATTTTTCACAAGGTATTGTTTTATATATAACAAATGTTATACAAAAACATGACACATTTTCACAAGGTATTGTTTTATATATAACAAATGTATACAAGGACATGATACTTTTTATACAAAAACATGACACGTTATAAACAAGGGCATGACATTTTATAAAGACACGACATATTTTGGTTATTAAGTTAACCATGCAACATTTCTTTTAAATCATTGATTTTCATATGATATCATAAAAGAAATACTTTTATAATGATCCATGGCTATTTTTTTGTATTAATCAAACTTTTTCTAAAACATTTAAGGCCATGAATCGTCAATTTAAAACCTATGTTACTCACAGGCATTTTTATGCTGACGTACCTATTTTCACATATGTTTCAGGATACATTATTTGATGAATTGGATGCAAACTTCACATAGGATGGACGCAGGCCTTAGTAACTTTAAAATCATAAAGACAAATTGATTGTATTTCAATTCCATTATTTCAAGACAATGTAATTCGTTGTTCAATAAAACAAAAAACTTAATTACTATGTATTGTGAAACAATTTGTAACGTGACTCCCAAGTGTTTCCGCCGCGTGTTGTTGCTACAACACGATTGGGGTGTTACATCAGATATGTGTGGAACCTCGTTTTCGGCAGCGAAAAGACATGCCAAAGAAACAAAGATAGAAAATGGAGAAAGACCAGTTCGAACTTCAACACTGACTCAACAGAAAGTTATATCCTTTGATGAGAATGATCGTGTAGATATACAGGATCCTCATCACAACCGTTTAGTTATCACCTTATTTATTTCTAACCACTTTGTTCGCAGGATCCTTATTGATGGAGGGAGTTCAGTGAAGATAATTCAGTTGGATGTCCTCAAAAAGATGAACATCCCTGAATCCGAGATCATCCCAAGATCATCGGTGCTCGTGGGATTCAGTGGGGAAACCAAGAATACATTGGGGGACATCAAACTCCCAATTTACATAGAGGGAGTTAATTCTATCCAAAAAATTGTGTAATAGATTGCTTATCTTGCTGTAATGTTATCCTTGGCAGGCCATGGATACATGACATGAAGGCGGTCCCATCAACGTACCATCAATGTGTCAAGCTCTCGACTCCATGGGGAGTGATCAAGATAGAGTGATCAGCAGGAGGCAAATAACTGCTACACTTCTTCGATATAACCAGCTACCAAGTCAAGGGAAGCATAGCAATTAAAGTATCCTCTAAGAGACGTCATGGAGGCAAGAGAACAAGATGTCAAGGATATATTTTAGATTCTGTAGATCCTGAATCCAAGGTGTATATAGTATCCGGGATCCAGGAGAGCATAGAGCAGGATCTAGTATCCTTCCTGAAACATAGAAAATCTACCTTTGCTAGGAAGCACGAAGACATGACATGTATTTCAAAAGATGTCATTACTCATAAGCTTGGTATTGACAGGTCTTTCAGGCCAGTTCACCAAAAGAGGAGAAAATTCGCAAATGAAAGAAATGGAATTATCCAAGAAGAGGTAGACAAGTTACCAAAGGCAGGTATGATAAGAGAAGTCAAATATCCAAGATGGTTAGCCAATGTGGTTGTTGTTCAAAAGAAAAATGGAATGTGGAGGGTGTGTGTCGATTTTACTGATTTGAACAAGGCATGTCCCAAGGATCCTTTCCCTTTACCCCACATTGACTCCATGGTGGATGCGACGGCGGGTCATGAGTTGTTAACTTTTATGGATACTTCATCTGAATTTCAGCAAATTTAGATAGAACCATCTAATCAAGAGGACACAACTTTCATGACACCCATCGGCATATATTGTTATATTGCTATGCCCTTTGCTTTAAGAATGAAGGTGCTACATACCAAAGGCTGGTGAATATGATGTTTAAAGAGCAACTGGGACACACAATGGAAGTATACATAGATGATATGGTGGTCAAATGTAAGAAAGCTAAGGATCACCTGAAGGACCTTGAAGAAGCATTCAATATCCTTGACCAGTACAACATGAAGCTGAATCCTTCCAAATGCCATTTCGGGGTTAAAGTTGGAAAGTTTTTAGGATATATGGTGACCAAAAGGGGAATCAAAGCAAGTCCGAAGCAGATAAAAGTCATTGTAAATATCAAATCTCCTGCCAATGCTAAGGAGTTCAAAGATTGACAGGGAGAATTGCAGCTTTGAACATATTCATCTCAAAATCCTCAGAAAATGCAAGGATTTTTACGATATTCTAAGGAAGAATAAGAAGTTTGAATGGACTGAAAAGCATGAAGCTACTCTACAAGCCCTCAAGGATTACTTATCCTCTGTACCAGCTTTAATGAAACTAGAAAAAGGGGAAGCATTATCCTTATACCTAGCTGTCTCAGGTAAAGCGGTAAGCGCGGTCCTAGTTAAGGATCATGAAGGACAACAACATCCGGTATACTATGTAAGTATAAGTCTACTTGATGCCGATGCAAGGTATTCTCATTTAGAGAAGCTTATTCTTGCTTTAATCATGGCTTCTACTAAACTTAGACATTATTTTGAAACTCATACTATTATTGTTAAAACTAACATTCCTATTAAGAATGTTCTCAGGAAACCTGAAATGTCTGGGAGAATGGCAAAATGGACCGTCAAGCTTAGTGCATATAATATTAAGTATGAACCAGGATGCCATCAAGTCCCAAACTTTGACTGACTTTGTGGTTGATTTCAGTAGTGACCTACAAAGGGAAGCTGAGTTGGAAGTGCAACAACTTGAGGAAACCAAGTATCCTTGGACACTCTTCACAGATGGAGCCTCAAATGTCAAGGAACTGGACTTGGCTTACTACTAAAATCGCCACAGGGGGACATTATACCCCAATCCATAGCATGTGAATTTCAGACCACTAATAATGAGGCTGAATATGAAGCCTTGATAGCAGGTTTGCAATTAGCTTAACATATGAGGATCAGGTATCTTCAAGTATTTGTAGATTCGTTATTAATTACTAATCACTATTGTTTTGGTCAAAAATCTAATCAGGATAATGTAACCAAACTTTGAATGTGAGGTTGAGTGCTTGAATTATGAACAATTGAATGAACAAGTTAGGAATGTAATCAAAGATGAACACCGAGATTTATACGAGGAAAAAGCCCTTGATCTTTAGAAGATCTCCGGCATAAAAAAACCTCGGGTGACGGAAACTACCGATCACCAACTATAATGAACTAAAAAGATTACAACTTTGGAAATATTGAGCTTGTTTACAATGAAAACTAGAGTATGGTGAGTGTGATATTCCAGAGAATGTATGCGAGTGTGTGTTCAATTAGAATTCGTGTGTCTATCAAGCTCACTATCCCACTAAATACTAGCTAATCCTAACGAACTAACTATCTGAATTTTCAGCCATGCATCCACGTTCTCCACCAACGGTCATGACTCTCTTTGCACGTGACATAATTAGCATATTCCTCGATATTCCCGTGTTGACTCGGCTTACTTCACATAATACCTGCAAACGTAAACTAAATACACAAGGAACAATTGTTAGAAACACATAGACTTAGATAAGGATCCTAAATCCTCAGACTTCCTGCGCCATTCGCTAAGGATCCTTGATCCAGGCTCAATCTCAGGATGGATGATCCTTAGTATAAAATCCATGCCACAACAATTGCCCCCAAAATATGAGGAATTAATGGTAACTAAATGAGTCATATTTTCATCAAAATCAGACTAGTCATTGCTTATCCAAACTAGCCGTTGCAAGTGGAACTAGCCGTTGCAAGCCATGACGTCACTGATAAGACATGCCCTGCAACAAACATCATTATATATAGGAGATAGATAGGGGTGAGTTTTTTATTAAAACCTAATCCCTGGCATTTAAACTCGCATCCCGGAAGTTTCAAAGGTACTCTCTCTTTTCTTCTTTAGTCCTTAGGTTTCTTCTTCTATTTTCTTGCAAATCCATGAGGAAGATGGTCACCCGGTCTTCACCAGCCAAGGATCATGAGAAGGATAGCCCACCCAAAAGTCATGGTTTTCTTTCTAATCCTTCGTCAGAGTTGTGCCACTTCACCGATCCGGAGATCGAACAGATGCACCCCTGTTTCCCTGAGGGTACCATATTCAGGCCCTTTGATTCATCCATGAAGAGCAATTGCATATCCAGCAAGTGGGTGTGTTTCCCTGCTGCCCCTTTCTAGATAGGTTTCTCTTATCCTTTTCTAGCCTTCACCCAAAGCTTTTTTATCACCAGCCTGTGCTACATCCAGGGCATGCCTATGCTTTGAGGGTTCTCTACACCCTCGAGCAAATCATTGCCAGAGAAGGCATAGAGCTTCGCCTTGTTGAACTCAACCATCTGTATAACCTAATTAGCCATGGGTCTCACCGGTTCCTCTTCAAAGCCAAGCCTAAGCAACCCCACCCAATCCTTAAAACCACCAAGAACGATTCCCACTGGAGAAATAAATTCTTCTTCATCAGGAGGGATTCCCAACGGGGATCACCTTCCTAAAAAGTGGAACGTAGAGGGTAGGATATAGGATCCACAAAATTGTTCTATAGAAAATTCTTTATTTTGATCTAAGGCTAACTGATCCTTAACATTTTTGTGCAGCGATCAATCTCAGTACTCTGACAGATTCTCCTACCACCGCTGGAAGACTTGCTGTTTTCTGGGAGTTGGACTCAACTGTCAGGACGTTTTATCCCAAGCTCAAGGATTTACAAGAAGACACATCAGCCTCCTACACCATGTCAAGTAAGTATCCATGTACACATATGCTTAATTATTTAGTAAAAAATGAATACTTATATGCGCTTTGTGTTTGTAGGTGCTGCTAGATCATCATCAAAGTCTACTCCCAGGTTTGGCATGGGAGATGTTGAGGGTATCATCCCTCCTCGGTCTATCAAGAAGGAGCAAAGCCAACCAGAGGCGAAGGTACGACCAACAAAGCCAGAGCTGGAGGGAAGAGGAAGAAGCCTGATGCACCATCTGCTGATGTCCCTGGGATTGAACAACAGATCCATGACTTCATTTTGATATAAGCATCATGATATGTTTATTCTGAACATTAGCCCAAGGATCACTGATCCTTAATCTTGTCACTTTTTCCTGCAGAAACTTGCCGAGATCCTTACAGAAATAAGTCCCTAGAGAAGCAGCTTGTGGTGGCAGAGATCCAAGCTGAAAAGGATCGGTTGGAGCCGATGAGGGGGCCAAGCTTTCTGCTGCCATAGTGATCCTAAAGAACAAGCTCCAAATGGCCCAAGAAGTCAATGACCCGGCCTTCGACAGAGCTGCATGGGATGTTGCCAGCTGGAAGCTGAGGCTACAAGAGCTGGGACATGAGGAAGAGCTTGACGAAACTTCAGTGTTGGAGACTGCTCCAAGCGGCACTAAGGATCCTGTGGAGGTAGCGGCAGGTGGCAGCAGTGTAGGTGGTGAAGCCAAGGCTGATGATGCAGCGAAGGTGTAGTTGCAACAATGGGCGATGATGGAAAATTGTAGACGTGGCCGGAGTCCAATTTTTATAGTTTGGTGGTGTTTTTATTTTGAACAATGATGCTCTGTACTTAAACAATAGTTTCTTAGGGTTAAGGATCACTGATCCTTTGAACAATAGGGGTTACAAAGGTGGATGGGTCCTTCTGTTTGTGGAGGATGAAGCCTTTGATGCCCCTTGTCTCTAATTTCCTGCACTTTTAAATTCTGCAATGTATGACCCGTTATCATGGACACCCTTTGTCAACCCAAACGGACGGGCCGTTTTTTTGGTAGAAGTTTGGGTTGACAATTTTGACAACCTTTTAAAAGGGGTTCTTATGAATAAATAAAAATTAAGCTTTTGACTATGTTTGCTGTTGTTCCTTTTCTGATTTGAATATCATTATACTTTTATTTGTTAGCAAAATTCAGTTTTAGGAATTCATAAATTCTTAAAAAGAATATTTAGTATTTTGTCAAAACAAGTTTTGTTTTATAAGGTTAAACAATATACGATCAAGGATTATATAGGCTCCCGTCAAAGATTGAGGGTACTATCCGAAGACAAAAAGAAGACTAAGTAAAGGATCATACCATTGAATCCAAGTTAGGATTCCTTACCCTTAGAACATACAATCTTAGTAACAAAGTATAAAAATTAGTAGAACTCTAGGATCCAAGATCCTTATTTGTTAAGCTTCAAGGACCTGTAATAACATGCAACTTGGGACTAAGCCAAACATCAATTGAATAACTCATTAGAAACTGGGGACAAGCCCAAATACTTGATAATACTTAAGCTAATGTGAAGACATTAGAAAGCTTAGGAATCTTGTGTATGGCCCATGCTGGCGACTAACCAATCGTAAGTGACATGAAAATGCCAAAACCTTAGCTAACGTGAAAACATCCCATATTTCAAAGATTTTCAAGTTGATCCCATATTTCTTTTGAAAATGAGCATGCATCAACATAAGAAAATATGTCATTTGGAAGTGCCATAATCAGAAGTGATGTGGCCCTTTCATCTGTTTCTACCAGTTTCCTGTCTTCTAGGCTCCATTTTTTCTCTTGTTTGGGAGCCCAAGAAACAGAGATTTCTGGTGAGTCATCAGATGCTGGAACGCCAGGTATATCAACACGTGGTATATGTGGGCCACACACAATGGATTGGAACAGAGCTGATCATGTCCATTAAGGAAATTGATCATCCTGATTTTCCATTGGGGGTACTCCTCCCTGACTAACGTCGGAGGTTTTGACATAGAACCCATGTTGAAAGCACTATTCCAAGACTGAAAGTTTGCCATTTTTAGTTAAGGTTTTTGAACTTTTGAAAAACAGAGTATGAACAAGGATACTCGAGCAGTTGATCGATTTGAAAATGTTTTATTCAATCTGCTCTGATACCAATTTCATCATATTTGATCAGATCTTTTCTGATCCTTTCTTCGAACACTTAGACAAAGATATTCTCATCAGATCTGATTCAGATGCTTCTTCTTATGGCCTATGATCATGTATCTTCTGTTGACTTGATCCTTTGACTTCTTCTTCATCAGATCTGATCAGATTATCAATTCTCTTTCTTTATTTTCTTCAATACTTTATCCTTTCACATAAAGTTTCCTAACAGAGACCATTGTTGAAGGTGATGAATATGTGGAGCAAGAGTTAAAGTCTAATGTGTTTGATTGTTGTGAAGCAGTGGTTATACCTGAAGTTACACCAATGGTTGAAGTGAATGTTGTTGATGTTGAAAAAGACCCTTTATCTGACCCATGGGATGAGCGGGTGTGTGAGGAAGAAGAGTATGATTGTGCTCTTATGGTTGCTTCGAAGGTATCACCTCGGATCCTTAAAGATCTATGTTCTGACAAATGCATTATTGTTTTTGCAAACATAAAGCAGGTGAATGAAAACCTGAGAAACAAAATTTTAGAAGATAAACTTAATTTTGAAAAACTTGTTAAAGAGTTGAAAACAAAGTTAAGTGAAAAAGATTCTAAATGAGTAGCCTAAGGCATGAATCAAGCGTAACCAAAGACCAGCTCAAAACCATGGTTGAAAAATACCAGGTTTGCAAACAGGAGCTTGAATCTACCCAGATCACTTGTGAAAAATGGGTAGTCTTGTAAAGGTTATGAGCTTATGCTTGATGCTCAAATCAAGAGCAACATAAAGTTTGGAATATGATTTAGAGATTATGACCAGACTTGTGAAAATGTTGCAAAAATTGATTCTGAGCTGGTTGAAATAGTCCCAACAAACTTGGCTGGTGAAGAAATTAAAATCACAGATAGAAATGGAAACAAAATCATTCTTGAAAAACCAGAGGTTTCAGCAAAAGATAAAGAAATTGAAAAATATCAGTTTAAACCAACCTGGTTAGATGAATGTGATATTTTGGAAAACTTCAAACCAATGGACTTTTCAACCACTGATGGTATAAAAGCACCAAAAGCACTAGTGATCCCTATCAAAGACTTGCCAGCAGAGGTTACACCCACTGTTCTTAAAAAGTCTGATGGGAAAAGGAAAGAAAAGGTTAAATACTTGTTTTGTGAATTTTGTGAAAAGAGAAATCATGTGGCTGCAGATTGTTTTCTTTTAAAAGCCTGTGACATAAACAAAACTTGTGTTATACCCAAATCTCCTAGATGCACCATCTGCAACAAAACAAATCACATGACCCAAGAGTGTGCCTATCTTAAAATCTATCATCAAAAGGTAAAAGAGATTAGAGCAAAATCTCTTGAAAGAGAACTTTCAAGCTCTCCTGAAAACAAATCTAAACAGAACTTTGAATCAATTAAAACATCTGTCATAAAAGCCAAAAATCAAACCTCTGTTCACAGAGAAATTCAAGAGACAGATGCACCTCCATCAAACCAGTTTCCAAGAGGTAAAAGCCAACCTAGATATCAAAAGGCTCCTATGGTTTATGAGACTTACAAAAAGCCTTCTAAGCCAAGGGTAAATAGGCATCCTCATGGTTACCAACAGTTGATAGGAAGTGGCTCCCAGCAGTGGTTACAAAAACCTGATCTAACCACTGCTCATTCATATGAACTTTAGTCTGGATCATCTGATACCCCATCCAAAGCCATTCTGGCTTTGGAAACTCACCTGAACTAATTATCTCAAAAACATGTGCAGGGAGCTTCTACTTGCCTTGACAGTCTTTGGTATGTAGATAGTGGGGGCTCCAGGCACGTGACAGGATGTAAAGTCCTGCTTAGAGATTTTAAAGCTCATGGAGGGGGTGATATATCCTTTGGAAATAATTCAGAAGGAAAGGTGATGGGGTCAGGATGTGTCTCAGCTGGAAAACTCAAGTCTGAGAATGTCAATCTCATTGATAATCTAAAATTCAATCTTCTGAGTGTCTCACAAATGAGTGATAAGGGTTATGGATCCTTCTTCACAAAGGAAACTTGTCAGATAGTAGGCCATGAGGTTGTTAATAGGGTAGGAAATGTGTATGTGGTTGACATGGTAAAAGATAATCATATGTCAAATGCATGTTTGTTCTCAGTTGCTTCAAGCAAAGAAACAGAATTATGGCATAAAAGATTAGGTCACACAAATCTAAAAACCATCTCCACTCTCTCAAAACAAAATTTGTCTGAGGTTTGCCTCACAAACAATTTACTTGTGAAGAACATTGTGTTTCCTGTTTAAAGGGTAACAACATAAAAGTTCTTACAAGTCAATTGAAGAGTCCAAAACAAGTTAGTGCTTATAGTTACTTCATATGGACTTGTTTGGACCTGTGAAAATTATGAGCTTAAAACACAAAAGGTATTGCCTGGTGATAGTTGATGATTTTTCAGGTTCACATGGACTTCCTTTCTACACTCTAAGGATGAAACAGCAAACATTTTGCAAAACTTTGTTAAACAAGTTGAAAAGCAATTTGATCTTCCTGTAAAAATCTTTAGGAGTGATAATGGGACAGAGTTTAAGAACAAAGAGTTGGATGCCTTCTGTGAGTCAAAAGGGTTGTTAGGCAATATAGCATCCCTAGAACTCCAGAACAAAATAGGGTTGTTGAAAGGAAAAACAGAACTTTGATTGAATCAGCAAGAACTATGTTAGCAGATTCCGGTTTACCCTTGTCTTTTTGGGCAGAGGCTGTAAACACTGCTTGTTATGTTCAGAACAGAGTTTTGATAAACCCCATGCATAAAAAGACTGCTTATGAATTGCTTTATAAAATCAAACCTCTGATCTCTTATTTTAAAGTCTTTGGCTGCCCATGCTTCATTTTAAATTTAAAGGATTCATTATCCAAGTTTGCAGCCAAAGTTGATTGTGGTTATTTTCTGGGATACTCAACCACTGCCAAAGCCCACAGAGTTTTTAACTCTAGGACCAAGTGTGTTGAAGAAACTCTGAATGTGAAGTTCAATGAACTCTCATCCTTGAAAATCCCAGCAAATCCTGCTGAACTGTTTGACTTATCCAAATTTACATTTGAAGATGTGTTTGTCAAGACTAACCATGCAGGTACCCCACATTCATCAAATCAAGAGCAAGGATATGATTGCATTCTTACAAATTTCAAAATCAGTCCTTCAGGCAGAGGAGCAGATGTTAGTAGCAATGGTGAAAGCTCTGCTAGGTCAACAGTGGTTAATACTCAAACCTCTGCCAGCTCTCAAAACCAAACATCTGTTGATAAAAGTCACAACAAATGGACAAAAGTCAACCTACTTTCACATCCACTCCACCAATTCCTCCACCACCATTCCAATCAGAGGCTGGACCATCAAATTCACCAACAAAGGATAGCTCAGATGATACACATTTGCAAGCTTCACCTCAGAATGCCATTGTCCCATATCAAGGTGAATTGATTTTCCTCAAAAGCCATCATGTGGATCAAGTTATCGGCAACAGCAATGAGGGAGTGCTCACCAGAAGCCAATCCCAAAACATTTGTCTTTTTGTTGGTTTTCTATCACTCACACAACCTGTCAAGTACCAAGAGGTACTAAAAGACAACAATTGGGTAGAAGCCCAGCAAGAGGAGCTCCTACAGTTCAAAAGACAACAAGTATGGGAACTTGTACCACTGCCAAAAGATGTAAGTCCTATTGGCACAAAGTGGGTCTTCAAGAACAAAACAGATGAAAGGGGCATTGTTGTCAAGAACAAAGCAAGCTCGTGGTTCAAGGCTATAGACAGGAAAAAAGCATAGACTATGATGAAACTTTTGCTCCAGTTGCAAGATTTGAGGCTATCACACTGTTCTTAGCTTTTGCTACCAACCACAACATCAAGGTGTATCAAATGGACATCAAAAGTGCATTCTTATATGGAAAGATCAAGGAAGAAGTGTATGTGTGTCAACCTCCTGGCTTTGAAGATGCATTTCATCCTGATCATGTTTACAGGTTAAACAAAGCACTATATGGTCTAAAACAAGAACCCAGAGCCTGGTATGAAACTCTATCTACTTTTCTCTTATCCATTGGTTTCACCAGAGGTAGGATTGATAAAACCCTATTTTTAAATGGAAGGGAAAAGATTTGATGCGTGTCCAAATTTATGTGGATGAAATCATTTTTGGATCCACATGCACTGCCTGTGTGAAGAGTGCAGAAAACTCATGGCAGTAGAGTTTGAGATGAGTGCAATGGGTGAGTTGCAATGTTTTCTTGGTCTACAAGTGAAACAAATGCAACATGGCACTTTCATCCATCAAAATAAGTGAACTACTTAAGAAATTTGATATGGATGATTGTAAACCTTGCAGCACACCCATGGCAACATCCAAGCTAGTCACATTTGATGGGAAAGATGACCTTGTTGATCAAACATTGTATCGAAGCATGATTGGGTTTTTACTGTACCTAACTGCATCAAGGCCAGACATCATGTTTGCAATATATGTTTGTGCCAGATCACAGTCATTGCCAAGAAAATCAGATCTTATTGCTATAAAAAGGATATTCAGATACATAAAAGGTGCTCCCACACTTGGTATCTCGTATCCAGCTAATGGTAATATTGAGCTTGCAAGATATTCTGATAGTGACTTTGCTGGATGTAAAACAACAAGGAAGTCTATTTGGAGGAGCCAAATTCCTAGGTGATTGATTAGTGTCTTGGCAAAGCAAAAAGCAAGTTGCAGTTTCTACATCACTACTGAGGCAGAGTATATAGCTGCTGCAAGTTGTACTACTCAACTACTGTGGCTTCAAAATCAATTGCTGGATTTTGGTATCACTGCTTTAAAGACTCCACTCAAAATTGATAGTCAAGCAGCAGAAAATATCATCAAAATCCTGTCTCTCATTCCACCACTAAGCACATTGACATCAGACATCACTTTGTGAGGGATTGCTATTAAAAAGGTTTGATTTCCTTACAACATGTTCATACCAAGGATCAACTGGCAGATATGTTGACAAAAGCACTTGATGCTCACACTTTTGACAGTTTGATCTCTAGGCTTGGAATGCTAAACAGAGATTAGAAACAAATTTCTTTTGTGATCCATGTGTAAATAGCAATAAAATGTTTTTAGAAAATCAAAATTCATCCTTAAAAATAGTTTAAAATTGAATTTTTTAATAAATCCTCAAAGTCTGTTCAAAGCACTGATAGCTCAAAAACACTGATCATTTAGAAAAGTCTATCCACTGTCAAAAGTGTATCCTCTGATAGATCAAAAATTTTAAACAGTGGTTTAGCCAAACAACTGTCTTCCATTGTCAATCAGAGGTTACACATGGATACATGTTATTTGACAGTTGTTGCATTAGATGCCACGTCATCATCACTTTTTTCAAAACCCTATAAAAACCATGTTCTATCCAGAACAGAGGTTTCACCAAACTGTGTCGATTTCAAAAATCTCAAAACAGTTTTCACTCAAATCATGGCTCCTAAAACAAAATCAAAGGCGAAATCAAAGCAAGAATTACCACCATTCGTCTTGATTATCAAAACCCCACACAATTACACGAGGATCTTAGAAGAAACCAAAGTCAATACATGATATCACACAATGATTAGGATTCTAAGAGAGTCAAAATTTAAACATATGCTCGAAGTCAAAGCCAAAATTTACATCGATTCTCTTCGGGATTTTTGGAAAAATGCTAAGGTCAAAACATCCACTGATGGTGTTCCTTATGCAATAATCTCAAAGGTTGGGTACTCCTATCCAAATTAGTCCACAATCAATCTCTCAAGTTTTTCAATTGAATGATATGACATATCATGTGTCATTTTCTTTACGAGAGATGCAAGCAAAGTTTGTGGAAAGGGGTTACACTGGCCAATTGAAAGGTATGACAATCTTTAAACCCAACTTTCCAGCAGAGATGAAATTCTTTTTCCATACTGTTTTAACATGTCTCTCTGCAAAATCTACTGCTTCAATGAAATTCCATTGAACATGCAATATCTGGGATATGCAATTTTGACTGAATCTGATTTTAACTATTCCCAGGTATTGTTCAATGATTTGGTAAATAATTTTAAAAATATATCAAAAAGTAAAGCTTTCTTGATACATCCTCGTTTCTTGAGTGTTTACTTGCAAGACTAGATTAGATCTGAAGCAAGTAAACAAGGCGCAGTGACCACACCTGGCTGCCTAACTCATGAACTTTTTATACCACACCTAAAATCACCAAAAAGAAACCAACAAAAACATCCAGAAAACTCACCTAACCCAAAAAGGGTCCTCTGGAAGATGAGATCCCAGAGGTAAACCCTGTGACACCACCAAAGTCACAAACCACTACTGCTACTTCTTCACAGCAGATGGTTGAGAGATCTCCACCTGGCTATAAAAACTCCTCATGCATCCTCACAAAAGGATCAGGTTGTAAACACAGGGATACCAAATTATGAAGCTCTAGGACCACTTGGTTCTATCTTCCACAGCCCATCTCCAAGGGCAATGTCTCTTTCTGCACCTATCCCTCCTCCACTAAAATCACTCCCACAAACCTATATACCCTTGCTAAATGCAATTGAACTAGAGCAGACATTATCCAACACTTCTCAACAACCTATCACTGAGAATATACTTCAACATGATGTTGGATCTGATTTTATAATCTTTGCTAGCCCATCAGCAAATGAAGAGGCTACATCCCTTGGGTTACATGTAACCCTTGGTGATAGTTCAACTAGAGCAGCCACTACAATTGAAACACTCCCTAGTTTTCCTTTGGACATTGGTTACATTACTAAGTCTCTGTTGAAGGCAACCACTGCTGAGGCTACCAAGGTAACCTCTGATGTTGTGGAAGTCCCCAGTACCAAGAACAAGGGGCATCTAAGGTTGAAGCTAGTGTCAAAACACATGATCATGATACCTTAGATATAACTACCACCTCAGGTAGGAGTTTAGATGATCCTATTAAATTAGGTGATGATCTAAAATACAAAGATTTGACGGAGAGAGTATCAAAGATTGAAACTTCTGTAGAAGAGATCAAAAATCTCTTGAAGAAATTGATAGCTACACAGAGCCAACCCTCTGTCTTAACCACTGATGATCTCAAAGAAGCCCTAGACCCTTTGTTTCAACAATAAAAGCACTTCTCTGATCAACAACACAAACATCAAATGCAGGAAGTAAGAAACATTGTTGAAGCTAGATTCATGGATACAAGGGCAGACATTAAAGCTATAAAAGCTCATCTTCTCCAAACCACTGGCACCGCTCCTCCTACAGTAATTTTTGTAAGCACTGAAGATGATGCCAAAAAGGGGGAGAAACCTTTGGGGCAGAAGAAGCTTAAAATTGATGATCAAATGGCAAAGCCAACAGTGGATATACCCAGGCCAGATGGTTCAAAGAAAAAGGATCTAACAGATGATATCTTGGCCAGAGAAAATGAGAAGCAGAAGAGAAAAGTGTATCTTGATGGCAAGGTATTGGTTGAGCAAAAGATTAAGCAGCAAAAAGAAAAGGAAGAGGTTGGTACCTCAGCAAAGAGGAGACCTGCTAAAAAGGTAAGGCAACCAACATCCACACCTTCCAAAACTGAGCCTGATGTAAATCCAACCATTAAAACCTTTGCTCTCCAAAAATCAAGCACACTCACTTCAACTTCCATACCCATTTCCACCACAGCAGATGTTACAGCAACTGTTGCAGCAGATGCAATCTCATCCACTGCCATAGTCATTTTTAATACATCCACCCAACCATTACCAACACCAACCAGAATTCCAACTCATCCATCATCACCTGAAGTCAAATTTGAGAGGAGAAGGACTACACAGATTGTGAATGAAGAAGAGATCTTTCCTGCTCCTACTCCTTTATCATCACAACCACTGACCTCCACATCAATGCTCCCACCATCTTCAACTCAAACCACTGATCCCCTTGAAGTTATACCTGCAGCAAAGCAATATCCTCTTGATTCACCAGCAGTCAGGGCAGAAATCCTAAGTATCTATTCTGAGGAAGACCCTGACAAAAGGATCATATTATCTCTTGATGGCTACCCAAGACCTCCAAATATTGTTACTTATCTAGAACTCAAATTGAAACAAGCAGAGGATATAGCAAAAAGAGACTCAGCTGGTAAAAGTGATAGAGAGGTACAGACTATCATGTCTTTTCAGCTAAGCAAAGCTAGAACATTACAAGATTTTGTCAAAGATCTGAGTAATAAGCTGTTAGAAAGGGAAGATCAATGCCTTAAACATGAACTCATTGAACATATCATGAAGAACAAGCAATATAAGGCAACAAAGGCATAGTTCAAGGATTGGAGTATGGATGAGCTAAGAGAAGAAATTAAAAGAATGCAAGATATGTTAAAGATCCTCACAAGAAACCATCTCCTCCTAACTGGGAAAAATATAAGAAAAATAGCCAGACAGAGCTTTGAAGATCAAAAGGATGAAAGAAGAATTGATACAAAATCACTATGGTTCAAGGAATCAAGTGACAAGGTGGGGAGAAGTCAAGGTGATTGATACGTATAAGATGTTGGAAGAGAGGAGGAAGAAAGATCCAAACATGCCTCCTAAACCAATTTATCCCCCATTGGATGATGTTCATAAAGCTGAACACCCTAAAAAGTCTATCTCATCATCTGTCCCCTCCATCCTTGCTTTCAATCAATTAAAAAGGCAAGAAAAGATAGATGAAGAAGACAAGAGAGTGTTTGAACACATCAAAGAAGGAATTAAAAACATAGTTGACTATCACACAGATGAAGCTAGTGAAAAGCTCATAGCAGAATTTAAAAAGATAGTTCAAAAAAAGCTCTTCAAATCTCAACCAATAAAAGTCATCCTAGAAAACCAGAAGACCCGAAAATTCTAAAGTGGAAAGTCGATAAAGACTCCCACGAATTGACTCTGCTCAAGTCTAATGGTGCTGCTGTCAAGATTAGCATGGAGGTTGCATATGAGCTAAATGCAGAAGACCTTCAAGATCTTTTGGATCTGACACTCGAAATAATGATGATGATGATGATGTATGATGAAGTTTCTCTGAATTTTGATTTACAGTTTAAAGGCCAAATCAGAGAACTTCTGTTGAGGAATAAAAACCAAGAATAATCAAGTGTTTTGGCATCATCTGTTCTAGGGGAGATTGTTGGGATTGAACCCTAACAAAGGAACATATGATACCAAAGCCAAATTCACTATCCGAGCTTTGGTTCAACTATAAGAGGTTACAACCTCTGATCAACCTTTACACTGCTTTCCTTAAACAACGGTTCCTATCATCTGATTGAATCAAGAAGCAAAGGTCTGCAAGAAGAAACAAGTTCAGAGGATAGAGATCAGTGCTTAGACTAGTTTTACTTTGTTCAATGTAAAAGTGCTATGCACTGATAGTATTAGTATAGCAGTGTTTTAGTTAGTTACCATTTTGTTAGCTGTCACTATCAACCATGACGTCACAAAAGATGCTCAGTGGTTAGATAGTTAGTATAAATAGGTGAACGTTGTAAAAGTTAACTTGTCTTCCTGAAAAAGATCAATTCGCACTTTATCTTCTTCATTTCTTACTATCAAACGATTGTAATTGGCTAAGGGGGAGTTTGTGAATCACATGCCAAGTTTATCAACTTGAAAGCATGATGGTGATGAAAACAAACGACCGATTGCTTGTAGAAAAAGTTTTCCATTAATTCCGCTACATATCTTTATAATTCAATCCATTTTCCATCTTTAGAAACAAAAACTACAAGTGATTCAAACTTAGATCCTAACATTCCCTGGATTTGGAAGCCGGTTTCATCGAAGAAGTGTAGCAGTTCTTTGCCTCCTGCTGATCACTCTCTATCTTGACTATTCCCCATGGACTTGGGAGTTTACGTTGATGGGACCGCCTTCATGTCTGTATCCATGGCCTGCCAAGGATAAAATTACAGCAAGATAAGCAATCTATTACACAAAATTTCTGGATAGAATTCACTCCCTCTATGTAAATTGGGAGTTTGATGTCCCCCAATGTATTCTTTGGTTCCCCACTGAATCCCACCAAGCACCGATGAACTTAGGATGATCTCAAATTCAGGGATGTTCATCTTTTTGAGGGCATCCAACTGAATTATGTTCACTGAACTCCCTCCATCAATAAGGATCCTGCGAACAAAATGGTTAGAAATAAATAAAGTAACGACAAGACCATCATGATGAGATCCTGTAAGTCTACGCGATCATCCTCATCAAGGATATCACTTTTTGCTGCGTTAGGGTAGATGTTTGGACTGGTCTCTCCCCATTCTCCATCTTTGTTTCCTTAGCATGCCTTTTAGCCGCTGAAATGAGGTTCCACATATATCAGAACCACTAGAAATAAAATTAATGATCTGAGCATCCGAAGGCGGAGGAGGAGCTCTTTCGGGAACTTTCTCAGTATCCTGGGTCCTTGAACGTTTCCTTCCCAGTAATTCCTTCAAATATCCTTTGCTAAGAAGATAGCCAATCTCCTTCCTCAATGCTATACACTCATCAGTAAGGTAACCAAAATCCTCATGATAAGCGCACATTTGGACTTGTCTTTATTGCCTGTGGCCTTCTCATTTTTTCAAGGCCACCTGGCTTTATACCTAGATTCTGTATAGCAAGGATTAGTTCATGATTATCAATAGAAAAACAATACTCAGATATAGGAGGGTAATCCTCATCGTCTTCGTCTTGTTCAACTGCATGCACATTGTGGTTGTCATGTTTAGAGTATGACTTGGATCGATTATTCTTAAAGAATGATCCTTGCTTTTCCTATTTCGAGGATCCTGAGAGCCTCTCCTGGATCCTTTTGTCATCCTCTAAATGAATAAACCTCAATGCCTTGCTCCTTACTTCATCTAAATTCCTGCAAGGTGTCATAACGAGGTTATCATAGAATGAGGAATCCTTAAGCAATCCCATTTTGAATGCCTCCACAACGGTGGCAATATCTAAATTAGCGATCTCCAAGGATTCTCAACTAAACTTAGTGATGTAATCTCTTAATGATTCATCATGTCCCTGGGTTATTCTATATAGATCACTAGTTAATCATTCAAAGGTTCTACTACATGAAAACTGGTTATTGAAGAAATTAACTAGATGAGAAAATGAAGTAATTGAGTAAGGAGGAAGACTTAGCAGCCATTTGAGTGTTGATTCAGTGAGTGTAGACCCGAAGCCCTTGCAAAGACAGGCCTCCTTTAACCTTTCTGGAATGGGGTTGATCTCCATCCTTTCCCGGTATTCTGCCACATGCTCCTCTGGATCAGTCGTACCATCGTACAGCTTCATGTTGGGGGTTTGAAAGCGTTTTGGTATCTCAGCATTGCAGATAGGAGATGAAAAATGAGACACCCTGTGACTTCCATCTGGTACCTCAGGAATGGGCTTAACAACTCTTGGGACGCTGGATATTATATCCTTAAGCTTTTGGAGTTCCCGTGCCATAGCCTGATTAATACCTGTATCCTGCATGGAACCATAGTTAGTACCAAAAGATGTATTGAAATTGTTCGCTCCTGACTGGTTTGGGGCCGGTATCCCGGAAGTATATCCAAAAGTAGGCACTTCAGGTACAACAGTTGGACAGGCAATAATCTGCATAGGAATGAAGTCTCCTATATGAACTTCATAGTTCCTGGATGGTTGGCTCCCTATGGATCCTTGATCCTGAAACAAGTTGGATCCTTGAACTTGAGATGAGGATCCTTGGCGTGGTGCATAGAATCCTCTGGACTAGTATATCTCTTGCGATCCTCCAAGTTCATAGAAGGATCCTTGAGGTTCTGTGATCCCTAGTGATCCTCGCTGAAGGATAGATGATCCTTGATGCTGGAAGCCGGATCCCTGAATTTGAGATGAGGATCCTTGAGCCTGTGTCATCGCCAGTGATCCATGCTGGTAATTGGAGGATACTTGCATTTGAACACCGGATCCCCTGGAATGCTGGATTGTTGATGCCGGATAAGTGAAATCCAATGATCTGGGCATCAGTGGAGAGTGTCCTCCACCAATCTCTTCTGCTTCTTGATTTCATCAATCTCCCTGAGGATCCTTTGGTTGGTTTCGTCCTGCTGCTTCATGTAGTTCTTCATCTGCGAAATCAAAGTAGAAACATCATTGTTAGTAGTAGTAGACAAAGAAACAGTGGAGTTTTTCGATCCTGTGTAAACAGGAGTAGTTTTCTTTTGAGGATTCTCAGCACTCTTCTGGTATGCAGAGGAATGGGAGGTAGTGATGCACTAGTTTGAGATGAGGTAACCGTCAGCATGGCACTTGAAGCATATTTTCCATGAGAAGCCATGTAGTTGAAAAGAATGGATGAAAATGAATGAAATGACTAAGAATATTAGAATTGAAGCACCGATTGTCCCACGGATGGCGCCAAACTGTTTTGGTAAAAAATCTGATCAAGGATAATGTAACCGAACTTTGAATGTGAGGTTTAGTGCTTGAATTATGAACAATTGAATGAACAAGTTAGGAATGTAATCAAAGATGAACACATAGATTTATACGAGGAAAAAGCCCTTGATCTTTAGAAGATCTCCGGCATAAAAAACCTCGGGTAACGGAAACTACCGATCACCAACTATATTGAACTAAAAAGA
Organism: Scalesia atractyloides; assembly: GCA_947069175.1. NCBI lineage: Eukaryota > Viridiplantae > Streptophyta > Magnoliopsida > Asterales > Asteraceae > Scalesia > Scalesia atractyloides. Next base: position 59,273,312 of record CAMTDV010000014.1, read on the forward strand.
TTACAACTTTGGAAATATTGAGCTTGTTTACAATGAAAACTAGAGTATGGTGAGTGTGATATTCCAGAGAATGTATGTGAGTGTGTGTTCAATCAGAATTCGTGTGTCTATCAAGCTCAATATCCCACTAAATATCTAGCTAATCCGAACGAACTAACTATCCGAAATTTCAGCCATGCACCACGTTCTCCACCAACGGTCATGACTCTCTTTGCACGTGCCATAATTAGAATATTCCTCCGATATTCCCGTGTTGACTCAGCTTACTTCACATAATACCTGCAAACGTAAACTAAATATATAAGGAACAATTGTTAGAAAAACATAGACTTAGATAAGGATCTTAAATCCTCAGACTTTGTGCGCCATTCGCTAAGGATCCGTGATCCAGGCTCTATTTCAGGACGGATGATCCTTAGTATAAAATCCATGCCACAACAACTATAATGGTTTTATGCTGTTAAAGGTGAAAAAGTAATCAAATATTTGGAGATAGTCAAGAAATTGGCAGATTCTTTTGCTTTTTTCAGCCTTACACAGGTACCTAGAGAAGAAAATGCAGAAGCAGATGCCTTGGCCAATCTAGGATCCTCACTGAAGATGCCAGAGGATGTAAAGATACCTATTATCCATGTCCTAACTACTGCAATTGAGGAAAATGAAACAATGGAGATAGTGGACGGTGTTGCGATAGTACTTAGTGATGATGCACAATCAATTCCAGGATCATGGATCCTTCCAATCCTGAACTATATTCAGAAAGGGGAAGTTCCCATTGGGGAAAATCCTAGACCCTTCAAGATCAAGGTATCCCAATTCACTATAATTAACAACTTGCTGTATAAAAGATCCCTTGCAGGTCCCTATCTGCGATGCATTGAGGATCTTGAGATCCAAGAAGTTTTGAAGGACTTTCATGAAGGAGACTGTGGAAATAACACTGGGGGTAGAGCATTATTCTCAAGAATCCTCAGAACAGGATATTATTGGCCTACAATGAAGAAGGATGTTGTGGAGTACGCAAGGAAATGTGATGCTTGCTAGAGACTAGTAACATTCTTCATCAACCGGCAGAACCTCTACATCCTATATCCTCTTCTTGGCCATTTATGAGGTGGGGAATGGATATAGTATGCAAGCTTCCCAAGACACTAGGAGGAAAAGTGTTCATGTTGGCTATGACAGACTACTTCTCCAAATGGATAGAAGCTGAAGCCTTTGCCCAAGTCAGAGAAAAGGAAGTCATGTCCTTTATTAAAAGAAATGTTATTATTAGATTTGGTATTCCTTCTGAAATTGTTTGTGATAACGGATCCCAATTTATTGGGAGTCGTATTACTAACTTTTGTGACAGCTGGGGATTAGGATGATAACATCAACACCAGTCCACCCACAAGCTAATGGCCAGGCAGAATCATCCAACAAGATCATTATCAACAACTTGAAGAAGAAGCTTGGATCCAAGAAGGGCAAATGGGCTGAGGAATTACCTTATGTCTTATGGGCAGATAGGACAACTCTTAGAATGCTACGGGTCAGAGTCTTTTTTTCCTTAGTCTTTGGAGCTGAAGCCGTGATCCCTACAGAAATGGTAGTACCGACAGCCAGAACAAGCATCCGTGATCCTGAAGCAAAATTGAGACTCAAACTCAAGACTTGGATACTATGGAAGAATTGCGAGACATGGCAAGAATAAGGATGGCTAGCTATCAAAAAAAGATGGCTGGTGCATATAACAAGAATGTCAGAATGAGAATGTTTCAAGTTGGTGATATGGTATTAAGGAAAGCATTCCAGAACACTACGAATCCTGCTGATGGTAAGTTGGCACCAAAGTGGGAAGTTCCCTATCTCATTGAGGCTGAAGCTGGAAATGGGGCATATCGTTTACTAACCATGGATGGTGATCTCCTGCAAGAGCTTGGAATTCTATTCACTTGAAGAGATACTTTATGTAATAAGGATCATGGATCCTTAAGAATTATGATATTCAGTTCAGGATGAAGGATCCTCAAGGGGTATGTGATCCTTTGCTTGGTAACATTTTACTAATCATTTCATATTATATTTGTTATTATTTATTGTATGAAAAGAATGTTAGATTCTTAAAATCCAATTTTATCAAGTTTTAAGTCTTGTAGGGTTTGTTACATCGTTGATAAGGGATCAAGAGGTTGGCTATCTCTCCAAGACTTTGGGCATGTCCCCAGCTTAAGGTATCTAATACCTTCTAAGGTTTATAGGTTTATACCTTTCACAATTGGGTTTCAACATCCCGCCAGCAGCGCACGTTATCCAAGTATAGTTCAAGGCAATGGGACCAGTACCCGCTTTAGGGGCTGACAATTTCATTGTTGTTGGCTATATGTAGGATCCTAAGTATAATGGTAGACGTACCATACATCCGTTCATAAGGTTTCTAATTTTTTCACATTAGCTAAGGTTTTGGCATTTTCATGTCACTTATGATTGGTTAGTCGCCAGTATGGGCCATACACCAGATTCCTAAGGTTTCTAACGTCTTCACGTTAGGTTAAGTATTACAAGTTATTTGGGCCTGTCCCCAGTTATTTGGGCCTGTCCCCATTTCTAATGGGTTATTCAATTGATGTTTGGCTTAGTCCCAAGTTGCATGTTATTACAGGTTCCTGAAGCTTAACAAATAAGGATCCTGGATCCTAGAGTTCTACTAATTATTATACTTTGTTGCTAAGATTGTAAGTTTTAAGGATAAAGAATCCTAACTTGGATTCACTGGTATGATCCTTTACTCAGCCTTCTTTTTGTCTTCGGATATTACCCTCAATCTTTGACGCGAGCCTATATGATCCTTGATCATTTATTGTTTAACCTTTTAAAATAAAATTTGTTTTGACAAATATTTAATATTCTTTTTAAGAACTTATGAATTCCTAAATCTGAATTTTGCTAACAAGTACAAGTATAATGATATTCAAATCAAAAAGGGAACAACACCAAAAATAGTCAAAAATTAAAGTTTTATTTGTTTAAAACCCTTTAAAAGGTTGTCAAAATTGCCTACCCAAGCTTCTACCAGCAAAACATGGCCCGTCCACTTTGGTTGGCAAAGGGTGTCCATGCTAACAGTTCATAAAGTGCAGGAAAATAAAAGCGGGGGCATCAAGGGCTTCATCCTCCACAAACAAAAGGACCCATCCACCTTTGCTACCCTCTATTGTCCAAAGGATCAGTGATCCTTAACCCTAAATACTATTGTTTAAATTACAGACCAAATTGTTCAAAATAAAACACCATCACCAAATCAACAATCCTAAAAAATGGGCTCCGGCCACGTCTAGAAATTTCCATCATCGCCCATTGGTGCAGCCTACTCCTTCGCTGCGTCATGACCCTTAGCTTCACCACATTCGCCACTGCTGCCAGCTGCTGCCTATTCAGGATCCTTTTCACCACTTGGAGTAGCCTCAAGCATGGATGTCCCTTCTGGCTCATCATCGTCTCCTAGCTCTTGCAGTCTCTGCTTCCAAGCATCTACCTCCCATCCAGCCTTGTCGAAGGAAGGATCCACTACCTCCTGAGCTATCTGGATCCTGGCCTTGAGGATAGCCTTGACACAGAGATTTTGGCTTCATCAGCAGCCTCCAATCGATCCTTATTCGCCTGAACCGCATCCACTATGGCCTGCTTCTCCAAGCGATTGATCTCCCTCTCTAGCTGCGTAATCTTTTTATCTTTAGCAGTGCAGAAGGCTCGGAGATCGGCAACGGTTTCTTCTGCCTCATCTAACTTTTTCTCTTGCAGGGCTTGGATTTGTGCAACTTTCAATATGCAAAGATAAGGATCCTTGATCCTAAAAATTTTCACACACCAGAGAATCAGTGATCCTTACCTCGGAGACGCAGCTAGGATGTCTTGCTCAAGTTGAGAGGCGTCACTTGGTGGTGCAGGCTCAGATGGCTTTTTTCTTCTTGGACCCAGCTTTAGAATGGAAGGTCATGCCCTTGTTCTCCGGTTGGCTTTGGCCTGTGGCCAGCTCCTTCTTGAAGGATCGTGGGGAGATTATTCCTTCGAGTTCCCTAAGGCCAAACTTGGAGGCAGATTTGGAGGAGGATTTAGCAGCACCTGCGATACCAAAATCCAGATAAGTATTCGTGATATAACTAATTTATTTCAAAAACTTATATATATACATGCATCTATACTTACTTGACATGGTGTAGGATGCAGATGTGGTCTCTTCTAAATACTTGGCCTTTGGATAGAAAGTTCTAACTGTTGTGTCTAGGGCCCAGAAGGCAGCAACTCTTTCAGCGTTAGTAGGCAAATCTCTCAAGGCAGCAAAGCTAGTCACTGCAATACAAGATAAAATAGGATCAGTTATCCTTAAAAAAGAATAAAAGAAGAGTTACCAGTGGTCCTATCCTAAGAATCCTAGATCCTACCCTTCAAATTCCACTTCTTGGGGAGATACTTTCCGTTGGGAATAAATCTCTTTTGATGAAAAAGAACTGGTTTCTACAGTTGGTATCGTTCTTGGCGGTCTTGAGGAGTGGAAGGGGATGCTGAAGTTTAGCCTTGAAGAGGTATCGATGGGATCCATGGGTTACCAGGTTGTATAAGTGATGAAGCTCGGTGAGACCAAAAACCAGACCTTCTTTGCTGATTATTTGTTCGAAAGTGTACGAACCTCCATAACATGGGCATCACTTGGTTGTAACACATTCCGGTGTGGCTAAAGAAGGTTTGGGTGAATACTGGAAAGGGATAGCTATAGCCTATTTGAAACGGAGCGGCAGGGAAACAAATCCAGAAGTCTGATTCACAATCACTTTTTAATGATGAATCAAAGGGTCTGAAATTGGTTCCCTCCGGGAAACAAGAGCGGATCAATTTCAGTGTCGGTAAAGCGGCAGAGCTCCCCCGAAGGGTTTTTGAGAAGATTCTGGCTTTGAGGTTTAGGATCTTGTTGTTGATCCTTAAGAGGGGAGGACCGGGTAACCATTTTTTGAGAACTTGGAGAAAACATGATAAGGATACAGAGAATTGAGGAAGATAGAGAGAGAGAATAACTGAACGTCTTCGATATGAGGATTTAAAGCATGGATCTTTGGTTTAAATGGGAAGATCTCCTTCCTATCTACACCCTATTTATAATGATGTTTGTTGCAGGCTATCTTGTCACTGACATCATACTGTGCAACGGATATATCCAAGTTGCAACGGCTAGTCCTATTCTAACGGAAACATGACTAATTAGTTGAGCATTTAATTAGTCATGTTTGGGGGCAATTGTTAGGGGATGATTTTTAGTAGTCATGGAAACCTTATCCTGAGGCTAACCTGGATCGACTATCCTTAGCGGGTGGTGCAGAGAGTCCAAGGATTAAGGATCCTTACTGTTATCTATAATTGTCTTAAAATTATCTTCTATGCTTCTAGCTTGTGATTGCAGGTAGGTTACGCGTCAAGACTTGTTAATAGCGGGAATCTCGCAAGAATATGCCCTTATTCCACACGTGCAAATGAAGAAAGTGGACGTTGTGAGATCGTGGGAGAATTAGCAAGATTTTCGCATAGTTAGTTAAGGATAATTTTAGCTAGTTTAACCGGGGTATTGAGCTATACTAGACAACACTTGCACTTTTTCGAAAACATAACACTTCTGCTACTCTCTCTCGCGTATACACTCACACTAGAAATCATTGTAACAAGCTCAATACTTCCAAAGTTGTACTCTTTTGCATGCAATATAGTTGATAGGGGTAGTTTTCACTATCCGGGGTTTTTATGCCAGCGATCTACTAGTGATCAAAGGCTTTTCCTCGTATAAATCCTTGTGTTTTATCGCCGTTTACATTTCATATTTGCTCACACAATTGTTCATAATTCAACCACTCAACCTCACAAAAATCAGATTTGGTTACATTATCCTTGCTGTGATTTTTGACCAAAACAAGTGTCATCTTCTGTCTTAGTATAGATTATATCGATGTTCTCATGCAGTTCATCTTTTGTTTCAGTTTTAAGTTTCAAATTGAGCGCCTTCTCCATTCCTTCAGGTTTCTTTTTCACATAACTTGCCTTAAAGGTGGAGGAACATTTTTATAATCCACACTTTTCTTTTCGATTTAACCATCCTCTCCTATCTTTACAGTAGGAAGAATATGATCGATGACATATGAACTTTTCGAATAACTGACTAAGAGTTTATTTACTCTTTCAGTTTCAATTTTTTCTGTTTCAAGTTCCACTTTAAGCTCAACAATCTTGTTTATATGAATGTTAATAGCCGTTTGTTTTTCCATTAAAGTGGCTTTTAACATGTCCATCGTTTTACTTTGTTCAAGATTTGCTTGCTCGACCATTTTATCTGTCCTTCTCATTTTATCATATGATTCTTTCATTCTTCTATAATCATATCTGAAATTTTCATTATGTTTGTTAAGATCTTTAATTATTTCATCATTTTCAAAACATTTTTCACATGGTTTAAGGCATTTTGCGCTGGTTTCTCAACCTCAACAATTTGCACTTTAACCATTTTTTCTTCTGAATCAGGCTCTACCTCTTTCAAATTTGCCATCATTGCCTTTTTAGCAATTTCAGTCAAATTCCCAGCTGTCATCTCCTTTCCAACATCAATCACTTTCATTCCGGCTTTACCGTCTCCATTGTCTGTCCATAACAACCTGTACCAAAGAATCCTACAAAAGAAGGCATCAAATTAGGTGGAATAATATTTTTAAATGCATTGTGTATAATGTTTTCTTCCTTAGTGCGTTGAAGATATTCCCCTAAAATTGCATCTTTCAAAGATTCTTCTTCATCAAAAACAACACTTGAATCTTCCATTTCAGGTTCTGGCTCTTTGATGATTTCGGCATTTCATTTATGGAAAGATATTCGTTCCAGTTAAAGCCCTCATTTTCTTGTGCTACTACCAAAGCCTTTTCTCTTGATGGTGACAGTCCATCTTCAATTTGAACAACTCTTGTTTGCGGAGAAGGTCGATGGTAAATAGCTCTCTGATAGTAATCATTGTTGTTCCCAAAAGGATTTTGATTACCGCTTACCTCACAATTTGGACATTCACGCTTAAAATGACCCTTTTCTTTGCATTTAAAGCACGTTACCTTTGACTTATCGAACCCCAATTTACTCTTTCCATCTCCGATAGCTCTTCCAGTTAGTTCCATGAATCTGGTTGCTCTTCGGATGATAGAAGCATTGCACCATCTTATGTCCATCAGCTCCAACTCCTCTTGATGGATTTGATCATCATATTCAGCTGTCATTTCTGGATTTCCAATTCTGCCAGCGACCAAGCTTTCATAGGACTCTAAGACAGTTGTAAGTAGTGCCATATGTTGCTTTGCTGTTTGCTTGTTGAAATTTTGAGCATTTTTCAGATTAACAGCAATGTTGCATTGAATAAAATTCAGACTTGAACTTGCATTACTAGATTGGTTTGAGTGATTACAAAAAGGATTTGTATCTTGTGATGTCTGAGGTGTTTAAGGTGTATTCGGGTTGTAACTCAGAAATGATTGAAAACTTGATGGACTCGAATTTGAACTTCCTGAATTATTTGCACTGAAAGCAGTTTGTATTTTAGGACTCTGAGTGTCAGTAGACCCTGTTTTATAGTACAAACCGAAATCTTGTACTACTTGAGCACTTTTAGATCTGGCAATCTTCTGAAGTTCCATCTCATGACCTTCGAGTTTTTCAATGAATGTTGGTAAATTATACCCACTGTACTCGATTCCGTTCTTTAACACCATCAGATACGTCGACCATTCACCCTCTGGTAATGCGTCTACAAGTTTATCAACCTTTCTTCATCGGTTTTGAGTATCCAATGCCTCTTCATCTGGTATACCAAGTGACAATAGCGCTCGACAATTGTTTCATTGATTCTCCTTTCATAAGACTAAAAATGTCAAATTCCTTTCTTAGTAGCATTTTCTTACTTTCCTTATCTCGGTGCTTCCATGATACTTCATACGCAAAGCATTCGACAATGTTTGTGAATGATTATCATGTTGTAATAGCATCAGAATATCCTCTTTAACCGATTGTAACAGAAGACTCATCATTTTCTTTTCATTAACGAAATCTTCTTTTTCTTCCGGAGTAAAGTTCTTTGGGATTTTCTCCAAGTTATTTTCATCTCTTGTCAACTTGTATTTGGTTCTGATCGCCAACCAGCAATTGAAATGATTCGCCTGAACCCAGTTCTCGAATTTTTCTCTCCAACTTTTGTAGTCTTCGAGATTCATCAGTTTCTGGGGTTTCAGTTCCCATCTCATTTTCGAGGTTCATTTTAGCGACTGCATTTGTTATTTAAGCAGCACTAGTTGCGAGCGCATTATAAAACTCAGAATCCATTTTGATACGTTGAAAATACCTGAAACACGTTCAAACTTGAAAATTTATCAGTTTCAAGAGGACTAATTCGTACGGATTGGAGTATGAAAAATCTTGACTTGCACTTCGTACGAACTAGGGTTAAAATCTTTGAAAATTTTCAAGTGTGTAATTCGTGTGAATGGGACAATTGATTTTGAAAACCTTTTGATTGTAATTCATACGAATTACAAGATTCCAATTCGCACAAAATGGTTTTCCAAAATGTGATTTTTTGCAATTTTCGACATGAATTCGTTTGATTTTAGGTCTGAAACTTTCAAGGGTTTATCATTAGGTGATTTTACATGTCATACTGAAAATTCAGCCCATTTTAACCGTAAATTCTTTAAAAGTTGAAAAATAAGAAGAAATGAGTAGAAGTAGAAGTAGATCTTGTGTAGATGTCCACAAATCAGGCCTCCATAGCTCTGATACCACTTGTAGGACCGTTTAATCCCTTGGCAAAGGTGCCTAAGATGTATCTAATCCATGTATGCGGAATTTTCGTGAATTAGGTGACAATATACACAATATATTCAGTTTAAACGTCAGTTTATTAATGTCCAAAGGTATACATTGAGAACCCAAACTGACAGAGCTTCGCCGTCTACAATGCAAAAGTTATACAAATGAAAGAACCTAGACACCTATTTATAGGGCAGCTAGTTCGCACCAAAACACTATGTACCTAGTTCGTAAGAAGTACTACTTCATGCGAACTAGTACTTTACATCACAAGTTCGTGCGAACTAGACCTTTAACATACACATTTAACTTTAAACTTTAACATTACATACTCAAAACACTTAGACTAGATCCAAGACATAGACAATATATATCGTGCACTAACACACGTTTATTTGGGAGTGGTATGATTCGTTAGAACGATTTTCGTGTTTTGATTAAGCTTATAAAAAATTTACAAAAATATTATTAGTAGTTTTTTGGAATTTTTTTACTAGCCTGGGTTCCTTTTATAAAGAGTCTTTGGTTTTACCCATATTTTCTTAAAAAAATTATACTTGCGTAGACGACGTAGAGGAGGGGAGTCGCCAGCGCTGCCTACGTGACCCATCGATTAGAAACACGCGTAGGCTATGCCTGAGTACGTCGACACAAGAATTGGCGTTGACGACGCGGAATCCCGGCATCATAGTTTGACTTAATCGGGTCCTTTTTTCGGCTTAAATTTGATCCAAATCCAATTAAAACACAATCCGACATGTCTTAACCATACACTAGACCCGAATTTACTTTACATCTGATCCACAACTTTATAAACACCAAAAACCACATCCAAGTTCCTCACTTTCCATCTCCCTCTACATCTTCTTCCTCAAAACCCTTAATCTTCAAGCATTCATAACTTTCTCAAATCTTAACCAAGCTAAATAATTCTGGAGCTAGAGTAACAAAACTCCTAACTTTGTTTTTACTAATTCTTTGTACATGATGTGAAGCTAAGGAAGAAAGAATTCGTTGTAGGCCAAAAGTTGTGGCTTTACAACTCCAGGTTGAAGTTCTTCAACGGGAAGTTGCAAAGTAAATGGATGGGCCCGTATGCGATTACATGGGTCGGGCGATTGGGAGGCGTTACCATCGAGGACCCGAAAGATGGGTCAAAACAAACGGTAACCGGTCAAAACCGTTTCTGGATAGTAATGAGAGAACAGGGGAAAACAAAGAGTCGGTGAGCTTTTTGACAAGCGTTCCAACCTTTATTGACCCAAAACTACTTTTTACACATGATACACGTGAATAGGAATGAAGAGGAGATCAACATAGGATTGTGCCTTAGTAACAAAAAATGGACTTATAGTTGATTATCTACTTGTACAATGACTTTTATGTATTTGTTTCATTTGGATCATTTTTGTAACGCCCGGCTTTTTCATACTTTCCATATTTAGAAAGCTCGTGTTGTATTTCTATTTTTGAAAACCTTTGTAATCTTGTATTCGTCCTATCGTTGTAATCGTTGTAATCCGAGACTTGAATCATAATGAAACTCGTAATTTTATTCAAATCATGTTATACATAATTACACGTATTCATACGTTCATGCTTGATACTTGGAAACGTGACAAACTTGTAAATACATTACATTCGTACTTCATACGAGACTTATACATGATCCTTATACTTAATCATATTCGTTTTATACTTATGTGAACCTTAGAACATGTTTATATGCTTAAAAGTCTTAAAATAGTCCTAAAACACATTTTATGTAACAACTATACAAGGCCCAATCAACAAAACAAAAAAAATAAAAAAAATGTGCTTCTGACCCATGCCATACGGACCACATGGGAACCCCCATACGGTCCACATGAAGGTCTGGGCGGGCAGAAAGCACACCAGCCCGCGTGTTAGCACGAATCCCAACCTTATACTCTCCTCCAATCACCTCTAAACCTCCATTAAACACTTCCTATCAACCCTAAACTCTTCCCCTATAAATACCACACTATATCCAAGCATTTTTCACTTTCTAAACACTTTCTAATCTCTCTAAATATCCTAAATCTGCTGGAAATCAAGAACTCAGGTATATTCATCCATCTTTACAAAAGTGAGCATAACTTGCTCATTTCTTAACCTTTTTGTTTGATTCTTCTTTCATAACACTTAGATTAACCTTAGGTTCGATTCCACGGATTCTCCTTGGAGAATCCAGACCTGGAAATTTACCAAAAAGGCTCCAAACTTTCTGTTATGAACCAAATCTCATTAAAACTTATGTTTTACCCTAAACAAACTTGTGTTCTTGAGCTCCTAATCAAGTTTATGACTAGTGAGCCTAACCAATCTTGTTTAACAAGAAATAAGGGTTGTTCTAACACCCTAAACTTTCTGTTTTACATGAGCTTTAAGCTCACAAGTGTTGCCAAGTCTTGAACTTGAAGCTAGTGTGACTACAAGGTTCGCTTGGGCTATCCTACATCTAAGTCCACACAACACTTGATGTTTTCTCATTCTATCCAAAGTAGCTTTCTAGTTGAAAGTAACACAACCCCGTCTAGCCTTTGACTTGTGTCGATGTTGGCTCACCGGGATGTAGCTTACTTGGCTACTTAGTATAGCATGTAATTACATTTCCTTTATTATTCTTGTTCTTGACCCTCCTTGTTGTCTGTGACAACTTGTGTAGTGATGAACTTTACATGAGGTTCCTAAATGGAAGATTTATCTTCCTACCTCTTACATGACTTCTATGATATCCATGATTGGACTTATGATATAATATATACTAATTATAATGTATATAGTATACTCAAAACCGAAACCTTGATAATGACTAAATAATCATATGTCAATTTACTAAGTTTAATCACTAAAATGTTTAGTTCCTCGTTATGATTCTAATAGGTGTTATAACCTATGAATCACATAAACCCTAACGGATTCCCATAGTGTCAAAACGAGTGCTAGACCTTAGTGGATACTTTCGTATACATATTTTGTTATACTTTATTCCAAATCCTGAATCTTCCATCAACATCCAAATACTCACACCTATGCTTTCCTCTTGTAGGATAACCCGGTGTTCCTCCCGCATCCAAACAACTTTTCACAAAACTAACAAGTCGGAAAGCTTGCAAAACCGTGAGTACACTCGACCATTTTCATTTTATCACTTTTGTGTGTAACATGCTTACCTTATACAAAAATCACTAAACTTAAACTTTATGCAATGCACGAAACAATCCAATATACATGAATGCTTTGATACGTTACTTGATGCTTATATCTTGGACCATTCTTATGTAATACCATAGTCATTAGCGTATCTTAAGCCTCCATTTGACATGTATAGCGCTATAGGAGTAACGCACCACCTCGTTCGTGAATAAGAGGTCACGTTAAATTATCGTTATTATGCGTAAGCAAGAGGATTGACTAGAAATATTGCATGCCATGTATAATGCTCTTGTATAAACTTAGTTATCATGTTGATTTGTTTTTACACCTTATTTGTATACGTATTCTTATGCTTAAACTTGTTTACTCGCCTTTGCTTTTACATTGAACTTTATTTTAAACATGTTATAGGTTAAGAAGGATGATGCTATGAAATCGAAGTAGCATTGATGCTAGATACACACATAGACATTTTAGGTTTATCAATTTTGTAAAATGTGTTATGTTTATTTGAAATTTCCATGTATTGTAATGACAATTTACGTATGAAATGAAATTCGGTTTAATTAATTATTGTCACCATTAGTGTTGTGAGCAATGAGCAATCTATTTCGTCCCGCCTTGATGTTTCCACCATCGGTTGGGGTGTGAGAATTTGTTATGTGAAACCTTTACATAGAATTAATGATTATTTAACTATTTAATAGAAAGTCATAACCTATGAGAAATCGGAACATGCCCCGGTCACCTATTCTGCTGCAGATCGCGGTGTGACATGGACTGATGCTAGAATCAGAACAATAAGGGTTGAGATATTTGGGGTTGATAATTGAAGGGCTAGGAGTGTAATTTCCAAACCCTTTACCCGTTGATAGTAATCCATATATTCTATAGCTTGTTCCAGCAATCTTCAATTGTGTCAACTCCTTCACTTAATGAATTGGGTTCTTATGAAGATCAAATATCTATAGAGAATCAATTCCGGATCCTTAGGTGATGGCGAGTCAATTCTAGAGAGTGTTCACATTCGGATCTTGTGATACATTATTTACTAAGTTCGACTCTATATTCTAAATCAGCCACATGAATACACATTGGTCATCTTATTTCTAACGTCGATGTTTTGGTCAAAAATCTGATCAAGGATAATGTAACAAACTTTGAATGTGAGGTTGAGTGCTTGAATTATGAACAATTGAATGAACAAGTTAGGAATGTAATCAAAGATGAACACATAGATTTATACGAGGAAAAATCCCTTGATCTTTAGAAGATCTCCAGCATAAAAAACCTCGGGTGACAGAAAATACCGATCACCAACTATATTGAACTAAAAAGATTACAACTTGGAAATATTGAGCTTGTTTACAATGAAAACTAGAGTATGGTGAGTGTGATATTCCAAAGAATGTATGCGAGTGTGTGTTCAATCAGAATTCGTGTGTCTATCAAGCTCAATATCCCACTAAATATCTAGCTAATCCTAACGAACTAACTATCCAAAATTTCATCCATGCATCCACGTTCTCCACCAACGGTCATGACTCTCTTTGCACGTTCCATAATTAGCATATTCCTCCGATATTCCCGTGTTGACTCAGCTTACTTCACATAATAGCTGCAAACGTAAACTAAATACACAAGTAACAATTGTTAGAAAAACATAGACTTAGATAAGGATCCTAAATCCTCAGACTTCCTGCGCCATTCGCTAAGGATCCTTGATCCAGGCTCAATCTCAGGATGGATGATCCTTAGTATAAAATCCATGCCACAACAATTGCCCTCAAAATATGAGGAATTAATGGTAACTAAATGAGTCATATTTTCATCAAAATCGGACTAGTCGTTGCTTATCCAAACTAGCCGTTGCAAGTGGAACTAGCCATTGCAGCCATGACGTCACTGATAAGACCTGCCCTGCAACAAACATCATTATATATAGGAGATAGATAGGGGTGAGTTTTCTTATCTAAAACCTGATCCCTAGCATTTAAATTCGCATCCCGGAAGTTTCAAAGGTACTCTCTCTCTCTTCTTCTTTAGTCCTTAGGTTTTCTTCTTCTATTTTCTTGCAAATCCATGAGGAAGATGGTCACCCGGTCATCACCAGCCAAGGATCCTGAGAAGGATAGCCCACCCAAATGTCAGGGTCTTCTTTCTAATCCTTCATCGGAGTTGTGCCACTTCACCGATCCGGAGATCGAACAGATGCACCCCTGTTTCCCTAAGGGTACCATATTCAGGCCCTTTGATTCATCCATGAAGAGCGACTGCATATCCAGTAAGTGGGTGTGTTTCCTTACTGCCCCTTTCCAGATAGGTTTCTCTTATCCTTTTCCAGCCTTCACCCAAAGCTTTTTTACCTTCACCGGCCTATGCTACATCCAGGGCATGCCTATGCTCTGGAGGGTTCTCTACACCCTTGAGCAAATCATTGCCAGAGAAGGCATAGAGCTTCGCCTTGTTGAACTCAGCCATCTGTATAACCTAGTTAGCCATTGGTCTCACCGGTCCTCTTCAAAGCCAAGCGTAAGCAACCCCACCCAATCCTTAAAACCACCAAGAACGATTCCTACGGGAGAAATCAATTCTTCTTCATCAGGAAGGATTCCATTCCCAGCGGGGATGACCTTCCTAAAAAGTGGAACGCAGAGGGTAGGATATAGGATCCACAAAATTGTTCTGTAGAAAATTCTTTATTTTGATCTAAGGATAACTAATCCTTAACATTTTTGTGCAGCGATCAATCTCAGTACTCTAACAGATTCTCCTACCACCACTAGAAGACTTGCTGCTTTCTGGGAGTTGGACTCAACTATCAGGACGTTTTATCCCAAGCTCAAGGATTTGGAAGAAGACACATCAGCCTCCTACACCATGTCAAGTAAGTATCCATGTACACATATGCTTAATTATTTAGTAAAAAAATGAATAGTTATCTGCGCTTTATGTTTGTAGGTGCTGCTAGAGCATCATAAAAGTCTGCTCCCAGGTTTGGCATGGGAGATGTTGAGGGTATCATCTCTCCTCGGTCTATCAAGAAGGAGCAAAGCCAACCAGAGGCGAAGGGTACGACCAGCAAAGCCAGAGCTGGAGGGAAGAGGAAGAAGCCTGAGGCACCATCTGCTGATGTCCCTGGGATTGAACAACAGATCCACGACTTCATTTCTGAAGTAAGCATCATGATATGTTTATTCTGAACAATTGCCCAAGGATCACTGATCCTTAATCTTGTCATTTTTTCCTGCAGAAACTTGCCGAGATCCTTGCTATCCAGAGCAAACGCTTGACCGAGGCTGAAGAAGGTCTGGTGGAGCTCCGGACCATACTGCTGCCAAAGACAAGAAGATCTCCCAAGTGGAGAAGGAAAACAAGTCCCTAGAGAAGCAGCTTGTGGTGGTAGAGATCCAAGCTGAAAAGGATCGGTTGCAGATCGATGAGGGGGGCAAGCTTTCTACTGCCATAGTGATCCTGAAGAACAAGCTCCAAATGGCCCAAGAAGCCAATGACCCGGCCATCAACAGAGCTGCATGGGATGTCACCAGTTGGAAGCTGAGGCTACAAGAGCTGGGACATGAGGAAGAGCTTGACGAAACTTCATTGCTGGAGACCGCTCCAAGCGGCACTAAGGATCCTGTGGAGGCAGCGGCTGGTGGCAGCGGTGTCAGGTGGTGAAGCCAAGGCTGATGATGCAGCGAAGGTGTAGCTGCCACAATGGGCGATGATGGAAAATTGTAGACGTGGCCGGAGCCCATTTTTTAAGTTTGGTGGTGTTTTTATTTTGAACAATGATGGTCTGTACTTAAACAATAGTTTCTTAGGGTTAAGGATCACTGATCCATTGAACAATAGGGGGTAACAAAGGTGGATGGGTCCTTCTGTTTGTGGAGGATGAAGCTTTTGATGCCCCTCGTCTCTACTTTCCTGCACTTTTAAATTTTGCAATGTATGACCCGTTATCATGGACACCCTTTGTCAACCCAAACGGACGGGCCGTTTTTTTGGTAGAAGTTTGGGTTGACAATTTTGACAACCTTTTAAAAGGGGTTCTTATGAATAAATAAAACTTAAGCTTTTGACTATGTTTGTTGTTGTTCCTTTTCTGATTTGAATATCATTATACTTTTACTTGTTAGCAAAATTCAGATTTAGGAATTCATAAATTCTTAAAAAGAATAATTAGTATTTTGTCAAAACAAGTTTTGTTTTATAAGGTTAAACAATATACGATCAAGGATCATATAGGCTCCCGTCAAAGATTAAGGGTAATATCCGAAGACAAAAAGAAGACTGAGTAAAGGATCATACCAGTGAATCCAAGTTAGGATTCCTTACCCTTAGAACTTACAATCTTAGAAACAAAGTATAAAAATTAGTAGAACTCTAGGATCCAGGATCCTTATTTGTTAAGTTTCAAGGACCTGTAATAACATGCAACTTGGGACTAAGCCAAACATCAATTTAATAACTCATTAGAAATTGGGGACAAGCCCAAATAACTAATAACACTTAAGCTAACATGAAGAAGTTAGAAACCTTAGGAATCTGGTGTATGGCCCATGCTGGCGACTAACCAATCGTAAGTGACATGAAAATGCCAAAACCTTAGCTAACGTGAAAACGTTAGAAACCTTAGGAACTGATGTATGGTACGTCTACCATTATACTTAGGATCCTACATATAGCCAACAACAATGAAATTGTTAGCCTCTAAAGCGGGTACTGGTCCCATTGCCTTGAACTATACTTGGATAACGTGCGCTGCTGGTGGGGTGTTGAAACCCAATTTGTGTGAAAGGTGAAAACCTTTAAACCTTAGAAGGTATTGGATACCTTAAGTTGGGGACATGCCCGAAGTCTTGGAGAGGTGGCCAACCTCTTGATTCTTTGTCAACGATGTAACAAACTCTACAAGACTCAAAACTTGATAAGATTGGATGTTAAGAATCTAACATCCTTTTCTCATATTAAATAACAACAAATATAATGTGAAATGATTAGTAAAATGTTACCAAGCAAAGGATCATATACCCTTTGAGGATCCTTCATCCTGGACTGAATATCAGAATTCTTAAGGATCCTTGTTCCTTATTACATGAAGTATCTCTTTAAGTGAATATCATTCCAAGCTCTTGGCAGGAGATCACCATCCCTGGTTAGTAAACGATATTTCCCCTTTCCAGCTTCAGCCTCAATGAGATAGGGACCTTCCCACCTTGGTGCAACTTACCATCAGCAGGATTCGTAGTATTCTGGAATGCTTTCCTCAATACCATATCACCAACTTGAAACCTACTCATTCTGACATTCTTGTAATATGCACCAGCCATCTTTTGTTGATAGCTAGCCATCCTTATTCTTGCCATGTCTCGCAATTCTTCCACAGTATCCAAGTCTTGAGTTAGAGTCTCAACATTTGCTTGAGGATTACGGATGCTTGTTCTGGCTGTCGGTACTACCATTTCTGTAGGGATCATTGCTTCAGCTCCAAAGACTAAGGAGAAGGGAGTCTAACTTGTAGCATTCTTAGGAGTTGTCCTATCTGATAGGACTATCCTCCTCAGCTTAGGAACCTAGAATTACTCTTTATTGACATGTTAATCATTTAACAAGACTTAAAACTTCCGGATCGGACAGAGCTTCGCCTCTAGTTTGCCAAAAGTTCTGAAGTTCTAAATGAAAGATCCTAAGGCACATATTTATAGCCTCACAAGTTCGCTGGGAGGATAACAAGTTCGGGCGAACTTGTCTGAACAAGTTCGGCCGAACTTGTTGGCGAACTTGATCAACCATTTATAAATACGCCGCTTTCTAACATGATCTCATCTATTCTAAACAGACTCGATACAAGACTAAGACATAGACATACTGTACTAACAGACTCCCCCTTGGATATCGTCTTTGTCTTTATCAGTCTTCAGAAGCTCTGTTCATTCAGACTCGTTCTAATATAATGGCTTAGGCAACAGACATATGCACCAACAGACTCCCCCTTGGATGTTGTCGTAGTCATTGACTTCAAATAAGCTCTAGAATCTTTAATATACTCTTGATTTTTAGTCTTGAATAACTTTAATGTTTAAGATCTTCAATTCTTCTCTGTTTCTTGAGCTTAATCTTGATAAAACTTTAATCACCATGCTCCCCCTTCCTGTGAGCTATGCTCCCCCTTACTTTAAGCTTTCTGGTATAATCAAATCAACGTTTTATCCTGCTCCCCCTAAAATTTTACGTCCTGTTTCAAAGTTCTCAGACATTCAAATAAACATTTCAGATTCAAACTTTGAAATTTTATAACATCAACATTTCAAATTTTAATCTCCTTTTTCATCTTTCAAACCTTTCAGTTATTCAAGTTCAAATTAATGACCTTGAATATTTTTACATTTAAGACCTTGATTTTTCGTATGTTTATCAATTATGAAAATCAACTTAGTTGACCAAGTCCAAGTTAATGACCTTGGTTAACCAATTTTGTCAGTTCAAGTTAATGACCTTGGTTCGACCCGTTATGAACAAACTGATGTTTTCTTCAAATTTAAAGTTTCAATTTAATGAACTTTTCATCATTTTCGATCATTTTGATTTTTAACAGATATCATCAAAATTTTCCCATTTTAGCACCTTACCAGACTTCGAAGAACCGTTCTCCAACATTGGCTTGTAGAAACTAATGTAGAAAAAAAATCATTTTGTATTTTTGTAAGTTTATGCTAAAACATACTGAAAATCTTTTTGGTTTTAATCTGTAAAGCAGGTAAAGTAAGTAAACTATGTACAAACATATTTACAGACATATTTTTGTGAATTCGTGTCTAAGGATCATATCACTTGATTGAGACATATAACCAGTACCGTTGACCTTTCGATGACTTTAAGTTCTGAACTCGTTTACCTAGATGTCGATATGTTTGTCCACTTAAACTTCGACACATTTCTCAATTGTTCCAAGATATCTTAGTTAGACTTATGAAACTTGACTCAACTATGGTTCCCATCTCAGAATATACTCTCGTATCAAGATTCCCTAGATTTCATCTTACAGGTGAATATAGCGTAACTGATATCTGTATCTGGGTTTTGTGAGGCCTTGAGAGATCAGGTTAATACCATCGTATCGACAAAGAGATGAAGGCTCGACTTTAAGATGTGTTCCAATTATGGAATCTTTTAAGCATTGCAAATGACTAGATCTTTCGATATTTTCAATTTTGCATGCAGTTTAGGGTTTTTAGCAAAAGCAATATAGAAGTTCTAGGCTATTGCTTCTGCAAAATCAGAAGAACTTGTAATACCTCAGATATCAATTATCTATAAAACCTCGTATCTCGAATCGGGAAACCTCTCAAACGAAATTTCAGAGTACTAAGTCCATATATCCGAGAGATGTTAAGCCACAAGTTTAAGCAGTTTAAAATTTAGTGTATATCCCGGAAACAGTTTACTGAACGTGTAAAGCCTATCGACACATCCGCAGTAAGACTTGTTTATTACTTTTTAAACTTTACAATTCTTTAGCATACTGTGATAGTCCAATGATGTACTATCATTTCCTTTTGTGACACCAAATTCTTTTTGTCTTTTTCAATGTTTTTGTACTTTTTGATTTTTTCAAATGTTTTTGCATTTTCAACTTTTTCATATGTTTTTTATTTTTCTGCTTTCATTACTCCCCCTAAAATCAAAAACATATTTTTGGGATTTTAGTTTTAAGAAATTCTAATTTTTAAAAAATAACTAACCAATGAGGATCACGAGAACTCGTCGTCCGATCCTTTTTCAACATCTGCTTTTGCACCTGTACAACAGATAAACCATTAACTTCATTTACATGATAGATTAAATGGTTTGATATAAAAATCAGTGTTTTGTTCAACGGTGTGGATTTTCACAATTTTTTTTCACAGATTCCTTACAACTTCTCCCTCTCAAAATGACAAAGATTATGACACTTTTGGAATAAATTAAGTGACAGGAAGCTCCACCATCCAGATTCTACTTCAATAGTGTGAATCTTTAGAACCCCCACACATGAAAAGTAACTACTTGAAAAGGGAAACCCAGGCCTTTTTGGTCTTGGGTTGAACTTGATAAAGATTCGTAATCACTTTCAAATCCATCATCGTAATCAAAATTGTCATCAAACATTTCGTCCGATGTCAACTTTGAAAACTTTTCGAATTTATCTTTTTTTATCTGTTTTATTTCTGACTCGGTTAATTTGACATTATCAGTTCTTTTTGAAACAGACTTTGGACTTTCAGATGATGAAGTTATCTTCTTTGCAACCCAGGATTGTGACTTACTCCTTGCTTTCTTGATATAGAATCTAGAATCTTTATTTTCGATTGATTTTGAAGTTTCACCCTTTTCAAAAGTAAAATTTTCAAACTTTGATTCAGTTTTAGGTTTTACTTCGAATTTAGATTCATAGTTTCTTTTTAAGATTGTGACAGGTTTCTCAATCTCTGGTCGCTTTTGTTTTTCATCTTTTGACACTGTCTTTCTTCATGGATACACAGGCTTTGATTTCGGACACTTGCGAGCAATGTGACCAACTTCATTGCATTTGAAGCAAGTCCGAGTATCATGAGAATGTCCATTCATGGGTTTTACTCCACTTGTGGACTTAGATTTGTCCCGAAGTTCTTTTTCTTTCTTGAACTCATCATTTGATTGCTTACCAATCAAACTCTCTTCCTGAACCGTGTTCGTCCCATACACAAACTTCATGTTTTTAACTTTGTATTCGTGAAATGGTGACTTCGATTTCTTTTTCGGTTCATCTTCATTTACCTCCAAACCCAACCCTACTCTCCTATTCTCATGAAAATCATCACCATTCTTTCGGTAGTTGTTATATTTTCTTTTGGGTTTTGAATAAAACTTCTTTTCATTTACTTCAAGATCATCTGACTAAACTTCCACAAGTTTGAACAATTTATGGATTTGATCTTCTTTCACGTTTCGAATCGGAAAGCTATCATTGAAATATAATCTATCAGATTCCTTAACTTTGTACATGACAACGTTAGGATCATCACTTAGATCATTTTCTGATGATGTATCGTCAGTTTCGGATAGTGATTCCGAACTGTTCAAACTTGAGTTGGCGCTTTCAAAGCTGCCATCATCAGAATCATTTTTCAAAACATTTTTTATCAAATTTTTCACAACTGCTTCACTGTCATCGTTTGACTTTGTATAGACTACATCAATGTTCTCGGGCAATTGATCTTTTTCTTCTGATAAAAGTGTTATGTTTATTGCCTTTTCAATACCATCCTCGTTCTTGCGATAGTAACTTGCAAGTAGTGGAGGTGGAACATTTCTGTACTCTTTACGCTTTGTACCTTTTGGTTTATTATCATTTTCCTCCGACTTAATCATAGGAAGAATGTGATCAATGACATAAGCATTTGTGGTATAGCTTTTCAAAAGCTGTCTCACCCTTTCTGTTTCAATCTTCATGTCTAGAAGCTCTTGCCTTGTTTCAGCAATGGTGTTAATATACATGTTAATTGCTTTTTGTTTTTCAATTACCGTTGCACTTAATATTGTTACATTAGCACTTAGTTCATGATAGCTTTTTCGACATTGCAATAAGTGCCCTTCATTTTTCATAAGCTTCTTTCATCGTTCTGTAATCTTATCGAAAATTTTCGTTATGCACAGTCATTTTGCTAATGATTTTAGATTTCTCAGCACATTGCTCGCAAGGATTTGTGCACTTCGTGCAAGGTTTTTCAACCTCCACAACTTCCTTTGCAATCACTTTTACCTCATAACCTACCTTCTCAACCTCTGATTCTTTATCTTCAGTCATTTGCTCTTGCGATGTATTCTTGAACTTACCTGCAAAATTAGAGTTAGAATTAGCAAACTTAGCATTCTTCTTCTGAGTTTCAAGATAAACCATCTCCTCTTCCTTGGTTCTCTGCAGATATTGTTCAAGAATCTCATTTTCTAGAATAGCGTCATCAATTGTTGATTCCGATTCATTCACTAACTCTCCATCATAGCAATACCAGTCTTCTTTCCAATGTATTTGTTCCAGTCAAAACCTTCATCTTCATGAGTCACGACAAGAGCTTGTTTGGTTGGCCTTGAAGAGTTATCTTGAACTTCAACTTGAGTTCTTTTGGATATGGCTTGTATTGTAGCGCTTTCTTGTAATAATCGTTGTTGTAGCCGAAAGGACTTTGGTTGCCGCTTACTTCTTGGTTCTTGCACTCGCGTTTAAAATGCCCCTTTTGTCGGCATTTGAAGCATGCGACTTTTGACTTGTCATCCAAGTTTGTTGTTTGAATTACCAATGTTACTTCCAGTTAATGCTACAAACTTTGTAACTCTTCTAATGATCGAAGCCAGACTCCACTTGATGTCCATCAGTTCCAATTCTTCTTCATCCACCTGATCGTAATCCTCAGCAGTCATTTCAGGATTTCCGATCTTCCCAGCAACTAAACATTGTAAGATTCTAGAACAGTAGATAGAAGTGCTATGTGCTGTTTAGCCACTTTTTCGGGAAAAACATTCTTCAGATTAACCGCTATAATGCACTGAAAAACATTTGTATCAGAACTGGATTGATTTGTCTGATGCGACTGATTGTATTGGTTGTTCTGATTTTGAAACGAAGAATTTGAACCGGTACTTGAATATACCGTGTTTGGAGAACTCTGATTTTGTGTCGAATAATTCGAGGAATTCATATTTGCACTAAATGTTGTCTGAATTTCCGGGCTCTGAATCAGAGTCTCTTGAACACCTCCTTTGTAATACACACCAACATCTTGAACAACGTTTGCATTCTTTGATTTTGCAATCTTTAACAATTCCATTTCATGACCTTCTAATTTATCGATGAATGATGACAACTTTAAATGCATCCAAGCCGGACTGTTCTTTAAAACAATCAGGTAAGTTGACCACTCTCCCTCAGGAAGTGCATCAGCCAACTTTTCTATCTGCGCTTCGGTAGTTTTCTTAATATCATGCCTTCGCATCTGGACCATTAGATGACAATATCTGTCAATCATTTGCTCATAGTCTCACCTCTGATCATTGTGAAGATCTCGAATTCTTTCTTGATTAACACCTTTTTGCTCTTTATCATCTCATCGCTTCCCTTATATTTATTACAAAGAGCCTTCATATCAAGATATCTTCCATCACAGATTGTTGTATCAGACTAATCATTTTCTTTTCAGCCATGTATGCTTCTTTATCAGCAGGTGTAAACTTAATCAAAGGGAGATCTTGATCACGTTCATCTTTTGGCCACTTGTATCCGTTTTCTATCACAACCCAGCTGTGGAACTGATTGGCTTGTACCCAGTTTACAAACTTTTCCTTCCATCCTTCAAATTCATCCATACTCATTAGCTTCAACGGTTTTGTAGTAGTACCCATCTCGCTGTCGAGATTCATCTGGTTAGCCACAATAGCATTAGATGTTAAAGCTTGAGCTACTCCCGCACAAATGCGTTATGGAAATCATCCATCTTGAAAATTAGGCGATTTATCTGAAAACACGTTGAAAATTCTGGAAAACTGATTAGCAACTGACAAGTTTGGTCAAACTTGTGATAAAAACAGATTTTGATTTCAATTTTAACAAGTTTAGGCGAACTTCTTGTTAGATTTTGAGAAAATTTCCACCCTGATATAAGTTCGGTCAAACTTGTATGAACTTCAAGAGAACTTAACAAGAAATTTTCAGTTAATCTAACTTGAAGAAAATCTTAGCAAGTTCGAGCGGACTTGTTCAAAAACCTTGAAAAATCAATCAAGTTCGGGCGAACTTGATGAAAAATGTGAATTTTTCAATCAAGTTCGAGTGAACTTGATGTCCAGTTCAGTCAAACCAACTTCGCAAAACATGATTTTTTTCAACTTTTTGACATCAATTCGTTTGAATTAGATCTTGAAACTTTCAGGGGTTTGTCTTTAATGTATTTTACATGACATGTTCAATTTTTAGCCATTTTTGTCCATGAATTCTTCAAATATGTGAAAAAGATAAAAAAAAAAAAAAACAATGGTAGAATGGAGTAGAATTAGAGTAGTTCTTGTGATGATTTCACCAAATCTAGGTATCCAGCTCTGATACCACTTGATAGGACCGTCCCCCTCAGCTTAGGAACCTAGAATTTGTATCTAATGTCCAATTAAGTGGAAACTAAGTGACATGTTAATCATTTAACAAGAATTACTCTTTAATTGTCTGTTTATTGATCAATATTCGTATACATTCAAGTTCCAGATCAGACAGAGCTTCGCCTCTAGTTTGCCAAAAGTTCTGAAGTTCTAAATGAAAGATCCTAAGGCACATATTTATAGCCTCACAAGTTCGCTGGGAGGATAACAAGTTTGGGCGAACTTGTCTGAACAAGTTCGGGCAAACTTGTCTGAACAAGTTCGGCCAAACTTGTTCTCACAATAGCATTCTGGGCGAACTTGATCAACCATTTACATCAATACGGCGCTTTCTAACGTGATCTCATCTATTCTAAACAGACTCGATACAAGACTAAGACATAGAAATATTGTACTAACAGACTCCCCCTTGGATATCGTCTTTGTCTTGATCAGTCTTTAGAAGCTCTGTTCATTCAGACTCGTTCTAATATAATGACGTAGGCAACAGACATATGCACCAACACTATTTGCCCACAAGACATAAGGTAATTCCTCAGCCCATTTACCCTTTTTGGATCCAAGCTTCTTCTTCAAGTTGTTGATAATGATCTTGTTGGATGATTCTGCCTAGCCATTAGCTTGTGGGTGGACTGGTGTTGATGTTATCATCCTAATCCCCCAGCTGTCACAAAAGTAAGTAGTACGACTCCCAATAAATTGGGATCCGTTATCACAAACAATTTCAGATGGACTACCAAATCTAGTAATAATAGTTCTTTTAATAAAGGATATGACTTCCTTTTCTCTGACTTGGGCAAAGGCTTCAGCTTCTATCCACTTGGAGAAGTAGTCTGTCATAGCTACTATATCCATTCCCCATCTCATAAATGGCCAAGAGGAGGATATGGGATGCAGATTCTGCCGGTTGATGAAGGATATTGTTGTGTCTCTGGAAAGCATCACATTTCTTCACGTATTCTACAGCATCCTTCTTCATAGTAGGCCAATAATATCTTGTTCTAGGGATCCTTAAAAATAGTGCTCTGCCTCCAGTGTGATTCCCACAGTCTCCTTCGTGGAAATCCTTCAGGATTTCTTGTATCTCAGGATCCTCGATACACCTTAGATAGAGTCCTGCAAGAGATTTTTTATACAACATGTTATTTATAATGGTAAACTGGGATACTTTAATCCTGAATGCTCTTAGATTTTCCCCAGTAGGGATTCTCCATTCTGAATGTATTTCAGAATCAGAAGGATCCAGGATCCTGAATTCGACTGCATATCATCACTGGGAACAACTGCAGCATCATCCACTATTTCCATTGCTGCACTCTCCTCAATTACAGGAGTTAGTACATGGATAATAGGTATCTTCACATCCTCAGGCATCTTCAATGAGGATCCAAGGTTGGCTAGAGCATCGGCTTCTACATTTTCTTCCCTAGGTACCTGTGTTAAACTGAAAAAAGCAAAAGAATCTGCCAGTTTCTTGACTCTCTCAAAATATTTGATTAGTTTTTCACCTTTAACAGCATAGGATCCGTTATAATGATTAGTAATCAATAAAGAATCTACAAATACTTGAAGATACTGATCCTCATATTTTTAGCTAGTTGCACACCTGCTATCAAGGCTTCATATTCAGCCTCGTTATTAGTGGTCTGAAACTCACACGCTTTAGATTGGGGTATAATGTCCCCCTGTGGAGATTTTCGTAGTAAGCCTAGTCCAGTTCCGTTGACATTCGAGGCTCCATCTGTGAAGAGTGTCCAAGGATCCTTGGCTTCCTCAAGTTGTTGTACCTCCAATTCAGCTTCTCTTTGTAGATCACTACTGAAATCAGCCACAAAGTCAGCCAAAGCTTGGGACTTAATTGCAGTTCCTAGGCTCATACTTAATGTCATATGCACTAAGTTTAACAACCCATTTTGCCATTCTTCGCGACATCTCTGGTTTCCTGAGAACATTCTTAATAGGAAAGTTAGTTTTAACAACAATAGTATGAGTTTCAAAATAATGTCTTAGTTTGGTAGAAGCCATGATTAAAGCAAGAATGAGTTTCTCTAAATGAGAATACCTGGCCTCAGCATCAAGTAGACTTTTACTTACATAGTATACCGGATGTTGTTGGCTTTCGTGATCCTTAACTAGGACCACACTTACCGCTTTACCTGAAACAGCTAAGTATAAGGATAAGAGCTCTCCATTTTCTGTTTCATCAAAGCCGGTGCTGAGGATAAGTAATCCTTGGGGGCTTGTAGAGCAGCTTCATGCTTCTCAGACCATTCAAACTTCTTATTCTTCCTCAGAATATCATAGAAATCCTTGCATCTTTCCGAGGATTTTGAAATGAATCTATTCAATGCGCGGGAGTCCTTCCCGTCAATCTTTGCACATCTTTGGCATTGGCAGGAGACTTGATGTTCACTAAAGCCTTGATCTGTTCTGGACTTGCTTCAATTCCTCTCTTGGTCACCATATATCCTAAAAACTTTCCAGCTTTGACCCCGAAATGGCATTTAGAGGGGTTTAGCTTCATGTTGTACTGGTCAAGGATATTGAATGCTTCTTCGAGGTCCCTCAGGTGATCCTTTGCTTTCTTAGATTTGACCACCATATCATCTGTGTATGCTTCCATTGTGTGTCCAAGTTGCTCCTTGAACATCATATTCACCAGCCTTTGGTATGTAGCACCTGCATTTCTTAAACCAAAGGGCATTAGCAATATAACAATATGCCGGTGGGTGTCATGAACGCTGTATCCTCTTGATCAGATGGTTCCATCTGAATTTGCTGAAATCCAGATGAAGCATCCATAAAAGTTAATAACTCATGACCCGCCGTAGCATCCACCATGGAGTCAATGTGGGGTAAAGGGAAAGGATCATTGGGACATGCCTTGTTCAAATCAGTAAAATCGACACATACCCTCCACTTTCCATTTTTCTTTTAAACAACAACCACATTGGCTAACCATCTTGGATACTTGACTTCTCTTATCATACCTGCCTTTAGTAACTTGTCTACCTCTTCTTGGATAATCTCATTTCTTTCAGGTGCAAATTTTCTCCTCTTTTGGTGAATTGGCCTGAAAGACATGTCAATACCAAGCTTATAAGTGATGACATCTTTTGAAATACCTGTCATATCTTCGTGCTTCCAGGCGAAGGTGGATTTTCTATGTTTCAGGAAGGATATTAGATCCTGCTCTATGCTCTCCTGGATCCCGAATCCTATATACACCTTGGATTCAGGATCCTCAGGATCTAAGAGTATATCCTTGACGTCCTATTCTCTTGCCTCCATGACGTCTCTTGGAGGATAATTTAATCTCTATGCTTCCCTGGATTTGGAAGTCGGTTTCATCGAAGAAGTGTAGCAGTTCTTTGCCTCCTGCTAATCACTCTCTATCTTGACTATTCCCCATGGACTTCGGAGCTTGACACATTGGTGGTACGTTGATGGGACCGCCTTCATGTCATGTAACCATGGCCTGCCAAGGATAACATTACAGCAAGATAAGCAATCTATTACACAAAATTTTTTGATAGAATTCACTCCCTCTATGTAAATTTGGAGTTTGATGTCCCCCAATGTATTCTTGGTTTCCCCACTGAATCCCACAAGCACCGATGATCTTGAGATGATCTCAGATTCAGGGATGTTCATCTTTTTGAGGACATCCAACTGAATTATGTTCACTAAACTCCCTCCATCAATAAGGATCCTGCGAACAAAATGGTTAGAAATAAATAAAGTAATGACAAGACCATCATGATGAGGATCCTGTATGTCTACGCAATCATCCTCATCAAAGGATATCACTTTTTGCTGCGTTAGGGTAGATGTTCGGACTGGTCTCTCCCCGTTCTCCATCTTTGTTTCCTTAGCATGCCTTTTAGCCGCTGAAAATGAGGTTCCATAGATATCAGAACCACCAGAAATAAAATTAATGATCTGAGCATCCGAAGGCGGAGGATGAGCTCTTTCGGGAACTTTCATAGTATCATGGGTCCTTGAACATTTCCTTCCCAGTAATTCCTTCACATATCCTTTGCTAAGAAAATAGCCAATCTCCTTCCTCAACGCTATACACTCATCAGTAAGGTGGCCAAAATCCTCATGATAAGCGCACCATTTGGACTTGTCTTTATTGCCTGTGGCCTTCCAATTTTTTCCAGGCGATCTGGCTTTATCACCTATATTCTGCATAGCAAGGATTAGTTCATGATTATCAACAACAATATTCAGATATAGGAGGGTAATCCTCATCGTCTTCGTCTTGTTCAACTGCATGCACATTGTGGCTGTCATGTTTAGAGTATGACTTGGATCGATTATTCTTAAAGAATGATCCTTGCTTTTCCTGTTTCGAGGATCCTGAGAGCCTCTCTTGGATCCTTTTGTCATCCTCTAAATGAATAAACCTCAATGCCATGTTCCTCACTTCATCTAAATTCCTGCAACGTGTCATAACAAGGTCATCATAGAATGAGGAATCATTAAGCAATCCCATTTTGAATGCCTCCACAACGGTGGCAATATCTAAATTAGCGATCTCCAAGGATTCTCAACTAAACTTAGTGATGTAATCTCTTAATGATTCATCATGTCCCTGGGTTATTCTATATAGATCACTAGTTAATCGTTCAAAGGTTCTACTACATGAAAACTGGTTATTGAAGAAATTAACTAGATGAGAAAATGAAGTAATTAAGTAAGGAGGAAGACTTAGCAGCCATTTGAGTGTTGATTCAGTGAGTGTAGACCCGAAGCCCTTGCAAAGACAGGCCTCCTTTAACCTTTTTGGAATGGGGTTGATCTCCATCCTTTCCCGGTATTCTGCCACATGCTCCTCTGGATCAGTCGTACCATCGTACAGCTTCATGTTGGGGGTTTGAAAGCGTTTTGGTATCTCAGCATTGCAGATAGGAGGTGAAAAATGAGACACCCTGTGACATTCATCTGGTATCTCAGGAATGGGCTTAACCACTCTTGGGACGCTGGATATCATATCCTTAAGCTTTTGGAGTTCCCGTGCCATAGCCTGATTAATACCTGTATCCTGCATGGAACCATAGTTAGTGCCAAAAGATGTATTGAAATTGTTACCTCCTGACTGGTTTGGGGCCGGTATCCCGGAAGTATATCCAAAAGTAGGCACTTCAGGTACAACAGTTGGACAGGCAATAATCTGCATAGGAATGAAGTCTCCTATATTGTAACATCCGTCAAAAAACGGATTTACCAGACCCGCTCCGCTTATCAACCGAACAGTCAGTCAAATTTTTGGTTGCGAATTAAATGCCCAAAATAATTTTAAACGATCCGTAATCAATTATTATGCAGGGATATGTATTTAGTTTTTGGAAATCTGTCAAAAATAGCAAAATAAAAATGTTTTAATCATGCCGGGTTTCGAACTCGGGTCTGTACCGGGTCAAACCAAAGACTTATCTCTCAGCCAACAACCGCTCCGCCACTTTGTTTTCTGGTGAATAAAGGAATCACTTAATTCAAATATTGAAGTTCCGAAATCAATTTCTGTATTTTGCGCCCAAAATAACAGTCGTCGGAAATCCCGACGATTTCGCCGTTTATTTACGTTATCGCTCAATATAACCGAAGTCTTAACTATTACGACGGTTATAACCGACGTCTGAACCGCGACATCAGCCATAACCGCCGGAGTACGGTTGACTTCGAATTAAGACCGAATTTAGACCCCATTCAATCCCAATACTACCCTATAAATACAACCTCAACTCGCCAGAAGTCTTTCACACTCAAATCGCACCCTTTCTCGGCGAAAAATCACTCGCCGGAAGTATTTGATACATCGCCGGAAAACCGTATCATCAACCTTCGAGCTTACTGAACCCCCTAAACTTTCACCGAAGTCACCCACAACCTTTGCAAGCCTTCGGAAGACTCTCTGCTACAAGTTACTTGTCGCCGGAAAAAGTTTTCTTTCGCCGGAGTTCTACCGGAAAACAGAGTAAAACCAGTCGGTACTTTTTACTCCTAATTCCTTTCCTTTTTACTTTTATCTCGTCTGTAATTGACCGTTAAACGCTAAAAGAGCATGAATTAACTTTTCGAACCAGTCTGTCGTCACTTCCGGTTAAAACCGGTGAAGAAGACGAAGTTCAGTAATGGTTAAGTATAATTTAAATCAAGATAATTACCGGGTTAGACACACAGTCCAGCGGTGGACTGTGTGCACTTTTAAAGCTAAGGTCACGAGTTCGAGTATTGTCCCTCACACGCCGCTTTGATAAAAATCCTTTTTTTTCGCAAAACTGAACCGGAGTGTTTTCGGTATATGTTAAGTATATTGATATCTGAGTTTATAATCAAGTGTGACACACAGTCCAGCGGTGGAGTGTGTGTCCGCTAACCCACAGGTCCCGGGTTCGAGACCTGTGGAGCGCACCGATTCTGGAGATTTAATTCATTTTTAATAATAAAGGATTTCTGTTAAATCTAATTAATATATATATATAATTAAAATCGGGTATATAACGGGTTAGACACGTAGCTCAGTTGGTAGAGCTGCGTGCACGCGTACGGGAGGTCTCGGGTTCGAGCCTCACCGAGCGCACAACAATATGCCTATTAACCGGTCAACGCTGGTCAAGTCAACGGGTCAAAGTTACTGTAGCAAAAATAAAAAATATTTTTTATTATTTTTATTTAATTATTTTAATTAAAAATCAATTATAAATACTTAAAAATAACATTTTTAAGGTTAGAAAATAGCCTCAAACTCACAAAAATACACCCAACAATTCTACTAAAATAGATTGATAAAACCCGTTTACTTACCAAACCATTATGCGATTTATCTAGGATTAATTTCACTCGTGGTTAACACCATTTCGCGTGCATTCAACCTCATCAACCGAACGCACCCAATGTGAGTGAATTCTTACAAACTCCCCTTTTTATTCATGTTTTGGGGTGTATCATGTGTCGCTTAAATTAATTCTCTTATGCAAATTCGTGCCATACCATTATATGAACTAAATTAGAATGTAACTATTGTTTGGTTGTGATGTATTACATATTGTCAAAGTCGTATGCAAATTATTTAGGCCCATCAGTTCCTCGTGGGAGACGAGAACAACGCGTGCCTCAAAACTCATACATTAGGCCCATCAGTTCCTCGTGGGAGACGAGAACAACGCGTGCCTCAAAACTCATACATTAGGCCCATCAGTTCCTCGTGGGAGACGAAACAACGCGTGCCTCAAAACTCATTCATTAAGGCCCATCAGTTCGTAAGAACAACGCGTGCCTCAAAACTCATTCATTAGGCCCATCAGTTCGTGGAACAACGCGTGCCTCAAAACTCATTCATTAGGCCCATCAGTTCCTCGTGAGAGACGAGTCGAACATCGCGTGCCTCAAAACAATCATTTGGTATATGTGAGTTTAATGTTCAATATTATGTGTTGTGTGAATAAATTTACATCTACATTTACTCATATGTGGTATGCACATTATTTATAATCAATTGGATAAACTTGTTCAAATGTTTTTCCATAGGATTCACTCGCCAACATTATGTTGATCCAAAACCTTTTTACACATGATACAGGTGAACAGGTTGAAGCAAGGAAAACATAGGATATGCCTTAGAAGAGAACCAAGAAGCTTAGACAGATAGTTAGAATATGGTGTATCATTTATTTCTATTAAGTTGTATTAATGAATATGAAACATATAATAAATGTCATGAGCTTTGATGATAACCCAATTATGCCCCGATCACCTTTTCCGCTGCGGGTCGGGGTGTGACAGATTGGTATCAGAGCCATGACTATAGGGATATAGGATAGGTTATTAGACCCTTAGAGCCTATACTATAGTCTGCCTAAATTTTAACTTGATTAGGTGGTTACATACAAACTTGTGATATTTATTTGTTTCATATTTGTTTACATTTCAGTCAAACATACATGCTCATATACATATTCATTATACATATATACATATTCATTATACATATATCGATGTTCATGTATTCAATTTATTTTCATACTCTCAATATCCAAAGATTTTGTGCAATTTTTAATTCTCATCAAAGTAAGTTCTGCGACGGGCATGTAGTAACTGGAAGGGTACAAGTACCGGTAGTCGGAACGTCCTGTCTAGGTTGGCATTCGTATAAATCCAAAATAACGGACCAGTTTGCCTACCTGGGGACTAACGATGAGAGTACGACGGACCTATTAGGCCAAAGCATGCCACACCAAACGTCGTTCGAACTAACCTCACTTTGAGATGTCACCGTGTCCATGCCTAGACACATTCCGAATATCACACGCTGTATACATATTTCTCGATTTTCTCCGGGTTTTGTGTACGCAACCAGGCAGAAACCGTGCGAACCATATGAAAAACCGGTATTCATGGGGGCCCACATGATTACACAGGTAAAGTATGGCGGCATGACGGGCCTAACAGCGAGCAAAGCCCAAGACATCCTATGGATGTAGTAGATTTATTTTCTATATTTACTTTATGAACGTTCAATCCCAAACACGACCCACGATCCCAAAGGCATCCAACTCATACTCTTGGCATGTATTCCTTGTAGATGTCTTCTAACCTCGCCCGTAGGAAGATGAGAGCAGAAAAAGCCCGTGAACGCATGGCTACCCAAATCGCTCAGCAAATGGCGACCGTAATACCCAACATCGTAGTTCAAGTTCAACAAGCCCTTACCGCTAATTCCGTTAACCCAACCCAACAAGAGGATCAAAACACTATCAACCTTTCAGTCACTAAATGCACCTACAAACATTTCAAATCCTGCGATCCTCCAAAATACGAAGGAACTGAAGGTGTCACCGCTCTTCTCCTTTGGTTCGAAGAAATGGAGAACACTTTTCTAAATTGCGATTGCCCCGATGATCGCAAAGTGCGTTATGCTACCGGTCGTTTACTTGGAACAGCACTCACATGGTGGAATACAGAAAAGACCAAACGAGGTGTTGAAGAAACTATGACCTTGACTTGGGAAGAGTTGAAGGGAATCATGACAAGACGGTTTTGCCCAAGAAGTGAAATCAAGAAATTGGAGGATGAGTTCCATGCTTTGAAACAAAAGGAAGGCGACCACACCACATACAACAAGAGATTCCTTGAGCTAAATCAAATGGTTCCCAACTTGTTCACTCCCCTCTACCGTTTGATCGAGCACTACATTCGTGGTCTTCCATCAAAGATTCAAGACCCTGTAATAAGCACCTCGCCTGCAACTTTGGAAGCAGCAATGGAGCTAGCAACCGCGCTCACCGAGAACCGAATCCGGAACAAAGATTTCAAAGAGGAGAAGAAGAAGGATAAAGCATCAACGGAAACCTCAAACCCCACCCGAACCGAATCCTCTACACCACCTACATCTAAGAGAAAGCGTGATGGACAAGTCTTCGCCGTCACCCAACGCAAACAACCAGCTTCACAAGTTGTACCTCCTCAAACTATCCCAAACGCTCAAGTAGCACCCAACTCAACTTACCCAAATAAGAAACCTTACATTGGACCTCACCCTCAATGCAACACCTGTTTCTATCACCATCCAACTACTTCACCCTGTCGACTATGTGCGAATTGTGGACGCTACGGTCATTTGAGCAAAGTTTGCCGCACCGCTCAAAACCAAACCTCAACCCCTACTCAACCCATGACCCAAACATATCAACAACCTCAATACCCCATGAACCCATATGTTCGAGCTTGTTTCAATTGCGGCGACCCTACCCATTTTAGAAACACGTGTCCTCGTTTGGTTAATATCATAAACGCCCAAGCTCAAGCAAACCCAGTTAACCAAGCAAACCAAGCAAACCCAGCTCCACCACCAGCAAGAGGAGGAGTTTATAACATCAACGCCAATCCTGTTGAAGATGTTAACGGTCCAAACCAACCACTTAACTAGCCTTCTCTCACCAAGAATCAAGATTCAACTCTAATCACTTAGTTTTTATGTTTTTCTTTATGTTATCTCAATTTTCACGTATCTCAATTGGAATTTTATCCAAGAATTTTAATGCAAATTACTAGTTCAGTTGGTTTTATACTCATTGATTTAATATTCATATCATCATAATTCACGACATATCTCAGAAGTTGAGTTGTGTCTCACATGCAATACATTTCATTTTACTTTACATTTCAATACATGCAATACGCTCGGCTCCGTTTGATTGAGCCTTGAGCACACAGTTCAATTTACATTTCAATACATGCAATACGCTCGGCTCCGTTTGATTGAGCCTTGAGCACACAGATCAATTTACATTTCCAGTTCATGCAATACGTTCGGCTCCGTTTGATTGAGCCTTGAACGCACATACATTTTCATTATCAGTATCTTGTGGTTGTGGTGTTTGTTGTAGAGTCGCATAGAACTAATCATAACTGGCGGATGAAGTCAATGAAAATTTGACAAGAATATGGTGGATACGCCGCTGGTACTTCCTATATATAAGTATTCTTGTCAAATGATCGGAGGCATTATCAGGCAGTTATGAGAGGTTCCATGCATAGGCTGTTTGTTGTGATTAAGTTATTCATTTTCAATACATGCAATAAGCTCGGCTCCGTTTGATTGAGCCTTGAGCACACAGACAATTCCATTCTCAATACATGCAATAAGCTCGGCTCCGTTTGATTGAGCCTTGAGCACACAGACAATTTCATTCTCAATACATACAATACGATCGGCTCCGTTTGATTGAGCCTTGATCGCACAGATATATATCATTTCAGTATTTTTATGTTTGTTGTATTGGTTGTAGAGTTATAGGACTAATCATAATTCACTGATAAAACCAATG
The DNA here is from genome assembly GCA_947069175.1 of Scalesia atractyloides. Taxonomy (NCBI): domain Eukaryota; kingdom Viridiplantae; phylum Streptophyta; class Magnoliopsida; order Asterales; family Asteraceae; genus Scalesia; species Scalesia atractyloides. Next base: position 59,308,351 of record CAMTDV010000014.1, read on the forward strand.
AAAATTTGACAAGAATATGGTGGATACGCCGCTGGTACTTCCTATATATAAGTATTCTTGTCAAAGGATCAGAGGCGTTATCAGGCGGTTATGAGAAGTTCCATGTAGGATTTACTATTGCCTTGGTTGAAATTGTGTTACATTTATATCATCTCACTATTTAAAGAAATTGGATTGTGATCCATTTCTATATAGACTAACCTCTCCATCATAACAAACGAGAGAGGAACCATCACCATTCAAACATATATGCTATCGGAATGTGGATACAATTGTTAGTTGTTGTGTTTATTTGTGTAGATTGTAGAATTTCTGCCTTAGGATACAACCCTAAGCATATTCAAACTTTTATGTGTGATATCATTTTAGCGAATCATTCCTGTTTAACAATACTTATACAGTAGGCAACAAAAAGCGATTCCTGTATTAGGATACTTAACCTTTACAAGGAACGTTACCGCCTCAAACAAAAACTTAAACCCTTATTTCTTCTAAGTATGTAACTGTCAAAACTAAATACCATCATTCTTTTAGTCAATTATATCCCTGTTTAAATTTCGGGACGAAATTTCTAAAAGCAGGGGATACTGTAACATCCGTCAAAAAACGGATTTACCAGACCCGCTCCGCTTATCAACCGAACAGTCAGTCAAATTTTTGGTTGCGAATTAAATGCCCAAAATAATTTTAAACGATCCGTAATCAATTATTATGCAGGGATATGTATTTAGTTTTTGGAAATCTGTCAAAAATAGCAAAATAAAAATGTTTTAATCATGCCGGGTTTCGAACTCGGGTCTGTACCGGGTCAAACCAAAGACTTATCTCTCAGCCAACAACCGCTCCGCCACTTTGTTTTCTGGTGAATAAAGGAATCACTTAATTCAAATATTGAAGTTCCGAAATCAGTTTCTGTATTTTGCGCCCAAAATAACAGTCGTCGGAAATCCCGACGATTTCGCCGTTTATTTACGTTATCGCTCAATATAACCGAAGTCTTAACTATTACGACGGTTATAACCGACGTCTGAACCGCGACATCAGCCATAACCGCCGGAGTACGGTTGACTTCGAATTAAGACCGAATTTAGACCCCATTCAATCCCAATACTACCCTATAAATACAACCTCAACTCGCCAGAAGTCTTTCACACTCAAATCGCACCCTTTCTCGGCGAAAAATCACTCGCCGGAAGTATTTGATACATCGCCGGAAAACCGTATCATCAACCTTCGAGCTTACTGAACCCCCTAAACTTTCACCGAAGTCACCCACAACCTTTGCAAGCCTTCGGAAGACTCTCTGCTACAAGTTACTTGTCGCCGGAAAAAGTTTTCTTTCGCCGGAGTTCTACCGGAAAACAGAGTAAAACCAGTCGGTACTTTTTACTCCTAATTCCTTTCCTTTTTACTTTTATCTCGTCTGTAATTGACCGTTAAACGCTAAAAGAGCATGAATTAACTTTTCGAACCAGTCTGTCGTCACTTCCGGTTAAAACCGGTGAAGAAGACGAAGTTCAGTAATGGTTAAGTATAATTTAAATCAAGATAATTACCGGGTTAGACACACAGTCCAGCGGTGGACTGTGTGCACTTTTAAAGCTAAGGTCACGAGTTCGAGTATTGTCCCTCACACGCCGCTTTGATAAAAATCCTTTTTTTTCGCAAAACTGAACCGGAGTGTTTTCGGTATATGTTAAGTATATTGATATCTGAGTTTATAATCAAGTGTGACACACAGTCCAGCGGTGGAGTGTGTGTCCGCTAACCCACAGGTCCCGGGTTCGAGACCTGTGGAGCGCACCGATTCTGGAGATTTAATTCATTTTTAATAATAAAGGATTTCTGTTAAATCTAATTAATATATATATATAATTAAAATCGGGTATATAACGGGTTAGACACGTAGCTCAGTTGGTAGAGCTGCGTGCACGCGTACGGGAGGTCTCGGGTTCGAGCCTCACCGAGCGCACAACAATATGCCTATTAACCGGTCAACGCTGGTCAAGTCAACGGGTCAAAGTTACTGTAGCAAAAATAAAAAATATTTTTTATTATTTTTATTTAATTATTTTAATTAAAAATCAATTATAAATACTTAAAAATAACATTTTTAAGGTTAGAAAATAGCCTCAAACTCACAAAAATACACCCAACAATTCTACTAAAATAGATTGATAAAACCCGTTTACTTACCAAACCATTATGCGATTTATCTAGGATTAATTTCACTCGTGGTTAACACCATTTCGCGTGCATTCAACCTCATCAACCGAACGCACCCAATGTGAGTGAATTCTTACAAACTCCCCTTTTTATTCATGTTTTGGGGTGTATCATGTGTCGCTTAAATTAATTCTCTTATGCAAATTCGTGCCATACCATTATATGAACTAAATTAGAATGTAACTATTGTTTGGTTGTGATGTATTACATATTGTCAAAGTCGTATGCAAATTATTTAGGCCCATCAGTTCCTCGTGGGAGACGAGAACAACGCGTGCCTCAAAACTCATACATTAGGCCCATCAGTTCCTCGTGGGAGACGAGAACAACGCGTGCCTCAAAACTCATACATTAGGCCCATCAGTTCCTCGTGGGAGACGAGAACAACGCGTGCCTCAAAACTCATTCATTAAGGCCCATCAGTTCGTAAGAACAACGCGTGCCTCAAAACTCATTCATTAGGCCCATCAGTTCGTGGAACAACGCGTGCCTCAAAACTCATTCATTAGGCCCATCAGTTCCTCGTGAGAGACGAGTCGAACATCGCGTGCCTCAAAACAATCATTTGGTATATGTGAGTTTAATGTTCAATATTATGTGTTGTGTGAATAAATTTACATCTACATTTACTCATATGTGGTATGCACATTATTTATAATCAATTGGATAAACTTGTTCAAATGTTTTTCCATAGGATTCACTCGCCAACATTATGTTGATCCAAAACCTTTTTACACATGATACAGGTGAACAGGTTGAAGCAAGGAAAACATAGGATATGCCTTAGAAGAGAACCAAGAAGCTTAGACAGATAGTTAGAATATGGTGTATCATTTATTTCTATTAAGTTGTATTAATGAATATGAAACATATAATAAATGTCATGAGCTTTGATGATAACCCAATTATGCCCCGATCACCTTTTCCGCTGCGGGTCGGGGTGTGACATATATGAACTTCATAGTTCCTGGATGGTTGGCTCCCTATGGATCCTTGATCCTGAAACAAGTTGGATCCTTGAACTTGAGATGAGGATCCTTGACGTGGTGCATAGAATCCTCTAGACTGGTATATCTCTTGCGATCCTCCAAGTTCATAGAAGGATCCTTGAGGTTCCGTGATCCCTAGTGATCCTCGCTGAAGGATAGATGATCCTTGATGCTGGAAGCCGGATCCCTGAATTTGAGATGAGGATCCTTGAGCCTGTGTCATCGCCAGTGATCCCTGCTGGTAATTGGAGGATCCTTGCATTTGAACACCGGATCCCCTGGAATGCTGGATTGTTGATGCTGGATAAGTGAAATCCAATGATCTGGGCATCAGTGGAGAGTGATCCTCCACCAATCTCTTCTGCTTCTCGATTTCATCAATCTCCCTGAGGATCCTTTGGTTGGTTTTGTCCTGCTGCTTCATGTAGTTCTTCATCTGCGAAATCAAAGTAGAAACATCATTGTTAGTAGTAGTAGACACAGAAACAGTGGAGTTTTTCGATCCTGTGTAAACAGGAGTAGTTTTCTTTTGAGGATTCTCAACACTCTTCTGGTATGCAGGAGGAATGGGAGGTAGTGATGTACTAGTTTGAGATGAGGTAACCGCCAGCATGGCACTTGAAGCAGATTTTCCATAAGAAGCCATGTAGTTGAAAAGAATAGATGAAAATGAATGAAATGAATAATAATATTAGAATTGAAGCACCGATTGCCCCACAGATGGCGCCAAACTGTTTTGGTCAAAAATCTGATCAAGGATAATGTAACCGAACTTTGAATGTGAGGTTTAGTGCTTGAATTATGAACAATAGAATGAACAAGTTAGGAATGTAATCAAAGATGAACACATAGATTTATACGAGGAAAAAGCTCTTGTTCTTTAGAAGATCTCCGGCATAAAAAACCTCGGGTGACAGAAACTACCGATCACCAACTATATTGAACTAAAAAGATTACAACTTTAGAAATATTGAGCTTGTTTACAATGAAAACTAGAGTATGATGAATGTGATATTCCAGAGAATGTATGCGAGTGTGTGTTCAATTAGAATTCGTGTGTCTATCAAGCTCAATATCCCACTAAATATCTAGCTAATCCTAACGAACTAACTATCCGAAATTTCAGCCATGCATCCACGTTCTCCACCAACGGTCATGACTCTCTTTGCACGTGCCATAATTAGCATATTCCTCCGATATTCCCGTGTTGACTCAGCTTACTTCACATAATACCTACAAACGTAAACTAATTACACAAGGAACAATTGTTAGAAAAACATAGACTTAGATAAGGATCCTAAATCCTCAGACTTCCTGCGCCATTCGCTATGGATCCGTAATCCAGGCTCAATCTCAGGACGGATGATCCTTAGTATAAAATCCATGCCACAACAGTCGATACATTTGGTTTGTTGTTGTGGGTGGGTGGTGCCAACTCTCCTGTAATATGAGAGCTCCTCCTCCTTCCTCCAGTTACTTTCTTCATCAAAGTTGACATAGAAAATAACCATCTCCGTTGAGTTTGATTTCAAGAATTAAATTCTCATAATTGATTGTTGTAGGTTATTCTTCTAGACCATTCCGCAATAAAGCATCGATCTTCAGAGTTACATCGACGATGATGACATACTGACTTCTGACATTCTTCGGTTGATGATTTGGCAGTTTCTTGGCAAAAAGAAGAATGGTTCTTAAATTCCCTGAATCAGTTCGCTCTAATACCATGTTTGGCATGGTAAAAGAGAAGTGTTTTGGCAGACAAGTCAATATCGAAATAGAAAAAGAAATTGAATGTAATTTGTTTAATATTCATTAGCAAATGATAAGCCTATATTTATACATAATTTTAAATAACCTAATACAGTTAATTCCCATCACATTGAATTTATCGATCACAAATTATTTCCTTGATTACCTTTAATTTGATTGTCTTGACTACAACTGTGATTATAGTCGCGTTGCAGTTGTCATGTGGTAGTTGTCATTCTTCAACAAATTCCTCCTTTCGATCTCTATTAAATTAATTATTTCTATATCTTTTTCTTCAACTCGCATAATTTGAATAGTGAGACCTTGAATATAAGGAATGAGAAGTCTTTCTCACCCCAAATTATAATGATTAAGTTTAGATGAGGAATTAGATGCGGGTATTCACAACGATACAGGTGACAAATTATGTAGATTGGATGGCTAATGTTTTAGTTGGAGTAAACTGACTGAGCTTAGGGGAATGTTCATTTGAGAAGAAAAAGAAGAAAGGACATAATAGTAAAATATTAAATAGTTTATAACTTCTCTCGTTAATTATGTTATCTCTCATTAATAAAGCAAAAACATTTTATCCTATACATTTCAAAATTTATCCTACATATGTCTTACACTTACCGGAATTTACCCTACGCATATCTAAATTTACCCTATAAATTTCAAATTTTATCGGACAACTAAAATTTATCCTACACATGTCGAAAATTGTCATTCACCATAAATTATTTTATCTTGAAAGAGTATGTTAAAAAATGAGTTACAAGTTTAATTAATTAGTTAATTAATGACAATTATAGATTTACTCATATACCCTTTTTCATAAAATTAAATGCATATATTAAATGAAGTAATTGAAGAATTTCTATTGGTTTAAAAGTTATTCTTTTATTCTTACAAATTTTTTCTTCTCATTTGAACCCTCTACTAACATACTATTTGTCCTAATTCCTTTAATATAAATTTAAAATAAACATGTGAGTAATATTTTATTATACCCGTGTTTATAGTGTTCGATCAGTATTTATTAAAACTGTAGTTTGAATCATTAACCACAATTTTATAAAATAAGGCATTTTGGTATACTTTAACTCATCTTAACTCCACCTAAATGTCACATCAACCTTTTTTTCTCCATTTCATTTTACCTCACTCTAAGGGAGGACGAGGCGCCTCCGTTGTGAGCCACCACTATGCGTGGTGGTGCGTGGAACACGATCGTCGCTCGGGTTTCTAACGCGTGTTGATTCAAACGCGTTATCCACAACGCGTTTTGAATTCAAAATTTCGAACGATGCTTGCTTTTTGACCGTTGATGATGATTGTTGATGATGATGTTTTTTTATAAAAAATAACCCATCACTAGTGATAGGCACCCTAGTAAATCCATCACTAGTGATGGAATTTGGCTCGATGACGTGGCATATGGTGATGGGATGTTGTGAGCGATGAGTTATTGGTGAGTGATGGACGTCCCTACCCCCTAAGGAAATGGTTTAATCCCTTTTACTTCATCTAACACTATTTTTAGTGGTTTTTTAGTTTAAAAAATAAAAGAATAATTAATTCAGTCTCTTAACATATGGTTAACATGTTAACATACAACCCATTTAATGCCCATAACACAAAGAGAAAGTGGTTTACAATCTCGGTTAACATGCCATGTCATTTATCACTGTTAACATCATAAATATTAGAGTAGACTCCATGGCTAACAAATCAAAGTGACTAGATTGATTGGGGAGGCCATGCCTGCAAAAAGGTCTGCTTGGCTAATTGTTCATGTATTTTTTTTTCAATCTTGTTAGTTTTAATTGTTTTAAAACGATAAAGGTGGTTAATTGATATAAAACATAGACATAATTGCATGTTTTAAGTGCTTGATTTAAACGGCTACATTCATATATTAAACTTGCCTATTTAAATATTACATAGTCAAAACTTACCAAACCATCTTACTTCATCTATACGCTATACATATATCATTTCTGTTGATTAAGATATGGTCAAAATTGAAATTGTGTCCTCCACTATAGCATAGTGGTTGTTCCCATCTCGGTGAAGGCTTGGCCTGGGGTTTTACCCAGGGTCGAGTCCAAGGGGGGCGCAGTTTTACCTATTCCACGCTTTCTAGCGGTGGTCGAGTAGTCGGCCTTTAAACATAGCTCCGAAAGCGTGAGTTTACACGTGGAAAGCAGTTAGCCGTTCAAAAAAAATATGGTCAAAATTCAAAAGTTACTTTGATCATGCTTAACCCAACAATTCCCAGACATAATTATTATCTTTTACATATATTAGTTATAATTTAGATAAACAAACAGACAACGACCAAAGTCATATGATGTAAGTTTAGTCCTAAGTTGCACTCACATCACACAACAACTTGAATCATAACATGATTGGCTTTTCAAATTTTATGGTTACTTTTTCAAAAGCTAAAGGCAAAAGTAAATGGTAACTTCATGTTGTTTTAGTTAAGCATATGTTAACAAAAATAGAGATAATTACAAATCTATACCGGGGTCTCTAGCCCTTGTATCTAACTTTTAAGTTGTAAAGGCTATAGGTGGATTCCTTTCTTTTTTTTCTTAGAAAAACATGTGTTGGACCTTATAGTTATAGTTGTAACTATTAGAATTTTTTTAATTATAATCGCTATTATAAAGTTTTGATTCCACCACTAATTTTGTAAATATGACAACTTTCCGACTTTTGCATGCTTCTTTTTTTCGTTATTTTGGAAGACCTAAAACAATGTAAATTAGAAGGATGAAAACAATTGTCCGTCTATGCTATATTATAATACATATGAGAACAAAATGTAATTTAATATAATTTTAAAACTTTGAGTAATACAAATTCTAATAACATATGGGATAATCCTTTTGTTAGAAATTTGGTGAAAATAGCATTTTTCACAAATATAGGAAATGGGTATTTCCTAATTTTGGACGATAAATAAATATTATAAACTGAATTTTATATAGATATTATTTCCGGGTTTGTGTTCTATGTTGGAAGAGTTTCGCAAACGAACTAAACCACGTCCAAAACGGAGCTAAGATGAATGAGATATCGATGCTCAAAGTTTGGTGTTTGAAACATTGAATGCTGAAATAAATGGGAAAGTAGCATCTTGTCCCACATAGGAGGAGTGATGAAACTTAAATGGGTATTTAAGTGGGAACACTCCTTCCTTATTGTTTCATGGAAGCACAAACTAAGTGTACTCGCGAAGGTGCGGAGCACCCTAACTCGCACTCGCACTCGCACACGCCCGCGCGCGAGGCGTGGGCGAGCCGCGAGCCGCTTGAGAGCCGCCTTTGTATTTTTTACCGCGCGCGTGGCTTAGCAAAGGCTGCAAGGACCAGGTGGCGCAGACCCTAGAAGGCAACGTGGCAAAGGGGTGCGCAGGTACACAGGTAGTGGCGCATGGTGCAGGCAGTCCAGGTTGCCCCACAGATGCCTGACGTGCGCGCGCACAACACACCAAAGTGAACCAGTATGGCGTGACCAGATGGGTTCCGTGGTGACGTGGCGCGCGCGCAAGGGCTTGCGCACCAGTAGGCTCGCGCAAGGAAGTGAGCCATACTCGCGCACGCGCAATAGGACTGTGGAGCAAGGATGCGCGCGCAAGGACTTGCGCACCAGTAGGCTCGCGCAAGGATGTGAGCCACATTGGCGCGCGCACCAGCAGGCTAGCGTATAAAGGCGCGCGCGCGACCTGCTGCTTCCAGAGTTAATGACAGATCAGTTACACTTCAACAGTTGAAACAGACGAGTCAAGGGTCTTGACAAGGAATGTAACTGACGAATTAAAGTGCATTAAAGACGTTTAATGCAATTTAATTCGTTGAGTTAAATCTTTTTGACTGTTTCAACCCAGATGCAGTGTAAATACAGCATCACCTCAACACCAGAAGACACCCCTTGAACACCATCGAATTCTCTACAGAAATTTTCTTCTTCTCCTTTCTTGCAGCAACGTACACCTTCAGGTTGTTGTCATCTCCGGCAGTGCAACTGCTTGGGCTGTTGTATCCTGGAAACAAACGAGTTCTCCTGGGAGACTCGAAATTTGTTTTAAGGGACACGTGTCTAACACGATCCTCATCAAGAACTTACTTTTCTGTTTGAATTTTGTTCTTGTATTTCGATTATTTATGTTGTAAAAGTATTGTAATTTACAGCTTTATTTATTTCTGTATTGTAGTTCGAATTTATAAAAGTTTTTATTTATTTTATGCGAACGGGTTCCTACACCTTTAATACATATTGTTGTCTTTTAAACCAACTACACCAATAGTTTTAAATGGCTATAACTTTTATATGTGTAAAGGGTTTTTACATATTTCCCATTCCTGAGATCTCTTATTACATAATTACCCAATCCACAAAATCATTTACATATTTCCCCCTTTTCTTGTAAAGTTACTCATTTACCCTTATCTTTTTTAATTCCTTCTTGAAATCAATCAATACACACAGAGTAGATCAGTTAACGAAACCGTCGACCTGCTCTGGTTTCCTTTGACATTGATTCGCCGGAAACAACCTAGTTCGCCGGCACATCTGGTTTGACAGCGAGGTTTGTGGTTCGACGGCTAGGTTTGCGGTTCTGCTTTAGTTTTGACGGCAACAACTACAGTTGTTTAAATATGTAGGGATTTTTTACATATTCTATCATAAAGAAATGGGCTTATGTATCTCAAAAGTCATCATGCTTTTAGGTTGTATGTTCCTGCATGCATAGTTGTGGTTTTTCTCTTGGCTACTTGAAAGAGTTTTCCTTGGTGTGAATAAAATGTTTCATCTTGCTGGCCAAAAAAAATAAAAATAAAAGTCACCATGCTTTTTAGTTCTCGAATGAAGAAATATGCAGGGTTTTTTCAGTAGTGAACATGCTTTTAATAACATCTCAAAATTCAAAAACTCCATTGACAATGATGATATTTTGATGCAGTGATATTGCAGGTTTGAATTAATTAAGTGGTTTGAACTTTGACAATGATGATATTTTGATGCAGGGATGTTGGGGGTTTAAATTAATTGGTTTGAACTAGTTTTGGTATTTAATTTCATGTTGCTTATATATTGCTTTGTTTTGGTTTAATTACATTAAGTTGATTCGTGCTGAAAGTCGAAAATACGTAATTGATGATATGATAAAAAGAGAAATACATAAATATTCATTTGATAAGTTTATTAAGGGTAAAATAGTAATTCAATAAAGTAATTTTAATGAAAATGATAAATATGTAATATATATGGTTTAGGAAGGGAAAATATGTAACTGATTTTATGGGTTGGGTAAATATGTAATAAAGGATCTTAATAGGGGGGAATATATAAAAATCCCTGATATTTTTTTATTAAAGGGTTTTTTAATTTAAAAAAATTATTACATGATTACCGGTGTTTGTATTCACTAACACATTGTTCGGGCACCCCTTTGGTTTGTTTAAATGTACATTTAAGACTTCAAACTCATATTCATTACACATATCATAAGTTTGTTTGTATACTAGCTTTATTCTCTTGAATTCACTATTTCACTTATTTATTATTAAGAGGGGCGTATTTTGCGACCTCTACGCTAGTAACTGTTGAGCCATTAAGAGATATGATTAGGTAAGAAACTCTGAATTAGTAAGAGGGCCGACTTGGCTCGGTCTAATTGGTTGGTGGTGGTAGGTAGAGGAGGTGGTGCGTGAGTGGCCGGTTGAGGGTTATGAAGTGAATGGATACAAGGGTTAAATTTTCATTCAATATCATTTTAAAACTTAATAAGTAAGAGACTTACTGACTGATTCAGATGTATGATATCAATGAATCAAACACACTTAATGGTGACTATTGCTGATATAGTTGTAAGGTTATCAATATTAATATATACAGCTCACAATATTTTACTTGTAACTAAGGAGCATTAAGATACAATGATTTTAAGTATTTTCTAAAATCGAAGCTTTTTTGTCAAGGCTTTTTTTAAGGATTTTTATGAATGTGTATATTGTCAATCTTTTAACTATACATATATGTATATATGGGGAGGATCAAATGAGAAGAAAACTATTAAAAGAATAAAAAGAAGAAATGGCATATTGGTAAAATATTAATTCATTTATAACTCATCTCATTAATTTTTCTCTTTTTAATTAATTAGTCAACTAATCATTAATTATCCTATATATAATCTACAAAACCTACACATATCAAAATTCTCCTACATATATCCTACACATTATAGAATTTTATCCTACACACGTTGAAATTTATTCTACACACCTCGAAATATATCCTACACAACTCATAATTTATCCTACACACCTAATAATTTATTCTACTTTTAAATTAATTTGTTTTTTTAATTTGAAAAAAATATATATATTTTGAAAAGGAGTTACAAATTTAATTTACTTAGTTATTAAAGAGGAAGAATACAATTTAATGATCTATGTAAGTTTACCAATATACCCTTATATTAAAATTAAATGCCAATAATAAATGAAGTTAAATAAAGCATTTTTATTGGTTGAATTTCTTCTTTTTTATTCTTACAAAAAGTTTTTTCTCATTATATATATATTTAAATTGAAAATTAAGTATTGTACATCTATGATTGAGGTGAATGATTTAATTTTAGTTTTAGGATTTACCATTAGTATTTAGGGTTTAGTTTTTAGTATTTAGCATAGTATTTAAGGTTTAACTTTAAGGTTTAGCATTAGGGTTTAACTTTAGGAGTTTAGAGTTTAACTTTAGGGTTTAGGAGTTTTTAGGTTTTAGCATAGGGTTTTGCCTTAGGGTTTAAGGTTTAGATTTATGGTTTAGCTTTATGGTTTAGTGTTTTTGGTTATTGTTCGACGAGCCAGTCCCAATGCTGCTGGGATGAGCTCAATCAGCGTTCATTTGACCCAGTTTTCTACACTTCTTAGGTTAAGGATATATATTTTTCATAATATATGCATATATAGAGTTTAAAAGTTGTCTATATAGATATATACATATGTGTATAATTCAAAACTGAAAATATAATATGGGTGGGAGTTGGCTATAAAGTCCATTTTCCTACAAAGTGTAAAAAGTCATAAAACACCATAATGTTAACAATAAAACACACTAAAACCCACAAATAACAAAGTGAAGATTACAAAAACATTATATTTGTGAGTTTTGTATTGTGTCTTGGATGACAAGCTCTTTGATTATCGAATGACTAGCATTAGTGTGTTTTATGTTGACTATCATGTTGTGTTTTATATTCATAGTTCTACGATGGTGTGTTTGAAGTTTTTATAGACTGTTAGGGTTTGAAAAATGTGTTTTAGTGACTTCATTTTGTTATTTGTAGGTTTTGAGTGTGATTTATGGCCGAAATTGTGGTGTTTATGAATTTGTACACTTTGTAGTAAAAATAGACTTTGTAGCCGAACCCCACCCGTATATGTGTGGAAAAAAACATCTTAAAAACGTGTGATTAAATATAAAAAAATAAAAAATTGGAGCAAATGTGTGGTCTCGATTGCTTCTCAAGTTTCTTAAATGCGATGCTCTTCTCTTCGAATCCATACCCTATATATAGGGTTAGGATCGTGTTAGAAACACTAGGCTAATTGAAAAACTTGAAAATATTTTGTACCACACATTTCTCTAAACTCTTTCAATAATTCCCTTACACTCTTTTTTTTCTATAATTTCATATTAACCATTGACTTGAAAAATGTAAGGTCAAGATCCTTTCTTATCCTACATAGATAAAATCAACTTTTTATTTGATCCTACCAAGGGAAATGATCCACTAAAAAGTGAGTTTCGCTTAAGTAGCCTTAGAAAGATTATAGAGATAACATGTGACACTCCTTATAGGTAGGATGTGAGGGTATTTTAGTCCTAAAATACAAACTATCATCCTTTGTTTTATGAAAATAAAACGTAAAAAACTTAACACAAAAAATGTAGTACAGAAAAATTTAGCACAAAAATTCAGTAAAAAAAATCAAGTACAAAAAATTCAACACAACTCAGCACAAAATTGTAGCTAAAAAATCTATCATAAAAATATAATAAAACATAAAAATCTAAGGCATTTTTCGGGTTTATTTAGCATATTTTATATTGCAATTTGTTGCTCAAATTAAAGATAAAAAGATACTTGATTTTATGGTGCAATTTTTTTTAAAAAAATAATATCGTATGAAAAATTATGAACGTTTAAGAAATAGGGGGGATATGCACGTTGAAAGAGAAAGTCCATAAATAAGCTATTACAAAAGTACCCTTACACTCATATTTTTTCTTACATTTTCATATTAACCATTTATTTGAAAAATAAAAGGTCAAAATTCATTCTTATCCTACTCAGGCAAAATCAACTTTTTATTTGATCTTACTCATATATATATATATATATATATATATATATATATATATATATAGTGTGTGTGTGTAAGGTTCATTGCGGAACATTAAAAACGTGGGAAACGGGAGAACACTTTTAAAAATTCAACTTAACATGTTAAAACCAAGTATTTTTTTCGGCATTTTTTCTTCTAAATACATTTAGAAGCATTTTTATTAAAAAAATCAAAAAACTAAAAATATGAAAATGTATATAGTCAATTATTTAATACTTTTTGTTTTTGATTTTTTAATTAAAAATGCTACTACATGTATTTATAAGGAAAAGCGCAGAAAATATTTTTTTAAATTGATTTTTAACACGTTAAGTTGAATTTTTAAGAGTGTACCATGGTTCGTGTTTCCTAATGAAATCTCCCCTATATATATATACACACACACGTATATGGAGAGGATCATGAGAAAACTATTTAAATGTGAGAAAAATAAAAAAACCCACTAAAAACCACTAAAAAGAAATACGAGAGGACTTTAATGAAAGTGGGGCAAAATTGGAAAAACAAATATATCACAATTTTTTTATATCTTTCGTTAGAGTAAATTCGATTATATTTTTGCGATATAAAAAAAGATGTAACATGTCGTCTATTTTTCAATACTAATATTATAGTAGTGCACATGTGCAACATAACATGTAATTTAGCCTTAAGGTTTAGATTTTGAGTTTAGTTTAGCTTTTAGGTTTAGGTATTTTAGGGTTTTAGGTATTTTAGGGGTTTAGGTTTTATTTATTTCTATTTTTTTAGGGGTGGGGGTAGGGTTGGGAGGTTTAGGGTTTTTTTAGAAGGGGGGGGGGTTAGGTTTTTGGGTGTGGGGTGAGGGTTTAGATTTTCGTAATGTTACATATATGTAGTAATAACTAGTAGTATTGAAAAAAGTATGACACCTTAAAAAAATTTATGTCATAAAAATATACTCGAATAAACTCGAATGAAAGATACAAAATTTTGTTATCTTTTGGTTCTATTTAAAAAAGATAACTTATGAAAAAATGAGAAATGTTTAAAAAAATTATATATTTTTTTTTCAATTTAGCTCTCCTTCATTAAAGTCTCTCCATATTTTTAGTGGTTTTAATAAAGTTATATATATATATATATATATATATATATATAAAGAGAGAGAGGGGGGTGATAGGGTTCAAAAGTGAACAATAATGTTTTTTGAACAAAATGAACAAATTTTGTCTATTGAGTTAGAAGATCGTGAGATTTATAACAATGACAATTTTCTAATTATTTATGTTTAAAAAATAAATGAAAAGGGTATAAAGGTAAATTACTAACTAATTCTCTTTCCAATTAAATAATTAATTACATTCTCTCTCTTCATTTCTCTCACCAATTAACTAATTTATTAATTTAAAAATATATACAATTACTATTTAGCCAAACTATTTTATACACAAACGTATATCCGTTTTATAAACATACGCACACATATAAGTTAAAAAATTTTATTCCTCCTTGGCTTCTTGCTCTCCTCTTTTGTTTTTTCCTTTGGGTTACAGAGGTCATGCAAATGAGCCAACGTTGAAGAAAGGCGGTGTTCCTCTTCCATACAAACTTCTTATTCACGCTATTATTCACGCTTTCAGTCACAGGAAAGCAGGGTTAGACAATATTCAGGATTACATGGCTTGTATGGTGAGAACGTTAGTGCTCAACAAGAAGTTCAACTATTCGAAAGTGATTCTCAAGTTTATGTCGAAGAATATGGGAAATGATAGACTGCTGATGTATCCGAGGTTTGTTCAGATGCTGATAGATGATAAGTTTCAGAACATTGCTAAAGATCTGAAAGATATTCTTTATCTGAGCCACATGGATGAAACAACTTTGAAGAAGCTCAAGATATATCAGAAACAAGATTCTGCTCCTATTGCAAAACCTGTGATTGGTGCTATCATCAAAGCTGATTATATCTCACCACCTGAAAATAAGTGGAGGAAGGATGGTAGTGGAGACGATAAAGACGAAGTTGAGTTGCTAAAGACGTTTAAGGAGAAAAGAGGAGATTGCTATATCAAAAGGGTTGTTGTTGTTGAGAAGCCGTAACGTAAAAGGGCGTCAAAGAAAGTGGAAACCATGTTGATAGATGAGCCTGATGAAAATCCTCAGAATGTTGAAGGTTCAGGCGCTGCAGTTAATTTTGATAGCCAAGAAGTTGAAACTGGTACAGCAGGTGGAGAACATGATAATGTTATTTCAGCGACTTCTGATAAAGATGATGAATCTTCGGAAGACTCTGCTGACATTAGACAGAGAAAAGCAGAGAAAGAAAAAGAAGAAGAACGTCTGAAAAAGCGCGGTGAAGA
Source organism: Scalesia atractyloides (assembly GCA_947069175.1). Taxonomy (NCBI): domain Eukaryota; kingdom Viridiplantae; phylum Streptophyta; class Magnoliopsida; order Asterales; family Asteraceae; genus Scalesia; species Scalesia atractyloides. Next base: position 59,324,068 of record CAMTDV010000014.1, read on the forward strand.
TCTGTATGAACCGGGTTCTGATGAGGTTTCTGATGAAGATAGACCAAAGAAGAAATCAAAGCGCTCTAAATCAAAGGCTGGAGATTCAAAGAAAACTACGGGTTCTCCTAGTACTCGTGGAAAGAAAAAGCCTCAAAGTCGCAGATATCTGAGCCAGAAAAGTAAGAAAGGAGCTACACAAGAACCTCCTGTTTCTGATTTGCAAGATATTCCGATTGTTGAAGATCAAGTTCCACCGACGACTGCAACACAAGAAACACCGATTGTTATTGAAGTACCGGTTCAGAGTACACCTCAATCAACACCAAAGTCTGCTACAAAGGGTACTCCTAAAGCAACTCTTCCAAGATCAAAGCAGTCTACTCCACATAGTGCTAGAGCTAAAGAGTTTAAAGATGCTTTCGGCGATATTCCAGATAATATTGCTCATCCTGTCAAAGCTGAAGATCTTTCGAATTGGTTTGAAGATACGCCAATTGATGTGTTAGAAAAAAGAATCAAAACTCTGGAAGATAAACTCAAACAGAATGAAGTCGAGAAAAAAGATCTGGAAAGCAAAGTAAAACAGAGCATGGTTGAGAAAGAAATTCTGCAAGATAAAGTCAAATTTCTTGAAGATGACAAAGGGTATATGAAAGCGATGGTTGACAGTCTGAGTGCTGCGAATGAACAATTGGAGAAAGAGATTGCTGAGCTTAGATCTGAATGAGATCAGAATGATAGAAGGTTTGCCAGGCTACAGAAAGTTTTAACTAACAGCTTGGGCATTTATTTCAAAGCAGAATATGAAAGACTTGATATTCAAGAAGCCAAAGACAAAGCTACAAAAGAATTGGCAGAACAAGGAAAGGGCAAAGGAATTGTTGATAGTATTCCTAAACCGACAGAGAAGTCTGTGATAGAAAAGATTGTTGAAACAGAAAAAGCTCCGGAATCAGAGATCGTTCCTGAAGATGTTTCTGTTGTTGAATCTCAGGAAGCAGAAAAGCATGATGAATCGATCAAAACGTCTGAGTTAGAGAAAGACAACGATGAGGAAGATGATGATAAAGACGACGACCCTGCAGGTGATGATACGAAAGATGATTCAGATCACAATGATGGCGATGATGATCAGGGTGGAGTTGGTCTAAAGATTGATTATGCTAAGGTTCACACTGATTTTGATTTTGAATCTTTGATAAACGATGATGTAAACATAGAGGATGATCAGAGTAAGGGGGAGTATACAGAGCAAACATGGCCTAAAGATGATGATGTGTCTGACGCAATAGTTGCTATGCCTGTTGCTGCTGTTCATGAAAAACCTTTGATGATTATGTTGGACCCGAGTATTGAAGAGGGGGAATTCGTTCACAACTACACAAAGGAAGAATTGGCCAAACTGTTCGAAGTTGATGTTGATTCGTTTGAATTTGATTTTGAAGAAAAGTTGGTGAATATAAAAATGTTTGAACCAAAGGAATATGTTTACAAGCGAGTATCAGAAGCAGATGATTATGATCGTGTTATCTTTGAAGAGTCTTCTGATGATGAAGTTGAAAAGTATACTGGTATCAATACTGACAGTTTTCCTACGATTGAAGAAATCATGAGTCAGATTGATGTGAATTTGTTAAAGCAAAAGATTGACGAAGTGGTGAAAGAAGGCAATATCCCTAAACGTTACACTAAAGAACAGATTGTTGAAGCGAAGAAGTCGTGGTTTAAAGAAATGCCTAAAGAAAGAAAGTTCAAGCGACCACTGGCGTTCTTTACTCGTGATAAAGATAAATCTCTTGGTGATATTCTGAGTTGGGGATGGATTAGAGAACTTGACATTTATGCTATAAAGAGAGAGTTCGGAGTTCAATACTTCAGACATCTTGCTGATATAAAGACGTTACCATTTTGGGATGTTAAAGAGTTAGTGCAGATGAGAAACATCAGTCTTCAGATGAAATTTAACGAACAACGGCTAAGCAAAACATATGTTTTGAGTTATGGAAGCCGTTTATTCCGAAACACAGAATCAATATTGATAAGAAGACAGGTGCTAAAGATGTTACGTTGGTGATGAAAAGGCCAAGGGCTATGAAGAACATGCCACTAAAACCAATTGAACAAGATTTTCATCCTTATTTCTTGTGGTGGCAAACGGATCCTGAAACAAGTGAAGCAGTGATTGTGTTACGGGCTGACGAAACATGGGATATGACAAAATAAAAAGATCCGGAATGCATTGAACGTAGAAGGATTTAGGGGTTATGGCAAACGATGCGTATATTAGACCCGATGTGGTTAGTTAATAATTCAAGAGAAGATGTGAAATGTTTGTTCTTCAACAAGATCTGTTTCGATAAACATGAAGAAGTCCAAGCAAAACAATAGCAAGGTGTGATAAATGTATGCTATGCACATGGTATTAACTCTGGTCATATGTGGGAATCAAGATGGAGAGAGTTAGAAAGGGAAGAGTTCTTGAAAGAGGAAAAGCGTCTAGAGAAGATACATGAAAGGGGTAGAGAGGCAAGGCTTAGAAGATTTCAGATCATGAAGTGGGCACCTCCTACTGACCAAACGCCTATTCCTAAGCAAGAAAGAAGACGAAAGCCGTACAAGAACTTCTTTGGAAGAGGTTGAAGATTGAAGACTGATCAAGACTGCGACAATATCCAAGGGGGAGTTTGTTGATACATGATGTCTATTGTCTAGGTCTTGGATCGAGTATGTATGATTAGGGCTTGAAAATGTTAGATTTGAGATATTTATGTTTGTAAAGACACAAGTTCGGCCGAACTTGTGTGAAGGCAGAACAAGTTTGCCCGAACTTGTTCTAGCCAAGCACAGTTCGAGCGAACTTGGTGCTCTCTATATATGCGTCTTGGGTCTTTCACATTTGTAACTTTGCATTCTCGACGGCGAAGCTCTGTCTGTTTGGATTCTCGATGTAATATGATTTTGGACTAATAAACAGACACTTTAAACAGTAAATCTTGTGTATTCGGTTAACAATTCACGTAATTTCCGCTTACGATGACTTTAGATACAAATTAGGTTCCTAAGCAGTGAAGGAGCGATCCTAAGCAGCTACAGCCTCATCGTTTCTGAAATGATTCTGTCTGACCACCACCGACGACATTCAACATGCCTTATCTGTTTTCTGTGGAGGCGTACATGGACACACAAGCGACTAGAGGTAACAGTATGTTCATGATTAGTGTAGTTACTTGATAATTACCATACTTGAACATGATACTTATTGAAATTGAACATTTTATAGGTGGAATTTTAGAACGGTGCGCTAAACCACTTCGTGGTGCACTTGAATGGGGTTCTGAGGTTCTTGAACAACCTGAACCTGGAACTCCGATTTGAACATGGTCGGGCAGATAAGAGTGAAGACAGTGTTGGAAATCAAGCATTCTTCAATATAATCAAACAATGGATTTAACAAGAAAAACTCTTTGATTAAAATTGAAGGTACATTAACCCTAAACATATAATCTTTATTTATACTAAACAACCCCCTTGAAGAACAAGTAATATACTCCTATAAGGAAACCAATAAAACTAACATAAATCCTAAATCTTCTTACTAAAATAAACTAAACCATTATTTAGCATCCTCCAAATTTTGAGTATGACAAGATTATCTCAATAATCACCGCCTAATCTTGTCAAACATTTTTCATCCATTAGAGTTGGTATATTGTCTTCATATCGGGCAAGGATGGCTTCCTCCTTTTTCTCCCACTTTGGACACTCCGATATATAATGGTCGAGCTCGTTGCACTTGTAACACCTGACGTGGTTTCAGTCCCGTAGTACTCAACCATCTACTTGATCTCTCTCGGAGCCCTAACCTCTACCTCATCCTCATCCTCATCCAAGATCCTCTCGATTTGAGTTCCCACAACCACAATGCTCACATATTTGTTGTTTTTCCTTTGCTTTTTTATCTGATTTGTGAACAAAAGTTGGTTCAAATTTTTGGATTGAGTCTCCTCCTCATCCTTGATCCTTTCTTCATAAGCACTAAGCAGACCCATAATATCATCATAGTTGATGGTTTTCAAGTCCACCACATTTTCTATTAAATCCACCATATGAATGAATCGCGTCGGTAATCCGTTGAGGAACTTGTTGACTAACTTGGTATCTTTCTTTAATCGAGGCAAAGGAGGCGGCTCGAGAGGCATACTCGGACAACTTATTAGCAAACTCGTCTATGGTACTTTGATCCTTCATCTTCAGATTTTCAAACTCTACCTTAATGTGTGAATTCTTGCCTCTCTGATCCGATCTGAACCCAAATGGTGGGTCTTTAGAATATCCCACATCTACTTTGCTATTTTGTGATTTCCAACTTGCAAAATCTTCTCTTTGTGTATAGCTTGAAACATGGGAGCTATTGCAATATTATTCTTCTTGGCATCCACACCTGTACCCAGTTCGATTTGCTCCCACACCCTGTGAAATTTGAAAATTACCCTCATCCTCATAGCCCACATCGTGTAGTTTGTTGAGATAACACCAGACATTAAAGAGCCATATTGTTGTTCTCCTTAATGGTAATTATGCCTGATTACCTAGTTGAGCCATACTTGCTTGAGATTCGAAAACAACGGATGCAAAATCCTCCTTTGACTAAATCAACAAACCTGACCCTTTTGTTTTTCAAAATTCACTAAAGGACAAAATTTTTGTTACACGTTTTCTTTTATTGAGATGGAAAAAAACCTTTTCTTTATCTTTGTGGTTGCGACTCCCAGAGAAAAGAAATACGATATTTTTTTTATTGTTCTTGACTGCCACATAGATCTTTATTTCCAAATAACAAACAACCTTCGACCAATTGTCGTGGATTTGTCAAATGCATCGCTACCTGATACCAATTATCAAAAACCAGGCCTTCTTCAATATAATCAACTAATGGATTTAACAAGAAAAACTCTTTGATTAAAATTAAAGGTACATGAACCCTAAACATATAATTCATATTTATACTAAACAACCCCCTTAGAGAACATGTAACCCTACTCCTATAAGGGAAACAACTAAAATAAAATAAAACTAATATAAATCCTCAATCTTCCGAATAAAATAAACTAAACCATTATTTAGCATCCTCCAACTTTTGAGTATGATCAGATTAGTCCTTACAGATAGGATCAAGTAGGATGGAAGATTTCGCATGATCACGATGCCTAATTATGTTAACACAAGTATTTTTTTATCATCTAGGTCTCTTTTATATCATAGTTTTTAGTTGGTCATTTGATTGATCAATTTGGTATACATAATATATGTTTTTTATTATGTTGATCATGTTTCTAGATTGAGTAGTTAGTATATTTGTAATGCAAGTTTCAAATTAGTATAGTTGTAGTGTAGTTAGTATTGTTGCAATGCAAGTTCAAATCCTTATATTTGCAATGCAAGTTCGGATTAGTAGTTTGGTTAGTTAGTTTTGCAATGCAAGTTCAGATTAGTTGGTGTAGTTAGTTAGTATTTTTGCAATGTAGTTAGTTGGTATTATGGATGCAACTTAAGATTAGTCATAACAACTTGGGTGATACAAAAGCCTGTTGGATGTTAATCTAATAGAACAAGTGTGATGCAAACCTACTAGTATAGTTTGTTGATATCGGAGGGGAAAACAATATCAAAAGGAAGAACAAAATAGAAAGCATAGGGACATGAATCACAATAAAGACATAACATAGGGATTCTAAAAAAAGGGTAATCGATCTTTTTAACACGATTCTAATAGAAAAGTGATATCAGCAAGTGGGAGGAACACGGAGTGTAGCGAAACGCAAACCATGAGAACTCCAATAGCAAGATTTTCAAATAGGAGACGCAAGTTAATCCCGCCACCATACATCAGGAATGCAAATTCTATTATACTCTTTATTTTAATTTGGCATCCGTGCGCTTATCTACAAGAGTTGTATTTAGAAGTTAATAAGAAAATGTCAATATCAATGTACGGTGTTTCTAAAAAAGCACAAATTACCATCTTCTACCGCTTTTAGTCGGAGTGTGACATAGGACTTCAAGCTGGAAGTGTATTTTTTTGTCAGATAATTTCATAAATTAATGATGTGTCTAGAACACTTTGTTTCCATGCATATGCATTCCAACTCTGAGCTATTGGTTTCTTAATCTTATACCACATCCATCGTGCCAAATCATCTTCAACTTCTACCCTCGCATTACTTTCAATGACATTAACATTCTATCCTGCTCAATAAATCTTTGATTTTAATATTATAAACTGTATAATAAGTTTATTTGACGCGCCATTACTTTTTTATGGCTAGAAAATTAGCACTTCAGAGCCATGTCACTTTTCATACCCTATCACATAGATAAGGAAATGGTTTCACATTCTATTTTTTGCCCTAAGACGATGTGTTGTGAAATAACTACAACCCGACTTTTCGGTCGTTAACTATTTTACCGTTTATTTCATATGAAATCACTTGTACTCTAAGATTCGATATAGAAAAGGGTTAATTATATTCTAAATACATTTTCATCACACTAAATTACTGCACTTTAGATGCTTGATACTCAAAACGCTCAACGCAACGCAAACGCTGTTATTTATGTTTTACACGTTTTATATGTCATATGTGTTTTGTATGTTTTATACTCACTCAAACGCTCACTCGCTCGCTTAACGCACTTTATTGCACGAATACGCAAAACAACGCTTAACGCCTCGCTAAAATGCTTAACGAACTTAAACTAACTAATACAAACGAAAACGCCAAACAAACTCCACTCGCACGAGACAAGTCTGCCTCGTACGAGGGACATGTGCATCGTACGAGGGACGTTCGACTCACATGAACGCTCCTTTTTGCTCCTTTCCTCCTCGCCTATAAGTACCATTCACTCCCACACACACTCCCCTTGTTGTCACTCGCACGAACCATCTGTTACCCGCTTTCCTCTGTTTTCCAAGTAAGAAACAATGCTTTTCACGCGAATCACAACGATTTCCATAACGATTTTCACGAGATTATCTCCGATTTCATCCAAACTTTTTTTTGTTTACGGAAACCTTCATTTATTTCATAAAAACTTCTGTTTTTACCACGGATTCACACTTAAACGAGTATATTTGGCTTAGCTTCGGCTTTCCAAGTTAGAAACCTTGTTGTTTCAGATTCACCGAGTGTTGATCCGAAGAATAGTGTTTTAAAACTCGATTTTAACACAAAAACGGACTAAACCGACCTATGTTTCGTTCACTAGATAGTGGGACGAAGCGGTGTCAAAAGCGTCTTGAAACGGACTCGAAATTACATCCGTTTTAGGTGAAAACAAAGTTCCGGTAGCACGAAAATGCAAGAACAGTCACTTGTGCAAACTGGATTGGCTCGCACGAACCAGCATTGGTTCGTACGACCCACTTTGAGTTCCCACGAGAGACTCACTCGCTCTAAAGACCTCTTCGGCTCTAGGTTCGATCAGTAGCTTAAGGCGGGAGGGATAAACACTCGATTTCCCGAAGAACGACGTAAAAACACTTGATTTTAGACACGAAACAGGTCAACTCGCACGAGCACAGCTCGTACGAGACATGGCTTGCACGAGGGTGATGCCTTGTACGAAGCATGTTGCCTCGTGCGAAGCACTGCTTCGTACAAACCACCTGTTCCCCGCACAACTTTTCGTTTTGACTGTTCAGCACTACGGTAGACTGATGCACTTTTCTTTCCACGCGCAGGCTGACCCAACGCTTTTTCCTCTCCATCTCGGTTGTGTTTACTGTCTAAGCACTCACTATGAGTATACGTGATCCCTTTTCGCTTTAATGCACTTCTGGGTATTACATACGTTCTCTATACTAAAACACATCACACAACGCTAAAACGCTTTAAATGCAAACCATTCTCGCATAACTCTACGTGAAACGCTAAACTGCTATGTGTTATGTTACGCTTGATTACTTGCACTACCACCCCGAACATAATAGAACCTATAGGTTGACCGGCCACCGTAGGTTTGGGGGTTGTTAAGGCATGCTCACTCTTTACTTTTTACGTACGTGGACACTTCGGTGGACCGTGACGCGCATCTCACCCACGGTCCGTTGGTTAGCTTGTTTCAGTGTTGATACATATATATGTTCACATGATTACGTTAGTACATGCTGATTTCATGAAACGCTTTATTACTATTATTTATGTTAAACCTGTGTACTCACCTTTACATGTTTGTATTGACTTTATTTTAACGTATGTGACAGGATGAGGATTCACTTGCTGGATATGGATTTGGGACCCTAGAAACTCGCCTAAATTTCGATATGTTTTGGTATGTTATTCGAATAATTGTACTTTAAATTTTGGAAACTTTTATGTATTCTGTTTTGGTGCCTATGAAATTGAAACTTAGTTAATTATTGTTGCTTAAATAGTTGTTATGGATTCTCTCGAGCAATCGCGTCGCTTAATGCCTCATCCCGATGTTTCCGCCATCGGTTGGGGTGTGACAGATTGGTATCAGAGCCATAACTATAGGAAATTAGGTAGAATTGCATGATTCAGTCTAGTCTATAGCATAAGCGCCCAAAACAGACCTTTCAATACGAATTGTCTCGATCCGTACGAGCAGCGCAGTTCGTGCAAATTGGTCAACTCGTACGAAGTGAGTCTCCTCGCACGAGGAGGGTCACCTCGTACGAATTGAACAACTCGCATGAAGTGAGTCAATTCGTACGAAGGGGATAGTTTGGTGAACGAATCATACGAATTTTACCTATTCTGCTTCTGGGTCTAGCTCTGTTACTTAACCTATACATGCTTTTCCTAAAGCTACCACAATAAACGCTCGAAAGCGCTCGTATATCACAAACGAGTGATTGTGTCGAGATTAGGTGTGAAAACCAAGAACTCTCGATAAGATCACTCACTCCACGTACTATTTGCTGCACGAGAATCTTTTGTTGAGTTAGGAATGATATCCACACCTCAACGGAAATCTCCCTTACTGTCCAGTGGAACTCCCGACTTGTTCGGAGAGAACAACCACCATTATGGAACGAAGTTGTTAAGTTAGAGGTGAAACCCGCATCTTAATAACTAATTCCACTCTTCGATTTTAAATCTCACTAAAGTCTTGATTATTTCGGTGACTAGGGACACGTAGTAACTGGAAGGATGATGTCGTTAGCCGCATCGTGGTGAGAGCACTTATCTATTAGGCCAAAACGCGTGCCCGAACTCAAAGAAATGATGTAATCACTTTGGGTAGTCGTTGTCTCAAAACCCAGGACACTCTATTGATTTTAAGCCTGCAATCGCCGATTTTACGCATCATCGAATTTTATTATGTTTATGTGCTTTAAATTTTGAGATTTTTACACATTATCAATTTCTCGTTTTGTCGCTTTCGCTTTACAAAAATATGCACAAATCGCACAGCTCCCGCAATCTAACGCTAATTAATCGCGAACAAACTAAACACGCAACTCCCTTACGCGCATGCCCTCATACGCTGTATTACTCACTTATATGATGCTATGCTACGCATATCTCGTACGCGCTACGCATGATTGAATAAAGGTGGATAGTCGACTGATGAGTTATGTAAAGTATGTGAATACGTGCAAAATATGTGCTTACCTGACTTATGTGATTATGTGCTTATGTGATTATGTTTTTATGTGACTATGTGATTTTATGTCTTATGCGAATAATAATAATAAAAATATATTGTAGAAAAAGCCAAACTTTCAAACCCAAAACCTGTTATAATCAAATCTCGTCCAATCTTTTCCTGTAGATGGCATCCATGGGATCTCACACTCGCGGAACTGTCCAACGAAACAACACCGACAAACGAATCGCCTCTCTCATGGCCAAGGTGATTCCTCAGATTGTCAATGAGATTCACGTTGTCAGCAGCAACTTCTCAGTTGATTCTAAGAACGATGCGCTGAAAACTCCGTTCAGCTTCAAGCATTTTCAGTGGATGTCTAGAGAACCTTAGCATTGTTAACGCCACCGGCGTATTTCAGTCAAGGGCACTTGACTGGTGGACTGTCGAGCGCAACAGGCGCGGAAAGGATCTTGAAAAGTTAGAGAACGAGTTCTGGAACATCAAGCAGATTGGTAGTGATAACGCAAGTCTTACCGCCCGATTCAAGCAGCTCAGCATCATCTGCCCAAGTCAGGTGGATACGACAGAGAAAGCTATCAAGAAGTACATCCGCGCTCTCCCAGACTATTAGCTGATTTTGTTCATGCATCAAAACCGACCACTATTGAAGAAGCTTATTAGCTCGCTGCAGAAATCAACGATAAGCGAGTCTTGGCTGGAACTTTCAAAGTCCCAACCAAGAGTGTTAGTCAAGCTACTGTTGAGCCAAGCACCAATACCGCACCATCTCAAGCCTCCAAGTTTAAGGTCGTAAGCGAAGAAACTCAAGCAAGAAGTGTGCAGTAGTCGCACCACCAAACTCCCAGTCTCACCAGATTGCTACTCCCAAAGCACCACCTGCTAAGTGTGCGTATACTGGAGTCCATCCTTTGTGCCTTAAGTGCACCTATCACCGTGTAGTTGGAGGCAACTGTCGCTTCTGTACCAACTGCAACTGTTATGGTCCTTTCACCGTCAGCTGTCGCACATGCCCTCGTCAGCAAGCTCCTCTAGCTATCGCAGCACCACCACCTCCACTCCACGCTACTCCCATCAACCAGGCCCCGCAAGCACCAGTCACTCATGCACGTGCTTGCTATACTTGTGGTGATCCAAGCCTCTTTAGAAATGTCTGCCCACACCGCATCGTGAAACAAGAGCAGCAACAGCCGCAGCCTCAACCACAGCCACCACAGTCGCAGCAGCAAGAACAACCAGCCTTCAACATCAACATTAAACAGGCTCAGAATGACAACAATGTTTTCAATTGTATGTTCCTTGTTAATGGTATTTATGCTTCTTGCTTATTTGATACTAGAGCCGATAACTATTTTGTATCATTTGAATTCGAAAAACTTTTAAAATATGAAAGCGCTAAACTCTCAAAGACCTTCGATGTCGAAGTCGCCATCGGAAGAACCATTACCGTCAATGCCGTTCTACGTGATTGTACTCTCGATCTCAACAATCACATCTTCGCAATCGATCTCATACCTATGCAATTAGGTAGTTTCGACGTCATAGTAGGCATAGATTTTCTCTGTGAAAATCGTGTTGAAGTAGTTTGTTACGATAAGATGATTCGCTTCCCGCTTTCAAACGGTGATCAACTGCATGTTTATGTTAAAGGACCCTCAAGAGAATTGAAGGTTATGTTGTGTATCCAAGCGAACAAGTACTGACGTAAAGAGTACCTCGCTTTCTTAGCCCATATTGTGGAGATGAAGAGTGAGAAGAAAACCGTAGAAGACGATCCTGTTGTTTGTGAATTTCCTAAAGTCTTTCCCGATGATTTACCTGGTTTACCCCCTCTCGCGATATCAAATTTCGCATTGATCTCGTTCCCGGCGCTACTCCTGTCGCGAAAGCTCCCTATCGCCTTGCACCATCCGAAATGCGCGAGCTATTTAGCCAACTTCAAGAGTTAATTGATAAAGTCTTTATACGCCCGAGCACGTCACCATGGGGCTCACCCGTTCTTTTTGTGAAAAAGAAGGATGGATCGTTCCGAATGTGCATCGATTATAGGGAACTTAACAAGCTTACTATCAAGAACAGCTACCAGTTTCCTCGAATTGACGATTTATTTGATCAACTTCAAGGTGCTACATGTTTCTCGAAGATCGATCTACGTTCCGGTTATCATCAGCTACGTATGCAAGAGCAAGACATTCCGAAAACGGCTTTTCGTACTCGCTATGGACATTATGAATTCGTGGTCATGCCTTTTGGTCTCACAAATGCGCCCGCGGTCTTCATGGACTTGATGATAGAGCGTTTCGTCATTGTGTTTATCGATGATACTCTTATCTACTCGAAGTCGAGAGCCGAACACACACGACATCTCCGTTTAGTTCTCGAACTTCTTCAAGGAAACCGTATTTACGCCAAGTTCTCCAAGTGTGACTTTTGGCTTAATGAGGTTCAATTCCTCGGTCACGTCGTCAATGACCAAGGAATTCACGTCAATCCCGAGATAGAAGCTGTGAAGAGTTGGATTACGCCGTAGACTCCATCTGAAATCCGTTCTTTTCTCGGATTGGCGGGTTATTACCGTCGATTCATCACAGACTTTTCAAAGATCGTTGTACCTCTTACCGCTTTAACTCACAAGGATAAACCTTTTGTTTGGGGTTCTGAACAAGAGGAAGCCTTTCAAACCCTAAAGCGTATGCTTTGAAACGCTCATGTACTCGCCCTCCCCGACGGAAACAACAATTTTTTCGTTTATTCCGATGCCTCTAACCTAGGTCTTGGTTGTGTCCTTATGCAACGAGACAAGGTTATCGCGTATGCATCTCGACAACTCAAAATCCACGAGAAGAACTACACTACCCACGATCTCGAACTCGGTGCAGTTGTTTTTGCATTAAAAATAGGCGACACTTCCTTTACGGTACAAAGTGTACGGTTCTCACCGACCATAAGAGCTTACAACATATCTTTAACCAGAAGGAACTGAACATGCGCCAATGCAGATGGGTTGAACTTCTCAATGACTATGATTGTGAGATACGCTACCACCCGGCAAAGCAAACGTCGTAGCCGATGCCCTTAGTCGACGAAGCTATATGCATAACATTCGTAACATTCGAGCCCAGAACAAACTCGAAACTCGAATTCGCGACGCTTAGCAGTGAAATGTGGGGAAATGAAATGTGGTGCCAAAACTCAACTTGTAAAGAAATAAAATGGTATCTATTACTATCTCGTATTTGGATCCCCAGTCGCAATAATCTCCGAGAGATATTGATGACTGAAGCTCACAAGTCTCAATACTCCATTCACCCCGATGCTGACAAGATGTACCAAGATCTCTGTTCTAGGTATTGGTGGCCGGTATGAAAAAGGATATTGCTCTGTATGTTTCAAAATGCTAAACTTGCTCGGAAGTTAAAGCGGAACATCAACGACCCTCTGATTTACTCGAACAACCCGAAATCTCGATGTGGAAATTAGAGAGTATAGCTATGGACTTTGTTACGAAACTACCCCACATGTTTTCTGGTCACGATAGCATTTGGGTTATCGTTGATCGTCTTACGAAGTCTGCTCATTTCATTCCGATACGAGAAGACTTTAAGGTTTAACGATTAGCACAAATTTATACGACGAAGTCATTGTCGACACGGGACGCCTCCTGACATCATCTCTGACTGCGACGATCGCTTTATCTCACGTCTCTAGGAAACATTCCAATCTGCTCTTGGTACTACTCTTAACCTCAGTACCACATTCCATCCCCAGACCGACGGTCAGACTGAGCGCACGATCCGCACCCTCGAAGACATGCTTCGATCATGTATCATAGATTTCGGTAGTAATTGGGATTCACATTTACCCTTAATAGAATTTTCGTACAATAACAGTTATCATACTAGTATACAAATGGCACCCTTTGAGGCACTATACGGTAGGAAATGCCGATTGCCCATCGTATGGCACGAGATCAGAGACGCACAGATCACCGATCTCGAGTTAATAGAAGAGACGACAGACAAAATCCTCCAGATTAGAGACAACCTCCTGAAAGCTCGAAGTCGTCAAAAGAGCTACGCCGATAAACGACGCATGCCCCTATAGTTCGAAGTTGGAGATCATGTTCTCTTGAAAGTTTCACCTTAGAAAGGAGTGATTCGGTTCAACAAGAAAGGGAAACTAGCGCCACGATACGTGGGTCCCTTTAAGATTCTGGAAAGGATTGGCAAAGTGGTCTACCGACTCGAATTACTGGTGGAACTCAGCAACGTACACCCGACTTTCCACGTCTCCAACCTCAGAAAGTGCCTAGCTGAAGAAAATCTTCATGTACCTCTCGTAGATTTGCAAATAAATGAGACTCTGCACTTCATGGAAAAGCCAGTAGAAATCAGGGACGTAGAGATTAAGAAACTTCGACGCAGGCGAATTCCCATTGTGAAAGTCAGATGGGAGGGCAAACGCGGCGCAGAGTTCACTTGGGAACTCGAGAGTGACATGAAAGCTAAATACCCACACCTCTTTGTTACGTCTAGTACTTAAATTTCGAGACAAAATTCCCTAAAGTAGGGTGACTGTAACAACCCGACTTTTCGGTCGTTAACTGTATTACTGTTTATTTCATATGAAATCACTTGTACTCTGAGATTCGATATAGAAAAGGGTTAATGATATTCTAAATACATTTTCATCACACTAAATTACTGCACTTTAGATGCTTGATACTCAAAACGCTCAACGCAACACAAACTCAAACGCGGTTATTTATGTTTTACATGTTTTATATGTCATATGTGCTTTATATGTTTTATACTCGCTCACTTGCTTGCTCGCTTAACGCGCTTTATCGCACTAATACGCAACGTAACGCTTAACGCCTTATTAAAATGCTTAACGCACTTAAACTAACTAATACAAATGAAAACACCAAACAAACTCCACTCGCACGAGACAAGTCTGCCTCGTACGAGGGATATCTGCCTCGTACGAGGGACACGTGCCTCGTACGAGTGATTTTTGACTCGCACGAACGCTCCTTTTTCCTCCTTTCCTCCTCGCCTATAAATACCATTCACTCCCACACGCACTCCCCTTGCTGTCACTCGCACGAACCATCTGTTACCCGCTTTCCTATGTTTTCCAAGTAAGAAACTACGCTTTTCACGCAAATCACAACGATTTCCACAACGATTTTCACGAGATTATCTTCGATTTCATCCAAACTTTTTTTCTGTTTACGAAAACCTTCATATTTTCATAAAACCTTCTGTTTTTACCACGGATTCACACTTAAACGAGTATATTGGCTTAGCTTCGGCTTTCCAAGTTAAAAACCTTGTTGTTTCAGACTCACCAAGTGTTGATCCAAAGAAAACTGTTTTAAAACTCGATTTTTACACAAAAACGGACTAAACCGGCATATGTTTGGTTCACTAGATAGTAGGGTAAAGAGGTGTCAAAACCGTCATGAAAAGGATTCGAAATTACATCCGTTTCAGGCGAAAACTCAGTTCCGAGTTCCCACGAGAGACTCACTCACTCTAAATACCTCTTCTGCTCTAGGTCAAGCAGTAGCTTAAGGCTGTTGGGATGAACACTCGATTTCCCGAAGAACGACGCAAAAGCACTCGATTTTTTACACGAAACAAGTCAACTCGCACGAGCACAACTCGCACAACATAACTCGTACGAGACATGGCTCGCACGAGGGTGATGCCTCGTACGACGCATGTTTCCTCGTGCGAAGCACTGCTTCGTACGAAGCATGCTTCGTACGAACCACCTGTTTCCCCGTACAACTTTCCTTTTCGACTGTTCAGCACTACAGAAGACTGATGCACTTCTGTTTCCACGCGCAGGCTGACACGACGCTTTTCCTGCTCCATCTCGCTCGTGTTTACTGTCTAAGCACTCACTGTGAGTATACTTGACCCCTTTTCGATTTAACGCACTTATGGGTGTTACCTTGGTTATAAAAAGCGAGAGGCTCACAATAGCAACGAGGTCTAAAACTGAGGCGCAAAGCGCAAAAGCGGCGGGCTTTTTCGTACCCGAGGCGCACATATTTAAAAAACATGTAATATCATTTAAAAGCCATATATAATAATAAAAGACATAAATACATATATTTAACATCAAAAACACCCATATAATATATATGAGTGTGTCATCAAACACCATGAGTAGGCGAGTAGCAACGAAGTCACAAACACAAGAAGTTATCAAAAGTTAGTAGTTTTCAAAAGAACATCACTAGTGATTCTAAAAGTTAATGAATAATAGATCTAGTAGCTCCCTTCACTACCTCACTATCCATCATCATCATCAATCATCACATCATCATCATCATCCGTCGATGCCAAGCACCTCGTCTTCTCCCACATCGTTGTCACTCTCACCGATATCTTCTTCAATATCTTCTTCAATATCTTCCATATCCTCATCAATCAAGTGATGTACTCCACGAGTACATGTTGGAGTAGGGGCCGTTGAAGAGCTACCAACATCTTTTCCCTTCGATCTAGTATAATACAAGGCTCCGATGCCCCACGAGCCTTTTCAACATCACCGTATGTTAGATCATGGCCCTCATGCACTTATTAACATCTCTTGCATTACTTTCCTCGTCATCCATGTAACCCATCACCCACTCATTACTTTCATCAGTCTCATCTAAAAGTATGGGATCCTTGGTGTCCTTTCGTTGATATCGACGCTTCAATGAACATTGTAATTAACATACACCAAATCATTTAGTCGGCTTTGTGCCAATCGGTTTCTCCTCTTTGTATGAAGCTGTTAAAATAAAAATGTTTAATTAAATAACGAAGTAACAAATAAAACTAATAGAATGATTGTTTAATTGATCGCTTACTTGTTGAAAGACACTTCAATTTCTCTCACAATCGGTAGCGCTACACGTCAAGCTAAGTATTCGGATAGCAAACTTTTGTAACTCCGAGTATCACCACCAAATGCATTCCACCAATCCGCTATTAACGAGTCAAATGTTAATCCAAGTCATTAACAGCCTCAAAACAACCAATTTTTTTCTGTTTACAGCATTAAAACAACCATTTTTTTGTTGTTTGCAGCCTCAAAACAGCTACTTTTTGCTGTCAACAGCCTTAAAACGACCATTTTTGTTGTTAACAGCCTCAAAACAGCTATTTTTTGTTGTTAACAGCCTCAAAACAACTTTTTTTTTGTTGTTAACAACTTCAAAACAGTACCTAAAACTTAAAGGTTTTATATTTTTACCTGGTGATCCCATAGCCCTTTGTCTTATAGCCATTCTATAACCAAATAGACCCTCGACATGTTGATATTTATCCAATTGTATACTGATTTTGTCTTGAATGCTTGTATCCGGATTCAATCTTGCAATGCATTTCACAACCCCCCCCCCCCCCCCCCCCCCCCCATGATCTCTCCCTTTTATGCCTTCTCTTCATTCGCATAGTAATATTCGGGGTTTAGAAAATATCTTGTAGCATGTAAAGGTTTACAAAGTTGGCATTCCCACCTTTTGTCTATGATCTTAATCGCTTTAGCATATTGGACCACGCCTCGCCTTGATGGTATCCTTAGCCCTTTGCAGTGCCTCGTATATGTATCCCATGGCCGGATTTTTATCTCCATCAACAAGTCTAAGGACCTTAACAAGAGGTCCCGTCAACTTCATGGGACACACCATATTTCTCCAAAACTTTTCTTTGATATGAATAGAGTAAACTCTTTTCCCACCAACTTCCTTTCCCCATTTGCTATCCCGAAACTTAGAAGAGACCATCATCTTCTGCAAATTATGCTTTTGCTTGTGCATTTGGGGATAGTGATAAACGATGTTGCAAAACGAGTAACCGAGGGTCGATGCAAATTATGTGAATTGGTGAACCTTCTCATCATGTTCACAAGACCAACGTGGTTATATATATATGCATTCACAAACATTGCTGATTTTAACATCTCTTTAATCTTTTTAATCTTCCCAATGTCCTCCAACATCAAATCAAGACAGTGTGCAGCACAAGGTGTCCAATATAAATTAGGCTTTGAAGCTTCCAAGTATTTACCTACAAGTATGCGTATAACATAGTAAATTAGTAATGTATTATATACTAAATTACTATTACTAATAAAATAATATACATACCCGCCTTTACATAATTTGCAGCATTATCCGTTACGACTTGCACCACGTTTGCTTATCCTACCTCATCCACCATTTTTCAACCATTTTAGTCAAGGTGTGGGCATCCTTTACAATCTCTGACACACACGTTTGCTTATCCTACCTCATCCACCATTTTTCAACCATTTTAGTCAAGGTGTGGGCATCCTTTACAATCTCTGACACATCAACCGACTTTATAAACACGGACCCTTTAGGGGAATTAAATAGAAAGTTCACAATATCCTTTTGGACGGTGGAATCACGCCATCCATCGGATAAAATAGAACAACCCTTGCTCGCCCATTCTTTCTTGTGATTTTCAATCGTGGTTTGGTTTCCTCTACTTCCTTTCTAAGTAAAGGTACCCTCAATTCATACATTGTAGGTGGTTGAAATCCCGGACCAAATTGTGCAACCGCATCCAACATACTTTTAAAGCTATCATAAGTCGTCGCGTGGAAAGGAATACCCGCATCATAAAACCACCTTGCAATCTCTTGACAAGCATCACCCGGCAATTCCCTTTTACACATTTCGTTTATAGTTTGTTGCCTTCCTCCATTTCGGCCTTTGAGTAGGTTTTCGAGTTTGGGTTTGAAGTAGTTATTTATAAACAACTTTTCAGACACGTTTACTTGAACCGAACTACTTTTCCTCTTCACCTTAGTAACCATACATTCCTCCTCCTCCTCCTCTTCATCACTGCAATAAAAAAATCAACCATAGGATCAAACGCATTTTTACCCTTGGCTTTTTGCAACATAAAGTTTTTAATCTCTTCACAAACATGAGCGGGACACTTTTGACATCCGGTGACATTTCTAAACCCTCCAACTAAATGTTGTTTTAATCTATACACCCCTCCTGTAGTTGGTTTTGCACAAAAGGTGCAAAGCCACCAATTTTGTTATTGGGATCAACCTTGCCATATTTTCTACCCGGGCCACCCGTTTGAGTTCGCTGATGTACCAGCAGCCACACCATCATCAGCCTCCATTCCAACTCAGTTCACAAAACTAAAATAGTAACATAATAATACATCAGGAAGTATAAATTATTAAGAAACCATAACCTATCAACATTCAACATGCCAAGTTAATATTATTAACAAACTGAACTAGAAAAGAAGTAAACAAGTATGAACATTCACCTAAAAAGTAACTATAAATGAATATTTAACTAATATACTCAACATAATAAAAGAACTAAAGAAGTAAAAGTATGAATATCAAGTATCGAACAAAAAATAAGTAACGGGTATAAATTCTTAAAAAATCGAACAAAAAAGAAGTAAAATAAAACAAACTTATCGTGAAATTGAAGTGTGGAACAAGGATGAGACCAAAATTGACGACTAGAGATGATCGAGAGAGTGAGGGATTTGGGCGGGAGTTCATACGTCGCCAGTCATGAGCGAATTAGGGTAACAACAATTGTTCTGGCCGTTTTAATGAGGTTTAACTTTGTTACGGGCCATAAATGAGGGCTCAATGGTAAAAAAAAAGGGCCTTAATTAAAGGGGTATTGGTTACATGTTGGGCCCATAATCCATTTAAAATGTTTTTATACACTGTGCACCTATGGTACTAAAAGCTCACAAGCGACCGCTTCGTCGCCTCACATAAAAGCTCAAAAAGCGACCGCTTCTTGGAAAAATCGTGCTTTGACTCACATGAAGCGCTAAACCTTGCGCCTAGGCGCGCCTAGGGCCCGCTTTTTTAAACCAATGGTGTTACATACGTTCTCTATACTAAAACAATCACACAAAGCTAAAATGCTTTAAATGCAAACCGCTCTCGCATGACTCTACGTGAAATGCTGAACTGCTATGTGTTATCTTACGCTTGATTACTTGCACTACCACCCTTAACATGATAGCAGCTATAGGTTGACCCACCACCCGTAGGTTTGGGGGTTGTTAAGGCACGCTCACTCTTTACTTTTTACGTACGTGGACACTTCGGTGGACGCGTGACGCGCATCTCACTCGCGGTTCGTTGGTTAGCTTGTTTCGGTGTTGATACATATATATGTTCACATGATTACGTTAGTACATGCTAGTTACGCGAAACGCTTTATTACTATTATTTATGTTAAATCTGTGTACTCGCCTTTACATGTTTGTATTGACTTTATTTTAACGTATGTGACAGGATGAGGATTCACTTGCTGAAAATGGATTGAGGACCCTAGAAACTCGCCTAAATTTTGATATGTTTTGTTATGTTATTCGAATAATTGTACTTCAAATTTTGGATACTTGTAAGAATTCTGTTTTGGTGCCTACGAAACTGAAACTTAATTAATTATTATCGCTAGTTGTTATGGATTTCTCGAGCAATCGCGTCGCTTAGTGCCACATCCCGATGTTTCTGTCATCGGTTGGGTGTGACACTATCTCACTCAATAACTACCAAAAAATGTTGCCACCTCAAAGCCATGCAGGTAGAGGATAATAACTAAACCATCCAATAACAAGTTGTTGTGGTATAACTATAGTTTATCATTTTGCAATTATTATATTAATATATTCTCTTAGTTAAATACAATAAATTTAAAAATAAAAATACACAGTATTAAAATAAAATATATAATACTAAGTAAAATTTAAAATAGCATTAAGAAACTCTTAAGTAAAATTTACACTAAATTTAATAAAAAAATCAAAAAAGTTAAAAATAGAAAAAATCCACTACAAATAAACAAATGAGCCTTATCGAAACTTATGTTGTGGAGACGATTGTGAATTTGTTGTTTCTTTTGCTCCATAAAAAGTCGATTCTCCTTTGGTAGATGCGATAAGTCCTTTTTCAAGTAAAGCAAGATCAACTTCGATGAGTTGGTCTCCCCTAAACTCGAGCATTTGGTCAATTTTAGAGTCCAAACTCTCATATGTGATTTCCCTTTGGATTGACTGTAGACGATGTAGTAGTTCTTGAGGTCGATGGTTAGGATTGATTACACTTCGTTGCTTTTGTCTCTACCCATTGGACATGCTAGTGGTTTTGGTTTGTCAAACTTGTCATCGTCGAAGTCGCTAAGATTTATATGCGAATGAGCTTCTAATGAGGCTTGAGGGAAAGTCTGTTTAGTTAATGATGTAGTTTTTGAGCGTTTAGACTGTGTCAGCCTATCACCAAGACTAAATGCCACTTTGAAGATTTCAACGAAAATATCCCAAATCTTTTCCATTCCAAACGGGCCTTTGTATTGAGCTCTAAATTACATGTTAGTTTCAACCAAACGTCCACATTCATTTGTTCCACTTCCTCTAGATTGTAAATCCCATTTAAGTCGGTGATTCTAGTTTTCATAGTCGTCCATTTTCCTAATATTTTGTCCTTGCCATGATATTTTTCTCATTGCATTGTATTGCAGAATTTGTAACAAACCTTCTTCCAAAAAATTGTAGCCCTTTGACGTCTGATATTTTTATAAGATTATATATATATATATATATATATATATATATATATATATATATATATATATATATATAGGGGCATGATTTAGAAAAAAACGCTTATAAGTGTGAAAACGGTAAGAACGCCCCTCATCCGTTTGATCAAAACAATCTATGGATTAGATTGGGCTGTGACGTTTTCGTAAATACATCAACTTTATTATGTCGACGCGCTTCATTAAGTGTAAAGGGTCTTTTGATTGCTCTAATACAAAAAGCCAAACTCATATGTAAAATGCCATTAAAATCCTCGCCTTAAACTACAAGCCATACACATCAGTCCATTCCAGATGAAACGCCGTCTTTATCTAAAACGCCACTCATACAAAACACCAAACTTAATGATGAAACGCGTTGAAAGAAGCATAAAGTACAAAACGCCATATATGTTGCATGATTTGCTGGAACACATCTGAAAACACCATCAAATATTACTTTGTAGAATGGAATCCACGTGAGACGCCATAGATCTCGGAAGCTTGGAGAGGAGGTACTAATAATACGATTTTTTTGGAACTTTGTTTGAAACGAAATTATAACGCCATTTATTGAGGGGAACATAAACAATGACAATCGTGCCCCTGCATATCATTTAGCGCCCCATGCCACGTGTTCGACCAGGATCCGTTCTCACCGTTTTCACACTTCCAACCGTCTTCTCCTGATCTCGTTTATATATATTTATATTAATATATTATATATATATATATATATATATGGTGAGGTTAGGCTACAAAGTCCATTTTTCCTAGAAAGTGTACAAAGTCTTAAAACACTATGATTTTAGCCATAAAACACACTCAAAACCCACAAATAACATAGTGAAGATTACTAAAACACAATATCCAAACCCTATGGTCCATAAAAACATCAAACATACCATCGTAGAACTATGAATATAAAACATAATATGATAATCAACATAAAACACACTAATGTTAGTCATTCCATAATCAAAGCCTTATAATCCAAAAACAACATAAAAGCCACATTATGACGTTTTAGTAATCTTCACTTTGTTATTTATGGGTTTTGAGTTTGTTTTATGGTTGACGTCATGGTGTTTTATGACTTTTTACACTTTGTAGGAAAAATGGATTTTGTAGCGAACTCCCACCATATATATATATATATATATATAGGTAGAGGATCCTGTAAAAAAAGCGCCCAAAATGTGAGAATGGTAAGAAAGATCTAAACCATTAGATCTTAATCTAATGGTTGAGATCTTGATGGCAATCTTGTAAATAGTATAACAATTAAAATAATTAATTTTCTAGATTAAGGGTATAAGAGTAAAATTAACATTTTTAATTTTAGAAAGTCACATGCAATCCACATGCAAGTTCCCCTTTTATTTTTTAAACGCCAATAATTTTTTACGCGTAACTCGTTTTTTTTAAAATTACACCATAATAACGAGTGTTTTCTAATCTTTAATATGAGTACCATATTACTATACTTATATACAGGAAAAAAATTACGTTCAATCGAATGTTTCTGTTAATGGTTTTTTGTTTCAGTTCATGGTGTTATATATTTATTGAAAAGTGTTATATACTTATTGAATGGTGTTATATTTGTGTTGAATGGTGTTATAATAATTATTGAATGGTGTTATATATGCGCTGAATGGTTGTTGCAGTGTTATTCGTAGTGTTTTTATAGAGATCTTTAAAATGGTGTTATATACTTATTGAATGGTGTTATATACTTATTGAAGGGTGTTATATAATTATTGAATGGTGTTATATACGTGCTGAATGATGTTTGTAGTGTTATTCGCTATTCCTATAAATTAGGGCGGCGGTTTATGGAAGGTTTTGAATTAATTAAATCAATGATAAAATTACTTGATTACCCTTTTCAATTAATTTAGATCTAATGGCTGAGATTCTTTCTTATCTTTCTCACACTTTTGGTCTTTTTTTTACAATATAATATATATATATATATATATATATATATATATATAGAAGGATCTATTAAGAACCACCCTTTATTGCGAGAACCACGACAATGTGAACACAATCAAAAAATACCTAAAAACATCTAAAAAACATAAAAGTTTTTTTTTGTTTTTAACAAAAAAACGTTAATTTCGCCACCAAATTTTTTTTTCTGACGAAAATTAGCGATTTTTTGTTAAAAAAATTTTGTATGTTTTTTAGTTTTTTTTAGGTTTTTTTTTTGGCTGGGGGGGGGGGGGGGGGGGGGGGGGGTTAGCTTTATGGTTTAGTTTTTTAGTATTTAGCTTCGGTGTGGGGTTTAGGTTTTTATTTTGGGGGAAGGGGTTAGGTTTTTTTAGGTTTTGAGTGGTGATGTAGTTGGTTACTTTTTTGTTCACATTGGTTCTCACAATAAAGGTGGTTCTCGCATGAACCTTACCATATATATATATATATATAGGGTTCTAGAGTGAATACTAGGTTGAGAGTGAACTGTGTGAACTAATCTGGACCATTGGATTACATCATCTAGAGATTTTTAAACAATGGCAAGATTTTAATTATAATTTTGTAACTTCCTTTAAAATAATAAAGAGAAGGGCATTTGCGTCTTTTGTAAATTGCATTTATTAAAAAATATAATCAAAATCCCTAAAATCTCGCTAGTTTCCGTATATACAAGATACACAGCTGTTAGTGTATACACATGTGTACAGTCTCGCTAGTATCATTTTATACAAGATACGCAGATGTTAGTTTATACACATGTATACAGTCTTGCTAACTATCAGTTTATATAAGATACTTAGTTGTGAGTTTATACACATGTCTACAGTCTCATTAACTATCAGTTTATACAAGATACGCAATTGTTAGTTTATACATATGGGTACAGACTTTTATACATTTGTGTATTATATTCAGAAATGGTTACATATATGTATATTAACAACATATAGTATATTATGCATGCACACGAAAATTATGAAATTAATGAAAACGAAACTAGTCACATGTATGCAAAAATAAATAACTTCATCACATATTAAAAAAAAGTTAATGCCCAAAAATAATTACAACTTCAATCTCAGAGAAAATTTTCAATATTTATTGAAAATTATAAAAAGTTAAAAACAATATATTGAGATATTTATATATACAGATAATATAAAAATATTCAAGTTAAAATTAAAACAAAATATATAGATAAAGAAATGATGGAGAAATTATTGAAAAGAAGAGAGAGGGAGAGAGTTAATAGATGAGAAAATTAAGGGATTTTAATTATGTACTTAGCTAATGTCAATCTTACCCTTTTAATCAAAAAAATGATCAAAGGTCAAGATTAGTTCACTTAGTTCACTCTCAAAAAGTTGTTCACTCTTGAACCTAATCCAATATATATATATATATATATATATATATATATATATATGAGAAGGATCCGTTAGAAACCACCCTTTATTGCGAGAACCACGAGAACCCATGTGAACACAACCAAAAATACATATGTGTATATATATATATTGTCACAACCCGACCCGCAGCGGAAAAGGTGATCGGGGCATGATTGGGTTTTCATCAAAGCTCATGACATTTATTATAACGTTTCATATTTAATTTTACAATTTAAAGGAAATCATACAATCATAATTACAACATGATCTACACCATCTTTCTAGACTTCATTATTTTCTTTTAAGGCAAATCCTATGTTTTCCTTGCTTCATCCTGTTCACCTGTATCATGTGTAAAAATGGTTTTTGGATCAACAAAAAGTTGGCGAGTGAATCCTATGAAAAACATTTGAACAAGTTTATTGAATTGATTATAAAATAAAGTGCATAACCACATATGAGTAAATATAGATGTAAACTTATTCACAAACACTTAATTATTAAATAATGCACACACATACAATAATAGATTGTTTTGAGGCACGCGTTGCTCAACCCGTCTCCCACGAGGAACTGATGGGCCTAATGAATGAGTTTTGAGGCACGCGTTGTTCTACGAACTGATGGGCCTAATGAATGATTTGCATACAACTAGACAATATGTAATACATAACTACAAACAATATTTACATTCTCAGTTTAAATCATAATATGGTATGGCACGAGTTTAAATAAACGAATTAGTTTAAGTGACACATGATACACCCCAAAACGTGTAATTAAAAAGGGGAGTTGTAAGATTCACTCACATTGGGTGCGTTCGTGTTGATGATGTTGAATGCGCACGAAGTTGGATTTAACCACGAGTGAAACTAACCTAGATAATAACATAATGGTTCGGTAAATAAGCGGATTTTATTAATCAATTTTTAGTAGGATTATTGGATATATTTTCGTGAGTTCAAGACTATTTTCTAACTTTAAAAATGTTATTTTTAAGTATTTTTAATTGATTTTTAATTTAAATAAATATATAAAAGAAATAAAAAAATGTTGACTTTTGACCGTTGACCATAAGCGTTGACTGTTTGACCATAAGCGTTGACTGTTTGACCGGTTTTATTGTGTGTATGTATGCGCCGGGCAGGACTCGAACCCGAGACCTCCCGTACGCGTGCACGCAGCTCTACCAACTGAGCTACGTGTCTAACCCGAAATATTTCTGTTTTTAATTATATTTATATACTAATTAAGTTAATCCGAAAATCACTTATTTTAAAATAAAGATTTAATGTATCGACTCGGTGCTCGCCACAGGTCTCGAACCCGGGACCTATGGTTTAGTTTGGCACACAGTCCACCGCTGGACTGTGTGTCTAACTTGGTAAATATTCTGGTTTTTATTATACTTAACATCTTACTGAGTTAACCCGGTTCAGTTTAAAAAAAAAGGCATTTTATTACAGCGATTGTGTGTGACAAGGATCGAACTCGAGACGTTATGCATATTGTTTGCACACAGTCCACCGCTGGACTGTGTGTCTAACCCGTTCATTATACTAATTTTAATTAATCTTATACTATATCTGAACTTCGTCTTCTTCGCTTAAGATTTCTGATAAAGATAATTCAACTGATTTATGTCCAATTCGATTAACAAGCTTTATAAGTATTTGAAAGGTAATGAATGGAGAGAGTTTGGGGGAAAGGATATACCGATCAACGTCTTTCACAGAACTCCGGCGAAGACTCGTCGGCTCTGTTTGTGAACTTCGGCTGTTAGAATCAATTACCAGTTCTGTTCGATTAGTTATGATATTGAGGTACTTAAACAAGGATTTACAGGATTTTGGAGGGTTATACCGATTCACAGCGTAAGATCAGAAATTTCAGAGGTTTTTCCGGCGAGAGCTGAATATTCCGGCTACGTCGTCTGGGATAGATTCTGATGGTTGGATTGAAGTTAGTAACAGTCTAACATCGGATTGAAACGGAAAGAGTCGAGGTATTTACTGTGTAGATGAAATCTCGGTTTTCCGGCGACTTGTAGAGATTTTCCGGCGAGTGAAATTACGTCGAGAATATGTGTGATTGTGAGCGAAAAAGTTAACAGAGGCTTTTGGGTGTATTTATAGGGAAGAACATCGATGAATTTAGTCCGATTACCGACTTGATTCGTCGGTCAATAATTTCTCCGGCTGTTATGACTGATGTCGCGGACTGGACATCGGATATAACCGATGTTGAGGTTAATGCTTCGGTTAAATCAGAAGAAACCGTCCATTATCGGCGAAATCGTCGGGATTTCCGACGACTGCGATTGGGCGCGTCAGTTTGAATTTGAGATTGTAATATTTGAATTAATTGTTTTGATATGTTACTAAATAACCAAAGTGGCGGAGTGGTTGGATTAGTGAGAGTTAAGACTTGTGGATTCCCGGCTGACCCGGGTTCGAATCCCGGCTTCAGCACTTTTTTTTTAAATCACTATTTTTAATACTTTTTCAAATATAACTTTTATATTCTAATATACTTACTAATTATGTATTGTTTAAAATTAATTTGAGCATTAAATTCGCAACGAAATTTTTAACTGATTGTTCGGTTAATAAACGAAGCGGGTTTGGTAAATCCGGTTTTTGACGGATGTTACAGTATCCCCTACTTTTTAGAAATTTCGTCCCGAAATTTAAGTATTGACATAATTGTCTAAAAAGGATGGTGTTTAATTTGACAGTTACATACTTAGAAGGGGGTAAGAGTTTAAATTTTTTGTTTGAGGCGGTAACGTTCCTTGTAAGGGTTGAGTACCCTGCTACAGGAATCGCTTTTTGTTGCCTACGGTAAAAATATTGATAAGCAGAGTTGATTCACTAAGTATGATATCATGCGTAAGAGTTTTGATATGTTTGGGAAGATAAGGTTATATCCTAAAACAAAACTTCTAATACTAAAACCTACATGGACCTCTCATAACCGTCTGACAATGCCTCTGATCCTTTGGCAAGAATACTTATATATAGGAAGTACCAGCGGCGTATCCACCATATTCTTGTCAAATTTTCATTGGTTTTATCAGTAAGTTATGATTGGTTCTATGATGTGACTCTAGAACGTAAATAAACACAACAACCAATGTCTGAGTCCTAATTCTGATAGTATACATGTTTGAATGGTCACAATCCAATTTCTTAAAATGATGAGATGATATGAATGCTAAATCAGTGAGTATAACACAAATTTCAACCAAGACAATACTAAATCCTACATGGAACTTCTCATAACCGCCTGACAATGCCTCTGATCCTTTGGCAAGAATACTTATATATAGGAAGTACCAGCGGCGTATCCACCATATTCTCGTCAAATTTTCATTGGTTTTATCAGTAAGTTATGATTAGTTCTATGTGACTCTAATACATACATAAACACAATTAACCATAGCTTGAGTCTTAATTCTGATAGTATATATGTTTGAATGGTGACAGTACCTCTCTCGTTTGTTATGATGGAGAGGTTAGTCCTTGTGGAAGTGAGACATAGCTCAACTTCTTTAAATGATGAAATTGAAATACGTTGAAATGTATGATGATGTAAATACTAAATCAATGCGTATAAAACAAACTTCGACCAAGACATTACTAAATCCTACATGGAACTTCTCATAACCGCCTGATAATGCCTCTGATCCTTTGACAAGAATACTTATATATAGGAAGTACCAGCGGCGTATCCACCATATTCTTGTCAAATTTTCATTGGCTTTATCCGCAAGTTATGATTAGTTCTATGTGACTCTAATACATAAATAAACATAATCAACCAAAGCTTGACTCTTAATTCTGATAGCATACATGTTTGAATGATGACAGTACCTCTCTCGTTTGTTATGATGAAGAGGTTAGTCCATGTAGAAGTGAGACACAGCTCAACTTCTTTAAATGATGACACTGTGATATGTCGTGAGGTATGATGATATGAATGTTAAATCAATGAGTATAAAAACAAAACTGAAATAGTAATTCGCATTAAGATCCTTGGATAAATTTCCAATTCATAACTGGGATACGGAAAAATTGAGATAACATAAAGAAAAACGTAAAAACTAAGCGGTTGGAGTTGAATCTTGATTTTTGGTGAAGGGGACTAGTTGGGTAGTTTCGTTTGGGCCGTCATTATCTTCAACAGGATTGGCGTTGATGTTGAAAACTCTTCCTCTTGCTGGTTGCCTAGTGATTAGGTTTCCTTGATTTGCTTGGTTAACTGGGTTTGCTTGAGCTTGGGCGTTTATGATGTTAACCAATCGGGGGCACGTGTTTCTAAAGTGGGTAGGGTCGCCACAATTGAAACAAGCTCGAACATATGGGAACATGGGGTATTGGGGTTGTTGATATGTTTGAATCAAGTTTTGAGTAAGGGGTGAGGTTTGGTTTTGAGGGGTGCGGCAAACCTTGCTCAAATGACCATAGCGTCCATAATTCGCACATAGTCGACAAGGTAAGGTAGATGGATGGTGATAAAAACAGGTGTTACATTGAGGGTGAGGTCCAAGGTAAGGTTTCTTATTTGGGTAAGTTAAGCTGGGTGCTACTTGAGTGATTGGGATAGCTTGGAGGGGTACGGCTTGCGAGGCTGGTTGATTGCGTTGGGTGGCAGCGAAAAGTTGCCCGTCTCGTTTTCTCTTAGAAATGGGTTGAGAAGGGGATTCGGTTTGGGTGGAGTTTGAAGTTTCAGTTGATGCTTTATCCTTCTTCTTCTCCTCCTTGAAGTCTTTATTCCGGATGCGGTTCTCGGTGAGCTCTGTAGCTAACTCCATTGCTGCTTCCAAAGTTGCAGGTGTGGTACTTATTACAGAGTCTTGAATTTTTGACGGAAGACCTCGAATGTAGTGCTCGATCAAACGGTAAAGAGGAGTGAACAAGTTGGGAACCATTTGATTTAACTCGAGGAATCTTTTGTTGTATGTGGTGTGGTCGCCTTCCTTTTGCTTCAACGAATAGAACTCATCCTCTAATTTCTTGATTTCGCTCCTTGGGCAAAACCGTCTTGTCATGATTTCCTTCAACTCTTCCCAAGTCAAAGTCATAGCATCTTCAACACCTCGTTTGGCCTTCTCTGTATTCCACCAAGTAAGTGCTATTCCAAGTAAACGACCGGTAGCATATCGCACTTTGCGATCATCGGGGCATTTGCAATTTAGAAAAGTGTTCTCCATTTCTTCAAACCAATGGAGGAGAGCGGTGACACCTTCAGTCCCTTCGTATTTTGGAGGGTCGCAGGATTTAAAATGCTTGTAGGTGCATTTGGTGGTAATTGGGGGAGGATTGACAATGTTTTGATCTTCTTGATTGACGGGATTAGCGGTAAGGGCTTGTTGGACTTGAATTATAATGTTGGGTATTACGGCAGCCATTTGTTGAGCGATTAGGGCAGCCATGCGCTCGCGGGCATTTCCTGCTCTCATCTTCCTACGAGCGAGGCTAGAAGACATCTACAAGGAATACATATCAAGAGTATGAGTTGGATGCTTTAGGGATCAGGTGTCGTATTTAGGAATGAACATTCATAAAATAAATATAAAATAATAAATCTACTACATCCATAGGATGTCTTGGGCTTTGCTCGTAATTGGGCATTGCATGCCGCCATACTTCACCTTCGTAATCATGTGGGCCCCCATGACTACCGGGTTTTTCATATGGTTCGCATGTGTTAGCCTGGTTACGTACACTAAAACCCGGAGAAAATCGAGAAATATGTATGTAACGTATGATATTCGGAATGTATCCAGGTATGGACACGGTGACACCTCAAAGTGGGGTTAGTTCGAACGACGTTTGGTGTGGCATGCTTTGGCCTAGTAGGTCCTTTGTACTCTCATCGTTAGTCCCCAGGAAGGCAAACTGGTCCGTTATATTGGATTTATACGAATGCCAACCTAGACAGGACGTTCCGACTACCGGTACTTGTACCCTTACAGTTACTACATGCCCGTCGCAGAACTCACTTTGATGAGATTTGAAAAATGAAAAATGCGACAAAATCTTTGAATAACGAAAGTATGAAGATGATTTGAATATGTGAACATTGAAATATGTATGATGAATGTGTATGTAAGTATGTATGTTTGACTGTAAGTATAATTCACTATGTATCACAAAATGTAATATTGGAAATGTTTGCATGCATTTGTGTATGTAATAAATATGAAACAAATAAATATCACAAGTTTGCATGTAACCACATAAACAATTAAAATCTAGTCAACTATAGTATAGGCTCTAAGGGTCTAATAACCTATCCTATATCCCTATAGTCATGGCTCTGATACCAATCTGTCACACCCCGACCCGCAGCGGAAAAGGTGATCGGGGCATGATTGGGTTTTCATCAAAGCTCATGACATTTATTATAACGTTTCATATTTAATTTTACAATTTAATGGAAATCATACAATCATAATTACAACATGATCTACACAATCTTTCTAGACTTCATTATTTTCTTCTAAGGCAAATCCTATGTTTTCCTTGCTTCATCCTGTTCACCTGTATCATGTGTAAAAATGGTTTTTGGATCAACAAAAAGTTGGCGAGTGAATCCTATGAAAAACATTTGAACAAGTTTATTGAATTGATTATAAAATAAAGTGCATAACCACATATGAGTAAATATAGATGTAAACTTATTCACAAACACTTAATTATTAAATAATGCACACACATACAATAATAGATTGTTTTGAGGCACGCGTTGCTCAACCCGTCTCCCACGAGGAACTGATGGGCCTAATGAATGAGTTTTGAGGCACGCGTTTTTCTACGAACTGATGGGCCTAATGAATGATTTGCATACAACTAGACAATATGTAATACATAACTACAAACAATATTTACATTCTCAGTTTAAATCATAATATGGTATGGCCCGAGTTTGAATAAACGAATTAGTTTAAGTGACACATGATACACCCCAAAACGTGTAATTAAAAAGGGGAGTTGTAAGATTCACTCACATTGGGTGCGTTCGGTTGATGATGTTGAATGCGCACGAAGTTGGATTTAACCACGAGTGAAACTAACCTAGATAATAAAATAATGGTTCGGTAAATAAGCGGATTTTATTAATCAATTTTTAGTAGGATTATTGGATATATTTTCGTGAGTTCAAGGCTATTTTCTAACTTTAAAAATGTTATTTTTAAGTATTTTTAATTGATTTTTAATTTAAATAAATAAATAAAAGAAATAAAAAAAATGTTGACTTTTGACCGTTGACCATAAGCGTTGACTGTTTGACCATAAGCGTTGACTGTTTGACCGGTTTTATTGTGTGTATGTATGCGCCGGGCAGGACTCGAACCCGAGACCTCCCGTACGCGTGCACGCAGCTCTACCAACTAAGCTACGTGTCTAACCCGAAATATTTCTGTTTTTAATTATATTTATATACTAATTAAGTTAATCCGAAAATCACTTATTTTAAAATAAAGATTTAATGTATCGACTCGGTGCTCGCCACAGGTCTCGAACCCGGGACCTGTGGTTTAGTTTGGCACACAGTCCACCGCTGGACTGTGTGTCTAACTTGGTAAATATTCTGGTTTTTATTATACTTAACATCTTACTGAGTTAACCCGGTTCAGTTTAAAAAAAAGCATTTTATTACAGCGATTGTGTGTGACAAGGATCGAACTCGAGACGTTATGCATATTGTTTGCACACAGTCCACCGCTGGACTGTGTGTCTAACCCGTTCATTATACTAATTTTAATTAATCTTATACTATATCTGAACTTCGTCTTCTTCGCTTAAGATTTCTGATAAAGATAATTCAACTGATTTATGTCCAATTCGATTAACAAGCTTTATAAGTATTTGAAAGGTAATGAATGGAGAGAGTTTGGGGGAAAGGATATACCGATCAGCGTCTTTAACAGAACTCCGGCGAAGACTCGTCGGCTCTGTTTGTGAACTTCAGCTGTTAGAATCAATTACCAGTTCTGTTCGATTAGTTATGATAGTGAGGTACTTAAACAAGGATTTACAGGAGTTTGGAGGGTTATACCGATTCACAGCGTAAGATCAGAAATTTCAGAGGTTTTACTCCGGCGAGAGCTGAATATTCCGGCTACGTCGTCTGGGATAGATTCTGATGGTTGGATTGAAGTTAGTAACAGTCTAATATCGGATTGAAACGGAAAGAGTCGAGGTATTTACCGTGTAGATGAAATCTCGGTTTTCCGGCGACTTGTAGAGATTTTCCGGCGAGTGAAATTACGTCGAGAATTTGTGTGATTGTGAGCGAAAAAGTTAACAGAGGCTTGTGGGTGTATTTATAGGGAAGAACATCGATGAATTTAGTCCGATTACCGACTTGATTCGTCGGTCAATAATTTCTCCGACGGTTATGACTGATGTCGCGGACTAGACATCGGTTATAACCGTTGTTGAGGTTAATGCTTCGGTTAAATCAGAAGAAACCGTCCATATCGGCGAAATCGTCGGGATTTCCGACGACTGCGATTGGGCGCGTCAGTTTGAATTCGAGATTGTAATATTTGAATTAATTGTTTTGATATGTTACTAAATAATCAAAGTGGCGGAGTGGTTGGATTAGTGAGAGTTAAGACTTGTGGATTCCCGGCTGACCCGGGTTCGAATCCCGGCTTCAGCACTTTATTTTTAAATCACTATTTTTAATACTATTTCAAATATAACTTTTATATTCTAATATACTTACTAATTATGTATCGTTTAAAATTAATTTGAGCATTAAATTCGCAACGAAATTTTTAACTGATTGTTCGGTTAATAAACGAAGCGGGTTTGGTAAATCCGGTTTTTGACGGATGTTACATATATATATATATATATATATATATGTATATATATATATATATATAGGGTAAGGTTCATGCGATAACCGCCTTTATTGTGAGAACCGCGAGAACCAATGTGAACACAAAGAAAAATGTAAAAAATCAAGAAAACACTAAAAAAAAAATTTAATGTTTTTTTAATAAAATCGCTATATTTCGTTACAAAAGAAAAAAAATTCAAGTAACAATTATCGATGCACATGTGCTTATGTATCGTTTCTTGAACAAATTCCGTAATATATTACCAAGTAGTAGACAATTGCACTTTCATTTACACTACCATCCGTAATACACTACTTTTTAAATTACCAATATTAAAAATGCACATGTGGATCATTATGTATAACCATGATACAACGTGTCTTGGTACAAAAAGTTTTGAATGATGAAGTAGGCCCATATACATGTTTTTTGGTTAGTTATATCTAGTGATTGATGGTTTGGTTATATTTATCACTTTATGATGTAATATATTGTTTGGATGGTGTAAAGGGTGTTGATGTACATGTAATAAGGCGAAATATTGGTAATGGTATTGTATTATGGATGGAAGGAGGTAATGGTATTGTATTATGGATGGTAGGAGGTAATTGTAGTGTATTATATATGGTATGATAGATGAAAGGGAAAACGTATTCAAAGCAGTGTACCAAAACACGTTATATCATGTTTATACATATAGATGCACATGTGCAGTTCTAATATTGTTAATGTAAAAAGCAGTGTATTATGAATAATAGTGTAAATGAAAGTGCATTGTCTAATATTAGTAATGTTTTACGAAATTTGTAAAAAAAAAAACGATACATATGCATCATGTGCATGGATAATTGTTACTCGAATTTTTTTTAGTGACGAAATTAGCGATTTTTTTAAATATTAAAAAAATTAAGTATTTTTTTTTTATATTTTTAGATATTTTTGATTGTGTTCTCATTGGTTCTTGCGGTTCTAGCAATAAAATATGGTTTCTAACGGATCATTCTCCTATATTATATATATATATATAATTATATATATATATATATATATAGGGTAGGGATCCTAAGAGAAGTCCACCTTATTTGAGAAACTTGAGAAGCATTCTGGACCACACATTTTCTAAGCTTTTCGTAATATATACATACGTATAGTTTAAAATTCACTATATACATATATGTCTATTGAATTATACACATATATATAGTCAATTTTAAACTATACCCATGTGTATATTACGAAAAGCTTAGAAAAAATGTATGGTCCAGAATGCTTCTCAAGTTTTTCAATTAGTCTAGTGCTTCTCACATATATATTATATATATTATATATATATATATATATATATAAACTTTTCGTAGAAATCAACATTGTTAAAATAAATAATTAGTAGAAATCAATTTTAAAAGTGTCTAAAAATACATACTTAACGTTTATAAAAGTAAATAGTAAATACTACCAACAACCACCGGATCCTCAGAAACGTGGAGCCATGCTTTCCCTAAAGCATATTCTTCATCACACTTTTCTTGCGTTTCTTCGACTTGCTTAGCAACTTGTTTTTTGTGCTTTCGTTTTTGTTTTCTTAGTTGTTCTAGTTGTGGCTTCGGTTCAGGCGTAAATGGGTTAGTTGAATTAACCCAACTCCCACCCGGTGCTTGGCTCCAAGGGCGAAGGTTAGTTGATGCCCAGGGGTGCACTTGCCCATCTCAATGTTTCGGTTAGAAGTGTATATGTTCTAATTTTTCGTCTGAATATTTAAAAAATTATATAGAATCGCCCCCTCAATTATTTTTCCTAAATATTTATACAATATATAAATTAAGTAAGGTTTGTTACCACTTTGTATATAAGTGATGGGTAGTTTGCTAAATATATTTTAACTGTTATTTGATTAACCTAGATTACCCACCTCACAATAAACTTAATCACAAGGTTTTTATGTGTAAGAACAAGTCCTTTGAATGAATGGAATTTTTTAGTTTTATTTGGAACTATTATTATTTGACCTGACCCGAATTGATAGCCAACTCGACCCGAAACATAACGATAAGAAAATTTTTTTTGTGTCCCGTCACGTTACGCCCTCTCGAAACTTTTGGTAGAGCTCCGCCACAGCTTGGCTCCCCACCAATCTGATGTGGCACCAAGCGCTAATCGACAACGGCTAGGCTAATCCACATTCTCAATTGTTTCATCCAAGTTCACACCGTATGGAGAACATCACAGCATACCTTTAAGGGTGGACTACACCCTACCCGCCATGGTGTTTCACGCACAGAAAGTGTTCTGGTTTGGCCTCACGCGTGGTTGAAATTGCATGGTCCTGATACTCTAATATATTTATCAAATTACTATTCATTTAATACAAGTAAACTAAGCATCATGTTCTTCAACCACTAAAAACTTCATACAATTGAATTACAAATTTGTCCTTTAAAGTTTAACTCCATTTACCCTTTATACCCTATATTTTTGCTTTTCTTTTCTTTTTCTTTTTTCCCAACCACATTTTGACACAATATACAAGTCCTTCACGTAATAAAAACATAACATAAAATTTCAGATACAATATTGCCTTTTTTGTTTAACTTTACTTACCCTTTATGCTCTACACTCTTGCTTCTTAGTTTTTACGAAACAACCTTTTGACACATGTTCGTTCACTTTTTGTTTTGTTTTTGTCCCTATTATTACATTTAATATTTGATATTTTATAAAATTCTGACTCCACTGTTGAACATGGTTATTTTTTATTAATGTTTTGATGAAATTTCATTTAACAGAATTCTGTGTAATAATGTACAAGTCATCGAACAAAAACGTACAAGGCGTTGCTGTTATAAATTTTTGGACTCTTAACAAAGTTTATTTTTAATAAACCATGTATATATACATTTTAACTTTTTTCTAAAAAGCTGAATACACAGTGTGTTTGGTTATTTTTTTGATGTTTCGACATAATTTTTTTGACGAACAAATATATCATAATGCATTGGATTGTATTTTGAATTTACAAGCAATCGAGGTGTCTCTATTTACACTTGGATGAATTTTATATAGTATAGTTATAGTAATAGATAGCATAGTATAATATAATATAATATACTATACTAACTAGAATTTTGATCCGCTTGTGTTACGGGTGTTGAAACTTAAAGTAATTCGAATACATGCCGTCAAATGTTTGAGCGACTCGTTTTAAACAAAACTCATGTCAAAACTTAGACCAACTGAAAACACACATACATATAAGCACGAAAACGTAATATATTTTATCTGACTGATTACCGATAAAAAATTACGTCGAAACGTAAACCAAGTTGATTTATACCAAAACGTACTTAAAGATAATCACATAAGAAAATAGTGTTTTTGAGTTAAAGAATGGTACCGCGTGTTGCGGCCGCTTCAAAACATAAAGCAACTCGAATTTATACCACCTAGTGCAAACGTAAAAAATTTTTGTCATAACGAAGACCAAGCGAAATCGTTCATGAAAATAAGCATGTAAGCGTATTATACTTAACCCACATACATCAATAGAAGCACGTAAAACTCGAGAGTGTCAAAATAACATTTTGCAAAGTTATTAAAAAGTTGAAGAGTATAAGTGCCAATACTAAGTTAAGAGATAAAAAACAAAGACGAAAAAAAACAAACAAAAAGAAAAATCAAAACATATAATAAACGTAAATAAAATCTTCACATTGACATTAGAATAAGCACTGAAGTGTACTATATTTAACCCACATGCATAAATATATATAAACACTAAAACTTGAGAGTATAAAAATAACATTTTACAAAACTATAAAAAGGTTGAAGAGTGTAAATGCCAATACTAAAATTAAGATAAAAAAGACAAACAAAAAGAAAAGAAAAATTAAAACAAAATAAAACCTTCATATTCACATTGGCTACAGTGAAAAAGAGTTTTCAGAATTGTTATATATATAATTAGTCTCTAAAATAATATTAGAATAAATTGTCAAAATTCTCCTAACATTTTAGTATTTTTATCAATTTCATCAAAAACAATTTTTTTATATTATACTACACTTTACTTTAGAGATTTTTTTTTGTCATTTTCATTTCGAACTTTTTTCCCCCAAAATCGTCTCTAAGGTTTAGGAATTTTTTTGTTATTTTCATCCAAATATATCCAAATATTTGACAAAAAATAATTTGATGAAAATGGCAAAAAATCCCAAAAGTGAAGGACAATACGGTACAAAAAAGTTGTTTTGGATAAAACTGACAAACATTAGGGATGATTTTGGCAATTTACTCATAATATTATCATGCATACTTCTCTTGTTACTGTTATAAAGCCTTCTGGTAAATATAGATATTTTATCTGTTATAATTCCTTGTGATAAATATAAATATTTTATATATTTTTTTCAATACACCCACAGGCAAACTGCAACCTATGCCTGCGATTGCAAACAGCGTTGGTGGCTCGACCCGTCTCTTGAAGTCCATTGTTGTCACACCTATGACTCACGAACCAACGACCTCCCATTGTTGGGAAGAGGACGAAGTCGAGTCAATCCAACTTCAACCGACCGGCTGGAGAGATATTTAGTCATAAATAAATAAGAAAGAGATTATTCCGTAAGAGCTTCGTTCGCAGGGCCGGTCCAAACCCAAGTATTTTGAGGCTTAGGCTTTGAGCCTCCATTTTATTAGGGCCTCCATTTTTTAAAAAATTCGGTGTTGCCGCTGGAAGAATAATTGTTCTAGAAAAGATAGTATGCCCCATAGACTATGGGAATTCCAATACATCGAAATTAAGTTGGGCATTAAATTCTTCCTATGCTACCCAACTACCCAATTCAACGTTTGGCATTTAAAAAAAATATGCATCAATTCCAAAATTCATGCGCATCATTGCAGCGAACAGATGGATTCTCAAAGTTTAAAAAAATAGATTATTCATATGGATAATTTACAAAATTATCTGTTGTTCGAATTCTCTGTTTTAAAGGAGAAGGCTTCAGAATTCGAATTAATGTACACTTCCTCTTGTTCAAATTAACAAACTTCTTGAATTCTTTATTTCTGTTTTTAAGAAGGCTCCAACTGACTGATTCAATATTCAGGGAGTAAGGTGCATTTGCTAATTGAAATTACTATGTTAATTTGCGATTGAAATTACTCTGCTAGTTTTTTTCTTTATTAAAATAGTTTTGTAGTTTCTGATTGAAATTAGTTTGCTAGTTTATAATGTCAAATAGAAATTTTAATTACGAATCCGGTGCAGAGACCGGGTAAAAGAAGACGGTTTGTAAGCCTTTTTAGTTTTCAATTAAAGAAACAATGGGTCACAAGGGCCTCGGATTTTTACTACGCTTTGGGCCACCTAAATGGTTGAGCCGGCCCTGTTCATTCGAATACTTCTAAAGCTCTACATTTTAGTAAAATTTTTCAAAGTTACCATACAGTTTACAAAACACATCCTAATACCTTTCATATGCCCAATAAATTCAAATAAACATATCCTAATAATACTGCTTTACAACCATTTATTTTTAAGGATTGATATTTCACTATGATGGCATAGACATATTTATTTTCTTCGTTTGAGGTCTGCAACTATTTATTTGGAAAGATTTGACTTTCGATGGGATTTTGTGTTGTCTATAGGTTTGTTTGGTGTAAACCACTAAAGTCCAATCATGTATGATCGCAAATTTGTTGGTTCATCTATAATTCTCATCATCATGAAATAATACATCTTGCTCTTTTATTGTGTTTGGTAAACTTTTAACTTCTTATATTACTTACATTATTCTACAAGTATAAATTTACTTTTTGAAGAAGCTATTACTAATTTAATGTAATTAAAAATCTTACTATTTAATGCACAAATCAATATTTATGTCATTTACCATTTTTTATAAATAATATTAATGATTTCGGCCATTGTTTTATACATACACATATATAGGAATGATATTTTGAGAAAAAACATTAATACGAGAAGAGAAACATCAAAGAGTATAATGTAAGACACTGAATATTATATTTCTTGCAATTTTAAGTATTCTCTCTCTAATTAATTAGTTAAAATATATCCGTCAAAAACGGGTTTCATAAAAACCCGACCCTTTTGTAAACCAGGTTACCTAAAAAATATATAATAACAATAATAAGAATGGGATTTATTTTATTTATTATTGAAAGTTGTTTAACACTAATGGTTTAATTATTTAATAAGCTAAGTTGGGTTGTTAGGATATAATTAACTTAGTTAGCACTAGTTAAATTATAAACTTGCACGGACCGATAATGTCATTAATGGAATCTTCTAAAACGGAAATAAGAAAAAAATGGTGTGCCGCGGACATAAACCCGGGTCTCCCGGCCTATTAACACAACACACACATCCACTACCACTCCACCCCTACCTGTTTTGGAATGGTACAAAATACCCCTTTCCTTTTAAACGAAACTTCAATAATAGGTTGCCGCCCAAGACTATTCACAGCGAACCTCAACCATATCTTTCACAAATCCTGTCCAAATCTTCTTTGATCTTTGTTTTTATACGAGGTTATTGTTTCCATAGTGTAAAGCAGGAATTGAGGCTCCGAATCAAGCGTATTCGTGAGGTTAAAACCAACCAAATATCGTGTTTCATCAAACGAATCTTCAAAATCGTTTTCTTTAGAAACCGAATCAAAATCAAATCAATTATTGTTTGATGTTGAAACCCTTATAAATACAAGTCATAATCGAACATGCGAACCTTTACACCTACGCAATTTCATCTCAAAACATTCCCATTTGCATACTTCGATGAAAAACAGAACCCTCGCCGGAATATTTTCTATTGCGTCACCGTAGGTACTTTATTCATCGTTCATATTGTTTTTTTTATGTAGATCAAAAGCCTAATGTGGTTAATCAAAACGTTGTCAGTGTTGAAGGAATTTGAGGGAATAAATGGTTAGGGTTCGGGTTGGGTATGAACGATGAAGATCATACAACGTAGATTTTATTTAGAATTTAAGCGAAACATATTTGAACATAGAAACAAAACTTGTGTGGTGGGGTGAGGATTGTTACGATAGGCTCGGAGGCGGGACGTTATGGGTTCGACCTGGATCTCCTCCCCCATTTTCGTTCTTTATTTGTTTTCTTTGGAAGTGTTCACAGTTTTGAAAGTTTTTAAAAATAATTATGTTTCAATTCTTA
The DNA here is from genome assembly GCA_947069175.1 of Scalesia atractyloides. Taxonomy (NCBI): domain Eukaryota; kingdom Viridiplantae; phylum Streptophyta; class Magnoliopsida; order Asterales; family Asteraceae; genus Scalesia; species Scalesia atractyloides. The sequence continues at coordinate 59,364,740 of CAMTDV010000014.1, forward strand.
CACAAAATCGTAAGGAGACCTGTGGTTGCTATGTCACCTAGAATCCAGTAGTTGTTCGATTTTCCCCCTGTTTTCCGTTTTTATCATTTTTCTTTTATAATCCATTTAGTTAGTTATTAATTAATCACTAATAATTTAAATAATAATTATTAGTAAACCTTCAACAGAAATGTGTTATTACTTAATTGTTTTGTTAAAAAAACTAAATTATACATATGTGAGTTATGGATATATTTATAAATATAATAAAAACATTCTATATATGCTAATTAGTAATATATATATATATATATATAATATATATATATATATATATATATATATAATAATAATAAAACAAATTTTTACATATTTTGTTAAATAATAAATATATGTATATAATAAATTTAAGTAATCTAATCTTATAAATTCATAACCTATTTAATAAATCAAGTATTTATGATAAATTTACACGTTAATCGTATTCACGATATATTGTCGGGACATGTTCTAATCTTCTACGCGGTGATGCATCTCTGATCTCACACTGATCCTTAGAATCTAGAAAACCATGTTGACACGAAACTTACCTTGCGAATAATAATAAAAAGTAAAATAATTAATCGATAAAGATTCGTTGTGGTTTTGAATATATATTATATTTAGGATTTTGTGTTTATATTTTAGGATAATTCTCATCCTTTGAAGTTTCCTCCTCCATCGCGCGTTTATTTCAAGGAATCACAAAACCCAACCCGTGTGTGAGAATCTGTTATCCAACGATAGCTCAGGTCTAAATCTGTAACCTAGTCCATGACGTGTGGAATCTGTTATTAGTTAGGTGAGAATATAACAAGATTACTTTTAAATTACTGTTTAATTGATTTCGTAAACGGTTACAATCTAGAAACAATCGGACAGAGCTTTGCCGTCTGGTCCGCAAAATATTATATATGACTCAAAGACCACACACCTATTTATAGTGACGTGCACCTCCGTGCAGACCAAGGCAGATTACCCTCGTACGAAGTAACATATGTTACCTCCGTACGGAGTAACACCTTTGTACGAGGGTATTACATACAATCAAAATCTAACAGTTTAACCTATTACAGACTCTGGCACAACTCGTAGACGCAGGCAAGAGGCATATGTGTAACAATCCGATCTTTCGGATTGTTATCCGAATTCCGTTATTTCCGTTTATTTCTGTTTCAAACCCGTTGTACTCTGAGATTTATTATAATGGTTAGCCTATTTTAAATTCATTTTATATCGCTTATTTAAACGCAGTTAATCGCACAATACTCGCAACTCTCAACGCAAACTCAAATCGCGGTTAATTATGTTACATTATGTTACTTATGTGTTATGTGTGCTTTATGATTTATGGTTGTACTCGCTATCGCAACGCTCACGCTTACACAAATCGCTCAATCGCATTATTTTATTATCATAACGCTTAACATCTCACCAAAACGCTTAACATAACTAACTAATACGAATAAATCACCGAACGAACAGTCAGCGATCAAATGGGAAACAAGACATAGCCAAGGGGACAACTTCGCCAGAAGTTGGACACCTCCAACCTCGCCCGAAGTTGGCCACACCACCAGGATTGCAGCAGGTTCGCTCGAACTTGCACAATTCAAGCAGAACTGGCCAAGTACGCCAGAACTTGTGCCAAGTTCGCTTGAATTGTGTCAAGTTCGCCCGAACTTGATCTCTGCCACCCTCAATTCTCTTCCCCTATAAATACCCAGCACCTCTCCACCCTCATTCCTTGCTGCTAACTTCGCCCCAGAGCTCCGAATTTCTTTGTTTTTCCAAGTAAGAAACCACTCGTTTTATGCAAACCACAACGTTTTTACGACGATTTTACACAAGGATTACCTTCGTTTTCATCAAAATTTCCCTGTTTATGAAAAACCTTCATCTTTTTCCATAAAACTTCTTGTTTGAGCTTAGATCTACACTTAAACGGGTATATTAGATTTAGCCTTGGCCTTCCAAGCTAGAAATCTTGATGATTTCGACTCCTTAAGTGTTAGATCTGAGAAAAACTATTTGAAAACATTGATTTTTACACCGAAAACGGATTACCCGACATGTGTTTCGTTCACTAAGTAGTGGAATGAGGCATTGTCAACAATATACTTGAAATGGATTCGAATCACGTCTGTTTAAAGCTAGAACTCATATCCGGATGCACAAGGACGATACAGTGATTTCACACAAACTGGACTAAGTCGTATGAACTGACAAGTTCGCACGGATTAGCTTAAGTTTCTGTAAAATGGCTAAAACTCGTTCTCAAAGACCTCTCCAGCATATGGTTTGCTCTATAGCTCAAGGTCGGAGGGATGGACACTCGATTTCCTCCATAAACGACGTGAAAACACACGATTTTGGACCAAAAACGGACAAGTTCGCCCCAAAGGGCAAGTTCGCTCGAAGTTGTCACCTGATTAGGTACAACTTCGCCCGAACTTGTACCTAACCCAAGGGAGAAGTACAAGTTCGCCCGAACTTGTGCTTTGACCTAAGCTAGAGTACAAGTTCGCATGAACTTGTGCTCAAACCTAGGCCAAAGCACAATTTCGCCCGAAGTTGCACTTCACCCAAGATAAATAGCACAACTTCGCCCGAATTTGTCTACTGCCCCCTTCGCACTTCGACCATTTCAGCACTTCGGAAGACTGATGCACTTCTGTTCGCGTTACAGGCTGATCACGGGGCTCTCTTCAATCCACAACAGTTCGTGTTTCTTCGTTGAGCACAGACTGTGAGTATACTTGAACTCTTTTTTTTAAACGCACTTTTGGGTGTTAAATACGTTCTCTTTATCCAAACACGCTACACACAACACTAAACTCTTTTAACGCTAACCGCTCTCGCATGTTATACGTGAATCGCTGAATGTTTGTTTGCTATGTGTGAATAATGAGGACTTGCAGACCACCCTTAGCAACGATAGTACTATAGTTTGGACTCAGCACCCGATTGGTTCAGGGTTGTTAAGGCTCGCATATTTACTTTACGTGCATGTTCGCTGTTGTGAATACATACTCCACCTCGCAGTCGTGTTGGTTAGCTTGTATCATTGTTGTTAGCTTACTTAGATTCACTTTCTCTACTTGAACATGTTGGTTATGCGTAAACTCTTTTTCTCTATTTATATGCTATTTAACCTTTATGCTCACCTTTACTTTATGTATTGACTTTTATTTTAACAAATGTGACAAGTTGATGATTCTATGCAGCAACGGACTTAGGGCTTTATCCTTAGAAACGCATAATAGAAATCTAGGTTGTCGGATTGGTTTATTTAAGGGATTATGTGCTTTGTAATAATTGTTATGAGATATTGTTTGTGACAACCTGGAAACTTCTCATACTTTCGTGTACTATTGTTAACTAAGTCCTTGTGCATGGCACTTGGGAATCTTTGTGCATGGCACTTGGGAACTTCTTGTAACTTCGCGTACCATCATAAACGAACTAACTCTTTGTGCGTGGCACTCTAAACATGTACGCTACATTCTAAACCGCGTTTACTCAATTTTCGGGACGAAAATTCTTTCAACATGGGGATAATGTGACATCCCGGGTTTTTCGGATAACTTAAACGTAATACTTGTCGAGTGAATTATATGCTATGTATTAAACGTGTACGAGTTAGTGAATACGTGATGTGCGATTATGTGATTGTGTTAGTTATAAAATAATCATGGCAAATATGTACACGAACCGAACTGCGACACGAACCAACCTTAAACTCCTTGTGACTCTAGGAGTGAACCGAGTTCTAACCCAAACCTTAAACTCAAACTATTCGGCCGCAAGATCAAACCCAAACCGAACCAACCCAAGTCCTCGGCCGCGAGACACCCAAACCGCAACCCATTCATCTCTTGCACCTATAAATACAAACACATGCATGGGTCTTTCTTCACAACACACAAAACCCTAGCATCTAATCAGCCGTCGGCAGCTTCCGCTTGTTCCATTGATCGTGAGCAGCCGATCCTTCATCCCTTTAATCGTAAACAGCCCATCTCTTCCACTTGTTCACTTCCTCGATCACAAAACAGCCTACTACTTCTTCTCGGTCACGGATCTTCTCAGTCACAATTACTCTTGGTCATCGGTTCCTTATCTTACTCACGGTTCGTTTACCTTATCATTAAAAGATTAGAACTTATCATATGTTACAAGATCATATTCGGATACATGTGTTTCGATTTTGTTGTTTTCGGATTGTATGTTTGAATGAAAGGTTAGGATAGCCGATTTGTTAATAATGTTTGCATGTGATGTTGTTCGAAATCTGAAAATTTTAGGCTGTGTTTGTTTATAAAAACTAGAGATGTTGATTAGGGTTTGCATGGATATGTTATATGTGTTGATCTATGATTAGAAAAACCGGTTCTTGATCGCCTAGGTTAATTATACTGACGGTTTAGGCGAGTTAATGGTAACAATATGCTGAATCAGGTTGCTGAGTAATAGTTACAGCCGACTTCATCTGGCTGTAACTCGGTCATTAGTTGTCGAAAAACGGATTTTCTGATGTCTAGAACGTAGAGATTTGAACAACGAATCTAATGACGCTGGATTCATATTTTTCTGAAGTCGTTTGATATTTTTAAATGGCCAAATAAGTTCAGTAACTAAAGCTGTGAAAATCCTGAAATTTTGTTAGTTGTTTATCGAGTTGGATGTTATAATCTGTAGGGAGTCGAGTCATGAATTTTGTACAGAAACTAGGTATGGAAATTTCCAGGCAACTCCAACTGGAATTTTGTTAATTGGACGATCAGTGATTTTTAAATAAATTCTTCCGTGGACTGCAGTCAGAAAGCGACGAATCTGACTGCAGCCTAGTATACTAATATTTATGGTTAATTGGTAAAGATTTAGGAATTGGAAAATTTATATAAATTTCTACAGTATAAATGTCACCTGCTGTAAAATAATTGGAATTTTTGGAACGTTGGAACTATTTTATAAAAATCCTAGAAAACAGCTGAATTATGAGTATTAAGCTGAAATTTGATAACTTGTGATTGTGTGCACCAAAGTGTTGTATGGATTGGATTATGTTCATGATAAACTGTTTTGATTACTATGATCACATGAGGATACTTGCATGCATGTTTGAGTGTTAGATATTTTGTTGTGTGTATCACTTTGTGCGTAAATTACGTGTAGAATTTGTATTGGTGTGATCACACACTGACTTGAAATCAATTGGTTTGTTAGGACGCAATTAGCGGTCCCATCCCTTACAACTTCTTTGCTACACTAACCGAGCAAATAAAGGTGAGTTCACGGCCCCTATCTTTATCCGGTTTTTAAACAACAGGGGGAGAAACATGTATACATTCTTCAAACTCAATCTCTTTACGTTATACGAAATTAACGTCACATAACTATTCGGTAACTAAGTTGATGTTAATGTAATGTTATGGTCACTAAGCAGCTATATCACTTAAGTCCTCGTCAATCTCTCGGATCGTTAGTATTGGGTTTTAATAGCGGGGGAGTTATAAGTAGTACTACTGGGCCCGACAAGCCCCATCCGAGCTAGTCGCGCTAGCCGACCGGGTATGGTCAACGGGTGAATAATTCAGCCTAACTTCGCCATGGTCAGTGATAGGCCTGGCAACACGGAGGCACAACAGTCAGCTTCGATCGCGAACACTTACGTGACATAACTTTAGGCTAGCTACCTATATATGTTAACATTGAACTTAATTACGAATCAACTATATTATCCCGGGTTGAGGATAATGGAAACAACAACTATATTATCCCGGGTTGAGGATAATGGAAACAACAACTTATTATTCCGGGTTTGGAATAATGGAACCAACATCATTATTATTCCGGTTATGGAATAATGGAACTATCAGTATTATTCCGGGTTGGGAATAATGGAACTATCGGTATTATTCCGGGTTGGGAATAATGGACTAAATCGTTATCCCGGGTTAGGGATAACGGGGGAAACAAACTCATAACCGAACAAACGAATTTATGAAAACCTGTGAACTCACTCATCTTTAATGTTGACACTTGTTTCTTTACATGTTTCTCAGGACGCTAGGAGCTCTAGGTGCACTCACATGCATTGAACAAGACATCTTTTATCGAGTCTCATTTACAAACGTTGTTTTGGGTTTCTCATTGGTTTTGGCGTTTGTGTTGGCGCCCGTTTCTCTACTTATTTTTATGCTTCCGCTCAACCACTTAAACTAATGCTTCCGCTAAACATTGGTAACTAATTAAGACAATATAAAATCTACAACAAATGATTTTAGAAAACGTATTATCAAATCATATAGAGTCGTTCGACATACTAGTGTTTCAGATTCTGGTTTGTTCACACGCCTCGCAGTAAAACTCCGCAAGTGGAAATTGAGGGTGTGACAGATTGGTATCAGAGCCACTAGCTATAGAGAACCAGGTTTGCATTAGAAGTAGACCTAAACTATAGCTGATTTCACGACACTAGACTTAGTTTGGCACCGAACTGTTATATCTTGTTATGTGATGTACCACAACTATGTTATGTGAAATATGACTGCATAATTGAAATGAATGCAACTCGTAACTAACTACACAACCTAAAGGCAATGTCATCATCATCCTCATCCGACAAACTTACGCAACCAAGGGCGCCAGGAAAGGCACCTATGGTGGAACCCTTACCATCTTATGGCGTGGAAACGCGCTCAGCTGCTAGGAAAAGACTCGCTCTAGGGGAGGAGTCGTCCTCACGCCCAACCATCGCTGTGCCGGTCGAACCGGTTAACTCGTTAGAAGTAGGGAACGACCTACTTAGAGATATGATAAGAAAGCAACAAGAACAACTAGAGAGAATGCAGGAAACCATCCTAGCACAAGGATGGATGATCCGACAACTGACAGGTAAAACTGACTCGCTCAAGGAAGAGCAACATACGAGTAAGATAGCACGTAACACCTTAGCCAGAGATCTGCGTGCTGAGCAGATAAGAGCCGACTGGCTCGAGGACAGAGTCCTGGAAAATAGTTGGAACATTCAGGAGCTACAGCAAAATCAAGCACCTGCACCAGCGCCGGCCCCTCCAGTGCCGGTAGAGGAGGATCCGGAAGAGGATCCGGAATAGGATCCAGAGGAGGATCCGGAGGAGGACCCAGCTGTAGAAGCTGGAAATGCCGCGCAGGATGACGGCAACGATAGCGAATTGGGGAATGGAGACGTAGAAGACTGACACGTCTCGCTTATTTTATTTACTTTCCTTCAGTCTATTTATTTTCTACTTAAATCTAAAATGGCAACTGGACGTCGCGAAAATCTCAACATGACGCCTTAAGAATTAGCCGCAATGATCCAAGAAAACGTGAATGCTGCTCTGGCAGGTGTTCAAAACCCACCAACAGCAGGAGGGGTCTTAACCCCTACAAGATGTTCCTCGATACGAAACCGAGCAATTTCACGGGTGCAGAAGGACCCATAGGACTGGTCCGTTGGATCGAAAAATCTGAATTGGTATTTGAAATGTGCAACTGTCTGGAGGCCAACAAGGTCAAATATGCAGCCTCAACACTGGAAGATGGGGCACTGACATAGTGGAATGCACAAGTCCAAACGCGTGGACTTATTGCTGCAAATGCTATGGCCTGGGCCGAGTTTAAGGCCCTAATCAAAGAGGAGTACTGTCCACGAGACAGAGTGCAACAGTTGGAGCAAGCCTTATGGAACCACAAGATGGTGGGATCTGAAATCGAAGCTTACACCGCAAAACATCATGACTTGGTATTTCTGTGTCCCGATTTGGCCAACATTGTGGAGAAAAGACTCGAGTTCTATCTCGGGGGTCTGGTTCCGGAGATTCAGGGTATTGTAATGGCTAGTAACCCTGCAACTGAACATCAAGCAATCCGATTGGCGCACAAACTCACCGATAAGGCGGTGGAACAAAAGAAGTTGCCAGCACGGGGTACAACTGAAGTTGCCCCTGATAACAAAAGAAAGTTTGAAGACTCGTCTGCTCGACAGTCTTCGTCATCCCAGCCGCAACAGGGGAACCAGAAATGGTTCAATCATTACAACAGCCACCGGGGTCACCAAAATCAACCCGCCAACAACAACAACAACAACCAGAATGCAGACGGCTATGTAGGTCGAAAGCCGCAGTGCAATCGCTGTAATCTTCATCATCACGGCCCTTGTGCCGGAAATCGCTGCCAACGATGTGGCAAAGTGGGGCATGCGGCAAAGGATTGTCGCGGGGAAATCATGTCCCGACAAATCAAAATCAACCCCAGGGTCAGCAGCAGGGTGTTAACCGGGGATGCTATCAGTGTGGTAGCACTGCCCACTTTAAAAGAGACTGCCCACAGCTCCGTAACAACAACAACAATGGAAATGGCGGCACAGGAGGTGCCAAAGGTCGCGCATTTACATTGGGCCGCGGAGAGGCCAGAAACGACTCGAACGTGGTCACCGGTAAGTTTCCCCTTAATGAACATTTTGCTACTGTGCTTTTTGATACGGGTGCGGATAGGAGTTTTATATCTAAGTCTTTTAGGAAGAACCTAAATCTCACGCCTAAACCCTTAGAGACCCCTTATAGCATAGAATTAGCCGATGGTAATTCTGTAGATGTGACCCAAATAGTATCCGGCTGTCAACTCAGCGGGTCACACCTTTACCATTGATCTGATGACAACTACCCTGGGTAGTTTTGACGTGGTAGTCGGAATGGACTGGCTATCCGACGTCCGGGCTGAAGTTCTCTGCTTCGAAAAATCTATCCGTATTCCGCTCTCTAACGATGAAATATTGACGGTACAAGGCGAGAAGGCAAGCGCCGTCACCAACATCATCTCTTACCTGCAAGCGCAGAAATATCTTCGGAGAAAGAACTCCTTCGCTTTACTCGCACTGGTTACCGAACAGCCTAAGGACGAGAAACGTATAGAAGATATCCCTGTCGTCCGTGATTTTTCCAATGTATTCCCAGAGGAATTACCTGGTCTTCCACCCCATCGACAATTGGAGTTTGAAATCGAATTGGCGAACCATGCAACTCCTATCGCCAAGGCTCCATACCGCCTAGCTCCAGCCGAGCTGCAGGAGCTGTCTACCCAACTTCAGGAGCTATTAGAAAAAGGATATATCCGACCAAGCGTTTCGCCATGGGGAGCTCCAGTCCTTTTTGTCAAGAAGAAGGACGGGGCTTTCCGCATGTGCATCGACTACAGGGAACTCAACAAGGTTACTGTCAAGAACCGATACCCGTTACCTCGCATCGACGATCTCTTCGACCAACTTCAAGGGTCAAGTTACTACTCCAAGATTGATTTACGGTCTGGTTACCATCAGCTACGCGTTAGGGAGGAGGATATCGGGAAGACGGCATTTCGTACTCGGTATGGCCATTACGAGTTCTTGGTCATGCCCTTCGGTCTCACCAACGCACCTGCGGTGTTCATGGACCTCATGAACCGCGTGTGTAAACCATACCTCGACAAATTTGTCATTGTGTTCATCGATGACATACTCATCTACTCCAAAAGTGAAGAAGAACATGCTGAACATCTACGATTACTGTTAGGATTACTTCAACAGGAGAAGCTATATGCCAAGCTTTCAAAGTGTGATTTCTGGATTTGGGAAGTTCAGTTTCTCGGGCATATCGTGAATGAAAAGGGTATCCACGTAGACCCTGCCAAGATTGAAGCCATCAAAAACTGGGAAGCACCCAGGACACCGATGGAGATCCGCCAATTTTTGGGTTTGGCTGGTTACTACAGACGTTTCATCGAGGGGTTTTCAAAGATCGCACAACCGCTTACTACCCTCACCCAGAAAGGCATCAAGTATGCTTGGGGTGACAAGCAAGAAGCAGCATTTCAATTGCTGAAACAGAAACTTTGCAGTGCACCTATTCTGTCCTTGCCGGAAGGGACAGAAGACTTTGTAGTATATTGTGATGCTTCCATTCAGGGACTGGGATGCGTACTCATGCAACGCGATAAGGTCATCGCGTATGCGTCGCGACAACTGAAGGTTCACGAGAAAAACTACACGACGCATGACCTGGAATTGGGAGCAGTAGTGTTTGCACTTAAGATTTGGAGACACTACCTCTATGGAACGAAGTGCACAATCTTTACAGACCACAAGAGACTCCAACACATCTTTGATCAGAAGGAGTTGAACATGCGACAGCGTCGCTGGGTCGAACTCTTGAACGATTATGAGTGTGCCATTCGGTATCACCCGGGTAAAGCTAACGTGGTAGCTGATGCCCTCAGTAGGAAGGAACACTTGAAACCTCGCCGTGTACGAGCATTACAACTCACTATTCACTCGGGGCTACCCGAACAAATACGCGACGCCCAGTTAGAAGCAGTTAAGGAGGAAAACATCAAGGCCGAATCGGTGGGAAAAATGGAACGCGATTGGGAAGTAAAACCCAATGGAGCCCGGTATTTCATGAATCGCATATGGGTACCTCTCTACGGAAACCTCAGAGAGCTAGTCATGGATGAAGCTCACAAATCCCGATACTCTGTCCATCCGGGTTCGGATAAGATGTATCAAGACCTTAAAGCTGCGTACTGGTGGCCCAACATGAAAGCCGATATAGCCACCTACGTGAGTAAGTGTTTGACTTGTGCAAAAGTCAAGGTAGAGTATCAAAAGCCATCGGGGCTACTCCAACAACCTGAGATCCCAGTGTGGAAATGGGATCAGATCTCGATGGACTTCATCACTAAACTCCCGCGAACTTTGGGTGGTTGCGATACCATCTGGGTAATTGTGGATCGTTTAACTAAGTCCGCACACTTCCTAGCTATTAAAGAAACATATAAAATGGAGAAGTTGACTCGCATCTACATTAAGGAAGTAGTTTCTCGGCACGGAGTGCCAACATCCATCATCTCAGACAGAGATGCTCGCTTCACGTCCAACTTCTGGCAGTCACTCCAGAAAGCGTTGGGAACACGCTTAGATATGAGCACAGCCTATCACCCTCAGACTGATGGTCAAAGTGAAAGGACCATACAAACCTTGGAAGACAAGCTTAGGGCATGCGTCATAGACTTCGGAAATAGTTGGGAAATCCACCTGCCTGTAGTAGAATTCTCATATAACAACAGCTATCATACGAGTATTTCGGCAGCACCGTTTGAGGCATTATACGGTCGTAAATGTAGATCACCGGTCTGCTGGGCAGAAGTCGGTGACATTCAACTCACAGGCCCTGAGTTAATACTTGAGGCTACTGAAAAGATTGTACAAATCAGAAACCGCATGGCGGCGGCACGAGATCGACAGAAAAGCTACGCTGATCAACGACGCAAACCGCTCGAATTTCAAGTAGGCGACCGCGTCCTACTAAAGGTGTCACCCTGGAAGGGTGTAATCCGCTTTGGAAAACGGGGCAAACTAAACCCACGGTACGTAGGCCCGTTTGTAATCTTGAAACGTATCGGACCCGTAGCTTATCAATTAGACCTTCCTGCCGAACTCAGTGGAGTTCACAACGTATTTCACGTGTCAAATCTGAAGAAGTGTCTATCAGATGAAACTCTAGTCATTCCATTGGATGAGATCCAAGTGGATGAACAACTACACTTTGTGGAACAGCCTATCGAGATCATGGATCGTGAGATCAAGACTCGAAGGCACAGCAAGATTCCGATCGTTAAGGTTCGTTGAGACTCTAAGCGTGGACCGGAGTTCACGTGGGAAAGAGAGGATCAAATGAAAAGCAAATACCCACACCTCTTCGCAACTGAGTAGCAAACTAACGATACCAACAACTAAATTTTCGGGACGAAAATTTCTTTCAACATGGGGATGATGTGACAACCTGGAAACTTCTCATACTTTCGTGTACTATTGTTAACTAAGTCCTTGTGCATGGCACTTGGGAATCTTTGTGCATGGCACTTGGGAATTTCTTGTAACTTCGCGTACCATCATAAACGAACTAACTCTTTGTGCGTGGCACTCTAAACATGTACGCTACATTCTAAACCGCGTTTACTCAATTTTCGGGACGAAAATTCTTTCAACATGGGGATAATGTGACATCCCGGGTTTTTCGGATAACTTAAACGTAATACTTGTCGAGTGAATTATATGCTATGTATTAAACGTGTACGAGTTAGTGAATACGTGATGTGCGATTATGTGATTGTGTTAGTTATAAAATAATCATGGCAAATATGTACACGAACCGAACTGCGACACGAACCAACCTTAAACTCCTTGTGACTCTAGGAGTGAACCGAGTTCTAACCCAAACCTTAAACTCAAACTATTCGGCCGCAAGATCAAACCCAAACCGAACCAACCCAAGTCCTCGGCCGCGAGACACCCAAACCGCAACCCATTCATCTCTTGCGCCTATAAATACAAACATATGCATGGGTCTTTCTTCACAACACACAAAACCCTAGCATCTAATCAGCCGTCGGCAGCTTCCGCTTGTTCCATTGATCGCGAGCAGCCGATCCTTCATCCCTTCAATCGCAAACAGCCCATCTCTTCCACTTGTTCACTTCCTCGATCACAAAACAGCCTACTACTTCTTCTCGGTCACAATTACTCTTGGTCATCGGTTCCTTATCTTACTCACGGTTCGATTACCTTATCATTAAAAGATTAGAACTTATCATATGTTACAAGATCATATTCGGATACATGTGTTTCGATTTTGTTGTTTTCGGATTGTATGTTTGAATGAAAGGTTAGGATAGCCGATTTGTTAATAATGTTTGCATGTGATGTTGTTCGAAATCTGAAAATTTTAGGCTGTGTTTGTTTATAAAAACGAGAGATGTTGATTAGGGTTTGCATGGATATGTTATATGTGTTGATCTATGATTAGAAAAACCGGTTCTTGATCGCCTAGGTTAATTATACTGACGGTTTAGGCGAGTTAATGGTAACAATATGCTGAATCAGGTTGCTGAGTAATAGTTACAGCCGACTTCATCTGGCTGTAACTCGGTCATTAATTGTCGAAAAACGGATTTTCTGATGTCTAGAACGTAGAGATTTGAACAACGAATCTAATGACACTGGATTCATATTTTTCTGAAGTCGTTTGATATTTTTAAATGGCCAAATAAGTTCAGTAACTAAAGCTGTGAAAATCCTGAAATTTTGTTAGTTGTTTATTGAGTTGGATGTTATAATCTGTAGGGAGTCGAGTCATGAATTTTGTACAGAAACTAGGTATGGAAATTTTCGGGCAACTCCAACTGGAATTTTGTTAAATGGACGATCAGTGATTTTTAAATAAATTCTTCCGTGGACTGCAGTCAGAAAGCGACGAATCTGACTGCAGCCTAGTATACTAATATTTATGGTTAATTGGTAAAGATTTAGGAATTGGAAAATTTATATAAATTTCTAAAGTATAAATGTCACCTGCTGTAAAATAATTGGAATTTTTGGAACGTTGGAACTATTTTATAAAAATCCTAGAAAACAGCTGAATTATGAGTATTAAGCTGAAATTTGATAACTTGTGATTGTGTGATTGTATGGGAAATCGGACCTTTAAAATATTGTCATTAATAGTTGTTATGGAATTTCTATTGAACAATCTGATTCGCTTAGTGCCGCGCCCGATGATTCCGCCATCGGTTGGTGTGTGACAGATTGGTATCAGAGCCATAACCGTAGGGAATTAGGTAGAATTGCCATGTTCGACCTAGTCTATAGTCTAAGTACCCAATTAGACCGCTCTTCGACTTAAATACTTAAACTACTTGTCTTAAATGCTTACATGCATTTCCTAAGGCTAACACAATTTACACGCTTGAAAACGCTCGTATAACACAAACGAGTGATTGTGTCGGGATTAGGTGTGAAAACCAAGAACTCTCGATAAGATCACTCACTCCGCGTACTATTTACTACACGAGATTCTTTCGTTAAGTTAGGAGTGATATCCATATCTTGACGAAAATCTCCCCCTCTATTTCCGTGAACGAAGTTGTTAAGTTAGGGGTGAAACCCGCATCTTAATAGCTAATTCCACTCCTCGATTTTCAATCTCACCAAAGTCTCGACTATTTCGATGACTCGGGGCACGATGTAACTGGAAGGATAAATGCTGTTAACCGTAGTACGGCGAGAGCATTTGTCTATGAGGCCAAATCGTGTGCCCGAACTCAAAGAATTTTCGAATTACTTTGGGTAGTCGATGTCCCAAAACCCTGGACCTCCAAATTGATTTAAGCCTGCAATCGCCGATTTTACGCATCATCGAATTTTATTGTTGATTATGTGTTGAAATTTTGGGGATTTTACGCTTTATCGATTTCTCGTTTTATCGCTTTTTGCTTTACGAAAATACGCACAACTCACATAGTTCTTGTAATCTAAAACGCTAATTAACCGCAAACCAAACTAAAACGCTCAACCATCTTACGCGAATGTCCTATACGCGGTATTACTCGCTTATTATGCTTATACTACTCGCATCTCATAGCGCGCTACTCAAGATCTAGTGAAGGTGAAAACGTGCAAAATATGTGCTTACGTGCTTATGTGCCTACATGATTATGTGCTTACGTGCTTATGTGCTTACGTGGATACGTGCTTACGCGTTTTGTGCCTTATGTGATTAATAATAATAAGTATATGATGTAAAACGCAAGCTTTTAAACAAAACCCATTATAATCGAATCTCATCCAATCTTTGTCTTTAGATGGCATCCATGGGATCTCACACTCGCCGTACCGCTCAACGCAACAACGCCGACAAACGCATCGCCTCCCTCGTAGCCAAGAAAATGGCTAAGGTGATTCCGCAAATTGTCAGCGAAATACAACCGATTAGCAGCAACTCATCGGTCGACCCGAAGAACGATGCTCCGAAATCTCGGTTCAGCTTCAAGCAGTTTAAAGCCTGCGGTCCTACAGCATTCACAGGCGAAGAAGGACCAACCAAGATGTTTCACTAGTTCGACTCGATCGAAGTCACTTTCAAGCAAAGCGGATGTCCTGTAAATCTCCGCACTGTTAACGCCATTGGAGTCTTTCAGTCAAGGGCACTTGACTGATGGACTGTCGAGCGCAACAGGCGCGGTAATGACGAAGCTTACTCTCTCGCGTGGGAAGAACTTAAGGAACTCATGATCAAAGAGTTTTGCCCACCGCACGAAATCTCGAAGTTGGAAAATGAATTTTGGGGTATCAAACAAATCGGTGGTGACAATGCTGGTCTCACCGCTCGCTTCAAGCAGCTCAACCTCATTTGTCCAGGTCAAGTGGACACTACCGAGAAAGCGATCAAGAAGTATCTCCGTGCTCTCCCCGACTTTGTTCAAGCTGCAAGACCAAGATACTTACCAACTCGCAGCCGAGATCAACGACAAGCGAGTCTTGGCTGTAGCTTTCAAAGTCTCAACCAAGAATCTCAACCAAGCTACTGTTGAGCCAAGCACCGATACTGCTCCATCTCAAGCCTCCAAGTCAAATCACCAGAACCGCAAGCGAAGGGGTAACATTAAGAACTGCGCAGTAGTCCCAGCACCGAACTGTCACACCCTCAATTTCCACTTGCGGAGTTTTACCGCGAGGCGTGTGAACAAACCAGAATCTGAAACACTAGTACGTCGAACGACTCTACATGATTTGATAATACGTTTTCCAAAATCGTTCATTTTAGATTTTATATCAATTACCAATATTTAGCAGAGCATTAGTTTTAAGTTGAGCGGAAGCATGAATAAGTAGTGATGCGGGCGCCAACACAAACGCCAAAACAAATGAAAAATCCCAAAACAATATTGATAAATATGACTCGATAATGATGTCTTGTTCAATGCATGTGCGTGCACCTAGAGCTCCTAGCGTCCTGAGAAACATGTAAAGAAACAAGTGTCAACATTAAAGATGAGTGAGTTCACAGGTTTTCATAAATTCGTTTGTTCGGTTATAGTTTGTTACTCCGTTATCCCCAACCCGGGATAACGTATCAGTTCCATTATTCCAATCCCGGAATAATAAGTTGTTGCTTCCAATATTCCCATCCCGGAATATTAAGTTGTTTCCAATATTCCAATCCCGGAATATTAAGTTGTTTCCAATATTCCAATCCCGGAATATTAAGTTGATCCGTAATTAAGTTCAATGTTAACATATATAGGTAGCTAGCCTAAAGTCATGTCACGTAAGAGTTCGCGATCGAAGCTGACAGTTGTGCCTCCGTTTTGCCAGGCCTATCACATGACCATGGCGATGTTAGGCCAATCATACACCCGTTGACCATACCCGGTCGGCTAGCGCGACTAGCTCGGATGGGGCTCGTCAGACCCAGTAGTACTACTTATAATTCCCCCGCTATTTAACCCAAATACTAACGATCCGAGGAGATTGTCGAGGACTTAAGTGATAAAGCTGCTTAGTGACCATAACATTACATTAACATTAACTTAGTTACCGTATAGTTATGTGACGTTAAATTCGTATAACGTAAAGAGATAGAGTTTGAGGGTGCATACATGTTTTCCCCCCTGTTGTTTAAAAACCGGATAAAGTTAGGGGCCGTGAACTCACCTTTATTTGCTCGGTTAGTGTAGCAAAGATGTTATAAGAGATGGGACCGCTAGTTGCGTCCTAACAAACCAATTAATTCCACGTCAGTGTGTGAACACACCAATACAAATTCTACACGTAACTTACTCACAAATTGATACACACAAACAATCATCTCTAACACTCAAACATGCATGCAAGTATCCTCATGTGATCATGGTAATCAAAACACCTTATCATAACCATAAACCAATTCATGCCACAATTTGGTGCACACAATCACAAATTATCAGATTTCAGCCTAACACTCATTATTCAGCTGTTTTCTAGGATTTTTATAAAATAGTTCTAACATTCCAAAAATTCCAATATTTTTACAGTAGGTGACATCTATACCATAGAAATTTATATAATTTTCCCAAGCCCTAAATCTTTACCAATTAACCATAAATATTAATTCACTAAGCTGCAGTCAGATTTACCGCTTTCTGACTGCAGTCCACGGAAGAATTTATTTAAAAATCACTGATCGTCCGATTAACAAAATTCCAGTTGGAGTTGCCCGGAAATTTCTATACCTAGTTGCTGTACAAAAATCATGACTCAACTCCCTACTGATTTTAAAATCCAACTTGATAAACAACCAACAAAATTTCAGAATTTTCACAGCTTTAGCTACTGAACTTGTTTAGCCCTTTAAAAATATCAAACGACTTCAGAAAATTATGAATCCAATGCCATTAGATTCCTTATTCAAATCTCTACGTCCTAGACATCAGAAAATCCGTTTTTCGACAACTATCGACCGAGTTACAGCCAGATGAAGTCGGCTGTAACTATTACTCAGCCACTGATTCAGCATCTCTTTATCATAAGCTCATGTAATCCCGTTCATGCGATTAATCTAGGCGATCTAAAACCGATTTCTAATCCTAGATTAATACCAATATCTCATCCATGCAACCCTAGTTCTTACTTCTAGTTATTATAACAAAACACACTTGCAACCTTATGAGATCCGCAAGTATACATGCATATCAACAATGATCAATTCAGCCGATTACATATAATACATCTAATATCCGAAAACAATCATGCGTATACACACAGTCAATTCAGCAGACTACTTGTAAGCACATATAGTCCGAAAACAAGCTGATCAATTCGTTCAAGCAGATATATATACATCCGAAACAATACAATCATCCATCTCATTCAATCATGCAAATCGGAGAACAACAAAATCAGTACACATATACTCGACTACGATCTAGAAACATATGATAAATTCTAGACTTTTAATGATAAGGTAATCGAACCGTGAGTATGTTAAGGAACCGGTGATCCTGGATAGTTGCGACCGAGACTGAAGATGGCGATGGTTGCTGCTGCGACCGGAAGAAAAGAACAGGAAAGCTGTTGCGACCGAGGTTGAAAGGGACCAGCTGTTAGCGACCGGGAAATTGAACAAGCTGATCAGATCGAGATGCTGAAGGAGAGAAGATGTTCGCGATCAAGAGGGATGAGAGTAAGGCTGCCGACGGCAGTTTATGTTTAGGGTTTTGTGTATGTGAATGAAACATGCATGGGGTTTGTTTATATAGGTGCAAAAGGGATAAAGGTTACGGTTTGATCCTGGATTCGCGGCCGAGGGACTAGGGTGGGTTAGTTTGGGTTTGATCATGTGGCCGATTTGTTTGAGTTGGTTTGGTTTGGTTTTGAACAAAATAAGTTTGCGGTCTTGGGCTTGATATCGACCGAGAATGATTTGAGTTGTTCACAAAGGGTTTGCGGCTTGATCTTGCAGCCGAGATAGGTTTGGGTTTAAGGTTTGATCTCGGTTTGTGCTTGCGGTTTCGGTTCCGTTCGTATACATATCTACTGTAATTACTTTATCACTAAAACAATCATACAAATACTTATCACGTATTCATTTAATTCGTACACGTTCATACACATAGCATATACTTTATTCGACAAGTGTCACGTGTAAGTTATCCGAAAAACCCGGGATATCACACGAACTCCCGTTCTCACCAAGCTGCTACTCCCGACGTGCCAGCTGCTAAACGTGCGTATACTGGACCTCATCCTCTGTGCTCCAAGTGCACATACCATCATGCGGTTGGAGGAAACTGCCGCTTTTGTGCCAATTGCAACATCTATGGGCACTTCACAGCGCACTGCCGCACTGGTCCACGCCAGCAAGCTCCTCCCGCTCTCACAGCACCACCAGCTCTTCTCAATGTTATGCCAGTCAACCAGGCACCGCAAGCACCAGCAGCTCAGGCACGTGCTTGCTACACTTGTGGCGACCCGAATCATTTCAGCAATGTCTACCCAAACCGTGTTGTGAAACAAGAACCGCAGCAGCAACAGCTTCAGCAACAACCGCCACAGCAGCAACAACCACAGGCTGTGCATGGAAGGGCCTTCAACATCAACCATCGCCAGGCTCAGAATGACAACAATGTTGTCAATGGTACGTTCCTCATTAATGGTATTTATGCTTCTTGCTTATTTAATACTGGAGCTGATAAATGTTTTGTATCGTTAGAATTCGAAAAACTTTTAAAATGTAAATGCGCTAACCTCCCAAGTACCTTCGACGGCGAAAACGCCACTGGAAGAACCATTACCGTAAACTCTGTTCCACGTGATTGTACTAACAATCACAGTTTCTCGATTGATCTCATACCTGTGCAATTAGGTAGTTTTGATGTCACAGTAGGCATGGATATTCTTCACGAAAATCATGCTGAAGTGGTCTGTTTCAATAAAATGATTCATTTTCCCCTTCCAAACGGTGATCAACTACATGTTTATGGTGAAACACCCTCAAAGAAGTTGATGCTTTTGTCATGTACCCAAGCGAACAAGTATTTGCGCAAGCAATGCATCGCTTTCCTAGCCCATATCGTGAACCTGAAGAAGGAAAAGAAAACTTTGAAAGACGTACCTGTTGTTTGTGAATTCCCTAAATTTTTTCCCGATGATTTACCTGGTTTCCCCCCTACTCGTGATGTCGAATTCCGTATTGATCTAATCCCCGGCGCTACACCTGTTGCTAAAGCTCCCTATCGCCTTGCACCATCCGAAATGCACGAGCTATCTAGCCAACTTCAAGAACTTCTTGATAAAGGCTTCATAGCCCGAGTACATCACCTTGGGGCGCACCCGTCCTTTTCGTGAAAAAGAAGGATGGATCGTTCCGAATGTGATCGACTATAAGGAACTTAACAAGCTTACCATTAAGAACCGCTACCCTCTTCCTCGAATCAATGATTTATTTGACCAACTCCAAGGTGCTACTTGTTTTTTGAAAATTGATTTACGTTCCGGATATCACCAGCTACGCGTACTCGAAGAAGACATTCCAAAAACTGCTTTTCGTACCCACTATGGCCATTTTGAATTCGTGGTCATGCCTTTTGGACTCACAAATGCGCCTGCGGTCTTCATGGATTTGATGAACCGTGTGTGCAAAGCCTTCTTGGATCGTTTCATCATTGTTTCATCGATGATATTCTTATTTACTCAAAGTCGAGAGCCGAACACGCGCGACATCTTTGTTTAGTTCTCGAAATTCTCCAAGGAAACCGTCTCTACGCCAAATTCTCCAAGTGTGAATTTTGCCTTAATGAAGTTCAATTTCTCGGTCACGTCGTCAATGACCAAGGAATCCACATCGATCCCGCCAAAATTGAAGTTGTAAAGAATTGGAATACTCCAAAGAATCCGTTCGAAATCCGTTCCTTCCTCGATTGGCAGGTTACTATCGCCGAATCATCACCGACTTTTCAAAATCGCCGTACACCTCACCTCTCTGACTCATAAGGATAGACCTTCTGTTTGGGGTTCCGAACAAGAGGAAGCCTTTCAGATTCTCAAGCGTATGCGTTGCGACGATCCCGTTGTCGCACTTCCCGACGGAGATGAAGATTTTGTCGTTTATTATGATGCCTCTAACCTAGGTCTTGGTTGTGTTCTCATGCATCGAGACAAGGTTATCGCGTACGCGTCTCGACAACTCAAAATCCACGAGAGGAACTACACTACCCACGATCTCGAACTCGGTGAGGTTGTTTTTGCATTA
The DNA here is from genome assembly GCA_947069175.1 of Scalesia atractyloides. Lineage (NCBI taxonomy): Eukaryota > Viridiplantae > Streptophyta > Magnoliopsida > Asterales > Asteraceae > Scalesia > Scalesia atractyloides. The sequence continues at coordinate 59,385,385 of CAMTDV010000014.1, forward strand.
AAGATATGGCGACACTACCTTTATGGCACAAAGTGTACGGTCTTCACCGACCATAAGAGCTTACAACACATCTTTAACCAGAAAGAACTAAACATGCGCCAACGCAGATGGGTTAAACTTCTCAACGACTATGATTGTGAGATACGTTACCATCCCAACAAAGCAAACGTCATAGCCGATGCTCTTAGTCGACGAAGCTATGTGTGGCATTCAAGCCCAGAATAAACTTGAAACCCTTATTCGCGAAACCCAGCACGCATGTTTCATTGAGAACACCTTGGTTGAGGAAATGAAATGTGGTGCCGAAACCCAGCTGGAAAATAAGTCTAACGGGATCTATTACTTTTTGGATCGCATTTGGACCCTAGCCGCAATAACCTTCGAGAGTTACTAATGGCCGAAGCCATAAGTCTCGATATTCCATTCACCCCGGTGCCGACAAGATGTACCAGGACCTTCGCTCCAGGTATTGGTGGCCGGGCATGAAAAAGGATATCGCTATACGTGTCGAAATGATTAACTTATGTGAAAGTTAAAGCCGAACATCAACGACCCTCTGGCTTGCTCGAGCAACTCGATATCCTGATGTGGAAATGGGAGAGTATAGCTATGGATTTTGTTACGAAACTCCCTCGCACCTCTTCTGGTCACAATAGCATTTGGGTTATCGTCGATCGTCTTACGAATTCGCTCATTTCATTACCATTCGAGAAGACTTTAAGGTAGAATGATTAGCACGAATCTATACCGACGAAGTCATTTGTCGACACGGGACGCCTCGTGACATCATCTCTGATCGCGAAGGTCGCTTTACTTCATGTCTCTTGGAGACTTTCCAATCTGCACTCGGTACCAAGCTTAACCGCAGTACTGCGTTCCACCCTCAGATCGATGGTCAGACCGAGCTCACGATTCACACCCTTGAAGACATGCTTCGATCGTGTGTTATAGATTTTGGTGGTAATTGGGATACGCATTTACCTTTAATAGAAATTTTGTACAATAACAGTTATCATACTAGTATTCAAATGGCACCTTTTGAGGCATTATACGGTAGAAAATGTCGATCGCCTATTGTATGGCACGAGATCGGAGATGCTCAGATCACTAGTCCCGAGTTAATACAAGAAAAAACCAGACGAGATTCTCCAAATTAGAGACAACCTTCTGAAAGCTTGGAGTCGTCAAAAGAGTTATGCCAATAAACGCCGCAAGCCCCTACAATTCGAAGTTGGAGATCACATTCTCTTAAAGGTTTCACCTTGGAAAGGAATGATCCGATTTGGAAAGAAAGGGAAACTAGCGCCACGATATGTGGGTCCCTTTAAGATTCTGGAAAGAATTGGCAAAGTGGCCTACCGACTCGAATTACCGGAAGAACTCAGCAATGTACATCCAACTTTCCATGTCTCAAACCTCAATAAGTGTTTAGCTTAAGGAAATCTTCATGTGCCACTTGAAGATTTTCAAAGGAGGGGAGACTGTAACACCCCGATCTTTCGGATTATTATCCGAATTCCATTATTTCCATTTATTTCTGTTTCAAACTCGTTTATACTCCGAGATTTATTATAATGGTTAGCCTATTTTAAATTCATTTTATATCGCTAATTTAAACGCAGTTAATCGCACATTACTCGTAACTCTCAACGCAAACTCAAATCGCGGTTAATTATGTTACCTTATGTTACTTATGTGTTATGTGTGCTTTATGATTTATGGTTGTACTCGCTATCGCAATGCTCACGCTTACAAAAATCGCTCAATCGCATTATTTTATTATCACAACGCTTGACATCTCACCAAAACGCTTAACGTAACTAACTAATACGAATAAATCACAGAACGAACAGTCAACGATCAAATGGGAAACAAGACATAGCCAAGGGGATAACTTCGCCCGAAGTTGGACACCTCCAACCTCGCCCGAAGTTGGCCAGACCACAAAGATTGCAGCAAGTTCACTCGAACTTGCACAATTCAAGCAGAACTGACCAAGTTCGCCTGAACTTGTGCCAAGTTCGCTTGAATTGTGACAAGTTCGCCCGAACTTGATCTCTGCCACCCTCATTTCTCTTCATCTATAAATACCCAGCAGCTCTCCACACTCATTCCTTGCTGCTAACTTCGCCCCAGAGCTCCCAAACCGAATTTCTTTGTTTTTCCAAGTAAGAAAGCACTCATTTTATGCAAACCACGACGTTTTTACTATGATTTTACACAAGGATTACCTTTGTTTTCATCAAAATTTCTCTGTTTATGAAAAACCTTCATCTTTTTCTGTAAAACTTCTTGTTTTAGCTTAGATCTACACTTAAACTTCTTGGATTTGGCCTTGGCCTTCCAAGCTAGAAATCTTGATTATTTCGACTCCTTAAGTGTTAGATCTGAGAAAAACTATCTGAAAACATTGATTTTTACACCGAAAATGGATTACCCGACATGTGTTTCGTTCACTAAGTAGTGGAACGAGGCATTGTCAAAAATATACTTGAAATGGATTCGAATCACGTTTGTTTCAAGGAAGAACTCAGATCCGGATGCACAAGGACGATGCAGTCATTTCACACAAACTGGACTAAGTCGTATGAACTGACAAGTTCACACGGATTAGCTTAAGTTTCTGTAAAATGGCTAAAACTCGGTCTCAAAGACCTCTCCAGCCTATGGTTTGCTTAGTAGCTCAAGGTTATAGGGATGGAAACTCGATTTCCTCCGCAAACGACGTGAAAAAACACGATTTTGGACCAAAACAGACAAGTTCGCCCCCAATAAGGAAAGTTCGCTCGAAGTTGTCACCTGATTAGGTACAACGTTGCCGAAATTGTACCTAACCCAAGGGAGAAGTACAAGTTCGCCCAAACTTGTGCTTTGACCTAAGCTAGAGTACAAGTTCGCCCTAACTTGTGCTCAAACCTAGGCCAACGCACAACTTCGCCCGAAGTTGCACTTCACCCAAGATAAATAATACAACTTCGCCCAAGGTAAATAACACAACTTCACCCGAACTTGTCTACTGCCCCCTTCGCACTTCGACCGTTTCAGCACTTCGGAAGACTGATGCACTTCTGTTCGCATTACAGTCTGATCCCGGTGCTCGCTTTAATCCACAACAGTTCGTGTTTCTTCGTTGAGCACCGACTGTGAGTATACTTGAACCCTTTTTTGCTTAAAATACACTTTTGGGTGTTACATACGTTCTCTATATCCAAACACGCTACACACAACGCTAAACTCTTTTAACGCTAACCGCTCTCGCATGTTATACGTGAATCGCTGAATGTTTGTTTGCTATGTGTGAATAATGAGGACTTGCATACCACCCTTAGCAACAATAGTACTATAATTTGGACTCAGCACCCGATTGGTTTGGGGGTTGTTAAGGCTCGCATATTTACTTTACGTGCGTGTTCGCTGTTGTGAATACGTATCGCGCATACTCCACCTCGCAGTCGTGTTGGTTAGCTTGTATCATTATTGTTAGCTTACTTAGATTCACTTTCTCTACATGAACATGTTTGTTATGCGTAAATGCTTGTTCTCTATTTATATGCTATTAAACCTGTATGCTCACCTTTACTTTATGTATTGACTTTTAATTTAACAAATGTGACAAGTCGATGATTCTATGCAGCAACGGGCTTAGGGCTTTATCCTTGAAACGCATAATAGAAATCTAGGTTGTCGAATTTGTTTGTTTAAGGGATTATGTGCTTTGTAATAATTGTTATGGGATATTGTTTGATTGTATGGGAAATCAGACCTTTAAAATATTGTCATTAATAGTTGTTATGGAATTTCTCTTGAACAATCTGATTCGCCTAGTACCGCGCCCCGATGATTCCGCCATCGGTAGGGGTGTGACAATATGTATCGGCACAGTGAGTAGATCTTTCCCAATTCCCTTTTTTTACAAATTAAGTGTTTTTGTGTGTATTATGTGAGTAGATCTTTCCTAATTCCCTTTTTTTTACAAATTAAGTGATTTGGTGTGTATTATGTGTCATAACACATTTATATTTTTCTTCAAGTTTTCATTATTCAAATACATGCAAATTTTAATGTGTAATTATGTGGTAGTTGTAGTTTGTTCATTATTTGTGTCCCTAACCATTGTCGCTAATCAGGTGTCGTTAATCATTGTTCACATGGATTCATCAGGCTGATGATGTGTATAAATGAAACTTAAATTACATCAAATGAGTTATAAAACTAACCCTTTTTCTAGTACTAATGTTGGAAAAAGCACATTTTTTGTTTCTTTTGAATTTACAGGACCAAATGAGCTAAAAAGAACAAAAGAAGCAAATAAGCAGCCAAAACCAACATAAATACAAGAAGAAGGAATAACGCGACATGTCCGACCCCTCAGCAGCACCCCAAAGACAAAAACAAGGAAATTGTTGGGATTGAACCCTATGAAAGGAACAGATGATATAAAGCCAAACAACACTATCCGAGCTTTGGTTCAACTATCAGAGGTAACATCCTCTGATGTACTTACACTGCTTTCATAAAGACTGCTCATCCTATCATCTGCCTTCACAAAGCTTCAAGGTCTGCCAGAGTTAACAAGGATAGAGGATAGGAATCAGAGTTTAGTCATTAGCTTAGTTAATCAATGTAACAGTGCCAAGCACTAATAGTTAGTATAAGCAGTGTTTAGAGTTAGTTACATATTGTTTCCTGTCACTATCAACCCTGACGTCATCAAAGATGCTCAGAGGTTAGATAGTTAGTATAAATAGGCAACTTGTAACCTTTAAACTTATCTCTTAAAAGATCAACTTTCGCATATCATCTTCTCTGCATTTTCTCATTACCAAACTGTAATTGCAAAGGCTGAGGGGGAGTTTGTAATCACATGCAAGTTAATTAACTTGAAGCATGACAATGATGAAAAAAAACGACCATTGCTTGTAGTAAAAGTTTTCCATCTTATTCCGCTGCAAATCTCTTTTAATTCAATCATTTTCCATTTTTGAAACAAAAACTACAAGTAATTCAAACTCAATCCTAACAATTGGTATCAGAGCTTGATTCATCAAATTCGATCTAACAATTGATTTGGTTCGAACAGATCAGCTCTCTTGCTATTCAGTTTTGTTGTTTTTGTTTGATATTCAGAGTTTTTACTACGTTCAAAGTTTTTAAAAACAAAATCTGAAAAAAAATCAATTGAAAATTTCTCAAAACACACAGGATGCCAATTCTGGATTCTTGTTCAAACCGCGATGCTCAAAAGAAATGAATATTTCATTTGGCAACGACGGATGGGTCACATCCTTGCCCAGCAAAACACCGGTTGCTGGAGATCTGTTGCTTATGGACCTCACGTTCCAATGGTTCCAAGCACAGAAGATCCAACCAAACAAGTGCCAAAAAATCCTGAAAACTTTTCGGAGCAGGATTTCCAGAAAATTCAATTGGATGGTAAGGCATTTAGCATAGTTGCTTCCGCCTTACCCAATGAAATTTATGCTGGTCTACTCCATTGCAATAGTGCAAAGGAGTTATGGGATGCACTTAATGAGCAATTCGGTGGGACTGAGGAAGTGATAGAAAGTAATAGAGAAGTTCTAAATCAGCAGTATGAAACGTTTTGTCACTTGAAAGGAGAGTCTCTAACACAACAATTTGAACGTTATAGCTGTCTCATCAGTGAACTTAGACTGGTTAACGTGGTTCTACCTAATTCGACTGTCAATAGTTGTTTCCTTAGATCGTTACCAGATAAATGGGAGACTGTAGCTTATGTAACAAGAAAATCTGTTGGGTTTAAAGATATGTCGTTGACACAACTTCATGGGATACTCCTCACTTATGAGAGAGAGTTGAACCAGAAAAAGAAGTTGCAAGATTCTGGCAAAATGACTGATGATTACTCATTGGGTAATACAGCTCTTTTTGGCCAAGAAGAGGGTTCTGGCAGCAGTAAGGACCAAAGTTATGATCACTATATAGATATTACATCTGGTGGGAACTTTGGATCTGAAACATATGCACCCAACTATGCTTTTGCTGCTAGTGGGGAAAGCCAAACCTCTGACAATCTATCCTTTGAGCTGAATGATTTGCAACACATTGAACCTTCGGATCTTGAAGATATGGATATTTTGCACCAACTGGCCTTATTGAGTGTTAGGGCTAGTAAGTTTTACAAGAGAGCTGGTAGATAATTCCCAGGTTTGCATGGGGGGTTGAAGGTTGGGCTGGATAAATCAAAAGTCAAGTGTTATAAGTGTAATAGGCTAGGACACTTTGCCAGAGAATGCAGGTCTCAAAGTTCTGGACCAATAGTGACTCATCCTGGCCCTAGACCTCAGCACACACAAAACACTGCTCATTATTCACAATATGCCCCTGCTCAACATGTTCAAAACACTGCCCACTTTGCACATCCTGCTACAACTGTTCCAGTGCATTATGTTCAATCCACTGCTCCACAAATTCAATATATTCAGGCTCCATCTCATGCTCAAGTGCTTGTTCAACAAGCACCCATTGTTACACAACCTGCTCAAACCACTGCTAGTCAAGCAGAGGTTGGTCAACAAAGCTTTTTCACACAAAGTTATGTTGACTGGAGCAGTTTGCCTAAGGATTTGACTGATGAAAACTTTGCTTTAATGGCCAAAAATGATGTTGAACAACAATTTTGTTTAATGGCCTTAGAGACAATTGCTGAAGGTGTTGAATCTGTGGAGATAGTGTCAAAATCTGATGAAGTTCAAGTTTGTGATGAACAGTGGTTTCAAGTGAAGAAAGAGAAAATGCTGCTGATAAGGAAAAGAACTCTCCTACTGACCCATGGAACATTGATGTGTGTGAAGATGAGTGTGATTGTGCTCTTATGGCTGCTACAAAGGTATCACCTCAGATCCTTAAAGATCTATGTTCTGACAAATGCATCATTGCTTTTGCAAACATAAAAAACGTGAATGAAAACCTTAGAAACAAAATTTTAGAAGATGAACTTAATTTTGAAAAACTGATTAAAGAGTTAAAATCAAAGCTAAGTGAAAAAGATTCTGAAATGCGTAGCCTAAGATATGAATCAAGCATAACGAAGGACCAACTCCAAACTATGGTAGAAAAATACCAAGTTTGTCAAAAGGAGTTAGAAGAAACCCAAATCACTTGTGAAAAATGGGTTGAGTCCTGCAAAGGTTATGAAATTATGCTTGATGCTCAGATCAAGAGCAGCATCAAATTGGTGTAGGTTTTAGAGCCTATGACCAAAATGAGAAAAATGTTGCTGAAATTGATTCTGAGTTGGTTGAAGTTGTCCCTACAAATTTGGCTGGTGAAGAGATAAAAATCACAGATAAAGCTGGAAACAAAATTGTTTCGGAAAAACCAGAGGTTTCAACAAAAGATAAAGAAATTGTAAAATATCAGTTTAAACCAACCTGGTCAGATGAATGTGATATCTTAGAGAACTTTAAGCCAATGGACTTCACAACCACTGATGGTATTAAAGCCCCAAAAGCACTGGTGATCCCTATCAAAGATGTGCCAGCAGAGGTTACAACGACTGCTGAGAAAAAGTCTGATAGGAAAAGAAGAGTAAAGATTAAAAACTTGTTTTGTAAATTTTGTGAAAAAAGAAATCATGTGGCTGCAAATTGTTTTCTTTTAAAAGCCCATGACATTAATAAAAACTTGTGTTATCAAAAACTCTTCAAAATGCACCATCTGCAGCCAAACAAATCACTCAATTCAACAGTGTGCCTATCTCAAAAACTATGAACAAGAGGTAAAAGAGATCAAGGCAAAAGCACTTGAAAGAGAAAGTTCAAGTTCTGTTGGAAATAAATCCAAGCAGAGTTTTAAACCAATTGAAACATCTGTTACAAAAGCCTTAAACAAAACCTATGTTCAAAAAGAGGTGCAAGTGACAGATGCCCCACTTTCAAACTCATTTCCAAGAGGGTATGGCCAACCTACTTATAAAAAGGTTCCTCATGCTTATGAAGGCTACAAAAAGCCTTCAAAGCAAAGAGTAAACAGGCACCCTTATGGATACAATCATCTGATAGGTAATGGTCAAGAGCAGATGTTACAAGAAAATTTCAGAACCACTGACCATTGTCCTAGACTTGAGGCTGGACCATCTGTGACCCCATCCAAAGCCATTTTGGCTTTGGAGACCAATCTTAACTGATCTATTTACTTAAATTTACAGGGACCCTCTACTTGCCTTGATAGCTTATGGACTTCACAACCACTGATGGTATTAAAGCCCCAAAAGCACTGGTGATCCCTATCAAAGATGTGCCAGCAGAGGTTACAACCACTGTTGAGAAAAAGTTTGATAGGAAAAAAATAGTAAAGATTAAAAACTTGTTTTGTGAATTTTGTGAAAAAAGAAATCATGTGGCTGCAGATTGTTTTCTTTTAAAAGCCTATGACATTAACAAAACTTGTGTTATCAAAAACTCTTCAAAATGCACCATCTGCAGCAAAACAAATCTCTCAACTCAACAGTGTGCCTATCTAAAAAACTATGAAGAAAAGGTAAAAGAGATCAAGGAAAAAGCACTTGAAAGAGATAGTTCAAGTTCTGTTGTAAATAAATCCAAGTAGAGTTTTGAACCAATTGAAACATCTGTTACAAAAGCCTTAACCAAAACCTCTGTTCAAAGAGAGGTGCAAGTGACAGATGCCCCACCTTCAAACTCATTTCCAAGAGGGTATGGCCAACCTACTTATAAAAAGGTTCCTCATGCTTATGAAGGCTACAAAAAGCCTTCAAAGCAAAGAGTAAACAGGCACCCTTATGGATACAATCATCTGATAGGTAATGGTCAAGAGCAGATGTTACAAGAAAATTTCAGAACCACTGACCATTGTCCTAGACTTGAGGCTGGACCATCTGTGACCCCATCCAAAGCCATTTTGGCTTTGGAGACCAATCTTAACTGATCTATTTACTTAAATTACAGGGACCCTCTACTTGCCTTGATAGCTTATGGTATGTAGATAGTGGAGGTTCCAGGCACATGACAGGATGTAGAGCCCTTCTCAAGGACTTCATGGCTCATGGGGGGGGGTGATATATCTTTTGCTAGACAATGCAGGTACACCACAATCATCTGAAGAAGATCAAGATCAAGGATATGACTGTGTGCTTCCACAAACAAAAGTCTATTCTTTAAACAGAGGATCAAGTGCTACAAGCTCTTGTGTAAACTCTGCCACTTCTGGGTAAATAGTGGTTGCTCCTCAAACCTCTGCTAGTTCACAAAATCAAACATCTGTTGATAAAAGTCCTACATCTGGCACCAAAATCATCAGAATGTTACCTCTATACCCCCAATACATAACCACCATTCTCATCAGTGGCGGATACTTCAATTTCACCAGCAGAGGTTAGCTCAGATGATATACATTTGCAGCCATCACCATACCAAGGTGATTTGATCTATCTCAAAGCCATCCAGCAGATCAAGTTATTGGCAACATCAAATCTGGGGTGCTCACACGAAGCCAATCCCAAAATATTTGTCTTTTTGCTGGTTTTCTATCACTCATACAACCAGTCAAGTACCAAGAGGCACTGAAAGACAACAGCTGGGTAGAGGCCATGCAAGAAGAACTCCTTCAGTTCAAAAGACAACAAGTTTGGGAGCTTGTGCCACTGCCAAAAGATGTAAGTCCAATTGGCACAAAGTGGGTCTTCAAGAACAAAACTGATGAAAGGGGTATTGTTGTCAAAAAAAAAGTAAGGCTAGTAGTTCAAGGCTACAGACAGGAAGAAGGTATAAATTATGATGAGACTTTTGCTTCTGTAGCAAGGTTGGAAGCTATTCGCCTGTGCTTAGATTTTGCTGCTAACCACAACATAAAGGTGTTTCAAATGGATATAAAGAGTGCATTTTTGTATGGAAAAATCAAAGAAGAGGTGTATGTCTGTCAACCTCCAGGTTTTGAAGATGCATTCCATCCTGATCATGTCTACAAGCTCAACAAAGCATTGTATGGCTTGAAACAAGCACCAAGAGCCTGGTATGAAACTCTATCCACTTTTCTCTTATCAATAGGGTTTACTAGAGGCAAAATAGATAAAACGCTGTTTTTAAAATGGAAGGTCAACAAAGATACCCATGAATTGACATTGCTCAAGTCTGATGGTGCAGCTACTAAACTATCCATGGAAGATGCTTATGAGCTTACAGTAGAAGACATTCCACGAACTACTATGCTTAGAGCTGGTGAAGGATGCTGATGACATGGAATCTCTTAACTTTGAACTTCAATTCAAAGGTCAAATAAGAGAATTCCTTCTGAGGAATAAAAACCAAGAATAAAGTGTTTTTGGCATCATCTGTTCCAGGGGGAGATTGTTGGGATTGAACCCTATAAAAGGAACAGATGATATAAAGCCAAACAACACTATCCGAGTTTTGGTTCAACTATCAGAGGTTACATCCTCTGATATACTTACACTGCTTTCCATAAAGACTGCTCATCCTATCATCTGCCTTCACAAAGCTTCAAGGTCTGCCAGAGTAACAAGGACAGAGGATAGGAATCAGAGTTTAGTCATTAGCTTAGTTAATCAATGTAACAGTGCCAAGCACTGATAGTTAGTATAAGCAGTGTTTAGAGTTAGTTACATATTGTTACCCTGTCATATCAACCCTGACGTCATCAAAGATGCTCAGTGCTTCTCTGCATTTTCTCATTACCAAACTGTAATTGCAAAGGTTGAGGGGGAGTTTGTGAATCACATGCAAGTTAATTAACTTGAAAGCATGATGATGATGAAAACAAACGACCATTGCTTGTAGTAAAAGTTTTCCATCTTATTCCGCTGCAAATCTCTTTTAATTCAATCATTTTTCATTTTTGAAACAAAAACTACAAGTAATTCAAACTCAGATCCTAACAGAAATAGAAGATGACCACGGGGCCGTGCCCAGCCAGGCATGGGGCATGGTCAGACATTGCACTTAAAGAAAAAGCATGCAGAAGCTTCTATGCCCACCACGGGGCCATGCCCAGATCACCATGGGGCGTGGTCAGACTCTAAGATTGGCAGAATCTTGATAGTACAAAAGAGTTGACCATCGGGGCTGTGCCCAGGAGCCACGTGGTCGTGTGGGGCCCTCTGCTGACAGCTGCGATTAATGAAGGAAGAGAAGAAGCTGACCACGGGCCATGCCCACTGGAACGGGGCCATGGTCCGGGTACTGTTCTGACTATAAATAGGGGTGCTTGGTTCACTTCAAAGGCATCCCTTGGCAAACCACTTCTCTCTCACCTTGCCACCATTCCACCACCACTACAACAACAACACCCACCACCATCATGCATCTATCATATTTAGAGTGGGTAGTAGTCTCGGGATCCAAGATTGATAGTAAGAGTTCTTTCAAACAAAGGTCATGCTTGGCTAATCTCTTACATCACTTGGTGATGTTAGTGTATAATGTCTATGTCTTAGTCTTGGATCGAGTCTGTATAATTTTGGTGTGATTAGACTAGATATTGAAGGGTATTTATGTAATTAGAGTACAAGTTTGCTCCGGATTCCAAATGTTAGATCAAGTTAACTTGATCAAGTCAAGTTCCCCGAACTTGATCAATACCCAACGAACTTGTGCCTCTATAAATAGAGGACTTGATCCCTTCATTTGTAGCTTTTATGATTTTGGCACACTGACGGCGAAGCTCCGCCGGATTAGGATCGAATGTAATTGAACATATTGATCAATAAAACAAATTTAAACAGTAAATCTTGACTATTTGTTTAATCATGTCATATTGTTTCCGCCGTTATGGACATTAGATACAATCTAGGTTCCCATGCTTACGTGGAGACGATCTAACAAGTGGTATCAGAGCCACAGTGCCTAGATTGGTGAACCATAGCAAGATCTACTCTTATTCTACCTCTTTCTACCATTTTTTTCTTCATTTTTCAAAGAAACAATGAATTCACAGACAAAAGTTGCTGATTTTTTGAGTATGTCATGTAAATACACTTGTGGTAAACCCCTGAGAGTTTGGACATCAAATTCACATGAATTGATAACAAAAAGTTCAAAAAACCATGTTTCACAAACTCAATTTGGTCGAACTTAGGATCAAGTTCGCTCGAACTTGACTAAAATCTCATCAATTTTAATCAAGTCCGCCCGAACTTGATAGATTTTCAAAGTTTTAACCACAAGTCCGCTCGAACTTATCTAAAACTATTCCATTTTATCAAGTTCGCCCGAACTTGTATAAAATTTTTTGAAATTTTAGAATAAGTTCGCCCGAACTTAGTTAATTTCTTAAAAATCATTCGTAAGTTCGCCCAAACTTAATCAGGTTGAAAATTTTTCAAAAGTTCAATCACAAGTTCGCCCGAACTTGTGTAAAATCAATCTGATTTCTCACCAGCTGCAAGCTCGCCCGAACTTGTCAGTTTTACTGATAATTTTTCAAAGTTTGTGAACGTGTGTTTTTCAGCAAAATTCGTCAGTTTTCAAAATGGAAGATCTTCACTCTGCATTTATGACTGCAACAACGTCAAACGCTCAGATGGTGAACCAAGTAAACATCGACAACGAAATGGGCACGTTTGTTAAACCTCCAAAACTCATGTGTATGGACGAGTATGAGGGTTGGGAAGGAGAAGTTCATGAATTGGGTCCAAGCTACTATTTCCACAGCTGGGTTATGATAGAGACTGGTTATACATGGCCCAGAGATGAGAATGATAACAATATCGACATCAGCAAGTTCTCTATGATTCAGAAAGATGCTTACGTTGCCGAGAAGAAAATGATAAGCTTGATCCAATAGTCGGTGAAAGAAGATATTTTGGTGCTTCTACCAGAATTCAAGACTGCACAAGAACTATGGAAGTCCTTGAAGAATAAATACCAGGGCAGTGCAGAAATGGTCAAAAGCAAGAAAGCGCTGATCATGAAAAGATTCGATATATTTACGATGATTAAAGGGGAAACGATGAAACAAATGATCGAAAGATTTTGTCATCCGAAAGTGATCATGAGGAGACACGGGCTTGAGAAAACAGAAGAAGAATACATTGATAAGCTAGCTGATGCTTTACCTGATGGAGTGTGGACTACTTATCTTATGGTGCTCAAAGAAAGTACGAATTGGGAGTTCTTCAAATTGTCCACATTCATTGATAAACTGGAAGGGCATGAGATGGAGTTGTTGAAAATAGCAAAATCAAAGAACGCTAATGTGACTCAAGATGTAGGGCTGTACTACAAGTCAGGAGCTTAAGATAATATCACTGGTCCGAAAATCCAAACTGCTTTTAGCGCGAATCTGAATTCCTCGAATCATTCGCCACAGAGTCAAGCTCAATCATATCCAAAATATGATCAGAGTCGAGAGTTCTTCATTTTCAAGCACCGGATAAAATTCTTCATATCAGAATCAAGCAAATCAGAATAACCAATCAAATATATCCAAATGTGTACAAGTGTAACATTGCTGTCAATTTAAACAATGTTGTTTCTGAGCAAGTTGCAAAACAACACATGTCACTTCTCGCCACAGTGTTAAAATCATATGAAAGCTTGGTGGCGGGAAAATTGGTAATCCGGAAATGACCGCCGAAGACTATGATCAAGTAGATGAAGAAGAACTTGAACTAATGGACATCAAATGGTCTTTATCATCGATCATTCGGAGGGTTACTAAGTTTGTTGCGCTAATCGGCAGGGATATCGAAAATTCAAGAAACAAGTTGGGGTTTGAGAAAACGAAGGTTACCTGCTTTAGATGCCGACAAAAGGGCACTTCAAAATAGAATGCAAGAACCCAGAGTAAACAGGCAACCAAAGTCCATTTGGAGGTGGCAACGAATACTACAAGAAGTCACTTCAATACAAGCCATTCCCAAAGAAGACTCAAGTCGAAATCCAAGAGAAACCACCAACAACACAGAATAGGCTATGGTCGTTTCAAATGAAGATGACGGTTTTGATTGGAACTCTTATATTGCCAAGAAGACCGTGTTGCTCTTATGGCCGAGATTGTGGAAGACACATCTGCTGAGGATGCTGCAATGGAAAGTGCATTACTAGAGGAATATATGCAACAAGCTGAAATGGAGGAAATTTATCAGCATACGAAGATGCAGGGTATCCTTTCTCCTAACATGACCACCAGTTTTGCAGGTTGTTTTGGAGAGACGACATCTTCAGAGAATGTTGCTGAGGAAATGCCCGAGATTGAAGAAATGATCAACATAACCAAAGAAATGAACGAAGAAAACCTTACCAAGATCGCCAACAAGGCCATGATGGCAAATCTAAGAAAGGTAGGTTCAGAAGAAAAGGTAAAGGTTGTAGAAAAAGAGGTAGTAAAAATCGTTGAGGCTGTAAAACCTTGTACGAAATGTGCTGAACCGTTTGTTCAATGTGCTGAAAAGTCTCAGATCATAACCGAACTCAATGTGCATTATAAAATTTCAAATACGATTATCGCACAATGAAGGAGGCATATGACAAAATGAAAGATGATTATAGCAGGTTGGATAGAAATAACATTGAACAAGATGATACTATTAGAACGTTAAAAGCTACCTTAATGGAAAAACAAAAAGCTATTAACGTTTACATCAATAACATTGCTGAAGTAAAACAAGAACTTCAAGACATGAAAATCGAAACTGAAAGGGTTCGACAGCTTCTAAAGAGCTATACCACGAATGCCTATGTCATCGATCGCATTCTTCCGACTATTCAGTCAGAGGAAAATGTTCAGAAAACCAAAGGTAAGAAAGGTGGAGATATACCAATGTTCCACCACCCCTATGCAAAAATATTGTCGCAAAAAGGCTGAGGGGATGGAAAAGGCGCTTAACATTGAACTTTTAACCGTAAGAAAAACGAGATGCCTGAGAACATTGATATAACCTACACGAGTGATGATGGCGAAGCAGTGGTTAAGCAAGTTGTTGATAATGTCTTGAGTGAATCTGATGATGGCAGCTTTGAAAGCGCCAACTCGAGTTCGAATAATTCTGATTCACAATATGAAGATGACGATACATCATCGGAAGACAGTTTAAGTGATGATCCTAACATTGTCATGTACAAAGTTAAGGAATATGATAGACTATACTTCGATGATAGCTTTCTGATTCGGAATGTGACGGAAGATCAACTTGACAAATTCTTCAAACTCGTGGAAGTTTCATCAGAAGAGTTGGAAATTAATCAAAAGAAGTTTTATTCAAACCTAAAAGAAACAACTATCGAAGGAACGGGGGAGATTTTCCTGAACTTAGGAGAGCTGGGTTGGGTTTGGATGTTGAAGAAGAACCGAATAAGAAAATGTCACCATTTCACGAATACAAAGATAAAAACATGACATTCGTTTATGGGACAAGCACGGTTAAAGAAGAAAGTTTGATTGGAAAGCAATCAAACGATGAGTTTAAGAAAGAAAAAGATCTTCGAGATAAGGCCAAAGCCGCAAGTGGTGTAAAACCCACTAGTGGACATTCTCATGATGATCGGACTTGCTTTAAGTGCAATGAAGTTGGTCACATCGCATTCAAGTGTCTGAAATCTAAGCCGGTCTATCCTCGAAGGAAAACAAGTTCAGATGTTGTAAAACATAAGCAACCAGAGTTTGTAAAATCTGTCACAATTCTAAAAAGAAATGAAACCAAACTTGAAGTTAAACCTAAAACTAAATTTGAAAACTCAACTTTTGAAAAAGGTGAAACTTCCAAGTCAAATGAATCAAAGTTTTACATCAAAAAGGCATAGTAAAATCACAAGCCTGGATTGCTAAAAAGAAATCATCAACATCTGAAGTTACCAAGTCTGAGCTGGTTAAGACTGGTAACAACAAAGAATCAAAATCTGAGGCCAAAACTAAAACTGTTAAATCTACAATTGGTATCAAATCTTCAAAAGGTAAAAAGAAAGTTAACTTTGAAAATGTAAATGACAGTGAGGCTCAGATGAAGATTATGAGGATGATTACCAAGCTTTTTATCCTAAACCTAAGACCAAGAAGGTTTGGGTCGTGCTTTTTAACTGAATGCTAATATGTGGAGGGGCTCCAGAGGTCCGTTCTTTCAAAGTGGATTCTGTATAGTGGAGCGTCAAGACATATGACAGGGATGAAAGCTCTTCCCTTCGATATAAAAGCTATTAACGGTGGATATGTTGGCTTTGCCGGTAACCAAGGTGGAAGGATCGTCGCAAAAGGAAAACTCTCAAATGGAGTCGTATCGTTTGATCGTGTGAATTACTTGCTGAGCTAGAGAATAATCTTCTGAGCATCTCACAGATTTGTGATAAACAGTTCACAGTTCACTTCAACGATAAAGAGTGCATGATATTAAAGCCGGGTTTCAAAATTCCGGATGATTGGATTCTCATGCGTGCGCTGCGAGAAAATGATCTTTATGTGTTAGATATGGGCAACGCTACAACATCATCAAAATCGACAAAATGTTTTGTAACTAAAGCTACGAAGAAAGATTCAATCTTATGGCATAGGAAAATGGGGCACATTCATCTGTGAAAAATGAATTTTCTGGTGCATAACGATTTAGTCGAGGGGGTGAATCTTCAAAGCTTCCACATGACAGATCACTTTCTGGAATGCAAGAAACGGAAGCAGAAGAAGAAATCTCATCCAAAGAAGATTCTGAATTCTATTAAGCTGCTGCTTGAACGTCTGCATATGGATCTTTTTGGACCGGTAAATGTACGAAGTATTTCTGGAGATCTATATTGTTTGGTTATGATGGATGACTACTCTCGATATTCGTGGGTTTTCTTTCAAGAATCAAAGGATGAAACGTTCGATAATCTGGTGATTCTTTTCAAGAAGCTTGAAAATCTTTATCATCTGCCTGTCAGACGTATTCGCAGTGACAACGGCACGGAATTTAAGAACAATAAGATGAAAGAGTTTTGCAATGCCAAAGGGATTCTGCACGAATTTAGTGCACCGTATACTCCACAACAAAATGGTGTAGCTGAGAGGAAGAATAGAACTTTGATCGAGACCGCAAGAACCATGCTTGCAGACTCAAAACTTCCTGTTAGCTTCTGGAGTGAGGCGGTTGCAGCGGCTTGCTACACACTAAACAGGGTCTTAACTGGCAAACCAACTAAAAAGACATGTTTTGAAATGATCAACCGAAGGAAACCAAATCTGAAATATTTAGAGCCATTTGGTGCACCATGTACTGTAATTGATCAAGATGGTAAGTTCGGTGCCAAATCACTTGAAGGTTACTTTGTCGGGTATGCTAGTCCGCTAGAAGAGTGTATGTTCCCGCGTTAAGAAAAGTCATCGAAGCACAACACGTGGATTGCTTTAGATATACAACTCCGACTTAGAGGAAAGGTGACGCGTGGTTGTTCAACTATCAAGACTTTTGGAAGTCATTCGACTTGCCAGAAGAACCATCTGAAGAAGAACTTGCAACGCTTTATTATCTTCAACAGTCGGCCGAATCAAGAAAGATCATTAGACCAATTGTGGTTAATCAACCCACGTTGGATACTTTGTCTTCTGGAGCTAGGTCCGAGTAATAGCGGTGTTCAAGTTGAAAACGTTTCTAAAGTAGAAGCAACACCTGCTATAACTCCATCGAGTGATTCTTCCGAACCAGAAAATGCTACAATAGCGCCAAATATGCCTCAAAATCAGAATTCTGACTCTGATGAAGCGCCGACATTTGATGCTGATGGAGAATCCTCATCGGATGAAGAAGCTGAGCAGATATCCAACATGTTGAATCAATCTGCAAGCCCGAGCAATCAGAAC
Source organism: Scalesia atractyloides (assembly GCA_947069175.1). Lineage (NCBI taxonomy): Eukaryota > Viridiplantae > Streptophyta > Magnoliopsida > Asterales > Asteraceae > Scalesia > Scalesia atractyloides. Next base: position 59,403,166 of record CAMTDV010000014.1, read on the forward strand.
GAAGCTTCATCTAGCGCTCCTAACGTTGAATTGATTGTTGATCTGAACATCTCAAATCAGCAAAGCTTAGTTGATGTTCCAAGCGAAGAGATGCCATGATCATATTCTTACCATCCTTCAACGAATATCATTGGTCAATTAGTTACTCCTACTCAAGACTACTGCTACTACTCATGTTTCATTTCTCAAATAGAGCCAAAAACCGTGAATGAAGCTTTGGGTGATGAGAACTGGGTGATAGCAATGCAAGAGGAACTGTTACAGTTCGAGAAATTGGGAGTTTGGAGGCTTGTAGACTTACCACCGAAGAGAAAGCGATAGATACGAAATGGGTCTTCAAGTGTAAAAGGAATGATCGGGGTGTGATTGTCATAAACAAAGCTCGGTTGGTTGTCAAAGGTTTCCACCAGCAAGAGGGTATTGACTACACAGAAGTATATGCACCGGTTGCACGATTAGAGTCAATCCGCAATTTCCTTGCGTTCGCAGCTTGGAAAGGTTTTAAGGTGTACCAGTTAGATGTGAAATCCGCAATTCTCTACGGTAAGCTACGTGAACAAGTGTACGTCGGCCAACCACCAGGGTTTGTCCATCCACTGAACAAGAATAAAGCTTATCTCCTAGACAAAGCCTTATACGGATTACACCAAGCCCCGAGAGCTTGGTATGAGACGTTATCGCAACATCTCGTTGGAAACGGCTTTACTAGAGGCACAGTGGACAGTACATTGTTTACCAGAGAAGTCGGAAGTCATCTGATCATTGTACAAATCTATGTGTATGATATCATCTTTGGTTCAACGGATATAGTCTTTGCAAAGAGTTTGAAAAGATCACGAAGAAGAAATTCGAGATGTCCTCTATGGGTGAAATGAAATTCTTCCTCGGCTTACAGGTCGATCAGTTACCAGACGGCATATTCATTCATCAAACAAAGTATGTTCATGATATTCTGAAGAAATTTGAAATGGATAGCTCAAAGCCGCTTTCGACTCCGCTGGCACTGAACCATTGGATTTGCATTGACGAGACTGGAACCAAAGTTGATGACACACTCTATCGGTCGATGATAGGATCTCTGATGTATCTGACAGCATCTCGCTCAGATATCATGTATCCTACATGCCTATTCCCGAGATACCAGTCCAGTCCTCGAGTGTCACACATGCAGATAGTCAAGCGAATATTCTGTTACTTGAAGGGATGTCCAAGCACCGGCTTGTGGTATCCAAAGAATGACAATTTTGATCTAACAGGATACCTGACTCAAACTTCGGAGTGGACAAGCTGAATTCTAAATCTACAACGGCCGGTTGCCAGTTTTCGGAACTCGTTTGGTAACGTGGCAATGCAAGAAACAGACCACGGTCTCTCTCTCTACCTGTGAGGCAGAATACATTTCTGCTTCCAGCTGTTGTTTTCAAATCCTCTAGATTCAACAATAGATGAGGATTATGGTCTGCAATTTCTTGATACGCCTTTATATGTAGATAACAAGGCAGCTATCGATATCACTAAAAATCCTGTTCATCACTCACGCACTAAACACATTGAAATTCGTTATCACTTCATTTGTGACTGCTATGAAAAGAAGTTGGTGCGAATAGAAAAAATCCACACCGATGAACAAAAGGCTGATTTTTATACCAAAGCATTTCCTTTAACAAGATTTAAATATCTCATGAGGCTTAACGGTATTAAAAATTTGCTGACAGGTGCGGAAGCTGAGGTTGAATATGGATCGCACGACGAGTTCACGTGATCAACATTGGTTTGTTTCTATCTTTTAGATTAGTATTTCTTAAAAACTAAAATACAAAATATGTTTTTGATTTTAGGGGAGAAATATTAGAGAAAATACAAAAACATATGAAAATTTTCAAAAAGTACAAAAACATTAAAAAAGACAAAAAGAATTCGGTGTCACAAAAAGGAAATGATAGTACATCAGTGGACTATTACAGTATGCTAAAGAAATGAAAAGTTTAAAAGTGATAAACAAGTCTTATGTGGATGTGTCAATAGGCTTTACACGTTCCGTAAATTGTTTCTGAGATATAAACTATATTTTACAACTGCTTAATCTTGTGGATTAACACATCTTGGATATATGGACTTAGTACTCCGAAATTTCGATTGAAGGATTGCCTGATTCTGAGATACGAGGTCTTTATAGATAGTTGATACTGGGGTATTATACAAGTTCTTCTGATTTTGCGGAAGCAATAGCCTAGAACTTCTATAATACTTTAAGCTAAAAACCCCTAAACTGCATGCAAACTTGAAAAGTATCGAAAGTTTCTAATCATTTGCAGGGCTTAAAAGATTCCTTTAATGGAACACACCTTTAAGTCGAGCCTTCATCTCTTTGTCGGTACGGTGGTACTAACCTAAGCTCTCAAGGCCTTGCATAACCCAGATACAGATATCAGTTACCGTATATTCACATGTAAGATGAAATCTAGGGAATCTTGATACGGGAGTATATTCAAGAGGTGGAAACCATAGTTAAGTCAAGTTTCATAAATCATACTTAACATATCTTGGAACAATTGAGAAATGTGTTGAAGTTTAAGTGGACAAACATATCGACAATCTAGGTAAACGAGTTTAAAACTTAAAGTCATAAAAAGGTCAACGGTACTGGTGATATGTCTCAATCAACTGATATGATCCTTAGACACGAATTCACAAAAATGTCTGTAAATATGTTTGTACATAGTTTACTTTGTTCTGTATATATATTTTATCTAATTTACAGATTAAAACCAAAAAGATTTTCAGTGTGTTTTAGCATAAACTTACAACAATACAAAATTAAACTTACAAAAATACAAAAAGATTTTGTTTCTACATTGTTTTCAGCAAACCAATGTTGGAGAACAGATCTTCGAAGTCTGGTAAGGTGCTAAACTGGTGGGAATCTAATTGACAACGGGCTGGGAGCTAATCTGTAAAAGTAAACAAGTCCGGCCGAACTTCATTGTCTGATATAACAAGTAAGAGCGAACTTGAGGGCGATTGTAAGGGATTTCGAATTTGGCAACACTACGACGAAGTGCTGCCCAAATTAAGAGTGTTTAGTGGTGATTTGCACATCACTAACCATGGCAATGGTAGGTGATTCGTTATTGGACCATGAATTGATGATGTTTGAACGGTTTAGATCTGTAATCGAGCATTTGAACATGAATTGGACTTTAAATGATAAAATTAACACATAAAACATGAATAACAATCATAATCGACCATGAAAATGACTTGAATTTGATCAGGAAAGGTTGAACATCATGTTGCAGAAGTTTTGGGACCATGACAGGTTCACCCGAACTTGCCCTCAGGAATTAATAAGTAATAAACATCAAGTTCGCGTGAATTCTTTCAAAAATCTGAAAATTTTGATTAATACAAGTTCCCCGGACTTGTATAAGTGTTTTGATTAATCTGAAACAAGTTGCCCGAACTTGTAGAAAAAGGTTTAAAAATGATAAGTTCGCCCGAACTTGTAATCTGTTAATGTTGTTCATAAGATAAGTCGCCCGAACTTGGTTTAATTAAATTGTCTATTTAACAATCAAGTTCGCCCGAACTTGATGAAATTTTGTAAAATTGGAAAATTGTCGTCTAATTTCGTCTCGATTTATGTGTTTGCAGAATATTGAGCTCTTATTCACAAGTTTCACAACACGTGCATTACGTTGGATAAAGAGATCTGTCCATCTCTTGGAGCATTCGATGATATTCTTGGATTTATGGCACACATTCCGATACGCAAGGCCATCACAGAGAGAACAGTGGTTTACAGGTCACTGTTAACAGGTTTTGGATGTCGGCAGCAATGAAGGAGGATGATACAGCGATAAAGTCGATTGTTCGTGACGATAATGAAGATAAGAAATCAATATTACTGAAGCTGACATTCGAAAGGTTCTGGAATTCAATGATGCAGCTAACAATCCTATGATGTTGGATGAACGTATGGTACGAGGTTGTTTTTGTCGTATGGGGTACACGGGGCATGTTAACGAATCTACATTGAAGAAAGGATCGGTCCCTAATCCGTACAAGTTCTTAATGCACGCGATTATTCACACTTTCAGTCACCGAAAAGCAGGGTTGGATGATGTACAGGATTATATGGCATGTATGGCCACAACGTTGATCTTGAATAGGAAGTTTAACTACTCAAAGTTGGTATTTACGCATATGAAGAACAATATGGGGTCGAAGAGGCTTGTGATGTACCCAAGGTTTGTTTAGATGCTGATAGAAGATCAATTCAAAAAGATTGTGAAAGACTAGAACGATATTGTTTATCTAAGTCGTCTTGATGATACGACCATTAAGAAGTTGATTACTTTTCAGAAGCAGTCCTCAGCTCCTGTTGGTAAACCATCATTTGGTGCTATCGCTTCAGAGAACTACGTCGCACCGCCTTAGTATAAATGGAGAAAAGATGATAGCGGCGACGAGAAAGAACATAATGCTGAACTTGAATGGATGTCTACATTTAAAGAGAAGCGAAGTGACTGGTTTCTCAAGAAAGTTGTTGTTCAAGATAAAAAGAAAGGCTCGCGAAAGCCAAAGAAAGTTGAAACGATGTTAATGGACGAAGATGAGCCTGTGAATGTTCAATCAGAAGCTGGTCCTAGTACTGAGAATGTGGTGATAGAAAGTCAAGAGGCTGAAAAGACAAATCAGGAAGCCGATGTGATTTCTGCGACATCTGGAAAAGACGATGATAGTGATGATTCTTTGGAGATTGCAACAAATATAGCGATTGCTGAATCAGTTGAAGAGAATCTTAAAAAAAGGTGATGCTGACTACGAGTCTGAGCAAGAAAAAGAATCTGATGAAGAGAGACCAAAGAAAAGAACAAAGCGTGTGAAGTCCGCAGTAACTTCAACGAAAAAGAAAACAGGATCTCCGAAAACAAAGAGCAAAAAGGTCAGAAAGCGAAAAGCCATCGTTATGCTGGAAAGCCAAAGAGCACAGAAGCTACACAAGAACCTTCTGGTGCATAGGAGAAAGGAGTCACACAAGAACCTCCTACACAAGAGCCTCCTGTTATTATTTCAGCTGAAGCAGAGCCTCCAGGAGTTACACAAGAACCTCCTGAGACTGTATTATTAGAAGTTACCAGTCATTCAATCTCTGGATCCTCCAATGACTTCTCATTATGAAAGTTCAACTCCGAAAAAGTCTACACCAAAAGTTACTCCTAAATTGACGCCAAAAACTCCAAAGTCAAAGATATTTGGTGATATTCCAAATGTGCCAGTGGATCTTCAGGATCTAGATGATTTCTTTCAGAAACAGATGTTGACGTTCTAGAAAAACGTGTAAAGATTCTGGAAGATAAAGTGGCTAAGAACGAATAGAGAAAGCTGAGTTAGGGAAGCTGGTGAAACAGGGAGAAGTTGAAAAAGAGATATTGTCTGACAAAGTCAAATTTCTAGAAGGCGATAGAGGTTATTTGAAAGCATTAGTTGAAAGCTTGCAAGAAGCCAATGAACGTTTGAATAAAGAGATTGCAGAACTTCGATCAAACGAGAAAGAACGATCGTAGATTCAACAGATTACAAAAGGTTCTGACTAACAGTTTATGGATTGATTTTGATGCCGAATACAAACGTTTAGATCTGCAAGAAGCAAAAGAAAAAAGCAGAGAAAGAGTTAGCAGAATAGGGCAAAGGAAAGAACGTGATTGAAAGTATGCCCGAGATCACTGTTGATGCACTATTGTGTTCGTCACTTGTCGAATATGCTAGATTGAGCGTGTGTTGAATATTGTATAGGTTAGAATCGAACACACGACCAAAATACAGAGTTTTAGTGTAAAAGGGAACAAGTTCGCTCGAACTTGACATGTGGCAGTCAAGTTCGCTCTCGAACTTGACATATAGCAGTCAAGTTCGCTCAAACTTGACATGTGGCAGACAAGTTCGGCCGAACTTGTCCTCCTATACATATGTCAAGCGAACTTGTTATGTTTCCCTATAAATAGGTGGTGTGTGTTCATTTTTTATTTGAGTTTTTGCCATCCCTACGGGGAGGTGCTGCCGGATTCTCTCCAGGAACTTCGGCAGCTGGACTTATAAAGATGTATACTCTTTCGGTATGAATGAAGACTTTTGCTGCTACTTCTACTCCATTCTTAATAACATTCTACCGAATCGTTTACGTTTACGCATTAACTTCCGTCTAGAACCGCCTGATCACGACCTTCAATCACTGAACCTGCGAAAGAGTTAGAGTCTGTGAAAGCTTCGGAGTCTACCATTATTCCAAAAACAGAAACAGAAATGAAGGACGATGATGAAGCTGAAGATAAAGGCGATGATGATGATAACGCTAACGATACTAAAGACGACCTAGATAATTATGATGGCAATGATGATAATGATCAAAGTGGAGTCGGTCTGAAAGTAGTCGATGCGAAAGTGAATGATGAGTTTGATTTCACGTCGTTACTAAATGATGAAGAAAATAGAATAGATGATCAAACTCAGGGGGAGCAAACAGGGGGAAATGAGCAGAAAGATGATGTTTATATGATAGATGCAATCACTTCTGCACAGCCTGTTACTGCGGTCCCTATAAAGCCTCTAATCCTTATGCTTGAACACAACGTTGAAGAGGGTGAATTCGTGCACAACTACTCTAAAGAAGATCTAGCAAAATTGATCGACGTTGATGCAGAATCATTAGATTTTGATTTCGAGGAGCAAGTGCTGAATGTTAACACGTTTGAGCCGAACGAGTATACTACAAACGTAGATATGATGCTGATGAATACCACAAAGTTATTGTTGAAGATTGGTCCTCTGATGACGAAAAAGATGAAGTTGAGAAGTATGTCGGTCCTAATACAGATAGTTTTCCTACTTTTGAGGAGCTGTACGAACAACTAAATGAGGATATGTTGAAAGAAAAGATAGAAGAGTCGATACGTGAAGGTAAAATTCCTAAACCGATGACAAAGGAGGAGATAGTCAAGCGAAAAAGTCCTGGTTCAAAGAAATGTCGCGAGAACGTAAGTTTTGACGTCCACTAGCATTCTTCACCAGAGACAAAGATGTGTCATTGGGAGATATATTGAGTTGGGGGTGGTTCAAAGAATTGAATGTTTACGCCATCAAAAGGGAATTTGGAGTTCAATACTTCAGATATCTGGCAGATTTCAAGACACTTCCTTACTGGGATGTTGAGGAGCTGGTACAAACAAGAAACGTCACGTATCATATGAAGTTCATTGATCAGTTGCTTTGGAAAATGATCAAGTTTGAAGCATCACAAGGATTCAAATACTGGAATCCATTCATTCCTAAGCGTTGCATCAAAACCAATAAGAAGACTAGGGAGAAAGACATCACGTTAATCATGAAACGCCTGAGAGCAATGAGAAATATGCCTCTGATGCCGATCGAACAGAATTTCTATCCTTTATTCAAATGGTGGCAGATTGATCCGACTACTTGTGAAGCTGTGATTGTGTTACGATTTGAAGATCATCTAGATATTACAAAAGAAAGAGTTGAAATGGTTGGGGTTCAAGGATTGAGAGGGCTATGGAGAACGATAAGGATACTAGACCTGATGTGGTAGTGAATTGCTCGAAGGAAGATATCAAGTGTTTATTCTTCAGCAAGATTGTTTTCGAAGAATGTGAAAAGGAGCAAGCGATGCAATATCAAAGGGTTGTCAATTTATGTTATGCACATGAGGTGAACTCTGGTAGAATATGGGAATCAACTTGGAGAGAACTTGAACGCACAGAGTTTTGAAGGAAGAAGCGAGGATTGAACGAATACATGAGATGGGTAGGGAGGAAAGGCTCTGAAGGTTTCAGTTTATGACTAAAGTGCCACCTGCAGATCAGATGCTGATTCCAGAGCAAGAGCGTCGCAAAAAGCCGATCAAAAACTTCTTTGGGCGTGTAAGGCAGAGATAAGCTGTGAAGACTGATCAAGACGAAGACGATATCCAAGGGGGAGTCTGTTTCAAATGTCTTTTAGTCTTGGACCGAGTCTGCATAGTTTTGGTGTGATTAGACTAGATATTGAAGGGTATTTATGTAATTAGAGTACAAGTTCACCCAGATTCCATATGTTAGATCAAGTTCGGCCGAACTTGATCAAGTCAAGTTCGCCCGAACTTGATCAATACCCAGGAACTTGTGCCTCTATAAATAGAGGACTTGATCCCTTCATTTGTAGCTTTTGTGATTTTGGCACACTGACGGCGAAGCTCTGCGGATCAGGATCTGAATGTAATTGAACATATTGATCAATAAAACAACATTTAAACAGTAAATCTTGACTATTTGGTTAATCATGTCATATTGTTTCCGCCATTATGGACATTAAATACAATCTAGGTTCCCGTGCTTACGTGGAGACGATCTAATAGGTGAAGACAAGTCTTTATTGTATGACTTTTGATTTTTAATATTTTGGCACTTTTTAATTGGGTATGTATTAATGACTTTAATAACTAGTTTGGAATACCAAGCCTCGAACATGTGATGTGTAAGATTTTAAAGTTGAACTCCAAAGCCAACAAACCACACAGAGGTTGGTACTTTAATAACTAGTTTCTTATTTGAAAGTGAATTTTCCTAACCATTTCTTCATGATGTCATTGATTTTCTCATTTATGTCTTTACGGTCTATATAAAGCGCGTTAACTACTTGGAATGGGGTTAAAAGGCTGGTTTGGTAAAGTTCTTGTCTCGTTCAGTGTATAGATCCTGCAGGACTTGGTTAAAGCTTACTAGGACCTCCTTCAATACCTCACGGGTATTTGATGGCGGGGGTGCGAATAGCTTGAACCCCTCATATTAAACTACTATTATAACATTAAACCAGCTTCTTGGGATTGTATCCTTGCTGACTCAAACCACTTAGCCGAGGGAAACGTCACCTTCAAAATAGGGGCCTACTACTTTTCGCATTAATAGCTTATTTAATTATCTTTCAATATTCCGACCCTTTAGGATTGTATCCTTGTGACTCAAACCACTGAGTTGAGGGTAACGTCACCTTTAAAAGAGGGGCCTACTACTTTAACTAAGATAATCTCTTGAAAAGTTCGAAAGTGCGAAAATCATCAAAGGATACATTAAAGAGGAGTTGGATCCAAGTGATTCTATCTTGTCTATTTGTATTTCATTTTATTTATCTTTTCATATTTAGATTTATTTTTATGTTTAAAACTTTTATCCAAAAATTTAAAACGATTTGACATTGACAATAAACTGGTATTAAAAGCTCTTGTGTCCTTGAACGACCTCTGTATCTTACCAACACTATACCAAATAACAAGAATTACTCATTTAGGAGGTAGGTGGTATAACCATCCATTTAGGATGTAGGAACGTCCACGATTAGCAGGGAACCAAATTTGTTATCTATTGTCCGATTAGGCGGAAACTAATGACAAGTTAACCAAATAACAAGAATTACTCATTTAAAAGTTGTTTTCATTGATCTAAAGAAAAGAAAATGATTAGCTTGATTCAAAAATCAGTAAAGGAAGACATTCTGATACTGTTGCCAGAGTTTGAAACTTCACAAGAATTATGGCAATCTCTTTGTGACAAATTCAAAGGCAGTGATGAAATGATCAAGAGTAAGAAGGCGTTAATTAAGAAAGAATTTGAAATCTTCACGATGATCAAAGGTGAAACTATGAAGCAAATGATTGATAGATACTGTCACCTTATGGTCCAGAAGCGAAGACATGATATCAAAAGATCTAACGAAGAACAAATCGAGAAGTTGGCCGATGCGCTTCTAGAAGGAGAATGGATGATATATCTGACGATTCTGAAAAATAGTCCATCTTGGAGACATTTCAAGTTATCATCTTTCGATCGACCAATTAGAAGGTCATGAAATGGAATTGATGAAGATTGCTAAATCAAAGAATGCAAATGTTGTTCAAGATGTCGGTGTCTATTACAAAGGAGGTATACAAGATACTCCGATTCAAAGCCCGAAAATTCAAACGGCTTTTAGTGCAAATGCAAATTCTTCTCCGAATCGAAGCTCTCCATATTCTGGCTATTCTAGTGCTAGTTCAAGATCTTCATTCCAAAATCAGACAAGTAAGCTAGTTCTGATTCAAATGTTTTCCAGTGCAACATAGCAGTCGATTTGAAGAATGTATTTCCAGAAAAAGTGGCTAAACAACACATAGCACCTCTCGCTACCGTCCTTGAATCGTATGAATGTCTTGTTGCTGGAAAGATCGGAAATCCAGAAATGACAGCAGAAGATTACAATCAGGTAGACGAAGAAGAATTGGAGCTGATGGATATTAAATGGAGCCTTGCGTCCATCATCAAAAGAGTTACTAAATTCGTGGCACTCACTGGAAGAGACATTGGAAATTCAAGCAACAAGCTTGGATTCGACAAATCAAAAGTCACATGCTTCAGGTGGCGACAAAAAAACACTTCAAACGCGAATGCAGTAATCAAGAAGCAAGTGGAAACCAAAATCCTTTCGGAAGCAACAATGAGTACTACAAGAAAGCTTTTCAATATAAGCTATATCCAAAGAAAACGAAAATTGAAGTAGAAGATAAATCTGCAAAGAAATCTGAACAAGATCTTGTTGCTAATCATGAAGAAGATGGCTTTGACTGGAACAGATACATCGGAAAGAAAACTGGTGTGGCTATGATGGCAGAGGTTGTAAATGAACCAGAGACATCGTATGTTGCTGCTGCTTTGGAGAATGCGTTTCTGGAAGCATACATGTGGAGAACTGAAGAAGAAGAAGAGATAGCTTAAGCTGAGATGCAAAAACAAGAAGCTTTAAAAAGCAGAGGCCGAAAAGGTAAAAGCTGAGGTAAGAATGTCTGAAAAGGAAGTTGTGAAAGTTGTGGAGGTTGAAAAACCTTGCACAAATTGCACAAGTCCTTGTGAATCATGCCTTGATAAGGTCAGTCATAAGAGAATTAACTGAACATAATGAAACTTTTTGTTATGATTACAGAAACATGAAAGAAGCTTATGACAAGATACAAGGCAAATATAAAAATGTCGAAAAAGCTAATCTTGAACTTGCTGCTAATGAAAAAATGTTAAAAGCAACAGTGATTGATAAACAGGAGGCAATTAACATGTACATTAATACCATTTCCGAAATAAAACGTGAGCTTCATGACATTAAGAAGAAACAGAAAAAGTAAGACAATTAATGAAAAGTTACACTACTAACGCTTATGTCATTGATCACATTTTACCTACGATCAAGTCGAAGGAAAATGTTGATAATCAAAGCGTAAAGAATACAGAAATGTTCCTCCACCATTTCTTGAAAATTATTCCTGCAAGAAAGATGATGAAGTGGAAAAGGCATTTGATTTACTTCTCTTATCAGAAAGAAAGATCAATTTCCTGAGAACATTGACGTAGACTTTACCAAATCAAACGATGACATTAAAGCGGTAGTAAAAAATATGGTTAAAAACGTTTTGGGAACTTCATCGATGAAGGCAGCTCTAAAAGCGCCAAATCAAGTTCAAAAAACTCGGAATCACAATCTGAAGATGAAGACACATTATCAGAAAATGATCTAAGTGATGATCCTAATATCGTTATGTACAAGATGAAGGATTCTGATAGATTATATTTTAATGATAGTTTTCCGATTCAGAACGTGAAAGAGAATCAACTTGACAAATTTTTCAAACTTTTAGAAGTTTCATCAGATGATCTCAATAAAAAGGATTTTACTCGAAACCCAAAAGGAATACTAACAATTATCGAAAGTGTGGTGGTGATTTTCCTGAGAACAGGAGAGCAGGATTGGGTTTAAAGGAAAGTGAAGAAGAACCGAGAAGGAACCAGAAGTTGTCATTTCATGAACACAAAGGTAAACACATAAAGTTTGTGTACGGAACGAGTACGGTTGAAGAGGAAAGCTTAATCGGTAAGCAATCAAATGATGATTTCAAGAAGGAAAAAGAGCTTCGGGACAAGGCTAAGACCAAGTCCACAAGTGGAGTAAAACCCACTAGTGGAAATGGTTCTGATAATCGAGCTTGCTTTAAATGCAATAATGTTGGTCACATTGCTCGCAAGTGTCTGAATATAAAGCCTGTGTTTCCACGAAGGAAAACCGAATCAAAAGATGAGAAGCAAAAACAACCAGAGATTGTGAAAATGTCACAGAGTCAAATAGAAACTATGGATCTAAACAAGAAGTGAAGCCTAAAACTGTGTCAAAGTTTGAAAACTCAACATTTGAAAAAGGTGAAACTTCAAGGTTTGATGAAATCAAAGATTCTAGATTCTAGATTCTATATCAAGAAAGCAAGAAGCAAGCTACAATCCTGGGTTGCTAAGAAAAGGCTTTCATCATCAGAAAAACCAAAGTCTGTTGCTGACAAAACTGAAAATGTTAAATCAACTGAGTCATAATCAAACAGACAATGAAAGAAAAAGTCAAAAACGTTTTCAGAATCGACATTGGACGAAATGTTCGATGATGATTTTGAATATGATGAAGAGTTAGAATATGGTTATGATGCTTATCAGTACAAACCTAAAACCAAAAAGGTTTGGGTTTCATTTTTCAAATAGTTGTTTCATGTGCAGGAGTCCCAAGATCCACTTTATCAAAGTTGATACAGGATAGCAGAGCTCCATGAGTATTTAACTTATCAAGAAATGTCAATCTTTATCATTTTTAGGGGAGTAGTTAAGGAGAAAAATTTTTGAAACTAAAAGTCAAAACTACAAGTGGTTATTAAAAGGAAAGATTTTGAAAAGGTCAAAATTATGAAAATCCACACCGTTGAACAGAAAAACTGATTTCAAAGTTCTTACATGTTCAAACTGCTTTTACAAGTGGTAAATGAGTCTAATGATTGTTTGTTAAACAATTGTAGTTACAGGACTGAAAGAAAAGGATCGGACGACGAGGTCACGAGATCCGCATTGGTTTGTTACATTTTTAGAAGAATTTCTTTAAATCTAAAATCCAAAAATATGTTTTTGATTTTAGGGGGAGTAAGAAAATTTTATCAAATTGTTTGAAAAAGATAAAAACATATGAAAAAGTTGAAAATTCAAAAAAAAACATATGAAAAGTCAAAAAGTACAAAAACATGAAAAAGTCAAAAAGAATTTTGTTGTCAAAAAGGAAATGATAGTACATCAGTGGACTATCACAGTATGCTAAAGATTTGTAAAGTTTAAAAGTGATAAACAAGTCTTACTTTTTAATTAAAACTAAATTTTACAACTGCTTAATCTTGTGGATTAACATATCTTGGATATATGGACTTAGTACTCCGAAATTACAATTGAAGGGTTGCCTGATTCTGAGATACGAGATATTTATAGATGATTGATATCTGGGGTATTATACAAGTTCTTCTGATTTTGCGGAAGCAATAGCCTAGAACTTTTATAATACTTTTGCAATAAACCTCGAAATGCATGTAATCTTGAAAAGTATCGAAATATATAATCATATGCAATGCTAAAAAGATTCCATATACGGAACATACCTTAAAGACGAGCCTTCATCTCTTTGTCTTTACGATAGTACTAACCTGAGCTCTCAAGGTCTCGCACAACCCAGATATAGATATCAATTACGCTATATTCACCTGTAAGATGAAATCTAGGGAATCTGGATACGGAGTGTATTCAAGAAGTGGGAACCACAGATAAGTCAAGTTTCATAAATCTACCTTAACATATCTTGGAACAATTGAGAAACATGATGAAGTTTAAGTGGACAAACATATCGAAAATCTAGGTAAACAAGTTTAAAACTTAAAGTCATTTAAAGGTCAATGGTACTGGTGATATGTATCAAACAACTGGTATGATCCTTAGACACGAATTTACAAAAATATGTCTGTAAATATGTTTGTACATAGTTTACTTTCTTTATTGCTTTATAGTTGATAAAACCAAAAAGATTTTAGAGTGTTTTAGCATAAACTTACTAAAATTCAAAAAGATTTTGTTTTTACATTGTTTTCAACAACCAATGTTGGAGAACGGATCTTTGAAGTCTGGTAAGTTTTGAAATGTTCAAAAGGTTCATTAATTTGAAATTTTACATTTGAAGAAAAACAATGTACTCTTATCAAGTCAAACTTAGGTCATTAATTTGGACTCATTAGACAAAATTGGTTAATCAAGGTCATTAACTTGGACTTGGTCAACTAAGTGGATTTTAATAATTGAAAATCATGAGAATGGTCAAGGTCTTAAATGTTAAAAGTAATTCAAGGTCATTAACTTGAACTTGAATAACTAAAAAGTTTTTAAAAGAAAGACACGTTCTTACAAGTAAATCTGAAACGTTTACTAGTATGCTTAAGAACTTTGGAACAGGAAGCAAAGTTTTAGGGAGAGCAGGACGAAACATGATTTATAGTAAAGCTCAAAGCAAGGGGGAGCATAGCTCCAGCTTAGGAGGAGCTTGGATCTTAAAGTTTTATTCAAGGAAAAAGATAAAGACTCAGGAGCTTAATCAAGTCTAATGGCTACGGGGCATTCAAGAAAAGACTGTGACACAGACGTTATCCAAGAGGAAGATGTCAAGGGGAGTCTGTTTTGTGCATATATCAAAAGGATGTCTACATCAAGATGACTACGCCAACATCCAAGGGGGAGTCTGTTGGTGCATATGTCTGTTGCCTTTGTCATTAACGTCATTATGTATCGAGTCTGAGCGAATAGGGCTTAATTGTGTTAGAAGCGAGGCGTATTTATGTATGTAATAGGACAAGTTCACTGGTATGGTGCTTGGAAGGTCAAGTACGGCCGAACTTGACTAGGTCAAGTTCGGGCGAACTTACAGTCTCATCAGCAAACTTGTTTGGCTAAGTTCACCCATGATGTTAACATGTAATCATGTTCGGCGAACTGCTATGCAAGTTCGGGCGAACTTGTGTCTTTTATGGCCGAACTTGTGTTCCTATAAATAGGTGCCTTCGGTTTTCATTTGAAAGTTTTAGAGATTTTGGCACAGAGACGGTGAAGCTCTGTCGGATCTGGTTCTCGAATGTATATGACTTTAGATCAATGAAAACAACGTTTAAATGAGTAATTCTTGTTATTTGATTAACATGTCATTAGTTTCCGCCTAATTGGACATTAGATAACAAATTTAGGTTCCCATGCTGTTCGTGGACGTTCCTACCCGCAAGCTTTCCGAATTTTTAGTTCCGTGAAGAGTTGTTTGATTACGGGAGGAACACCGAGTTATCCTACAAGAGGAAAACGTAGGTCTGAGTATTTGGATGATGATGGAAGATTCGGAGTTTGGGATAAAGCATAACAAGGTAGTGTATACGAAAGTATTCACTAGGGTCTAGCACTCGTTTTGACACTATGGGAACCCATTAGGGTTTGTGTGATTTCATAGGTTATAACACCTATTAGAATCGAATCGAGGAACTAAACACTTTGGTGATTAAACTTAGTAACTTGACATATGATTATTTAGTCATTATCAAGGTTTCGGTTTTAAGTATATTATATAGATTATAATAAGTATATATATTATATCATAAGTCCAATCATGGATATCATAGAAGTCATGTAGGAGGTAGGTGGTATAACCATCCATTTAGGATGTAGGAACGTCCACGATTAGCACGGGAACCTAAATTTGTTATCTATTGTCCGATTAGGCGGAAACTAATGACAAGTTAACCAAATAACAAGAATTACTCATTTAAAAGTTGTTTCATTGATCTACAGTTCATTATATTCGAGAACCGATCCGACAAAGCTTCGCCGTGTCTGTGCCAAAATCTCTCCAACTCTTACAAATGAAATCCCAAGGCACCTATATATAGAGATGCACGTTCGCTGGTGAAGACATGATAAGGGGTAAGTTCGCCCGAACTTGACCTAGTCAAGTTCGGCCAAACTTAACTTCTCACCTACAAACATGGGCGAACTTGACTCAAACTATCTTAAATACGCCTCGTTTCTAACAGTTTAAGCCCTATTCACTCAGACTCGATACATAATGATGTAGGCAACAGACATATGCACCAACAAACTCCCCCTTGGATGTTGCCGCAGGCACTTTGACTTTTAAAATCTTCTGAGTCTTTTGATCTTTAGTTCTTGTATAAACTTTAACATCTTGATCTTTATATCCTCTTCCTGTTTCTTTGAGCTTTGTCTTGATAAACTTTTAATCAACATGCTCCCCTAGCTTTAAGCTTTAGTCTCAGACTCCCCTTTGCTTTGATCTTTAGACTTGAAAACTCCCCCTAGCTTTGAGCTTTCTGAAATCTTTGGACAGTGTTTTATCCAGCTCCCCCTCAGACTTTACTACCAGTCTAAATAAATTCTGACATTCAAATAAAACATTTCAGATTCACTGTTTTTTTTTTAATTTTGTACTATTAACATTTCAAACTTTAATCTTTCCAAAACTTTGAAAGTTTCAAGTTCAACTTAATGATCTTGAATACATTTTACATTTAAATCCTTCAACTTTCACATTTTTATCATTTGATTTGTAAAAGCCCACTTAGTTGATCAAGTCCAAGTTAATGACCTTGATTAACTAAATATATCAACCAAGTCCAAATTAATGACCTCAGTTTGAAAAACCATCATGAACAATCTGATTTTAAAGTTTCAAATTAATGAACTTTTAAACATTCATCAGATTTTCTTACCAGACTTTCGAAGATCCGTTTTCCATCATTGGCTCGTTGAAACTAATGTAGAAACAAAATCTTTTTGATTTTAAGAAATTTATGCTAAAACACACTGAAAATCTTTTTGATTTTTATCTTGAAAAGCAAATAAAGTATTTACAGAATTTTTTAACAAGTAAAGTAAACTATGTACAAACATATTTACAGACATATTTTTGTGAATTCGTGTCTAAGGATCATATCAGTTGATTGAGACATACCACCAGTACCGTTGACCTTTTGAAGACTTTAAGATTTAAACTCGTTTACCTAGATTGTCGATATATTTGTCCACTTAAACTTTACCACATTTCTCAACTATTTCAAGATATGTTAAGATATGATTTATAAAACTTGACTTAACTATGGTTCCTACTTCTTGAATATACTCCCGAATCCAGATTCCCTAGATTTCATCTTACAGGTGAATATAGCATAATTGATATCTGTATCTGGGTTGTGTGAGACCTTGAGAGCTCAGATTAGTACTACCGTACAGACAAATAGATGAAGGCTCGTCTTTAAAGGTGTGTTCCTCTTAAGGAATCTTTTAAGCATTGCAAATGATTAGATCTTTTGATTCTTTTCAAGTTTTGCATGCTATTTGGGGTTTTTAGCAAAAGCGTTATAGAAGTTCTAGGCTATTGCTTCCGCAAAATCAGAAGAACTTGCATAATACCCCAGATATCAACTATCTATAAAGACCTCGTATCTCAGAATCAGGCAACCCTTCAATCGAAATTTCGGAGTACTAAGTCCAAATATCCAAGATGTGTTAATCCACAAGATTAAGCAGTTGTAAAATTTAGTTTTATCCCGAAAACAATTTACTAGAACGTTTAAAGCCTATCGACACATCCACAGTAAGACTCGTTTATCACTTTTAAACTTTACAATTCTTTAGCATACTGTGATAGTCCACTGATGTACTATCATTTCCTTTTTGACAACAAAATTCTTTTTGACTTTTTCAATGTTTTTGTACTTTTTGCATTTTTCATATGTTTTTTTATTTTTTCTTGCTTTCCTTACTCCCCCTAAAATCAAAAACATATTTTTGGATTTTAGATTTTTAAGAAAAATTCTTTCTAAAAAAGTAACAAACCAATGTGGATCACGAGAACTCGTCGTCCGTTCCTTTTTCATTTTCTGCATCATCGCCTGTCAGCAGAACAAACCATTAAACTTTATTAATGTGAATTTTCAAATGGTTTTGATATAACAATCAGTGTTCTGTTTAATGGTGTGGATTTGCACAAAATATCTCTTTTCAACCACTTTCTTTCAAAATGAGATTTTGACATTCTAGATAAGTTAAATACTCATGAAGCTCCATTATCAAGCGGATCTTTTGGAACTCCTGCACACAAAGAAACTATTTGAATAAGGAAACCCAAACCTTTTTGGTTTTGGGTTTGACATGATAAGCATCATAACCATATTCTAACTCTTCATCGTATTCAAAATCATCATCAAACATTTCGGCCAATGTCGATTCTGAAAACGTTTTTACTTTTTCCTTCTTTGTCTGTTTAACTACTGACTCGGTTGATTTGACATTTTCAGTTTTATCAACAATAGACTTTGAATTTTCTGATGATGAAAGCCTTTTCTTAGCAACCCAGGATTGTAGCTTGCTTCTCGCTTTCTTGATATAGAACCTAGAATCTTTGTTTTCATTTAATTTTGAAGTTTCACCTTTTTCAAATGTTGAATTTTCAAACTTTAATCCAGTTTTAGGTTTTACTTCGCATTTTGATTCATAGTTTCTATTTGACACTGTATCAGAATTCACAATCTCTGGTTGTTTTTGCTTTTCATCTTTTGACACATTTTTCTTCGTGGACAACACAAGCTTTAGATTCAGACACTTGCGAGCAATATGACCAACAGTATTGCATTTAAAGCAAGTCCGATTATCAGAAGCATTTCCACTAGTGGGTTTCACTCCACTTGTAGACTTGTTTTTAGCCTTGTCCCGAAGTTCCTTTTCTTTCTTGAATTCATCATTCGATTTCTTACCGATCATACCTTCTTCCTGAACCGTATTTGTCCCATACACAAACTTCATGTGTTTACCTTTATATTCATGGCATGGCGACTTCTGGTTCCTTCTCGGCTCTTCTTCATTTTCCTCCAAACCCAATCCTGCTATCCTGTTCTCAGGAATGTCACACCCCGACCCGCAGCGGAATAAGTGTCGGGGCATAATTGGGTTATCACCAAAGCTCATGATGTTTACTAATATGTTTCATATTTATTAAATTCAAAATTACATCCTCAATATTCCAAACAAGTTCATACAATTACAAAGAAAAGTAACTAAATAAACAATCCACAGTCTAAACCGATTTATTCTTCTAAGCCATCCTATATGTTTCTTGCTGCAACTGGATCACCTGTATCATGTGTAAAAATGGGGGTTTTTGGGTCAACAAAAGTTGGCGAGTGAACCTTGTTAGAAAAACATTTATTATTGATTTTTGTTATAACTAATATGGAAAAATTGTGCAATAATCATATGTGAGCAAACGTAAATAAACATACAATAACAATAACAATAACAATAACAATAACAAACCACCTTGCATGAATATATGACATGAATGATACTGTATATGTTGGCAACGTCACGTTCACGCTCATAGGTAATGGGGAACGGACGGCCTATGATGAAATGTATGTGCGATCAAGGCTCAATCAAAAGGAGCCGATCGTATGTTGGCAACGCCTCGTTCACGCTCATAGGTAATGGGGAACGGCTCACGCTCATAGGTAATGGGGAGCGGCGGCCTATGATAATGTATGTACTGAAAATGATAAATTTAATCTAAACATTAACCACACAAACAGTTGATACATATTGAATACACATTTGATCATTGATATGATGGATGCACAAGTGTTTAAATGAAATAAATAATATGACACATGATACACCCCAAAAACGTGATTAAAACGGGGAATTTGTAGAGATTCACTCACATTGGGTGCGTTCGTTTGACGATGTTGAATGCGCACGAGTTTAGAGGGTTGATCGATGAGGATTAACTAACCTAAATAATAACGAAAAGGTATGGTAAATAAGTGGATTTTATTAATAATTTTAATAGGATTTTTAGATATATTTTTGTGAGTTTAAGGTTATTTTCTAACCTTAAAAACATTATTTTTAAGTATTTTTAATTGATTTTTTAATTAAATAAATAAATAAAAATATAAAAAAAATGTTGACTTTTTGAGTTGACCATTGACCATGACTGTAACATCCGTCAAAAACGGATTTACCAAACCCGCTCCGTTTATCAACCGAACAGTCAGTTAAAATTTTCGTTGCGAATTAAATGCCCAAAATAATTTTAAACGATACATAATCAATTATTATACGGGAATATATAATTAGTTTTTGAAAAACTGTTAAAAATCGCAAAATAAAAATACTTTGGTTCTGCCGGGTTTCGAACCCGGGTCAGTCACGGTCCAGCAACAAACTTAACACACGCGCACTAAACCACTGCGCCACTGATGTTCCTTGTTAAATATTGGAATCACTTAATTGATAACGTGTCTTTCCGAATTCAAAAACCGGCGCCCAAAGTTGCAGTCGTCGGAAATCCCGGTAATCTCGCGAAACTTAACGATTCTTTCCGTTATAACGTAAACTTTAACTACACATCGGTTATAACCGACGTCTGAGTCCGCGACACCTTCTATAACCGCCGGAGAAATTCAAACCGACGAATCCAGTCGGAAATCGGACCAAATCCATCGACAACTTGCCCTATAAATACTCCCTCGAACCTCTGCAAACCTTTTCGCTCAAAACCGCACCCTTTCTCGGCGAAAACTCACTAGCCGGAAATATTCTGTTCGTCGCCGGAAAATTGAACCTTCCACTTCTAAGCCTTTCTAAACCCTCTGAACTTATACCGAAGTCACCTACATACTTTGTAAGCTTTCTGAAGACTCTCTGCTGCAAGACACTCGTCGCCGGAAGTGATTGCTGTCGCCGGAGTTCTGCCGGAAAACAGAGGAAAGCTAGTCGGTATACCTCACGCCTAATTTCCTTTCTTTTTACTTAATCTCATCTGTAATTAATCATAAGACGCTAAAGAAACCTGAATAAAAACTCGAACCAGTCAGTCATCATTTCTGGTTATAACTCAACGAAGAAGACGATGTTCGGTAGTGTTTAAGTTTAATTAAAAGCAAGATATTACTCGGGTTAGACACACAGTCCAGCGGTGGACTGTGTGCACATTAAACACACAAACGTCTCGAGTTCGAATCTTGTTCCACACACGCTGCCTTAATAAAAATGTTTTTTGTTGTTAACCGAACCGGAGTCACACTGTTATATGTTTAGTATATTAATAACCGGAATAATAACCAAGTTAGACACACAGTCCAGTGGTGGACTGTGTGTATGTTTAATTAAAGCACACGAGTTCGAGTCCGGTCTTCTGCATCGACCCGGACAATTATTTACCTTTTTAAATAAGTCAGAAATAAAAACACTTAGTTTGTATTTAAGTATAATAAAAATTGGATTATATAACATGTTTAACACACAGTCCAGCGGTGGACTGTGTGTTACGCAAGCCACAGGTCCCGGGTTCGAGACCTGTGGAGCGCACCGGTCCGATTCAATTAAATCGTTTTAAAAATAAAAGGATTTTCTGTTTAACTTAATTAATATATAAATATAATTAAAAACAGATATATGACGGGTTAGACACGTAGCTCAGTTGGTAGAGCTGCGTGCACGCGTACGGGAGGTCTCGGGTTCGAGCCTCACCCAGCGCACTTATATTCGCATTCGAACCGGTCAACGGTCAAGTCAACGGTCAAAGTCAACGGTCAAAAAAAGTCAAATTTTTTTATTATTTTTATTTAATTATCTTAATTAAAAATCAATTAAAAATACTTAAAAATAACATTTTTAAGGTTAGAAAATAGCCTTAAACTCACAAAAATACACCCAACAATCCTACTAAAATGGATCAATAAAATCCGTTTACTTACCGAACCATAATGATATTTATCTAGGTTAATTTCACTCGTGGTTAAAACCACTTCGCGTGCATTCAACATCATCAACCGAACGCACCCACTGTGAGTGAATCTTACAACTCCCCCTTTTAAATTACACGTTTTGGGGTGTGTCATGTGTCATAAAAATAATTAACTTGTTTATTTAAACTTGTGCCATACCATATCGTGATCTAAACTTAGATTGTTTATATTGTTGTGATTACTTATTTCATTTTGTTAAATCATATGAAATTCATTCATTAAGCCCATCAGTTCCTCGTGGGAGACGAGTTGAACAACGCGTGCCTCAAAACCAATTCATTATTGTTCATGTGTATATCATTGAGTTTATATTGTTTGTAGTTATGTCTTTCATATTATCATGTTTATGCAATTCATTCATTAGGCCCATCAGTTCCTCGTGAGAGACGAGTTGAGCAACGCGTGCCTCTAAATGTTCCATTATTGTTCATGTGTGCTTTATTTAATGTTTAATTATTGTTGAATAAGTTTACATCTATTTTTACTCATGAGTGGTTGTGCACATATTTCATAATCAATTTAAATAAACTTGTTCAAATGTTTTCCATAGGATTCACTCGCCAACATTATGTTGATCCAAAAACCCTTTTACACATGATACAGGTGAACAGGTTGAAGCAAGGAAAACATAGGAAATGCCTTAGAAGAGAACAAAGAAGCTTAGATTGATAGTTAGAACATGTTGTAATATTTATTGTAAATTTCCATTAAATTGTATTAATGAATATGAAACGCATAATAAATGTCATGAGCTTTGATGATAACCCAATCATGCCCCGATCACCTTTTCTGCTGCGGGTCGGGGTGTGACAATGACTGTTGACCGGTTCGGTCGTGTGTTTGTTTGCGCTGAGTGAGGTTCGAACTTGTGACCTCCCGTACGCGTGCACGCAGCTCTACCAACTGAGCTACGTGTCTAACCCGAAATATTTCTGTTTTTAATTATATTTATATACTATTTAATTTATTCAAAATTCATTTAGTTTAAAAAGGATTTTAATTCTATCGAACCGGTGCGCATAATAGGCCTCGAACCCGGGACCTGTTGTTTAACGTTGCACACAGTCCACCGCTGGACTGTGTGTCTAACCTGGTTAAAACACTTGTTTTTATTCCTCTTATATACTAACTGAAAGTTTCCATATTTGGGTTTTATAAAAAGTCTGAATATTGTGACGAATCGGAACAAGGACAGACTCTAACCCGGGACTCTATGATTCAAATGCACACAGTCCACCGCTGGACTGTGTGTCTAACCCGAGATATAACCCGGTTTATATTAAGTATATACACAGTCTAAACTTCATCTTCTTCGTTAACAACACAGACAAACGATTTATTCTACGGTTCTTGTTTAATTCGATTGACAGACATATAATTGATTAAAATGAAATGGACAGGGAAGGTTTTGGGAATGAACGTACCGAAATGATGACTTTTCTCAGAACTCCGGCAAAGTCGTCGGCTCTGTTTTATGAACTCCGTCTGAGCGGACTAGTTAACAGTTTTGATTAACTAATTGTGGAATTGAATGACTAAACAAGAGTTATCAGAGAGTTTAGATGCTCATACCGATTCACAGCGTGATTTAGAAATTTTCAGAAGTTTTCCGGCGATTGTAGATTATCCGGTATCGTCGTCTGGGACCGATTCTGATTGAAGGGTTTGAGTTAGTAAAAGTCTAACAATAGATAGAAGGTGAAAGAGTTGAGAAATTTATCGTTTTGATGAATGACACGGTTTTCCGGTGAAAGTCTGGCGATTTCAGAAAACGTTTCCGACGAACTGAAAAAAGGGCGAAAGTGAAATTGGAGGTTCTGTGAGTGTTTTTGAGTCGCGAGATGATGATATTGTTGGTGAAAATCAGTAAGTAAATGATTTCGGTTATTAAACCCGAAAATCATATGAATTCAAGTTCAATAAAGGCTGAATTGATTAAGAACGTCGGTCGTAATGATTTCATCGGTTATTATCAGTGATATCGATCACTCAATCGTCTGGAACGTTGAAGGCCGATATCGGTTTCAGTTTTGGCGCAAACAGGTGATTTCACAGGTGAACTTATGTTTTATTGTTTCCCCGATTACACAACAAAACAGCAAGTGGCGGAGTGGTTACATGTTTGATGTTAAGGTCTTCCGGCTGACCCGGGTTCGAAACCCGGCAGCCCATTTTTATTTTTAATTGCTTTATTTTTATTTTTTTAACAATTTAATTTCCATATTCTAAAATGTTTATTAGTTATGTATTGTTTAAAATTAAAATAAGCATTAAATGAGCAACGAAAATTCGAAACTGATTATTCGATTAATAAACGAAGCGGGTTTTGAAAACCCGTTTTTCGACAGATGTTACAAGGAAAATCACTACCAAACTTTCGATAATTGTTAGCATTACTTTTGGGTTTCGAGTAAAATCTTTTCTCGTTTTTCTCAAGATCATCGACGAAATTTCTACCAGTTTGAAAATTTTGTCAAGTTGATCTTCTCTCACATTCCGAATTGGAAAACTATCATCGAAGTATAATCTATCAGATTCCTTAATCTTGTACATGACGACATTAGGATCATCACTTAGATCATGTTCTGATGATGTATCGTCATCTTCAGATTGTGATTCCGGGTTGTTCGAACTTGATTTGGCATTTTCAGAGCTGCCTTCATCAGAATCATTCCTCAAAACGTTTTTAACCACATTTTTTACCACCGCTTTAATGTCATCGTTTGATTTCGTAAAGTCTACGTCAACGTTCTCAAGCAATTTATTTTT
Source organism: Scalesia atractyloides (assembly GCA_947069175.1). Lineage (NCBI taxonomy): Eukaryota > Viridiplantae > Streptophyta > Magnoliopsida > Asterales > Asteraceae > Scalesia > Scalesia atractyloides. The sequence goes on from CAMTDV010000014.1 coordinate 59,427,716, forward strand.
CTTATCTGACAAAATAAGTAGATTAAATTCCTTTTCAATCTCATCATCTTTCTTGCATGAATAACTTGCAAGAAATGGTGGAGGAACACATCCGTACTCTTTACGCTTTGATTTCTCACCTTTTTCCTCTGATTTAATCGTAGGTAAAATGTGATCAATGACATACGCGTTTGTGGTGTAGCTCTTTAGAAGCTATCTTACCCGTTCCATTTCTATTTCATGCTGTGAAACTCACGCTTTGTTTCAGCAATAGTGTTAATGTACATGTTAATTGCCTTTTGTTTCTCAATTACTGTAGCATTTAACATTTTTACATTAGCGTTAAGCTCAATATTAGCATGTTCAAGATATTTATATTTGCTTGATATTTTGTCATAAGCTTCTATTATGGTTCTGTAATCATAACGAAAATTTTCGTTGTGTACAGTCAATTCTCTTATGACTTTGACTTTATCAAGACATGGTTCACAAGGACTTGCGCACTTTGTGCAAGGTTTTTCAACATCCACAACTTTCACAACTTCCTTTTCAGACACACTTACCTTAGCTTTTACCTTTTCTGCGTCTGCTTTCAAAGCTTCTTGTTTCTGCATCTCAAGATAAGCCAACTCTTCTTCCTCAGCTCTCTGTCTATATCCTTCCAGAATGGCATTTTCCAAAGCAGCATCGACATACGATGTATCAGATTCATTCACTACCTCTGCCATCATAGCAACACCAGTTTTCTTTCCGATGTATCTGTTCCAGTCAAAACCATCATCTTCATGATTAGCAATAAGAGCTTGTTCGGCTTTCTTTGCAGATTTATCTTCAACTTCGACCTGTGTTCTTTTTGGATATGGCTTGTATTGAAGAGCTTTCTTGTAGTACTCATTGTTGCTTTCGAAAGAATTTTGATTTCCACTTGCTTCTTGATTGTTGCATTCACGTTTGAAGTGTCCTTTTTGTCGACACCTGAAGCATGTGACTTTAGTCTTGTCAAATCCAAGCTTGTTGCTTGAATTACCAATATCCTTCCAATGAGTGCCACAAATTTGGAAACTCTTCTGATAATGGATGCAAGGCTCCATTTGATATCCATTAGCTCCAATTCTTCTTTGTCCACCTGATCATAATCTTCGCGGTCATCTCTGGATTACCGATCTTTCCAGCAACGAGACTTTCATATGATTTGAGGACAGTAGCAAGAAGTGTTATGTGCTGTTTGGCCACCTTCTCAGGAAATACATTCTTCAAATCAACTGCTATGTTGCACTGGAAAACATTTGAATCAAAACTAGCTTGGTTTGTCTAATTTTGGAATTATGAACTTGAACTTGCACTTGTGTAACCAGGATACGGAAAACTTTGACTTGGAGAAGAATTTGTATTTGCACTAAATGCTGTTTGAATTTTCGAGCTTTGAATCGGAGTATCTGGAATACCTCCTTTGTAATAGACACCGACATCTTGAACAACATTAGCATTCTTTGATTTTGCAATCTTCATTAACTCCATTTCATAACCTTCCAATTTTTGATGAAGGATGACAATTTGAAATGTCTCCAAGATGGACTATTCTTCAAAATCATCAGATATGTTGTCCATTCTCCTTCTGGAAGTGTATCAGCCAGCTTTTCAATTTGCTCTTCATTAGATCTTTTGATATCATGTCTCCGCATTTGGACCATAAGGTGACAGTATCTATCAATCATCTGCTTCATTGATTCACCTTTAATCATCGTGAAGATCTCAAATTCTTTCTTGATTAAAGCCTTTTTGCTTTTGATCATTTCATCACTTCCTTTGAATTTCTCACAAAGAGAATTCCATAATTCTTGCGAAGTGTCATATTCTGGCAATAATATCAAGATATATTCCTTCACTGATTGTTGTATCAAGCTGATCATTTTCTTCTCCGCAACATAGTTATCTTTGTCGGTATTTGAGAACTTGTTCAGCGGAAGATCTTGATCACGCTCATCCTTTGGCCATTTGTAACCATCCTCAACTGCAACCTAGCTGTTGAATTTATTCGCTTGTATCCAATTCACAAACTTTTCTTTCCATCCTTCAAATTCATCCATGCTCATTAGCTTTGGCGGTTACGACGTAGTACCCATTTCGTTGTCGATATTCATCTGGTTCGCCGCAAGAACATTAGCATTTGATGAAGAAGCCATTTGAGAGACGAATACGTTGTGGAAATCTTCCATTTTGTCAATCCATAGACTTATCTGAATATACGATCAAAAAATACTCGAAATTTGATTAGAAATAGACAAGTTCGGTCAAACTTGTGTGAAAACAATTTTTGATTTCAAGTTTTTACAGGTTCGATCGAACTTCTATGACAAAGTTCAAATTTTATCACACAACCTCAAGTTCGTAGTTTTGAGAAAAATTTCTTGCTTCAAGCGGACTTGTGAGAATGATTTCAAGAAACAGATATGTTCGGTTGAACTTATGAAAAATCAGATTTTGATTAATCACAAGTTCGGCCGAACTTGTGAATGAGTTTTAAGAATAAATTGCAAGTTCGGTCGGACTTAAGCTTGAATTTCAAGAGAAAACTAAGTTTGGACGAACTTAAGCGAATCTTCACTAGAATTATATCAAGTTCGGTCGAACTTGATACAACTTCAAGCAAAAATCAACAAGTTCGAGCGGACTTAAGCTCAAAATCTTGAAAAACTAATCAAGTTCGGTCGAACTTGATTAAAACTCAAAGAATTTCAATCAAGTTCGGTGGAACTTAGTGTTAAGTTCGGCTGAACCTTGTTTCCAAAACATGGTTTTTGCAACTTTTTGATATCAAAACGTTTGAATTTGATGTCCAAACTCTCAGGGGTTTGTTATTAGTGTGTTTTACATGACATATTCAAAAATCACCCATTTTTTACCATGAAATCATCAAATATGTGAAAATGTTAAGGGAAATGATAGAATGGAGATGAAATAGAGAAATTCTTGTCTTGATTCCAGCAAATTTAGGTATCCAAGCTCTGATACCACTTGCAGGAACGTCCACGATTAGCACGGGAACCTAAATTTAATGACAAGTTAACCAAATAACAAGAATTACTCATTTAAAAGTTGTTTTCATTGATCTAAAGTTCAATACATTCGAGAACCAGATCCGACAAAGCTTCGCCGTCTCTGTGCCAAAATATCTCCAACCCTTACAAATAAAATCCCAAGGCACCTATATATAGAGATGCAAGTTCGCTGGTGAAGACATGATAAGGGGTAAGTTCGCTCGAACTTGACCTAGTCAAGTTCGTCTGAACTTAACTTCTCACCTAGAAACATGGGCGAACTTGACTCAAACTATCTTAAATACGCCTCGTTTCTAATAGTTTAAGCCCTATTCACTCAGACTCGATACATGATGACGTAGGCAACAGACATATGCACCAACATAGGAACCTCATGAGAGTTCACCACTACACAAGCTGTCATAGACAACAAGGAGGGCCAAGAACAAGATTAATAATGGAATTGAAATTGCAAGTTGCCACTATACTAAGTAGCCAAGTAAGCTACAACCCGGTGAGCCGGCGTCAACAAAAGTCGAAAGCTAGACGGGGTTGTGTCACTTTCAACTAGCAAACTACTTAGAATAGAATGAGAAAACATCAAGTGTTGTGTGGACTTGTATGTAGGATAGCCCAAGCTAACCTTATAGTCACACTAGCTTCAAGTTCAAGACTTGGCAACACTTGTGAGCTTTTTTAAAGCTCATGTAAAACAGAAAGTTTATAAACTAGCTTGGTTAGGCTTCACTAATCATAAACTTGATTGGGAGCACAAGAACTCAAGGTTGTTGAAGGTTATACATAAGTTTTAAAGAGATTTGTTCAAAACAGAAAGTTTGAAGCCCTTTAGGTGAAATTCCAGGCCTGGATTCTCCAAGGAGAATCCGTGGAATCAAACCCAAGGTTTATCCAAGTGTTATGGAAGAAGAATCAAGTAAAAAGGCTAAGAAATAAGCAAGTTATGCTTACTTTTATGAAGTAGGATGAATCTGTCCGAATTCTAAAGTTTCAAGAGATTTTGATGTGTTTGAGAGGAGATTAGAGAGTGTTGAAAGTGTGAAATGTGTGGAGAGTGCTTGGGTTTTATAGAGGAAGGATTAGGGTTGGTTTGGGGGTGTTAAATAAAGGTTTAAGGTCATTGGGTGAGTTAGAAATGTGTGGATTCGTGCTAAACCCGCGGCTGTTTGAACCAGCTGCCCGCCAGTGGGCCTTGGCGGACCGCAACCATAATTCCATACGGTCCGCAAGCCCTTCAGAAAATTAATATTTTTTTTATTTTATTGGTTAGTAACTTATCATAATGTCACATAATAATGGTCTTTAGTTTATAATAAGGGCTTTAAGTATATGAGGCATGCACCAAATGTTGCCCAAGTATAAAATGAATAAGATAAAGTATAACCATCACGTATAAGTCTCGTATGAAGTACGATTGTCACGTATTTCCAAGTTTGTCATGTTTCCAAGTATCAAGTATGAACGTATGAATGTGTATAAGTATGAATAACATGATTTGAATAAAATTACGAGTTTCATTATGATTCAAGTCTCGGATTACAATGATTACAACGAAAGAACGAATACAAGATTACAAAGGTTTCCAAAAATAGAAATACAATACGAGCTTCCTAAATATGGAAGGTATAAAAAAGTCGGGCGTTACAGTGGAGGTGCACCACGGGGTCGTGCCCAGCTCTCCAGTAACTGGGATCCAGAAAGCAATAAACTGTGTCGCAACCACGGGTCGTGGCCATTGACCACGGGGTCATGGTAAAGTATCTGACCAACGTTCTTTTTTGTTTTGGTCGCAGAACTTAGAACTCAATCACAGGGCCTGAAATCTCTACGCAATGCATGAGCTCCAGTTCCGATAAAGACATCAAAGAACCTCTAGACGAACCCGAACTCTTTTTAAGAAAAAGACTAAAGGCCAAAAATCAAGAGAAAGTTTTCAGGGAACCAACTCACTTCATATTATTTCAAGTTTCACAATATTCCATGATTTTCTTCTGGTTTTAGTGTACGTTAATGGGTTAACATATGTGAACAATACAAAAGCTCGGTAATCGCGGGGGCCCACATGATTACGAAAGTGACGTATGGAAGGCATATAAAGCCCGATTAGGAGCAAAGCCCATGACATTTTCAATGTTTAATATTTGAAACATCACATTATCTCAAGTTTATTATTTTATGTTTTGTCACGCTATTAGGATCTGAATTAGATACTTGTGATTTTTAAGAAAAAATAAGAACAAACAACTTTATCAATTGAAAGACTAACAAATGTAAACACACAAGCCAAGAAGATATATCAACAATTGTTTTCCATTGAAATCAAATGATTACAAATTACAATATGATGATTATACAACCCCCCTAGCTTGATCACTCATAGATCTGTTCATACAAAAGAGAATCTTTGTGAAATGATAACTAGATCTCTAACAGGTGAGTACAAAACGTGCGTTTGGAATCGGCTGACATTACCCTGATAGTGACATCTAACATTCCTAACAGAAAAGATTCCACATATGTGTGCAAACATATGTAGGAATCTAACATCTGATCTAATATACTAAAACTATGTTACAAGCAAAATAATTTACATCGATGAAACCACTGATCTTTAAACCGTTGTTGCTTCATATCAAACATTTGCTTGTCCTGAACAAATGTTTGGTCTTCTTGAACAGATCTTTGCTTCAACAACACTTTAGTCTTGATCAGCGCTTGGTTCTTCTTCATCAATGATTTTCAAGGCTTGAACAGATGTTAGCATGTCTTCACAGATGTCTTGATAAGTGTTCAAGATTCACTGTTCTTTTGTAGGTCCAACAATCTTCTCCTAAAACAGATGATGCCAAAACAAATGTTTATTAGATTAACTTTTATTCCTTATCAATTTCTCTCTTATTTGGGCTTTGGATTGCTTCTCAAGTTATATATATATATATATATATATATATATATATAGAGAGAGAGAGAGAGAGAGATAGAGTCATCTGGATCCCTTTCAAGTGGAAGACTTAGTAAGTCTTGCAAATCTTTAATCTTCAGTCCAGATGACTATTCATTGAGTTCTTTTACACTTCTCCATTAGCTCTGACTATGGTCAATTCATGGCTTGCCCTGACGGATGACCATTTTAGAATTTTTAAGCTAGATGGATTTCTTGGGGCGTATGTTATTTGATGAGTTTAGGGAAAATGTTTCCCAAGACTTGCCCAAGCAGTTCTTCTGGTTTAGCATCTGGATGCCCATACATTAATTCTTTCTTGATCACTTCTTTTCTTATTTCATTTTCATATTTCTTCAAGTCTTATGTAGGACATCTCTTTTTGCTTTTTGAGGTAGCTTTTGACAACTGAAGAGATATTTTTTGCAGTGGGAAGCTCTGAAGGGTCAACTAGAGATCTAATAGGAATGTTTATGTCTTCCTACCTTTTTGGGACTAAGGGATCTTTTTCTCTTAAAGCTTTAAGTTCCTTGTAGTTCTCTTTGATTGTTGGCTCATCCCATCTGGCCATTGATTGCACAGAGCTAGATTTGGTTGCTACCATCTCCTCCTTCATCCTTTTAAGTTCAAGAGCCTTTTGGCTAATAAGCTTTTTACCTGCTCTCCAATTGGGACGAGTGGGTTGGATATCAGGACTGAGTTTCATTTTCTCAATCCTTAAAATTTCTTCTAGAAGGCCTTCTGTAGACCATCTAGAGAATTGAGATTTTGTTGTTTTATAAGGCTTGTTCTTCATTATGTGCTCCATGTAGTCTCCCCTTAATACTTTTTTGAGGTTAGGGTCACTTACAGGGCCTTGTGAAGCCTTCTTGCTAACATCCTTAGCATAATCTTCAAGTCTATTCACTTTAGTGAATTCTTCTGATAAGATTTGTTGAACCTCTTTGTCTTCTTTCCCTTTGCTTCTATCTGCTGCAATCATCTCTCCCTGTTTAAGCTTTAGTTCCAAGTATTCTTTGACATCGGAAGACTTTGGTAGATCATGCAAAGATGGGAAGGAGAGTTGGCTAGGGTCAGATGAGGAATAGAATTACTGTATCTCTGTTTATACAGTTTATAATTCCAATGGATGTGAATAGATGGTTATAGCAGTTGTGGTTGATGGTTGAGTTTTCGTAGTTATGGTTGATGGTTGAGATATGATGGTTAGTGCTATGGTGGTGATGGTTTTGATAGGTGATGCATCAGGAGTTTCTTCATCATTATTTTGAATTGTGAATTTGGCCCTCCTGGATCTAATTTGAGGTGTGGGTGTTTTTTATGGAGGTAGTGGAAATTTTGTAGATGGTTTTCTTTTGATGAGTAGCCCTTTAAGGGACTTTTATGTTGATGGTAGTGCAGATGTAACATCTGTTGTCACCTTTGTAATGCCAAAGATGTTTAGGCAATGGAAACAATGGTTTGGAAAGTTGGTGGTGGATTTGTTGATGCAGTGCTTTTAGAAACCTCTGGTGAGGAGCTTTGATTATCTTGAATTTTCTTTCTTTGAATAATCTCTTGCACTGTCATCATGTTTGCTTCCCTTGTGTCTTTCCTCTTTTCTTTTTCAATTTCTTCTTGTCTTGCCTTTTTGGCTTCAAAAGTATAGGCCTCTTGTGGGCTTTCTTTACAAGAGGAGGGAGCTTTCTCATGCTATCACTCTCTCCATTTTTGGCATCATCTATGTATTTGGGGAGAATGGGAGCTATACAAGTGGTTTGAAGAATATGTTTTGATGGCCTTAAGCTATGATTGAGTATCTTTGTACCTACATCCATCATTTTTCGTATTAGCTCCATTTGCATGTTGTTTGTTGCCTTTGTAGATTGCCTTTGAAGATGGAGGTACATCTGTGCATGCACCCACATTTCTTTTGCTATCTTTACATTGGTTGGGTCTTGAGTTTTGTACCAAGGTCTTTAACATATTTTAATCTCATCAACTAGAAGACTCTAACTTGGATACTCTCTCCATCAAATCCTTGTATCTTAACCCATCACATAAGTTAATAGGATCATCTGAATTCCAACCAGAGGTAGATGTACTTGGTCTTGAATCAAGTGCCCTTTGTTCTTGGTACTGGGACTTCCAACTGTTATTGAATGAACTATTGTTGATTCAATATTTGTTTCCTTCAGGAAGGTCTTAGTTATGTAACCACTGTCTAATTGTGAGACTATTTTTTCTACAATTGTAGTGGCTGCATCACTTGAAAAACCCGCAAGTGTCAGTTGTGACACAAGAGGTGTAGCCTCCTCTGCTTGTGGGCTAGCAATGACTTCTGAACTTTCCCAAGTCACTTGTTATGCATTATTCTCAGTGATATGTTTTTAAGAGGTGCTAGGTATGCACAAGTCAGTTTTGTCAATTGCATTAAGCAATGATTGGAATGTTGGGGTATTGTTTTTGTGGGTGGTGGAGTGAAAGAGAAGTAGCCCTAGGAGAGGGGCTTGAGAAGAAATGTTTAAATGAATCATCTCCCTCTTGATTTGGTTCCCCTGTGCTTATAACACTCTCCTTTTGTGAGGATAAGTGAGGATTTTGGCTGGGTGGAGATGTTTGAATCTGTTGTGAGGAAGTATCAACAGATATTTGCTACTTTTGTGTTACCAAGGGATCTTTGGTATCTTAACCTCCAGAGATACCTTCTTTTTGGTTTTTTTTTGGATTTGGGGATGAGGGTGGAGATGGTTTGTGTGGAAATATCTAATGTAGGTACCACAGTGGTGGGTTGATCACTGTGGGCATCAGGAGCAGTGGGCTCAGCAATAAATGTTTTGACCTCTGTTGCTTGGTTTTGTAAAACGTTTTCTTCATGGTATTTTCTTGACCTTTTGAGGCCATCATGCATGTAAATGTTTCATTTGAAAGGCTATTCATTTCAAGGGCTTCACCCTATTCAAAATTTTCTAGTTTTAAAACATTTTGTTGTCCAACTAGTGAATTAAGCTCTTGTGGCTGTATAAGGCTTATTCTGCATAATGAATTCTAAGTAATCTTCGATTAAAGCTTTTCTGAGCTCAGGGTTGTTTACTGGTCCTTGTGAAGCCTTTTGACTAACATCTTTGGCAAAATCTTCTAATCTATTCACTTTTGTGAATTCTTCAAATAGAATTTGTTGTGTCTTCTTATCACTTTTTCCCTTTCTTTTAACAACAACTATTCTTTCAGCCTATATGATCTTTAGGTCCATGTACTCTTTTACATTTGTAGGATTTGAATATCTTTTTGAGGGATGGAAAGGTAAGTTGACTGGTGTCAGTTGTAGAGTAGAAAGATTGTATTTCTTTTACTACATTTTCTAACTCTATGGGTCAAGTATGGTGATAGGTGGTTTTGTTGGTGGAGATGTAATGGTTAGTGTTGTGGTGGTTGTTGTAGATGGTTAAGATGTAATGTATAAAGCTGTGGTGGTTGTAGTTTTGATGGGTGATGCATCAGGAGTTTCTTCATTATCATCTTGGACAATGAATTTTGTTCTCCTGGTTCTAGTTTGAAGTATTGGTGTTTTTTATGGTGGTTGTGGAAGCTTTGTTGGTTGTTTTCTTTTGATTAGTAGTCCTTTGGGGGACTTATGTGTTGGTGGTGATGGTAGTGTTGTTGTAACATCTGTTGTCATATTTGTAGTGCCAACAAATGTTTGGGTTATGGAAGCAGTGGTTTGGGCAACAGGTGTTTGGATAGAGGTAACAGTGGTTCGGATAGTTGATGCAGTGCTTTCTGGAACCTCTGTTGAAGATCCTTGATTATCTTGAATTATCTTCCTTTCAATAATCTCTTGCATTGTTATCTACAAATTTGCTTCCCTTGTGTCTCTCATTTTCTCTTTTTCTACTACTTTTCAATTTCTTCTTGTCTAGCCTTTTTGGTTGTAGAAGTGTCAAGCCCTTTTTCCAGGTTTCTTAGGAAGAGGTGGAAGCTTTCGCATACAATCTTTATCCCCTTTTTTGGCATCATCTTGATATTTGGGAAGAATAAGAGTTGTACTAGTGGTTTCAAGGATAAAGTCTTTGATGGCCTTAACCTTTGCTCGAGTATCTTTATACTTTGCATCCACCAATATTTGTACTAACTCTATTTGCATGTTTTGTTTTTCTTCTGCAACTTGTTTTTGAATGTGAAGGTACATTTGTGCATGCACCCATATTTCTTTTGTAATATATGTACTTGACGGTCGAGGTCTTGAGTTTTGTTCCAAATTCTTCATCATCTCTTTTATTTCATCAACTGAAGATTCCAACATGGTTACTCTCTCCATCTATTCTAGATAGTTTAACCCATCACCTAACTTAATAGGATTATTTGAGTTCTCACCAGAGGTGGTTAAACTTGGTTTTGAACCAAGTGCCCATTTTTCTTGATACTAGGGACTTCCAACTGATAAAGATTACATTTGTAGTCTCATCACTTGTTCCCTTCAAGGAGGTCTTAATTATGTAACTATGTCCAATTGTAAGACTTTTGTCTCAACAATTGTAGTAGTGCCCCACTTGAAAAAAACCCTTCAAGTATCCCTTGAGACACAAGAGGTGTCACCTCCTCTGCTTGTGGGCTAGCAATGATTTCTGAACTTCCCTAGTCACTTGTTGAGGTATACTCTCTATGATTTGTTGTTGAGAGGAACTGTGTTTGTTCAAGTTAGTTTTATCAATTGCATCAAACAATGATTGAAATGTTGATGGGATTGGTTTTGTGGTTGGTGGAGTAAAAAGAGAAGTAGCCTTGGGAGAGGGGCTTGAGAAGAGATATTAAAGTGAATAATCTCCCTTTTGATTTGGTTCCTTGTGCTTACAACACTCTTCTTTTGTGAGGATGAGTGAGGAGTTTGGATAGGTAGAGATGATTGCATCTGGTGTGAGGAAGTAACAACAGATATTTGCTGCATTTGTGCTAGAGCAGGTACCTCTAACATCTCAACCCCTAGAGATACCTTCTTTTTGGTTTTTCTTTTAGATTTAGGGATACGAATGAAAGTGTTTTTGTGGAAATTTCTGGTATGTGTTCCACAATGCTAGGTTGTGCACTGTGGTCACGAGGAGCAGTGGGCTCAACAACGGATGTTGTAACATCTGTTGCTTCGTTTTTTATAACATTTTGTTCCCCACATTTTCTTGACCCTTTGTCATCATACGCGTGAATGTTTCATTTGAAAACTGTTTATTTCAAGCGTTTTACCTTGTTCAAAACTTTCTTGTTTTAAAAACACCTTGTAGGTAAAAGCTCAATAGTCGTGGATATAAAAGAAAATGACTGCCAATATTTCTTTTGATTGCTGTTATGTTTGCTACCATATGCATAAATAGTTGTTGAGATAGCTTATAATCTGTGTTTGTTAAAATTGAATATCCTAAGTATGTGTTGGTCCCCTTTTGAGATCCCGTTCGAATGATGCAACGTTCTTCGATCGTAGAGACGGGTGTTTGTGAAATATATAAACATTCAACGAATAAAATACAGATAATGAGAGTAGGGTTTCTTCAATGATTAATTCTAAGTATCAATCTATGAACATAAGAATTAATCTTTGTTTCATGGAATCAAACAAAGAAGAAGGGTCGATCCGAGAATAAACTCGCATCTTGAATATCACTCCCTGGAACAATCCAGGGGGAAACTCTCATGAAAACTCTATATAAAAAATATTACTTCACAAGACACACATAATTCCTACGAAGGAATTATGTATATATAGAGATTACACTTGCACTATCTACTATCTCAATTGTGATTGGTTGATAGAGTGTTTGTTTGTGTGCCCATCAATTTGTCATGTGGCCTATCTTTAAATACCAACTTGCTTCTTTTTCTTTTCTGGTGAAAGTTCCTTTTTCGTTTATGGTGGAAGCGTTATCACATTTTTAGATATTTAATGTGTTCATAAGATATATATATTTATATTATCTTAGGAACACAACTCTTTGATTTGCATCTTGTAAACTCCATAATGTCACGCTAACATATCGAAGTCTTGTAACCTTGTAGTGATCTTTTAATCAAAGAATTAGAAGCTTGATTATTTTCTTTCTCAGTCTTCATATTTAGTGCTTCTAGGACGGTTCATCAGTCGGTTCGCTTTGACGGAATTATTTCTAAGTAACTATACAATTTCCAACAACAAATGAACGAAAGTTTCCTAACAGTCACCTCCTATTTGTTGTTGAAAATACAAATAATGCACTACACCTAGACATAATAAATAAACCTTTTTTTTGTAAAATGTCTTCAAATATAGTCCTTGAACGATGTTCAGGAGATGGCATGAAAGTTTATTTGGCAAACGTCCGACTTACTCTGGATGATCATCTGATTGTATTTCATTCCTTGTTATAATTCTTCACCTTGATTTGTAATTCCACCTAAATGTATGCATTATATCTTGTATCCCGACCATATAGGATATAAGTATATTCTATCCAATATAGGATAAGTGTTTAGGGTATCGAGTGATGAGGATTCGAAAAATAACAACCATGTAATACTATAAAAAGATGATCTTAATCCATCAGGGGTTTTTTTAATCAGAAAATCTGATAGAATCTGATGACATCATCTATTAAAAATTTTGATAAATGCATCAGAAATCACCAGAAAATCTAATGAACGCATCAGAAAATCTGACCTTTTTTTGAGATAAGAGGGAATGAGTAGAGTTTCAGAGAAATCACTTACACATGCTTTTCTGGTGGAAGTCCAAGTCTTTGTTCTTTTCTTCAAGGAATATTCTATGAATATTTTTTTAATAGATAATAGTCATGAGTATTGTTTTTTTTTTAATTCACAGTTTTTTTTTATCTCTTTTCATCATTATCATTCATTTTTGAAGATTAATTGACCATTTGGAGTTGTTTTGAACTTTGTTTTATCATAGACTTTCTTTTTATATGTCAAAATATTTTCTTTCTGATAAATTTAAGTTTATGTATCTTTGTTTTAACTCCTCTTTTTTGTGTGTATTTAAACCCTTTTTCTTCATCCCTTTAAAAAAAATAACAAAATACATTTATAAAGATATAAGATATATATACATCAAAAATCTATGTATATTTTTCAAAAATAATAATAATAATAAAAGAAATAAAAATAAAATTACTCTTTACCTTTTTAGATTTGCATAAAAAGATTTTTCTTCAAAAGTTTGGCAGATCATGAATATACGTCTCTATTACAGGAGCAGTGGATCTTGGAAATAATTTATCCAGCCCGCTCTGATACCACTTGTTGGTCCCCTTTTGAGAACCTGTTCGAATGATGCAACGTTCTTTGATCGTAGAGACGGGTACTTGTGAAATATATAAACATTCAACGAATAAAATAGAGATAATGAGAGTGGGGTTTCTTCAATGATTAATTCTATAAATAAATGTATTAATCTATGAACACAAGAATTAATCTATGTTTGGCGGAATCAAACAAAGAAGAAGGGGTCGATCCGAGAATAAACTTGCATCTTGAAAATCACCCCCTGGAACAATCCAGGGGGAAACTCTCATGAAAACTCTATATAAAAAAATCTTACTTCACAAGACACACATAAGTCCTACGAAGGAGTTATGTATTTATATAGATTTCACTTGCACTATCTCAATTGTGATTGGTCGATAGAGTGTTGGTTTGTGTGCCCATCAATTTTCATGTAGCTTATCTTTAAATACCAACTTGCTCCTTTTTCTTTTATGATGAAAGCTTCTTTTTCTTTTTTGGTGAAAGTGCCTTTTTCTTTTACGGGGAAGCTTTATACAATTTTTAGATATTTAATGTGTTATAAGATATATATTTATATTATCTTATGAACACAACTCTTTGATTTGCATCTTGTAAACTCCATAATATCCCGCTAACATATTGAAGTCTTGTAACCTTGTACTGATCTTTTAATCAAAGAATTAGAAGCTTGATTATTTTCTTTCTTAGTCTATATTTAGTGCTTCTAGGACGGTATATTAGTCGGTTCGCCTTGACGGAATTATTTCTAAGTAACTTTACAATTTTCAAAGCAAATGAACAAAAGTTTCCTAACCATATGTGACTTGACTCAACTCTTTTGGGAAATGGTTGTGTATCACTGGTTTATAGGATCATCTTCCCTTTTGAAAGCCATTTTCCTTTTGAACTATGCTTGTTAATATCATAGGGTTTTAGAAATGAGCATTGTTGGGTCACATGATTGATTTTTCCTCAGATGGTGCACCCAGATGTAGAATCACAGGTACTCTTTCCTCTGTTAATATCATATTCTTTTAACTAAAAACAGTCTTTTGTCATATGATTTTTCTTTCATAAAATTCACGAAGTAGTTATGTGGTCTTATCTTTCCTGTTACCCTTATATCTCTTTCCAGCATCAGATATTTTAGCATTTGTTTGAGACATGGTAATAGGAACGAATTTTATCTTGGGTGGCTTGAGACCATCGGGTTGGTGAAATCAACTGGTTTGAAATTTTCAAGAACATCACATTCATCAGACCATGTGGGTTTAAGTTCATATTTTTGTTTTTCAGCCTGAATGGAACTTTGTGGCTTTTTAAGAGTGACATTTTTAACACTAGGTTTAGCGATCTTGATTTCTTCACCAGTTGAGTTGGTTGGAATAATCTCAACCATTTCTAAGTCAATGGAAGTGTTGGAAAGTTGTTCTTTATCATGTTTTCTAAACCTAACACCTAACTTCACATTACTTTAAATTTTTTTCCAAAAGCATCTCATAACCATTGCAAGATTCAACCATTTTTCACAAATAATCTAAGTGGATTCCAACTCCTTTTTGCAATTTTGATATTTTTCTATCATTATTTGGACTTGGTCCTTGGTTATAGTTGCTTCATGCTTGAGAGTGCTTATTTCTAGATCTTATTCAGCAATTCTTGTTTTAAAATCTCTTTTCATTGATTTGAACCTTTTCTCTTAGGTTTTCATTTAACTCTTTAACATTTCCATATGTTATGTTACATCTGTCAAAACAACTCTCTGAGAGTTTGAGGTGATACCTTAGAGGCAGCCATTTGAACTTGATCCTCACTGATACATTCGGTGGAACTTTTGGACAGTTTTCTTCAATCCTTACTGCATGCTCTTGGTCACAAACAGATATTTGACCTGAGCTATCAGCAATTTCCTCAACTAGACTTTCACCAACAACTAATTGAACTTGATCTTCTTCACCTAAGATATGCTCTATAGCCATGAAACAGAAATTTGCATGTTCACCACAATCATTTGCCATTAATGCGAAATTTTCATCAGTTACATTTTCTATCAAGTTGTTCCAATCAATATAGCCTTATGTAAAGAAGTTTTGTTGATTAGGCTCTGCAGGTGCAGTGAGGAGCAGGATCAACTTGTGGTTCTTGAACATGTGTAACAGGTACTTGAACATAATAAACCGAGGAACAGAGTTGCTTGAACATAATGCACATGTACAGGGTTCTTGCTTTGTACAAAATGGGTTGTGTTTTTTGTTCCAGGGGTAGTTTGCATATTTTTGATAAAATTAGGGTTGTACATTAGATTGAGGTCTTTGATTAGAGTATGTGATCAATGGTGCAAGGTTGTTTGATTTACTCCTGCACTCCTTTGCAAAGTGACCTAATCTATTACACTTGAAACATTTGAATTTGGATTTATCCAACCCCACCTTTGACCTCCCACTTAACCCTGGATATTTCCTAACAGTCCTTTTTGTAAAAGTTATTTGTTCTTAGACTTAGTATCCACTTGATGCAATATAGCCATTTCCTCAAGGCTAGTTGGGTCTATATGCTTCAGATCATCAAGGACAAACGACAAAGTATCCGGACCATGACCATCATCATCTGCTGTAAATGCATACTTTGAGGAATGTTGATCAGAGTTGATTCCAGTTGATATATCAATAAAAAGATCAAAACTCTGATCATTTGTCATTCTTGAAAACGATCCTCCTTACTCAGAAGTGTCGTGTTTCTGAAAACATAACTATCGAACACTTTTCCAGTTTCCTGAAGCTTTTTTTTTTCTGGACAAGCTCCCTTTCAAATGTTAGGAGCCTTCCATGAAGTTGAGTCAGAGTTATGTCCTTGAAGTCTGGGGTTGTGCTCATCACTATAGCAATAGTGTCCCACTTCTCAATGAGAGATGTTAAAATCAGTTACTTAACCTTGATTTAGAAAATTCTTTGTTTACCAACATTATTTCACTGATTAGACATGAAAACCTTTCAAACTATTGTGTAAGGGTTTATCCCTTGATGTGTGTAAAAGTTTCGTATTGTTGGTTAAGGATTTCTCGAGTATTTTCGATAACTTCCTCCATTCCACCAAACTGCCCTTTCAATGCATCCCATAACTCTTCGGCACCGTTGCAATGTAACGGGCCTGCATAGATTTCATTTGGTAGAGCCATGGCCACAACGCTAAAGGCTTTGGCATCTAGCTCAATTATTTGGAAACCTTGCTCTAAGAATTTTCCGGCTTCTTTGGCTCTTGCACACTAGGGTTTTTGTCACTGTGTACCATTGGAATTTGAGGTTCGAATATAACTGACTTCCAAAACTCGGTGTTTTGTTGAGCAAGTATGTGAGCCATTCCTATGTTTCTAGATAATAAATTCAGATCTGACAAGCATGGCAGGCTTATTACTGAAGCAAGTGTTAGGGGACCGTTTTGTGCCATTTTCTTTTGTTTTCTTGAAGAAAAACAGAGTATGTGTTTGACACTATTGAGTTCTACACTTTACTACTCTAAGCTACGAACATATTTGGATCTTTGTGAGCTGATCTTTGTATGTTAAAGTGATTGTGAAATCATGTTTAACTGACCAAGCTCTGATACCAATTGTTAGGTCTAAGTATACAAGGCTTGTGATTAAATGATAATTAAGAACAACAATTTTGTATTTTACAAGTAAAGATAAACAATCCCAAGCAAGGAATCACCATCAACATTTGTTTCTCAATTATAATCCGATGATTACAAAAAGTTTTACAGAAAAATTGACTCTACAGACTCGCCCTCAGCCTGATCACTAACAACTCTATTTATACTAAGTACAAAAGAAAAGGTGATGTGTAGTGATAACATATCTCTAACAGGTGACATCTATTTATCTAAGTACAAAAGGTCTGTTTGTGATTGGCTGACATCACCCTAATAGTGACATCTAACATTCCTAACAGAAAAGATTTCACAGATGTTGCAAACATCTGTGGGAATCAAAATCATATCTAACTAAGCTAAACACTGTTGTACAAGCTACTACTATTACATTGGGAAACATCTGTTAGTCTATCATTTGTTGCTTTGTTCCAAACATATGTTTAGCTAGACAGATGTTTGGTCTTCATGTACAGACATTTGCTTCAACAGACTTTAGGACTTGAACAGACCTTGCTTCTACATGAACAGCGGTTCCAAGGCTTCAAACAAATGTTAGCTAGTCTTCAACAGATCCTCTAATTCAGGTGTTCAAGATTCACTATCTTTAGGAGAAATCTGGTTCACACTATTATTTACTTCTTGATCATGCTTTAGTTTTTGAATATCATTTGTTTTTTAGGTCCAACATTATTTAATTAACCTTAGATAGAAGCTTTGTTATTTACTTAATTGTTTTAACAAAAAATTAAACTATACATGTGTGTTAAATAATAGATTTATGAATATAATAAAATAAATTATATATATGCTAATTAATAGCTATATATATATATATATTTACATATATTGTCAAATAATAAATATATGTATACGATAAAATAAATATAAGTAATCTAATTTTATAAATTCATAACCTATTAAATTAATCAAGTATGTACGATAAATTTACACGTTAATCATATTCGCAACAGTATATTGTCGGGACAGCTCCTAACCTTCTACGAGGTGATCTATCTCTGATCGCACCCAGATCTTTTAGATCTACGAAACCATGGTGACACGAGACGTACATTGCGAATAATAATAAAAAGTAAAATTATTAATCAATAAAGATTCGTTGTGGTTTTGTATATATTACATTTAGGGTTTTGTATTTATGTTTTAGGATAATTCTCGTCCTATGAAGTTTCATCCTCCATCGTGCGCTTATTTCAAGGAATTACAAAACGCAATCCGTGAATAGATCTTTCCCAATTTCCTTTTTACAATTTAAATGTTTTGGGTGTATTATGTATCATAACGCATTTGTTTATTTTTTTAAGTTTTCATTATTCAAATACATGCAAAGTTCAATGTGTGATTATGTGGTAGTTGTAGTTTGTTCATTATTTGTGTCACTAACTATTGTCACTAATCAGGTGTCACTAATCATTATCCACATGGATCCATCAGGTTGCTTAGGTTCCCCACGACCATGGGTTGTAGCCTAGTATCGCCATATCATTTAGATTCGCTTGTTGATGGGCTTGAGTCTCATATTTATAATGTCGTCATGTTCAATTTAGTTGATACAATTGCATTGTCATGTTGGATGATTGGTTATGAGTTATTTATTTATTATTAACATTTATCATTATCATTTAATTATCGTGGGTTCGCATGTTAACATTTTCCTTAAAACAACAAGATTTACTCACCAACTTATGTGGACCTCAAAACTATTTTTAAACATGATGCAGGTAAACAAGTTTGAGGATTTTGATGATGCCAGTCGGGATGACTGTCTTAGAGAAATAAATGGATTATTTGTTTTGTCTTGCTTTGTTTTGTTTGGACAGGTTGAATGTATTGTGGGTTTTGAGAGATTTATTGGATTTGAATCTTAATATTATTAATTTTTTTATTAGTGTCATGAGCTGAACAATAAACATGCACCGGTTTTCTAATCTGATGTGGGTCAGGGAGTGAGAATCCTAATATATTTTACACATACCAAAATTCATCCTACAATTATCGAAATTAATTCGACATAAATTCTACACATATCGAAATTCATCATACACTATGAACTTGATTTGTTTTGTTTTGAGAGAATATATTATGAAAATGAGTTATGAGTTTCATTTATTTGGCTAATTTAAAGGTTACAATAAATTAATCAACTATATAGATTTCCCTCTATACCTTTACAACAACATTAAATACAAGTAGTAAATAAAATATTCTTATTGGTTTAAACTTTTTTTTTCTTACAACAGAGTTTCTTATCATTTAAACCCTACAGTATATATATAGGGGAAGTTTCTATGCAAAACACTAAATATTACGAGAACACGTAGAACAAAATGAATCACCCAATTTTTTCAATCCAAAAAATCTAAAAGGTAAATGAAAATGTTATTAATGTAAAATTTATTGTTTCTCAAACTAGCATTCAAAACAAAAAAATGAAAATTTTTCAATTTTTATATAAGGTACACACATATAGGTTATTGTAGTTTAAGTTACTTATATGCATGTATGCTATGTGTAAATAAAAATATATGGTTTTTTGTATTTATATAAAATACCCATATGAACCTTAAACCTCAAATTTAATAATTTAAATAATTATTTAACTTTTCGTAATAATTAATGTCCTATATGATTGATTGGAAAGAACAATATCATAATTTTATAAGCAAAATGTAAATGTTTTGTCTATGATATTACTTTTATCATGTAAATTTAACAATAGGACTTGTGTATATGATTATAGTTAATGATTTACCAATGTAGATAGTTAAAAAATGAGACACCTAGCAATTAAGAGAATTTATCATATATTTTAGGGATATTGGATTTATTAACCTCAATTTTCATTAGCTGGTCAATAACAATCCTAACTTTCAATTTGTACATCAGCACTTCCAATTTTCAACTTATCGGCTGAGAACACTTCCTAATAATTGAACACTAACCTAGTTAGTTGATGTCAGCTGCACGTCATCAAAAATGCCACGTCAGCAAAAAATGTCAAATCAGTTGCCATGTCAGCAAAATGTGCCACATCAGCAAAAACTAACTGGGTTAGGGTTCAGTTAGTTAGGGAGTGTTCTCAGCCAATAAGTTGAAAGTTAGGAGTGCTGGTGTACAAATTGAAAGTTAGGATTGTTATTGGCCAATTGGTGAAAGTTGAGGTTATTAAAATCCAATATCCCTTTATTTTATAAAATACTCTCTAAAAAGGTGAAAGTTGGGGTTATTAAAATCCAATATCTCTTTATTTTATAAAATACCCTCTAAAAAGAGTAAACATTTAATGTTGTACTAATTATAAGAATCAAATTTCAAATAAGGCATTTAGTTTCAAAAAAAGGAAGGTGTTTTTCGCGGCATTATAGGATAAGGTTTATGACCATTAGGTTATGGGTTCGATTCCCACAAGGGGGTTTTTCTCAGATTTATTGGGTTGGCGTTAAAAAAAATTAGGCATTTATTTGATTTATTTAACACTGAATACAATTTTCTTAAAACGTACTCCTACAATCCATTTAATATTTATTTTGTGAGACTCAAACTTGTTTCATTTTAACGAGATCAAACACTTTAACGAGACAAACACTTTGTGTTATTATGCCAAGAGGCTATGATTTTATTTGTTGCTTTTTCTTATTTTGTTTATTTCTGTTGTTACATGAATAAGATACAATATTACATCAGATAAGATTTCATGTGTAATACAATTAAGTGCATCAATCTTTCATGCTTTATATGATCTATATCTATATATATGCATGTGTGGAGGGAGGAATCGATATTGTTCCAAACACTCACAGACAAAGGCGCTTCAGTCTTTCAGAAGACCGAAAAAAGAAAGCATACTTTTCTTTACCACCCCACAATGAAAAAGCTATCAGATTTCAAACCATCAAAAGATCATAGAGATCAGTATCTCTTTCTCTCACACACACATATATAATATATATATATATACACACACACATGTAAAAGTGTATTATAAATATGCTTGTATTGTGGCCAAATTTAGCGTGGATCTTAGTTTAGTAAATTTTAAACCCCATATGCTCCTTCTTTCTCTATCCCTCTGTTTTAGCACAGAAAATTACTCATCTTGTACCCAAACCCACGCTTTTTGCCATTTTTCTTGGAAATATGCATCAATTTAAAGATGCGTCTTTTGATTTTTTCTTACTTTCTCTTTTAAATAGATCATGTAGATACATATACCGTACATATATGTCGACCCTTTCTGATATCCTAAATCTCTCATCAACATTTACATTTACATTTACATTTGAAAGGTTAAGTTATATAACATTGATTTCTTTCCAATTTCATCTATTTGTAGAGGTATGCACATGCATGAACATATGCCTGGCTCCCTGTATGCCATTTGCAGATCTCCTCGACATATCGATGGCTTCCGTGGATGGCGTATGAGGAGCCAAGCAATTTATAAATATATATATATATATATATATATATATATATTCCTCATCTTGTACACACTACCATCTACAAATGCTCTCATTTCTTATATGCGATTTTTTTTTATTTCTTGTATTTTCATGAAAATTTTATATTAATATACACTCTATATATAAATGTGTGTAAGTGTTTATAGCTAATTAGATACAGGTGGAAGACATCCCAAAAGAGCAAATCTTTTGGTCTATGTGAAACGTAGGCAGCTCAGGTACAATTTCTTTATCGATCAACTTGGTCACTATCTTCCTTAAATGTTGTATATAATTAGTTTTAGTTTTCACATTTCTGTGTCGGCGTACTTGGCTTAACATTTTAATTATTACATTCAACATAAATGCTATTTAATAATAAGAAAACTCGTAGGTTCTAAAAAAGGTCTATTTATATTTAACTTGTTAAGTTGATAAGTTAATGCGCTGTTAGAAGTTTTTGTTGTGTTTTTGACAGCATAGCCTAACTAATTTATCCTTTTTTTGTTAGAAAATTTATGTATATACACATAGATTTTAAAAAAAATACACACACACCTAACTATGTATGTATGTTTAATGTGTGTCATGTGCGAAGCTTTTAAGGGGCGGAGGGGGTGGCCAACCATTTCAACTTTTCGCTCAGTAGTGAAGAGTATGTAGTTTTTTATATAAATTTTTGGGTATTTACGTTTTCGCCCCCAACCCCCCACGTTTTATATAAAATTTTAGGTTTGGCAACTTCCGCCCATTAATGTTCTATAACTCATTTACTTTAAACGATCACAATTCATTATGTAATTAATGGATATTTTATGTTATGTGTCATATTAATTAGTAATATTAATCTATATATCTATACTCAATTTGTTTTTCATGTTTTTTTTTGGACGGCTAGATCACCCGGTTAGGCCTTTGGCCTTTGATCACCCAGGTCATGAGTAGGAATCCCGCGGTTGGCATATTATTGCCAGTACCGGTGCCACATTCGCCCCCCGCAAGATTCGACCCTGAGACCTCCCGGGCAGGAACCCCACATAAGTGGGTAATTACCAGCTATTTTAGATTTAATTGTTATTAAAATATGTTTTCAAGTAATTACTGTTATACCAATACTGAATGTACAATTAATTATATTTATGAACTTTTTTAAAGCATTAATTATCTCATCATTCTTGGTACATTGTTGTACACACGAAGAGTTGTTTGTTGCTACAATCTATTTGAATATTACATCCAATGCAAGGTACTCATGTAGTCATGTACATGTGCATGTACATGTACATGATATGTAAAAGCTAGTGGATACAAATACAATATATATAAAAATTGAAACCACATCACTTAATGCATCAGCATATGCATAACCTCTATACATATTAGATTTTGTCACACTTTTATCATAGAATGAGATGAACTGAAACACTTATCTAACTAGAGGAAACATTTAATAAATATCATTTTTGAAATCAATACATGTAATATACCTATTGATATCGTTTGTACAAAGTGCAATTTTACGTAATATTATTTGCAATATGTCATCTAATAACAGTAACTAAGTTTTTGTATTGTTCTATTAAAGCCACTATGGTTATAATACATTAATACTCTCCTATTGTTGCGAACTTTTGTAATGTCAGAATTAACTGATTTTAACGAATACTACGAAACTCTGTTACCATTTAACATACAATGTAAATTACTGAAAAAAAAACTTCAAATGATAATAAACTTAGATAGTTGTTTCATCTAAATCATTCAATTTAGACAATTGTAAAAAAATACACCAATAGAACAATAAGAGTTGGTCCATTTGAGAAGAAAAAGAACAAATGGTATAATTGTAAAATATTAAGTAGTTTTCTTTGATCTCATTTATTACTATCTTTAAATAATTAATTACTCATAAAGACTACTCTCTCCGTCCCACTAAATGTGTCTTATTTTGAATTTTCAAAGTCTTGATTTATAAACTTTGACTTTAATTATATATTTTTTGTGTTATATAAAACTTGATGAAAATTAACCCGATAAAAACACTTGTAAAACACACTCAAATCATATAACTTTCATCAAGTATTAACTAACGCAAACAAAATTATTCAAGGGCAAAGTTTATAAACAAAGACTTTGAAAATTCAAAATAGACACTTTTAATGGGACGGAGGGAGTATTATTTTGTACACTAATGTTTTTGCCTACATACATAAAAAGTTATCCGATACATTTCGAAATTTATTCTACATATTTAAATTTATTTTACACGTCCTACACTCTAAATAATTTTTTTATTTTTTAAAAATTTTATTTAAAATAAGTTACAAATTTATTGTAGGTGAGGAAAACTAGAAATTCATGATATATGTAAGTTTACAAATATACCCTTATATTAAAATTAAATGCAAATATTAAATTAAGTAAACTTAAGAATTCTTATTGGTTAAAACGTTTTTTTTCTTACAAAAAATTCTTCTTATTTGAACCCTCCACTAGAACAATATTAATTTAAACATTAGTCGTTTTATAGTTAAAAAAAATATATGAATGACTTTATTAACCAAGAGTAAACTATTATTTCTGTCGTGGTATGGTTATTTTCGTCTCTTTCATTTGATTAATTTTCTTTTTTTCATAGCTACCTTTATAAAAAGAAAGAAAAATACCACAAATTTAATGGTAAAAGTTAATGAGGTTAACAAAGTAATTGAAAATGCCAAGAAATCATTAGGGTAGCCAAATGAAAAAAAATTGATGAAAGTGTTCAAAAGATTTTGTCACCGTGACATTTACATGTATGGTTCCTCTGCATTTTTCTTCTTTGCTCCTCATGTTTTAGTTTTTGTAGGCTTCGGTCCCTGTGCATTATTAACTGCTTCTTTTTTTATCTTTTATAGTTAATTGCTCGGATAGTTCTTGTGTTGTTCATTTTTCACATTTAGCCCTCACCTTTTAAAATACATGTTCTTCCCTGTGGTTTAATCGTTTGTTACTCGGATAGTCCTTCGAGTAGATGGCTGTTAGTTTGCTCAGTTAACTATATGTTGAATGTCATTTTTTCCTTAATGATAAAATACAAAGTAAAAAGAAAAATAAGAAGTGGGTCCACTTAATAGTCCACTTCAACTTCCCCACATATCTATTATCCCCTCCGGCGAAGTGAAACAATGGTATTCCGATCAAACGGCGTCAAGACCAAATAAGTGATACTCCGATCAAACGATGGTGGTGGCAACCATTCCATTAACCGATCCACAGGTGGGTGCGTCGGAAGATGGGGTGAAACAGATCCGGTTCGCGGTGTCTTAAAACGAAGAACAGGTGTCACCCGCTGCCAGTAAATCGTCACTTTTAGAACCGATGGTATGTGTATATGATTTACAAAATCTGTTAAAGATCTGTTCTTAGATCAACAAATCTTTCATTTTTTTTTATTAATAATCTACAAACCAATCTTTAGTATGTGTTTTTATTAATAATCTACAAACCAATCTTTAGTATATCTGCATTTGCGTAATGCACGATTAATAATAATTACAACAATTTCATTTCCTTACTTCTCTGAGGTTATACATGTTTTCGTACATGAATGATTTTGTATGTGGGGTGTCTAAGGAATAATGTTGCCTGAAAAGAATAACAAGAGTTACCGGAAACCATTGCCGGATAAACAATTTTGATTCGACAATTGATTAGCCCAGTATACGAACAACCTTTGAACCAAATCATTGAAAAACCTTATGAACCAGTATACGACAAGACCGGTGCTTGAACACTGAACAGGCTTGAATCGAGACCGTTATGGTCGCTATTTTGTTTTCCGGCGGCCACAACTTACCCAATTGGTTCGGGTTTTGGGGGAAATCAAACTGGAGAACAAAGAGTGATCATCGGAGTTGTTTTCAGTTTCGCAAATCCTTGATGTTCACATGGAACTTTGTTTTTCCGGCGAGGGTGGGGGAGGTTTCACCGGAGAAGAAAGGGGGGAGGGTGTGTTGGTCGCCGGCTCACTTGTCGGAAAAGAGTGGGTTGAGGTTGGTTTATTAATGTTTAATAACAAGTGGGCCAAACAAATAATATATAATACTTATTTAATTTATTTTGTTTATCATTAGGCAATTTGATCATTTTACATAGTTAACTGAGCAAACTAACAACCATCCACTCGGGGGACTATCCGAGTAACAAACAATTAAACCACAGGGAACATACATGCTATTTTGAAAAGGTGTGGACTAAATGTGAAAAAATGGAAAAACAACAGGGACTATCTGGGCAATTAACTCTATTTTTTATCTACTTTGTTATACTCGGTGTTCTCCCAAACGAAGACGAAGAAGAAAATGTGGTAATGCTTAACGTAACATATTGAGATGGTGTACGTTGCATCAGACCTAAGGTAATTGGCCATCTTGTGTTTGTGTTCTCCGTTTTGTGCTTCTCCAGGTTCATGTCAGTGCCTATTTGGTTGTTTGCATGTGAGAAATTTAACTTCCAAAGTTTGGCGTATTGCATCCTGCACATAGACAACGGAAGGTAAATTTCGTGTGTTTTCTTTTTGTTTCTTACATTATGGCCAAAGAACCCCAAACAATTGAAAACCACTGGTCCAAATTTGTGTACATATGTGAACGATGGTCAT
This sequence comes from Scalesia atractyloides, assembly GCA_947069175.1. NCBI lineage: Eukaryota > Viridiplantae > Streptophyta > Magnoliopsida > Asterales > Asteraceae > Scalesia > Scalesia atractyloides. Next base: position 59,453,684 of record CAMTDV010000014.1, read on the forward strand.
GGTAATCTGGATTTCTAATTCTTCAATTTGAGATTTGGAAATAAGATGAATTAGGTTAGTAATTAGGGTTGAAAAAGGGATTTAGTTCATAGTCGGGCCTTACCTGAATAGACCATTGGTCTTCGAAAAGTTTCAATTTTGACTTGCTCATTTTAGTTTGTAAAATTAATATTACGTTTTTGTAAAAATAAGAAAAATTACTTGTATCTTAATTTGATATATTTTTTATTTATTTCAAAAGTATGTTATCAAGTAGACTATTTTCATTGTTAGATGATTTGTTTTTTTTACATACATAGTCATTTCTCTTGAGTGTAATTTTTTGATGGGCCAAATTTGTTTTTTAGATGAGTATCTATTTCTCAACAATGGGCCAAGCCTAAAAAAATAATTCTTGAAGTTTTATTTAATGTAATTTGTTTGATAAAAATTCTGTAATGAAAATTATCCGCCTTAGTTTTAACTATTTCTGTGTGTCCAAGTGTTCTTGATTTTGTGAGGCTTAAATTCACTCACCTTTGTTATGTTCTTTTGTATAGTAATTTACAAGGCCTTCAATATCTTCCTAAAACAGGTCTTCCACCAATACTCCATCAACATCCATATAACTTTAAGAATAGAGTCCAAAATAAATTATCCATGTCCAAGATGTAGCTTTAAGAATAGAGCACCAAATAAATTATCCACGTCCAAGGTAAAATCCCTATAAAAGTTTGTTTGTATTGTATTTGTAATTTTAAGTTTTAAGTCTAACTTCAAAACAAACAAAGACTTAGCAGCCAGCATTCTTCATTTAGTCTTTTTCTTTGAATTCATATTATGGCTAGATTGGTTTAATTTCTAATAGTTTGACTTGGTGTTTGGTGGAACTGACTAGTTTCATGGAGAATGAGGCAGCAGGAAATCAAGCAAAACAATAAAAGAATGTTGGACAAGGAAGCTTTTTTGTAAACCAAAACTATTCACTATGCGTCTAACTTCCTGAAGCACAAAATTTATTGCCGCTTTACAATAATTACTTTTTAAGCAACATATTGGTCAATTTCTCGTAACTACATACGCAGTGATAAATTTCGGCCTACAACAACAATATGACATGTTTGGCTTTGAAAGGAAGCGTTAGCAATGTACCATATTTCTGCACAACAACAAAATTGGGACCATCTACAAAGGAAGTTGACATAGGCAATAACTTTTGTACCAAATATATAACATATCAAAGACTACTAATACATCATGTTATCCGTTCAATGTTTGCGATGTGCCCGCGTCGCAAAGCGCGCGGGTCTAAGTATTAGTTTCATTTGATTCCTAAAGTTAAAAAGGTCTACGTAAACATAATATTATTTATAAGATTCTAAGTTTCTATTCTTCCATTTTCATTTGATTGATTACTGCCGATTCTAAACTACGTTTAAGTTAGTAAAAAAAATTGAACGGCTAAAATTACACAAAATACGTCTTTGACAGGACTCAAACCTTTGACCTCAAAGGGAGAACACCTTAAATCCAATGGCTTTGCCAATTGGGCCCAACCCCCACACTTTAAGTTAGTAAAATAATTGCTATCTATTTATTTGAGTAAATTACAATTCTTGTCTCTGTGGTTTATTCAAAATAACTATTTAATCCAATAGTTTAAATCTTGCTAAAACAATACCCGTGTAACGCCTCGTATTTCCGTAGATTCATAATTTTAGAAAATACGTGTCGTTTCCCTATCTTTTTAAAATCTCAGTCAAAACACGGATTTAAAAACGACAAACGCAACCTTTTTCGCGATTTAAACGCAATAAACTAACAAGAACGTCAAAACCGATTTCCCAAGGTATTGTTACACACTTTCATTTTTGAAATAAAATATATTACGACATTTAACAAATTTCGGGTGCGAAATCGATCCTAAAAAACGTAAACATGCCGTCTCAAACGCAAGAACCGGACTCGTGGCTTTGAGGGCCCAAGACACAACCTAAATCTAACCATAACCTATATAAAACAACACTAACACCTCAACACAAACACTCAAGACGCCGCACACACACCTCCTGCCCCTCTCGCGATTCCGGCCACCGGAGCCGGAGCTCCGGCGCCGATGTCCGGCCACACACAAGACCACAGCCCCCTTCAACCCCCTCCGCCTCCTTTTCTCCGCCTTAAACCACCACCAACACCCATCGCCCTCCCTTATCACCACTTCTACACCGACGCGGCACCCACCTCTCCCCTTGTCCTCTCCGACCGGTTTCCCGGCAACACAACCAACCACCCAACCCACACACTTGTTCAGTAGAATGGCCAGTCACCACCATTCTGGTGGTGACACACAGTGGCGCAAGGCGGCGAGAACAGAGAGAGAGCAAGATGAGAGAGAGAGCGAGATGAGAGAAGGAACAAGATGACAGAGAGAAACGGGATAATACGACGGCGAAGCCGTTCGCCAGAAGCCGCAGCGGCGGCAGTGGTCCCGTTTATCTCGAATCCGGTCCTCCGACAAATCACCGACAAAAATCCCGTAAGTTCTGGTTCTTCTCCATCTCGTTTCTTTGCGGTTTGGTTCAATCCACCTTCTCCGGCCGGTTTCATGTTTGTTTCAGGTGATTCCGGAGACGGTAACGGTGGTGGCACGGCAATGGTTCACACGATTCAAGCTTTATTCGGGATAGTTTTGTTGCGGACAGTTCGGGTGATTCGCGTCAGATGTGGACCACCCGGGTTAGTTTTGGTTTTGGTTCGGGTTTCAGTCCGGTCAAGCGTGGTCAACCGCAGCTCAGTTCTGTTCGGTTCATTTCGAGTCTTGTTCGGTTTTGTTTCGGGTGAACTCGGGTCGGTTTAGTCTCCGTTCAGGTCAACACTGGTCAATCGGTCTACGGTCGGCACGCTAGGCTCGTAAGTATAACGATATGTACGTTTTTGTCTTATTACAATTGTTATAATTACGCGAACCGAGTCCAAATCGATTCATGTAGTTAAATATTTTATTTGTCATTCGACTAGATTAAGATGTATTGTTATTGAATGTTTTGAGTTTTGAAAATATAACGGCGTGAATAATAATGATAGTTTTTCATATTTTTTATTTTTGAATCGTAAAATCAAACCCTATAACTTGTAAATAACTATACATAAAGTATATATTCACATATTGATTCGTGTATTGTTGAATTCTGAGATTTATATCGACAACTTGTGTTGTCCGATCTCCAAAAACAGAGAAACCCTCCCGTTTTTCGTCAATAAATGTATAATCATACATAAATTTATTATACCTTTTGTCAAACATATATATATATATATAATATACACATATATCTATTAAGTAATACATATATATGTTATGCTATTCTGATATAAATGATTATCATGTTTACGTCAAACTATATATATATATATATATACTCGCTACGCTATAGAACGCAACAAGACGCCATGAAGTTATAAAATTAAAAAAAAAACAAGTGTATATTATTTTAATAACGCGTTGATAGCCCAAAATACTTACGTAATCTTCGTTTACCCACGCGAGGTGGCCTTGGTGTTCCATCGCTCAAGCTTCAACACTTCATGGAATACTAAAGCAAGCTTCGTAAAATGTGAGCATACTCGACCCCTTTTTATACTTTAACGCATTTTGGGTGCAACATGTATCAAATACAAAATCCAACGAACACACTACTCGATATACTTAGGATTGTTATGCTTTTTAGCTTCGATTTGCGTGTCTATGCTATTGTCGTGTTTAGATTGTTTATGCATGATTTAATTTAAACTTGTGTACCCATGATGATCGTCTTGCTTAGGTTGTTTGTGCATGCTAGCTTCAACGTGTTTTCAAGTTGCCATGTTGATTTTGAAACGAACTTTTACACTTATATTTAAATTCAAACTTGTATGTTCGTCAATACTTTTGTATTGATCCATGCTTTTAATACATGTCGCAGGAATTTCCGATGGTGCAAGGAATCTATTAGGATTGCCTAAAAACACATTTAAACTTTAAGTACTTATTGTATAATATTTTAAGCATGATGTATTTCGTTTCAAAACCTTGTATTAAACCGTTATCAGTGAAATGAAATTTTAATTCTTTTATACGTGTCGTGATTTAAATTCGTATTATCTGATTTAAGCAATGTAAAATGTAATTATTAAACACTTGAGATAAATAGCGTAATGAAGCCTCTTGCAATCTCGTTTTCGTCTCACTCCGATGTTTCCGTCATCGGTTGGGGTGTGACAACCCGTACTTTCATTTTCGTTTCATTCGGACCCACTTCCCTTAACTCCATCCATTTATGTTGTTAGTGTTTAACCCCGAAAAGAGTTAGATGAAGCCAAAACTAAACAATCGATTAATATAAGGTTTTCTTCACCTTTAATAAAGATTGTCAAGGGTACAAAGAACTACTATGTTAATGAAAGGATTGATGAAGACCCAAGAACTGTTGGAAGAAACTATTGTTGAAGCCAAAGACAAAAAACAATTGTTATTCTAAATGATAATTGTTTATTAAAATGATCATTTTATTTTATGCAACAGTCTTTATTATATGCAACAACCAAATATCTAAATTTACATTCATATATACAAAATAATATATATATATATATGTATATGCACACAATATTTACATTTACAAATACGTGTCTATGCTCTAATTTTCTATGATCAAATTTTTGTGTTTGACTAATAACATATCGCCCAATAAGTACACCCTGAAGAACAAACATTTCAATGAAAAACAAACATTTCGATGTATAGATAAATGAATATAGACATTGTAAGTTCATATAAACATGAAGATAAGATGAAAGGAACATAATTCATAGCTTGTGTGCATATATAAATATATATAGGGTTAGGATCGTCTGAGAAGCACTAGTTAATTGAGAAACTTAAGAAGCATTCTGGACCATATATTTTCCCTAAGCTTTTTTCGTAATGTACACATATGTATAGTTTAAAATTGACTATATATATTTGTATAATTCAAGATTTGACATATACATGATATTATATACCTAATTTTAAACTATACATATGTGTATATTACAAAAAACTTAGAGAAATGTGTGGTCCAGAATGCTTCTCAAGTTTCTCAAATAAGGTGGATTTCTCTTAAGGATCTTTACCCTATATGTATATATATATATATATATATATATATATATATATATATATATATATATATATATATATATATATGGCGGGAGTTAGCTACAAAGTCATTTTTTCATACAAAGTGAAGGAAGTGATCTTGGTAACATATGACATCTAGAGAATTTTAACAAAATGGCACAAAGGTAATTCAACAAATATATTAATTTTGGAAGAGATAATACTAAAACAATGAAATGAGATTTTTTAGAAAACTCTTTATCATTAACAATTCGAATATATTAGTCACATAATTAACCAATCACGCATAATTATATCGTCATTTAAACGATTTCTATTCATCTTCACGTAATACGACAGTTGATCATTCATTAACAATTTCTTGACGATGTCATCCAAATGGCATCTTGGTATAGCAGAAAACCCCCATTTATGTGCGAAATGTCATTTTGTCGTTGTCCTCGAGTGCCATTTGTACTTGATGGTAGCCTTTGTAGGCACCCAAGAAGCACTTCCATCGGACAGGGGCAAGAGAGTCATTTGTGTTTTTTTAAAGTATCGGGGAGAGGGTAGCAATCTTTGGGGAAAGCTTTGTTCAAATTCTTGTAGTCGGCGCACATGTGCCAGCCGTCCCTTTGCTTTAGCAACCATTACCAGGTTTGCCTCCCATTGTTTTAGTGACCATTACTGGGTTTGCCACCCATGTCTGCTAGCGGACCTTGCGGAGGATGCCCACATTGAGGAGATCTAAAACTTATTCATTCTTGGCTCTAGTATTTTCAGAGCACATGTTTCCCTTCCATTGCGTAATCGGTTATACTGAAGGGAAGGTGCTGAGTTTGTGTTCCGTATGTCACGGGGGACACCGATCATGTCAGAGTGTTGTCACGCAGAGATGTCTATGTTTTGGAACAAAAGTTGCTTCAGGTGAGAATGGTTGTTCCCTGACATGGCAGTACCCAAGGTGATTGTCTGCTCCGAAAACTTGAGATTGAGAGCCCACCTTTTCAGTTCAGTTCTTGATGTTGGCTTGACTGTCTTCGTGGGGTGCGTTGCTTCATTGACGAGGCACTCTTTTTTAGCATAGATGAACACTACCCCGGTTTCCCGTCGGGAAGCCTATTCCCGCGTGCGTGGTTGAGGCTAGGGATGATCATTTGGTATCGGGTACGGTACCGAACCGTACCTGGTATATTCGGTACCGGTACCCACTTTCCCCATTTTTCGGTACCGGTACGGTACCGGTCGACCGTACGTACCACTTTTCCCGTTTTTCGGTACCCAACGGGTATCGTGCTCATCCCTAGTTAAGGCTACCATATTGAAGTCTCTAACGACGTCTCTGCCGAGGAGAATGTCATGCCTAGAGTCCACGTTAGGACCATAAAATCAATATTCCTGGTTCTTGAGTGCTTCCCATCATGAGTGTGTCTTAGAAAGAGATTTGGCTAAGTGGCAACACGACTTGATTACAGGATCCTGTCAATGGAGTTTCGACAAGCTCGAGGCGACCTTGTCTTCTGGATCAAATGGTTGAAGCACTGCTCATAGATAATGTCCACAATGCTTTCCCCGACGAACATGTCGTGGGTTCTATAATGACCGACCAAGCCTGTAATAACTAATTGACGCCTATCACTAAAGCCGTCGCGCACCACAGGAAATGTGACATGTTACTCCCGCCAGTTCGCGGTCCCTTGATCATCTGTGTGTCCAGGGTGTTGATCCTTTTCTTGTTGGTTACATCGTCTTGAGGTGCATCCAGGTTGCGGGTGTCCTTGGCGACACCTTTAAGAAGATGTGTGAGCTTTCTTGAATTGAGGTCGGATTCGATCTCCACCTAGAGCCAAAATAAATTGCCAGTGGTCTGACCAGTATCCTTGTGATATTCACAATAAAGGTTTGGGTCTCGACCTTTCTTGCTCTGCATGGGGTGTGCATGCTTGAAAGTGATGTTCTCTTTGTTGGGGACCTCCATATGTGTCTTTGTAAAGTTGTTGATTAATTGACGACCACCAATGGGAGGGTTGGGTTTTTCATCCGCGACGTCGGTGGGCTGGACGCGATTCCTAGCATAATTCCTGCCCGACTGTTGCGTTCGCCATGTTCGCACGGGCTGTTGTTTTGTGGACCTCTCCCACCAGTTAAAGCTTTCTTGGTCTGCGCAAAGACTTTAAAACCCCTCATGATTTTATCCCGGACTTTGGCATACCTTCTGTACCTGTGAGGGTGCAGATGAGGTCGTCGCAGTGTACAACTCGGCAGAAGCTAGCTCAAATGAGGTATTCGCTGACCCCACTGATTTCTAGGCATTCCTTGTTAAACCTGGTGATAAAATCTTCAAGACCCTCATTGTTCAAGCGGACAATGAGCATGATGTTCGCCATGTCTTTGGTATGGAGACGTTGTTGGCCGAAGTGTTGGGAGAACTTAGCTTAGAGATCTTCAAAGGATTCAATTTGGCCAACTGGTAGACTGTTGATCCATGCATGAGCAGCTCCTACAAGGGTTTGAGCAAATAGGTTGCACCATACTAGATGAATCAAGTTACCGACCGCGCTTCTAAAAACTTGAATGTGGTCATCTGGATCAGCGAGACCTGCATACTTTTCGACATTCGGTGGGAGGTTTACCTTGTGAAGTGGAGGTAAGGCTATCTTGGTGTGAACTTGGAGTTCACTATCACACCCGGTCGTGCGGAAGCATAAGGTGTGATCAGAGCGGTAATCATTGCATTCAATCAAGTTAACATCCAAATGAATAAAAGATAGTAAATGTTCATCCATACGATAAAAGTAAACAAATTTACACCCATACATGTTTGTTCAAAAGAAAAACAATCAAAGAGAGTAAGTTACATTGTTTGAAATTAAAACACAAGTTTATAAAACAAAGTACTTAAACAACTAAGACTTTGCATTCCATGTTTCGCACGAAGGCGCGACATGTGAACCAAAGTCCATCAAAAGTGGATGACATCTTATGCTTGACTTCTTGACACCATGAACTCGTAATCCAAATGCAGCCCACTAAGTTACCTGAAATACATGTTAAGCTTGAAAAACGTCAACAAAAGTTTGTGAATTCATGCGTTTGTTTTCAATAAATGAATCTTTAAAACATTGACCTATTGAAACCGCTATGTAAAGCGTCAATGAACTTGAAAGATCATTAATGTTTGGCAAGGACATTAATATGTGTACCGACATATGTAGTAACCAAGCTTAATTGAATTTCTACCATGCTTCAAGATAGGACATAAAAGCACTCTAACGATCTAGATGATTTCCGTTTAGAGTGGAGCTCGTCACACTTCACAGATCTATCTTTTTCCCTCCTTAGTTTAATTAGTAATTAATGGTTACCCACATCATACTCGCACGTGATTTATGATATTTTCATTATCTAGCTTAACCATACCATATGTAACATGTATCCTTCCCTGAGAGTTTAAAACTGAAAGACGTTTAAAGAAAAGGAGAAACATGAACTCACAGATTTGCGCTCTGTGCAAATCTCTAGATGATATCTGGTTTGCATTCGTGACGTAAGTGTTCTAATCTTGTTAGACACTTAGTCCTACGTCGATTTTTGTCCGAACCCTTTTTCGAATACGCAACAAATGCAAGCGTTACAAAACTTGATGATGCGAAACCCGTTCAACACGCAACCCGTTCAATCTTCTCAGCACCACAATCCGAGCATTCTTCTCAACCACCACAACCTGTTGAAGACGACATTGAAGTCGTTCCGAGACGCAACCGCAATCTTCTAAACGTAAAAAACGAAAGCAAGTGGGGGTAGACCAAAATCAAAAGCGACCAAAAAACAATGGACGACGATCGAGGAAGAGGCCTTAGCAAAGGAGTTTATTAGCACATCCAAACACCCCGTTGTCGGTATGTAAAGTTAATTTTTTTTAAATACATACTTTTTAATAGAATTTTTAATTTTTTAAATATATACTTTTTAATAGAATTTTTAATTTTTTAAAATATACTTATGTTAAATATAGGTAACAACAAACCGGCGAGGGTTTTGGAAAGCGGTATTACCAAAGTTCCTTGAGTTAATGGATCAAGACATTCCGATCCGACTCGACACTTCGAAGTGGCAAAAGATGCAACCGGTCGTGGACCGGTTTGCAGAGATATATAATAAGTTATATTCAAGTACACGACGTAATGGGATGAGCGACGAGGATGTATTCAAAGCGGCGATGGATAAATACAAATCGAACCATAAAAACGCTTTCCCACACATTCGGGCTTGGGAAGTTTTACGAACTAACAACAAGTGGGCGCCGGTTCCAAATGAGGTCGAGATGGCTAAACGTAAAAAAACCTCGGAGACCGGTAGTTTTAGTGCCGACGGCTCGGACGCAAGATGTCAAATTAATTTAAACACCATGCCGAATTTGACGAAGAAGAGTTCGCCGTACGAGAGGAGGAACGTCCCCCGAGCCGGGACAAACCAAAAAAGGAAGCGGCTACAAAGAAAAAAAACGATAAGGATGCAAAGATGGAGGCGTTTATGGCCCAATTCAAAGAGTACACGCAAAAGACAAAGGCGAAGGAACGGTGGGGAAGAAAAGGTTCAGGTGAACAATGAAAAAAAACCAACTAAAAGAATGAGATATATTGACGGCCGACGTTGAAAATTATCCCGAAAAAAATAAGCCACGTTAAAAAAATTTCAAGAAAGAATCATGAAAAAGAAAAAGTATGAAAGTTCTTAGGATTTATTTTTAAACTTATGTAAGGTTTGGTTTTTTAATATTAATGAATTTAGGTTTATATCTTATTTAATAAATGTTAAAAAAAGTAGATGAAGTTAAAAAAATAAATAAATAAACTTGGTGGGGTAAGCTCATCATCCATTTCCATTGTTTCTACATTGGAGGGACATCATCCAAGGAGTATTACGTGACACCCACATGGAGGATCATCCCCCAAAAGGATGGGTCATCACCATACCGCCTAGCCTTATAAAACCACATAGGTTCATACTGGACTATTTTCACAAGATTTTAACCAAGTGTAACGTTGGGGAGACAAATGCAAGAAAAGAACAATTATGTATGTAACACAAAGTTTTACAAGGAAGAGAGAGTGAAAAGTGATTCAAGACGTGGAAAAATTGAAATCAAGTCTAGGGTAAAGATCAAATAGGAAGTTTGTTTTATGTGAGAAGTCTAGGAAGCCATATGATATTGACACAGTCTTTTTAAAAAATTAAGATGGGCGGCATTTTGGTCTATCTGCATTTTTATCTAAAAAACCCTGGATTCAGATTGAACCATATCTTCATCATCTCCACAGCCACCATTGCTCCACTACCACCACAAGCATCTCTACCACCAGAACACCATATCCACTGCCATAACCACTCCATAACCACCACCACCACACCACCATACTACATCTCTTCTACCGGGCGGAACCATTGTTTACACCACAACTTACCTCCGTCCGGCCACCATAACCCACCACCAATCCATCGTTAACCAACCGGCCACCACCATTCAAAACCCTACCCTAAAACCCAAAACCTGCAAACTACGACATCCCTTCTTCACCACCAATCGGATCAACCACCTTCAACAGTACCCACCTTCTTTCAACATGTATTGCGTTTTCTGGATAGAGGCTGCCATTTTCTACATGTATCTTTTAACTTCAACAAACTCCTAGTGGCGATGGCAGTTCACGAAGTTGTTATTGTTCGGGTCAAGAACAGAACTAGTTGAATGTTATTATTATTTTGGAGGGATACGTAAAACGCAATAAGATGAAGGTGATGATTGTTATTATTTTTTTATTATTATATGTATTGCCTTTTTGGTTGGTGATAATATTAAACAACGAACGTAAAACGCAATAAGATGATTGTTACTGTCTTTTTTATTATTATACGTAGCTTTTTTGTTGGTGATAATAGTAAACAACGAAAGAGTTAAACACAATAAATATTAAGGTGATGAATTTTATTATTTTTTATTATTATATTCATTGCGTTTTTGATTGATGTATCACAAAGAAATAGTTGACCAATGGGAGAAGCTAATGGGATTTGTTTTTAAGTCAATTACTGCAAATACCTACTTGAATTATTTGTATGTTTTACTCCTTGCGTTTTATAAACAACGAAAAACTATAATAAAATAGTCCATTGCCTTTTATAACACAAATGAAAAAAATACATTTTATTGTATTTTTAGTCCATTACGTTTTAAAAAAAACACATTTTGTGTGTTTTTCGTCCATTACGTTTTAGAAAAAACACATCTTTGTGTATTTTTCGTCCATTGCGTTTTAGAAACAACACATTTTTATGTATATTTTTTACTTCATTTGGCGTTTTAGAAAAAACACTCATTCTTTTTTTGTTTTTGTCCATTGCGTTTTACAAAGAACACTTTGTTTTGTGTGTTTGATCCATTGCGTTTTAGAAATAAACACTTTCTTTTTTGTTTTAGTCTATTGCGTTTTACAAAAAAATATTTTTTTTTGTTTTTTGTGCATTGCATTTTACGCATCTGGGTTATCAAAAACTTTTTTTTCAAAAGTATAGCAATATATACTCGTTTTAAAGATAAAAATGCTCGTTTTTTGTGCAATTTTTACAAAAAAATAATATCGTATGAAAAAGTTATTAACTTTAAAAAATAAGGGAATTAGAAGAGACAAAATTATTTTCTTAGATGAACTAGATTACCCTGACTGAAAACTCACGTACTTTTATATTCATCAATTCAAAGCTCTTTAATTTTAACCCTTTTACTTAATAATGATTAAGATAACTTTCTATCCTTTTATTTAAAACATACTTTCTATTATATCTATTATTATCAACTTTGACGCATCTATTCTAACTTCAACTTTCAAGAGAAGAAACTTAACAAAACCAAACGAGTCAACTCGTCCAGGTCCACGCAACTCAGTCCTGGTGGTAGGATAGACTTGGGTAGGTGGGTGTTTTCCCTCACCAACCCCAACCGAGATACACTCTTACCTACCGCCCCACACTACCAATATAACCTCAACACATTTAAACCTAACAAATCCACGTACACCTCCGGTCAGCACCAAACCAGATGGCATCTTCTCTCTCCATTAAACCTTTCGTCGGAGCTCTATCTTCCGACGAACCCTCACGGTTTGGTTCCTTACGTCATTCCGATCTCCGTTCTGCAGTCCTCCGGATCTCAAAGACTCGTGGATCACGCTCTCGAACACTCGGTGAGTTTTCGAATCTCTGATCTGTTATTCGTTGATAGATTTGTTCGGATTTTGATTTCGATGTGACTCTTGTGATCAATTAGGTTTAGTTTCACAAAAATTGTGTTTAGATTGATTTTGTTTGTGTATGAATATTGATTTGAGAGAAAACAATGTTACAGTGGACTAGTTTTTTTTATGCGAAATGTAAAATTTGAAGTTTTATTGAGTGATTAGTTGCAATAGAATCGTCGATTTCTCTTGAAGATATTTGTTGATACGTTTGAGTTCCGCGAACATTGACTTTATGTGATTGTAATTCAAATTTTGATCGGTTAATTGCGTTTAGATTGGTTCTGTTCCGAGTTGCTCGGTTTTATGTAGTATATGAGTATTGATTTGAGAGAAAACAATGTTACAGTGGAGTAGTTTCCTATGCGAAATGTGAAATTTATAGATGAATGTGCTATAGTGTGATTGACTTCTAAATCAACTATTAGGTTAAATAAAATCATCATTTCCTCTTTAAATATCTGTTGATAAGTTCGAGTTCCACGGAAATTGACTTCATGTGACTGTATGTTGATCCGTTAATTGTGTTTCAGATTAATTCATGCCGCACTTGCTCGATTTTTCATAACAATGTTACAGATGAGTAGTTTCTTATGTGAAATATGTAGTTCTATTGTTACAGTTATTGACTTCTAAAAGAACTATTAGTTGCGATAGAATCATTAATTCCTGTTGAAATATCTGCTGGTAAGTTTGAGTTCTACGAAGAATGACTTTAGGTGACTGCCTTTCAAAATGTTGATCTGTTGATTGTGTTTAGATCGATTCTGTCTGCACTTGCTTGGTTTTATATAGTATGAAAGTATTGATTTGAGAGAAAACAATGTTACAGTGGAGTAGTTAATTATGCGAAATGTGAAATTTGTAGATGTATTGTTATAGTGTTTTGCTTTTAAAACAACTATAGTTGCAATAGAATCATCAATTCTTCTTGAAATATCTGTTGATAAGTTTGAGATCCATGGAAATTGACTTATGGTAATTGTATGTTGAATTGTTGATCCGTTAGTTGTGTTTAGATTGATTATGTTTGCACTTGCTCGAATGCTCGGTTTTATATAGTATGTGAGTTATGATTTGAGAGAAAATAATGTTACAGTGGAGTAGTTTCTCATGCGAAATGTGTAGTTGTATTGTTACAATGATTTGATTCTAAAACAACTATTAGCTGCAATAGAATAATCAATCCTCTTGAAATATTTGTTGATAAGTTTGAGTTCTTAAAAAAATGACTGACTGTATTTCAAATTGTTGATCCGTTGATTGTGTTTTGATTGATTCTGTTTGCACTTGCTCGGTTTTATATAGCATATGAATAATGATTTGAGATGAAACAATGATACAGTGGAGTAGTTTCTTATGTGAAATGTGAATTTGAAGATGTATTGTTATAGTGATTTCAGATTTGCTTCTAAAACAACAATTAGTTGCAACAGGATCACCAATTCATTTTGAAACATCTGTTGATTATTTTCTACAAAAACACATGCCAGTGCATTTGCAAAGTGGATTAAACATCTGTAGGTTATTGTTTGTAAAGATTCTCTGCCATTAGCCTTTTTATGTCCTTCATTGTATGCTGTCTGGATAATGAAACTGGTTTCTCTGTTTGATATGAAAATCGAGTGATTTTTGAAAGATGTATTAGAATGAAGTATTTAAATTTCTATCTGGTTTGTTCTCAGTTTTGATATAAATTTAGCTTTGGTAGGAGTAACATGTACATCCAGTTTCTCTCCTAGCAACACAATAAAGATAATTCCAGCAATCCATTAACAACCTTTGATATTTGATTATCTAGACTGAATAATTTGATTTACCCTTTGATATCTTGGTGTTGCAACTACAATAATAGGCTATGTAACTAAATTCAGCTCCTAAATTTTACACGTATATGCAATTAACCAAACCTTATATCTACTTAAACATATAATAGCGTCGTCTTTCTTAAAAGACGCCTAAAACTTCACTAATTAACTTCTGGAGCATGATAGTGTAAATAAATAACAATGGGGGGTTGAAATAAACTCTTATGACCTTGCATCTTGAACAGAGATAAAAGCAGCTGGAAGTACATATGGAAACTTCTTTCGTGTTACAACGTTTGGTGAATCTCACGGTGGTGGATTGTGTGATTGATGGATGCCCCCCTCGAATCCCCCTTACAGAGGCTGATCTACAAGTAGATCTTGACAGAAGGTATTAATTATTCTACCTATCATCAGGGGCACTTAACGTAAAGCTGTTTTATATAATAAAGGCGCTTTATGTTTGAAGTTCTCTCATGTGCACCAAACTCTTTCTTCTATAGGAGCCAGGTCAGAGCCGTATCACTACACCTAGAAAAGAAACCGACACAGCCCACATATATTCCGGTGTTGCTGAAGGTTAGTATGTAATTAACAATTCCTCACAAGATTATCAGATTTTGTGGTGTAATTATCTTTAATTTAAAAAGTTTCTGTTAAGATGTTTCTCGAGACTCATGTGTGGTGCTTCTATGCAGGATTTACTACTGGATCTCCAATCATGATTAAAGTTCCCAATACAGACCAAAGGGGAAAAGTGAGTACTCATTTCGTATTGATTATGAAACCATATAATTTGGAATGCACAGATGTAGCCTAATCTATATATCTATATCTATATCTATACTATATAATAGAAAAAAACTATTGGGGACATGTGGGATCCGTTGGAGCCATCTACTTTTAAATAAACTTATATTTTTTTTTTACTTAAAAGCTTCACCAAGTTCAAAATTATGTTGGTTAAAGTATTAAAAACAAAGAATAATGATGATAATTGTTTTTATGAGTGATTCTAAATGTATCAAATATTTAATGTGGTTGGATGGTAAGACTGGTTAAATACAATATTGTTAAATAATAAAAAAAATAGGTGCTATTAAAAAAAATCAAAGTTAATACCAGTTGAAAGATATAAGCTTTTAAAATTAACTTAAAACAAAACTTATAATTGTCACGTCAATGTTCATTTCTTTAAATACATATCTTGATGACGGTAATATGTTAACAAATTACATTATAATTTATTTTATTATATAATACACGGGTTTATTCAACTGTTCAAGACATATGTTTTTTAAAACATAACTTTTTTATTACTATTACTAATTATATAATATTACATTATTAACCCATGTAATACATGGATGCAACCTAGTTCATTGCAGAAAGCATCATAGTCTTGGAAATTTGTGTTCGTATTGCCTATGGTATACTAATTATTGTAATTATCAGGATTACAGTGAAATGTCAATGGCTTATAGACCGTCTCATGCTGATGCAAGTTATGCTACTTCAAATATGGTACAAGATCAGTAGAGGTACATCCAATTTTTAACAAATACATATGAAGATGTGTTATGCTAATGGACACTTGAATGTTCACACTTAAAACATGTTGATGGATTGTAGGGTGGTGGTCGATCATCAGCTAGAGAGACAATTGGGAGAGTTGCTGCTGGTGCTGTTGCGAAGAAAATTCTCAAGGCATATTCAGGAACTGAGGTGTGTTGAGTTTTGTTTGTCTATATACACAATTACACATGCAGATACATAGTTCTCATATCTTAATTTAACGTATAACCAAAATATTGCTTGTAAACGAGCCAAACGTTCATGAACTAATCTGTGAACTTGTTCTGCGGGAAGTTCGTTTATGTTTGTTTATTTAATAAACAAATGAACATGAACACACATTTTGTTTGTTCATTTATGTTCGTGAGCGTCCATATGTATTTGTCCAGTTGTGTTTGTTTATGTTCGTTTCAGTTCAAATACATAAGTAGTTATGCTTATATAAACATTAAACATAAAAGGAACTTTCTAACTGCTTAATATAACTAATTGATAATTGGGCTTTCTACCTTTCTAGTAATAAAAATGGATTTTCTAATAGAAATTATCGTAATCAA
Organism: Scalesia atractyloides; assembly: GCA_947069175.1. Classification (NCBI taxonomy): domain Eukaryota; kingdom Viridiplantae; phylum Streptophyta; class Magnoliopsida; order Asterales; family Asteraceae; genus Scalesia; species Scalesia atractyloides. The sequence continues at coordinate 59,470,035 of CAMTDV010000014.1, forward strand.
TTACTATTTAAAAGAAAATACTTTATGTTTGTTTATGTTTAGTAAATTATGTTAATGTTAATTTATGTTTCTTCAGTTATGTTCATTTGTGTTGAATATTGTTTGTTGAATTATGTTCGTGTAAGTTTGTTTGTTTATGTTCGTTTACGTTTTGAGAACTGTTCGTTTAGGTTTTAAACGAACGAACATAAATGAACACGAACATGCCATTTTCTTAATAAACGGACATGAACAAAAAAATGTGTTCAGTTATATGTTCGTGTTAAAGTTAAATGAACGAATATGAACATGCCTTTGTTCGTGTTCGTTTGGTTCATTCAATATATAAGAGTATTCTTTTTGTTCATTTTATTTATTACTCTCTTCAATAATTAATAATTTGCCAAATTTTCAAAGACTTAAACCGATGATTATTCCATCTTTTGAATTTTAAGCATAAAAAATACACCGAAACATGGTCCCGCAGGCTGCAGCATGTTATTTTAGAACTAATTGTATGATTCTAATTGTTCAATATCACATAAATAGTTTCAAAACACATCCAAACACCCCCCAACAAAACTTGACTTGCACACAATATTTTTTAGAACTAATATGTGTTTGTTCTTCCCCAGATTCTCGCCTATGTCTCTCAAGCTCACAAAGTTATACTTCCAGAAGACATTGTGGATCATGAAACATTGACACTTGAGCAGGTAGAAAGCAACATCGCCAGGTGTCCACATCCCGAGTATGCAGAGAAGATGATTGCTGCTATTGATGCAGTCCTAGTGAAAGGAGATTCCATTGGTGGTGTTGTTACGTGTATTGTGAGAAACCTCCCACGTGTAAGCACCAACTCAGTTTTACCATATGTCGACTCTTTTGTGCACCTGCTCACGTGTGATTAAAACTTGGATATCTGCATGGCAGGGGCTTGGTTCACCAGTTTTTGACAAACTTGAAGCTGAGTTGGCTAAGGCAGCTTTGTCTTTACCTGCAACCAAGGGATTTGAGTTTGGCAGTGGATTTGCAGGTATGTCGGGCATGTTGGGTAAAGGGTTAAATACATGTATTTTTCATGCTGTTTGAAATGTGTAGCTCTTTCTCGGGGTGAACTGGAACTCTTTTGTTAAAAGATTTTGAACTTCATAAAAAATAGTGTAAATTGCCATTTTCGTCCCTTAGGTTTGACCATTTTGCGACTTTTGTCCAAAGGTTTGCTTTTCCGCATCTGGATCCAAAAGGTTTAAAATCTTGCCATTTTCATCCAACTCGTTAACTGCATCCATTTTTTTAACGTTAAGTCAGGGGTATTTTTGTCCTATTGATAAAGGTCACAATTGCGAAGTTTAACTAGACAATAAAGTTAAGACAAATTGGTTGCTAGATGCAATTTATGTATGAATGATTGTACCTTTGTTATTGTGTGTTTTCTTATCATCTTTGTAAATGATAAAAATGTAGGTACATTTTTGACCGGTAGTGAGCATAATGATGAATTTTTTATGGATGAACATGGACGGGTCAGGACAAGAACAAACCGATCAGGCGGGATACAGGTATATTTTCTAACCTCTGATCAGTTGGTCGTAGTCAGATTGCAAGTAGAACATGTATAGAGTCACCTCTATCGATGCTTTCTTTCAGGGTGGTATATCCAATGGAGAGATCATAAACATGCGAATAGCCTTCAAACCAACATCGACAATCAGTGTAAGACACATTAATTGTTTGTAAAATATTGATTTTTCAAAAACAAACAACACATGTGACCATTTAGAATATGTTTTTAATTATTTTTTGTTATAATGTGATGCAGAGGAAGCAAAACACAGTGACAAGAGATGAAAAGGAAACAGAACTCATCGCTCGTGGCCGCCATGATCCATGTGTTGTCCCAAGAGGTTTATGCCCCGATCTAAGTTAAATCATGCTTGTTTTTTTATTAATCGGGCTTTTGTCCACTCTATAATGTACATATGTTTTGATTTTAATGGATGAGTGGTGGTGGTACAGCGGTGCCGATGGTGGAAGCATCAGTGGCGTTGGTGCTGATCGATCAATTACTCGCACAATACGCGCAGTGTCAGTTGTTCCCCATCAACCCTGATTTCCAGGAACCATTACAGCTCCCTAAACTTGAACAAAGTGGCATTTCTCTTTAAAGTTTGAGAAAACTCCAGGCAAGTGTTATATATAACCTTTCTTGATGTGTAACAATATATATATATAGACGGTTTGTTTGTACCCTTGACTGGCTGATGTTGGAACCAAGCGTCATCCAAGGGGTCAGAAATTACATGTAATCTTATTATTTGGATTTGTTTTGTTGAGAATAGTATCGGTTTTTGGTTTTGGACTATCAAATTCAAGTTGTAGATTTGAGTGTTCCTCAGAATAATAAAATTTGAAATCTTTTTTACCTGGAAGTTTGAAGTGAATTTGATGTAATTATAATTGCAATCTTGTTGCCTAGTTACTATTAACATTAAATGTAAAAATAACAAAAAAGTGAAGAAACCAAAGATTCTTCGCAATTTTTAAGACTTGTTTTTGTTTTATCACGTCTCTAGTCCAAGTAAAATGACCAATACACATGCCTTAGTAGATCTAAGATAACAATTTGTGTTCCAAACCACCACCGTCGGCTAGCTGCTGCCACCTCCCTTCCTATCATTCCCATGTGTCTTTCTTTGCGAGAACCAACGATGGTGGCCTCACCTACCTAGAACATTGCATCTTTGCGTGCATATGTGGGTTACAGTTAGATGACAATCTTGTATATCCGCATGTCGAATTTGTGTGAGTAGTGGGTTTTGATTCGAGTGTTGAATGTTTTTATACAATTCAGGGTTTGAATTTGTGAGTTTTGAGATTTATGGGTATTGACTTGGAACAACGTGAGCATTCAAACATAGAGATGGGCATAATAACTGGTTCCAAACCCGATCCGGTGGAACGACCTGGAACCGGTCCCGGTTCCTACCCGGCTAATAGTAGAACCGTTCCGGGTATGAAAAGGAACCGATTATGCCCATCTCTATTCAAACATTGAATTTAGGTTCGAATTTTATTTTCTGCAAGAAGAAGGTTTATTTAGTATGAATTATTGATTTATAACAAATTGAAGACTAGGCTAAAGTTTTGAATACGAGATTAATCAGTAGGAAAATGGGTCAACTTCAAGGAGTTACAGCCCACGAAAATCATTGAATAAAATATTAACTGGTGGAATTTTCCCGTGCGTTGTGGCGAGAATTCGATCAAAATTGGTTTACTTCATTACGATAACGGTATGGTACCAATACTCGGTATAACACCCGAAAGAGAAAAAGACGAAGATTGGCACCGGTACCGATATTGTCCGGATTGTATAAGTTCGGGTTGTCACAGTATCATTATGGTGTCGACACTCGCTATAGCTTAGGACCACAAAAAGATACTCTATTGTGAATACAATTGTGTCTTCTACAACATTTATACCGGAAACCGTAAAAACGAATAATGATACCAGTACCGAAGTTGTTCAGACGATATTGGTTCAGTTCATCACGTGAAAGAAAAAAATCAATTACATTTGGCCCATTTAAATTTGAAAAAAAAAACACTTTTTATTGAAATGTAGATAAAACTAAAAACATTTAGGTATATTCATAATTTTATAAGGCATTGCATTTTATTATCATATTAAGAAAAATGTGAACATCACTTTATAAAGAAAAAGTTAGATAACTTTGATCACCTATACGTTTATGGTTCGATCATTTGTATATTAGTATTCATATCTCAATTTCAAAAAAAGTCATGTACAAAAGTCCATAAAAAATACTCATATATCTCAATAGGATACTCAAAGTTCTATCAGACATCATAAAAGTTATAAAAGTGAAACATAAATTTTGTAATAATAAATAACATAAATAAGTCTTAAGATTGAAAAAGATTCACTATAATATTAAACTAGTAAGAACACTCGCACGCGTTGCGGCGCGGTACATCGCAAACATCGAATGGTTAGTCCGAACGTTATGTGATGCGTTAATTATATGAAAACATGTGTTTCGACGTATCTGATTGAACTCAATGTAACCTATATAAGCATTGCGATTGGATCAATACTTAAAGTAAATCAAATTTATACCGTACAATCATAACGCATTATATGTGACCCGAGTCATACACAGAAAACGTAACGGGTATAACGCAAAAGCTGACATATATAATCAAAATAGATTAATTAGAACTTTTAAAAAAGGGGAAAAAAGAAACCACAATTTGACTCCACTCGGTTCGAAACAAAATTTACAAATTATCACCTGACTCGTTTCCAAAAAATGTACGTCCAAACATACACCAACTCAAATTTATACCAAAACGTACATAAAAATATGCACGTAAAATGGTTTTTTAAAAGAAAACGTATTATATTTGACCTCACTCGTTTCCAGAAAAAGTTTACGTCAACATGTAGAGCAAATCGAATTTATATGCTCATAAAAATATACACGTGAAAAAAATGGTTTTTCTTACGTAAAGGAGGTATAGCGCTAAACTCGAAACAAATTATTAGTAAAAAACTTAATAGGTTAAATATGTTCGTAAAATTGTGCCAAGTAGCACTAATGCCAAACCACCGCAAGCGACCACCAACATTAGAAGAGCTTGTAAAAATAAAATAAATAAAAAAGAAAAAATAGCACCGAATAAAAACATACGCAAAATCGTTGAACCACGCACGCTCGTTGCTGCGTGTTAATGCGAGAAATTAGACAGAAACTTAAAATGTAGAAAAGAATAACTAAGTCGATCTAGGATCCGGGCGTTGTGACGAACTTGTCAAGCAGAGAAAAACAGACACGTTGCGACTGGCCTGTCAAACGGGAAAACAGACGAAAAAACATTGAACCCCTCACGCACATTGCGACGTGTTGATTCACAAAATTAAAACGAAACGTAGAACGAAAAACTTACGAAAGATGAAAAGTATGGGTGGACCAAAGTTAAAAAAAAGTGTAAGGGGTTAAATTGCAAATATGAAAAGCTTGGGTTAAAACTAAAAAAGTCAAAGGGGTTAAAATATAAAAAAAAATATTTGGGTTAAAAGTAAAAATTGCAAAAAATGTTTCAAAAACTCCCAACATATATTTTAAAACTACCTAAAACAACAAAATGTTGCTAATTTATATATTGGAAATGTTGGTTGATGTCACATCAACCCACCAACTGCTATTTAAAATGGATAAGTAAACAAAATGCTATCGACTGCTCTTATTTAATATAGTCATTTAAAACCAGTATTAAGCACTCTTGTGCTGCGGTGGGGGTAAACATCAATGTCACACTACTTTCAGTGACCATTAACACTGAAGTTGTGGCGTGTTAATGCGAAGAAACTAAATAGAAACTTAAAACATTAAAAGAATATCTAAGTCGATCAAGGACCCGTGTGTTACGATAAACCTGTCAAACAGGAAAAAGTAGAAGATATAAAAACGTTTAACCACACACGCACGTAGCACCGTGTTAACCCGCAAAATTTGAAACGGAACTTAAACAAAAGTTTTGTGAAAAAATGAATAGTATAGAGAAACAAAGTTGAAAGTAAAAAGTTGTGAGCTTAAACTGCAACGGATGAAAAGTTTTGGGGTTAAAAAAATCAAATAGTTTTGGGTTAAAAGTAAAGATTAAAACGGGGCTAAAAAGAAAAAAGTCAAATAGTTTTGAGTTAAAAGTAAAGAATCAAATCGTTTTGGGTTAAATCTAAAATACTCAAAAACAAAAGTTAAAAAAAACCCTTAAAGCATAATTTACAACATCTTTATGTCCAAACATATTGAAAATTACAGTATTAAATAATAAAGATTAAATTACCATTTTCGTCCTTGAGGTTTGGGCACGTTTTGTCACACCCCGACCCGCAGCGGAATAAGAGTCGGGGCATAATTGGGTTATCACCAAAGCTCATGACATTTACTAATATGTTTCATATTTAATGAAGTCAAAGTTACATTTCAAAAATCCAAACATGTTCATTCAATACAAGGAATATATGCCAAGCATAACAATCCCAACACTAAATCGTTTTATTCTTCTAGTCCAAGCCCTATGTGTTCCTAGCTGCAGCTGCTTCACCTGTATCATGTGTAAAATGGGGGTTTTTGGGTCAGCATAAGTTGGCGAGTGAACCTTATTAGATAAACATTTATTAATAAATTAATTGTTAGTTTATCAATGAAAAATTGTGCATAATCATAGATGAGCAAATGTAAATAATCAAGTAATGGCAAATAGCAGTCACAACTATAACATACAATAACACATGGCAGCATACATGAACATACCAACATCATACTGTAAATAACATAAATGAAACTGTGCGATCAAGGCTCAATCAAACGGAGCCGATCGTATGTGGGCACGCCAGGTTCAACCGCATAATAAAATGGGGAACATGCTCAACGCTCATAATGTAATGGGGAGCGGCGGCCTATGAAATTGCATGTACTGAATAATAAATTGCATCCAATAATAACTACTTAACAGCATCAAACTAAATACACAAGTTCATGATATGATGTATGCACAATGGTTTAGATATAGTATATATATACAAAGACACATGATACACCCCAAAACGTGATTAAAACGGGGAATTTGTAAGATTCACTCACCTTGGGTGCGTTGGATTGGAGATGGTGATATGCGCACGATTTAGATGAGCGGAACAACGGGGATTACTAACCTAAATAATAACGGAAAATATATTAAATGAGTGGATTTTATTAAGGATTTTAATGAAATTTTTAGATATATTTTTGTGAGTTTATGGCTATTTTCTATCTTTAAAAATGTTATTTTTAAGTATTTTTAATTGATTTTTAAAATAAATTAAATAAATAAAAATATAAAAAAAATTGTTTATTGACCGTTGACCGTTGACCGGTCGGTCAGCGTATTAGTTTGCGCCGGGTGAGGCTCGAACCGGCGACCCCCCGTACGCGTGCACGCAGCTCTACCAACTGAGCTACGTGTCTAACCCGAAATAATCTTGTTTTTATTTATACTTATACACTTATTCAATTAATCCGAATTTCCTTTATTTACAAAAACATTTTAATTCAATCGGACCGGTGCTTGTGACGGGTTTCGAACGCGCGACGTGTGGTTCATGTTGCACACAGTCCACCGCTGGACTGTGTGTCTAACCTGGTTAATATCTCGGTTTTTATTATACTTAACAACTAACTGGGTTATCCCGGTTTAGTTTTTAAACAAAAAGGCGCGTTATTATATAAGGTGTGCGTGTAGCAGGGATCGAACTCGGGACGTGTGTGTGTATTTTGCACACAGTCCACCGCTGGACTGTGTGTCTAACCCGTTTAAAATACCGATTTTAATTAATCTTATGTTATGTTGTGTCTTCATCTTCTTCGTCGATTTACACAGACAAACATATTCCGACTGTTATGACTGATTTATGACTTATACGCTTTTCAGACATTATCAGTAATTTAAAAGTAGAGAATGGAGAGAGTTTAAGGAAAAAGGATATACCGATTGATGTTGTTCACAGAATTCCGGCGGAGGTTCGTCGGTACTGAAAGTGAACTCCGGCTGTTGAAACCAATTAACAGCGTTGTTCGATTATTTAAGAAGTTGAGTCACTTTAAACAAGGTTTAACAGAAGTTTGGGAGATCATACCCGTTCACAGTGTGATTCCGGCAGTTTCAGAAGTTTTCCGGCGAAGGTAAGATTTTCGATAAATGTTGACTAGGATCGATTCTGATGGTGGAGTTGTGTTAGAGACTGATTAATCACATGATTTAAACAGAAAGAGTCGGAGGAAATACCGTGTGGATGTGAGTCCCGGTTTTCCGGTGACTTGCAGAATTTATCCGGCGGTCTGATTCAAGCTTCTCCGGTGGATTGTAAGGTTGCGGAAATGCAATTGGGAGTCTTGCAGAGTGTTTTGAGTCGCATGAAAAGTCTATGATTGAAGTAGTCCGAGAATTGAAGACTTTCGGTTATTAAACCGATCTACTTCCGAATTCAAGTTCCATTCATGGCAACATTGATTGAAATTGTCCGTTTATCGGTTATACTCGCTGGATCGAGAGTATCCAAATCGCTTTGGATGATTGATAACCGGTTTCAGTTACAATGTATAAAATCGATTGATTTACTTTAGTCCATAAAAATTATTTGTTTCCTAAACATGACAGAAAACAAACAAGTGGCGGAGTGGTCTTGGGAGTGAGTGTTAAGTTGTTGAAGTGTTTCATGGCTGACCCGGGTTCGAGTCCCGGCAGCTTCATAATTTTTTTATTTATTTTATTTTAACTTTTTATCAAATATAATTTTTATAGTTTAGTTTATTTATTAATTATGTATCGTTTTAACTCAAAATAATCATAAATATTTAATGTAACTTTTATAACTTGGTACTTGATTACAAAACGGAGCGGGTTTTGAAGACCCGATTTTTACAAATGTTACAGTATCCCCTACTTTTAGGAATTTCGTCCCGAAATTTAAGTAGTTGAAGTAGTAGGAAAAAGATGCGGGTATTTTTCACGCATTGAGTCTTCACGTTCCCAAGTAAACTCAGGTCCCCGTTTCGACTCCCAGCGTACCCTAACAATTGGAATGCGACTTCGTCGAAGACGCTTCTCCCGTAGTCCATGATCTCCACTGGTCTTTCAATAAAATGCATAGATTCATCAATCTGAATATCTTCCAGCGGAATATGGAGATTCTCATCAGCGAGGCACTTCTTCAAGTTCGACACGTGGAATGTGGGATGAATCCTGTTGAGTTCTTCTGGTAGGTCAAGCTTGTATGCTACAGGACCTACTCTTTCGAGTATCTTGAAAGGTCCTACGTAACGTGGTGCTAGCTTCCCCTTTTGACCAAAACAAACTACTCCCTTCCACGGTGATACTTTTAAAAGCACATGATCACCAATGTTAAATTCTAAGGGCTTCCGTCGTTTATCTGCATAACTCTTTTGACGACTTTGAGCTGCTAGAAGATTGTTTCGAATTTGATGAATCTTGTCTGTGGTTTCTTGGATCAATTCTGGACCAGTAATTTGTGCTTCCCCAATTTCGTGCCAACATACAGGAGATCGGCACTTACGACCTATAAGGCTTCGAAAGGTGCCATGCCGATGCTCGAATGATAGCTGTTGTTGTACGAAAATTCAACTAATGGTAGGTGGGCGTCCCAATTTCCCTTGAAGTCTATGACACATGCTCTAAGCATATCTTCAAGAGTTTGAATGGTGCGCTCAGACTGTCCATCAGTTTGAGGATGATAGGCGGTACTGAGATCTAATCGTGTGCCCATAGCGGATTGAACTGCTTGCCATGTTCGTGAGGTGAAACGACCATCACGATCAGAAATAATACTCAACGGTACCCCATGTCGGCTTACGATTTCGTTGATATAAATACGTGCAAGCTTTTCATTCTTGAAATCTTCGCGGATAGGAATAAAGTGAGCTGATTTTGTAAGTCGGTCTATAATCACCCATATAGTGTCATACCCACCAGAAGTGCGAGGTAATCCGGTAATGAAATCCATGGTTATATTTTCCCACTTCCATACAGGTATTTCCGGTTGGACTAGAAGTCCTGAGGGTCTTTGGTGTTCAGCCTTCACCTTGGAACATGTGAGGCACTTGGAAACAAAAACCGCAATATCCTTCTTCATTCCAGGCCACCAATAGGTGTATCGTAGGTCTTGATACATCTTATCGGCTCCTGGGTGTATAGAATATCGCGTTTTGTGAGCTTCATTCATAAGAGTTTCACGAAGATTATTGTGGTTAGGAATCCAGATACGATCTAGGTAATACAGAATACCATCTGATTTAGTTTCAAGTTTTAGCTCGGCTCCACAGGACATCTCCTTTCGTACATCTTCTTCTGTTATTGAAACGTGTTTGGCTTCTCGAATTTGATCTTTAATGTCGGTTATAATTTGCGAACATAGAAGATGAATGGAGTTCGCATAACCCTTTCGACTAAGTGCATCAGCCACCACATTTGCTTTACCAGGGTGGTATCTAATTTCACAGTCGTAATCATTCAGGAGTTCGACCCATCTTCGTTGCCTCATGTTTAACTCTTTTTGATTGAAAATATGTTGAAGACTCTTGTGGTCAGTGTATATTTCACACTTAGTACCATAGAGATAATGTCTCCATATCTTAAGAGCGAAGACAACGGCTCCAAGTTCTAGGTCATGAGTGGTGTAGTTCTTTTCATGCGTCTTGAGTTGTCTCGAGGCATAATTTTGCATGAGAACGCAGCCCAATCCTTGCCCTGACGCGTCGCAATAGACTACAAAATCATCAAAACCTTCAGGAAGAGTGAGGATTGGTGCATCACAAAGTTTTTGTTTAAGAGTTTGAAAAGCTTCTTCTTGCTTGGGTCCCCATACGAAAGGTTTTCCCTTATGAGTTAAAGCCGTGAGTGGCACAGCAATGCGAGAGAAGTTTGAAATGAACCGACGATAATAGCCAGCTAGACCAAGAAAAGTTCTTACTTCAGTTGGTGTACGTGGAGCTTGCCATTCTTGAACTGCTTTGATCTTTGAAGGGTCAACATGTATTCCTTTGTCATTGACTACATGCCCGAGGAATTGCACCTCTTTTAACCAGAATTCACATTTGGAGAACTTGGCATAAAGCTTTTCCTTTTCTAGAAGTGCAAGAACGAGTCGAAGATGACGCTCATGATCAGCTTTAGATTTTGAATAAATAAGAATATCGTCGATGAAGACTATAACAAATCGATCAAGATAAAGTTTGCAGACTCTGTTCATTAGGTCCATGAAGAGAGCTGGTGCGTTGGTTAATCCAAACGGCAAAACCATGAATTCATAGTGGCCATAACGAGTTCGAAAAGCAGTCTTAGGGACGTCTTCTTCATGCACTCTAAGTTGGTGATAGCCAGATCGAAGGTCGATTTTTGAAAAGCAGCTGGCACCTTGTAGTTGGTCAAGAAGATCATCAATACGAGGTAAAGGATAGCGATTTTTGATGGTTAACTTGTTGAGCTCTCTGTAGTCGATGCACATACGAAAAGATCCATCTTTCTTCTTTACAAAAAGGACAGGTGCACCCCAAGGCAATGAGCTAGGACGTATGAATCCCTTGTCAGTCAACTCTTGTAATTGACTGGCTAGCTCTTGCATTTCAGAGGGGGCTAACCTATATGGAGACTTTGCAACTGGTGTAGCACCAGGTATAAGATCAATACGGAATTCGACGTCTCTAACTGGAGGAAGTCCTGAAATGTCGTCAGGAAAAACTTGTGGAAAGTCTTTTACTACAGGAATGTCTTCAAGTTTCTTCTCTGTGGTCCCCTTCTTGATGATATGGGCTAAAAACGCGACATAATTCTTGCGAAGATATTTTTGAGCTTGAAGACAAGACATTAAGCTAAGCCCTTTCGACGAGGTTTCTCCAATGATTCGAAGAGTCTGACCGTTTGAAAGAGGAATACGAATAAATTTTTCACGACATACAACTTCCGCCTGATGTTGACAGAGCCAATCCATACCGATTATGATGTCAAAACTTCCCAGCTTCATAGGAATAAGGTCGACTGAGAAATCGTGGTCGTTTAAGGTGAGTGTACAGTTGCGTAATATAGAGTCTAATGAAACTGGTTTCCCGTCCGCAACTTCTACCGTTATAGATTCCGTGAGCTTATCCCGATTTTTGCTTAAGATAGGTTCAAATTCTAATGACACAAAACTTCTATCCGCACCGGTATCAAATAACATAGAGGCATATCTACCATTTATAAGGAACGTACCGTTGACCACATTGCCGTCAGCTCTGGCCTGGTTCGCGTTAATATTGAAAGCTCTTCCTCTTGCAGGTGGAGGAGCTTGGTTCGCTTGGTTCACTGGGTTGGCTTGGGCCTGAGCATGAATAATATTAACCAGCCTTGGACATGTGTTTCTGAAATGACTTGGGTCGCTGCAATTGAAGCAAGCCCGCATAGGTTGGCCCATAGGATAATTGGGTTGGTAGTATGTTTGGGCTAAATGTTAGGTGGGTGGAAATGGTAGGGGTTGTTATGCTTGACCCATTAACTGTTGGTGGGTTTGGGTTAAAGGTTGGTGGCGGTTTGTTCGTTGAGGCATGCGGCAGTTTTGAACAGTATGTCCTGCGCGACCGCAGCCGGTGCAGTATTGGCAAGGATGATCAGGGGAATGGTGATACTGACAACGGTTACATTTTGGTAATGGGCCTGTGTAGGGTCTTCTGTATGGTGCGGGTGAAGGAGTGACTTGAGTAATGGGTGCAGCAGGAATAGGGGTGTTGGTTTGGGTAACTGCAAAATTCCTGGTGTTACGCTTCCTCTTGTTAGCAAACTTAGAGGAAGGAATGGGGTGGTTTGAATGTTTGTCCCTCAACAGGGGCTTTCTTCTTCTCTTCTTTGAACTTCCCGTTGCGAATTCGGTTTTCGGTCAGTTCAGTTGCCAACTCCATGGCAGCTTCAAGTGTTACTGGTGAAACGCTGAGAACTGAATCTTGGATTTTCGAGGGAAGTCCTCGAATATAATGCTCGATCAGACGATAGGTTGGAGTGAATAAATTTGGAACCATTTGGTTCAACTCCAAGAACCTCTTGTTGTAAGTAGAGTGATCACCCTCCTTTTGCTTTAGAGCATGAAATTCATCCTCCAACTTCTTAATTTCACTTCAAGGACAGAAACGCCTAGTCATGATTTCCCTTAACTCCTCCCAAGTTAAGGCCATCGCATCTTCAGTTCCCCTCTCCCCTTTCTCAGTATTCCACCAAGTGAGAGCTACTCCAAGTAGTCTCCTGGTGGCGTATCGAACCTTGCGATCCTCAGAACAATCGCAGTTTAGGAAGGTGTTTTCCATCTCCTCGAACCAATGTAGGAGAGCAGTGACACCCTCGGTCCCTTCAAATTTAGGAGGATCACAGGACTTAAAATGTTTATAAGAGCACTTGTTGGTAGGAGGGTTATTGATGTTCTGGTCCTGTTGTTGGGGAGGGTTAGTAGGATTTGTAGCAAGGGCTTGTTGTACTTGGACCACAATGTCAGGAAGTATCGTGGCCATTTGTTTCGCGATCTGAGTGGCCAAACGTTCCTGAGACCTTCCCGATCTTTTACCTCTTCGTTGCTGTCTAGACATCTACAGGATCATAAAATGAGAAGATTGTGAGTTTATGGTGTCTTTTTAGGTGTCATGTGTCTTTAAGAAAATGAAAATAACATAAATATCAATAATGCAACTACATCCATAGGATGTCTTGGGTTCGCTCATGTTGGGCCTCAAATGTCCCCCATACCTTCACCTACATAGTCATGTGGGCCCCCATGGCTATTGGCTTGGTAGGATTTACATTAGTATTGGCAATTTACACTCGCATCCCCCGAATGCAAACCACAAAATATGTTCATGAGATGTTTGGTCGGAACGTGTCCAGGTGTAGACACAATGACAACTCAAAGTGGGATTAGTTCACACGACGTTTGGTATAGCATGCTTTGGCCTAATAGGTACTTCGTACTCTCATCGTTAGTCCCCAGGTAGGCAAACTTGTCCTTTAATTTGGATTTATACGAATGCCAGCCTAGACAGGACGTTCCGACTACCGGTACTGGTACCCTTCCTGTTACTACATGCCCGTCATGAAAACTCACTTTGATGAGATTTGAAAACACGAAAATCATTGTAAAAATGATCATGATGTGGTGTGTGCTTTCATGGATGTGATATGTTATGAGCATACGATTTCATGATAGGCATTATATGATAATACATACTTATGAACATGCTTGCACAATATCAAATGTAACATTTAACATAAAACATACAAACATCATAAAATTTGGCATATAACACACAAAAATCTTATAAGTTTCTAATCGACTATAGTATAGGCTCTAAGGGTCTAATAACCTATCTCATATCCCTATATGGCTCTGATACCAATCTGTCACACCCCGACCCGCAGCGGAATAAGAGTCGGGGCATAATTGGGTTATCACCAAAGCTCATGACATTTACTAATATGTTTCATATTTAATGAAGTCAAAGTTACATTTCAAAAATCCAAACATGTTCATTCAATACAAGGAATATATGCCAAGCATAACAATCCCAACACTAAATCGTTTTATTCTTCTAGTCCAAGCCCTATGTGTTCCTAGCTGCAGCTGCTTCACCTGTATCATGTGTAAAATGGGGGTTTTTGGGTCAACATAAGTTGGCGAGTGAACCTTATTAGATAAACATTTATTAATAAATTAATTGTTAGTTTATCAATGAAAAATTGTGCATAATCATAGATGAGCAAATGTAAATAATCAAGTAATGGCAAATAGCAGTCACAACTATAACATACAATAACACATGGCAGCATACATGAACATACCAACATCATACTGTAAATAACATAAATGAAACTGTGCGATCAAGGCTCAATCAAACGGAGCCGATCGTATTGCATGTACTGAAAATGAAACTGTGCGATCAAGGCTCAATCAAACGGAGCCGATCGTATGTGGGCACGCCAGGTTCAACCGCATAATAAAATGGGAAACATGCTCAACGCTCATAATGTAATGGGGAGCGGCGGCCTATGAAATTGCATGTACTGAATAATAAATTGCATCCAATAATAACTACTTAACAGCATCAAACTAAATACACAAGTTCATGATATGATGTATGCACAATGGTTTAGATATAGTATATATATACAAAGACACATGATACACCCCAAAACGTGATTAAAACGGGGAATTTGTAAGATTCACTCACCTTGGGTGCGTTGGATTGGAGATGGTGATATGCGCACGATTTAGATGAGCGGAACAACGGGGATTACTAACCTAAATAATAACGGAAAATATATTAAATGAGTGGATTTTATTAAGGATTTTAATGAAATTTTTAGATATATTTTTGTGAGTTTATGGCTATTTTCTATCTTTAAAAATGTTATTTTTAAGTATTTTTAATTGATTTTTAAAATAAATTAAATAAATAAAAATATAAAAAAAATTGTTTATTGACCGTTGACCGTTGACCGGTCGGTCAGCGTATTAGTTTGCGCCGGGTGAGGCTCGAACCGGCGACCCCCCGTACGCGTGCACGCAGCTCTACCAACTGAGCTACGTGTCTAACCCGAAATAATCTTGTTTTTATTTATACTTATACACTTATTCAATTAATCCGAATTTCCTTTATTTACAAAAACATTTTAATTCAATCGGACCGGTGCTTGTGACGGGTTTCGAACGCGCGACGTGTGGTTCATGTTGCACACAGTCCACCGCTGGACTGTGTGTCTAACCTGGTTAATATCTCGGTTTTTATTATACTTAACAACTAACTGGGTTATCCCGGTTTAGTTTTTAAACAAAAAGGCGCGTTATTATATAAGGTGTGCGTGTAGCAGGGATCGAACTCGGGACGTGTGTGTGTATTTTGCACACAGTCCACCGCTGGACTGTGTGTCTAACCCGTTTAAAATACCGATTTTAATTAATCTTATGTTATGTTGTGTCTTCATCTTCTTCGTCGATTTACACAGACAAACATATTCCGACTGTTATGACTGATTTATGACTTATACGCTTTTCAGACATTATCAGTAATTTAAAAGTAGAGAATGGAGAGAGTTTAAGGAAAAAGGATATACCGATTGATGTTGTTCACAGAATTCCGGCGGAGGTTCGTCGGTACTGAAAGTGAACTCCGGCTGTTGAAACCAATTAACAGCGTTGTTCGATTATTTAAGAAGTTGAGTCACTTTAAACAAGGTTTAACAGAAGTTTGGGAGATCATACC
This sequence comes from Scalesia atractyloides, assembly GCA_947069175.1. Lineage (NCBI taxonomy): Eukaryota > Viridiplantae > Streptophyta > Magnoliopsida > Asterales > Asteraceae > Scalesia > Scalesia atractyloides. The sequence goes on from CAMTDV010000014.1 coordinate 59,485,871, forward strand.
CGTTCACAGTGTGATTCCGGCAGTTTCAGAAGTTTTCCGGCGAAGGTAAGATTTTCGATAAATGTTGACTAGGATCGATTCTGATGGTGGAGTTGTGTTAGAGACTGATTAATCACATGATTTAAACAGAAAGAGTCGGAGGAAATACCGTGTGGATGTGAGTCCCGGTTTTCCGGTGACTTGCAGAATTTATCCGGCGGTCTGATTCAAGCTTCTCCGGTGGATTGTAAGGTTGCGGAAATGCAATTGGGAGTCTTGCAGAGTGTTTTGAGTCGCATGAAAAGTCTATGATTGAAGTAGTCCGAGAATTGAAGACTTTCGGTTATTAAACCGATCTACTTCCGAATTCAAGTTCCATTCATGGCAACATTGATTGAAATTGTCCGTTTATCGGTTATACTCGCTGGATCGAGAGTATCCAAATCGCTTTGGATGATTGATAACCGGTTTCAGTTACAATGTATAAAATCGATTGATTTACTTTAGTCCATAAAAATTATTTGTTTCCTAAACATGACAGAAAACAAACAAGTGGCGGAGTGGTCTTGGGAGTGAGTGTTAAGTTGTTGAAGTGTTTCATGGCTGACCCGGGTTCGAGTCCCGGCAGCTTCATAATTTTTTTATTTATTTTATTTTAACTTTTTATCAAATATAATTTTTATAGTTTAGTTTATTTATTAATTATGTATCGTTTTAACTCAAAATAATCATAAATATTTAATGTAACTTTTATAACTTGGTACTTGATTACAAAACGGAGCGGGTTTTGAAGACCCGATTTTTACAAATGTTACAGTATCCCCTACTTTTAGGAATTTCGTCCCGAAATTTAAGTAGTTGAAGTAGTAGGAAAAAGATGCGGGTATTTTTCACGCATTGAGTCTTCACGTTCCCAAGTAAACTCAGGTCCCCGTTTCGACTCCCAGCGTACCCTAACAATTGGAATGCGACTTCGTCGAAGACGCTTCTCCCCGTAGTCCATGATCTCCACTGGTCTTTCAATAAAATGCATAGATTCATCAATCTGAATATCTTCCAGCGGAATATGGAGATTCTCATCAGCGAGGCACTTCTTCAAGTTCGACACGTGGAATGTGGGATGAATCCTGTTGAGTTCTTCTGGTAGGTCAAGCTTGTATGCTACAGGACCTACTCTTTCGAGTATCTTGAAAGGTCCTACGTAACGTGGTGCTAGCTTCCCCTTTTGACCAAAACAAACTACTCCCTTCCACGGTGATACTTTTAAAAGCACATGATCACCAATGTTAAATTCTAAGGGCTTCCGTCGTTTATCTGCATAACTCTTTTGACGACTTTGAGCTGCTAGAAGATTGTTTCGAATTTGATGAATCTTGTCTGTGGTTTCTTGGATCAATTCTGGACCAGTAATTTGTGCTTCCCCAATTTCGTGCCAACATACAGGAGATCGGCACTTACGACCTATAAGGCTTCGAAAGGTGCCATGCCGATGCTCGAATGATAGCTGTTGTTGTACGAAAATTCAACTAATGGTAGGTGGGCGTCCCAATTTCCCTTGAAGTCTATGACACATGCTCTAAGCATATCTTCAAGAGTTTGAATGGTGCGCTCAGACTGTCCATCAGTTTGAGGATGATAGGCGGTACTGAGATCTAATCGTGTGCCCATAGCGGATTGAACTGCTTGCCATGTTCGTGAGGTGAAACGACCATCACGATCAGAAATAATACTCAACGGTACCCCATGTCGGCTTACGATTTCGTTGATATAAATACGTGCAAGCTTTTCATTCTTGAAATCTTCGCGGATAGGAATAAAGTGAGCTGATTTTGTAAGTCGGTCTATAATCACCCATATAGTGTCATACCCACCAGAAGTGCGAGGTAATCCGGTAATGAAATCCATGGTTATATTTTCCCACTTCCATACAGGTATTTCCGGTTGGACTAGAAGTCCTGAGGGTCTTTGGTGTTCAGCCTTCACCTTGGAACATGTGAGGCACTTGGAAACAAAAACCGCAATATCCTTCTTCATTCCAGGCCACCAATAGGTGTATCGTAGGTCTTGATACATCTTATCGGCTCCTGGGTGTATAGAATATCGCGTTTTGTGAGCTTCATTCATAAGAGTTTCACGAAGATTATTGTGGTTAGGAATCCAGATACGATCTAGGTAATACAGAATACCATCTGATTTAGTTTCAAGTTTTAGCTCGGCTCCACAGGACATCTCCTTTCGTACATCTTCTTCTGTTATTGAAACGTGTTTGGCTTCTCGAATTTGATCTTTAATGTCGGTTATAATTTGCGAACATAGAAGATGAATGGAGTTCGCATAACCCTTTCGACTAAGTGCATCAGCCACCACATTTGCTTTACCAGGGTGGTATCTAATTTCACAGTCGTAATCATTCAGGAGTTCGACCCATCTTCGTTGCCTCATGTTTAACTCTTTTTGATTGAAAATATGTTGAAGACTCTTGTGGTCAGTGTATATTTCACACTTAGTACCATAGAGATAATGTCTCCATATCTTAAGAGCGAAGACAACGGCTCCAAGTTCTAGGTCATGAGTGGTGTAGTTCTTTTCATGCGTCTTGAGTTGTCTCGAGGCATAATTTTGCATGAGAACGCAGCCCAATCCTTGCCCTGACGCGTCGCAATAGACTACAAAATCATCAAAACCTTCAGGAAGAGTGAGGATTGGTGCATCACAAAGTTTTTGTTTAAGAGTTTGAAAAGCTTCTTCTTGCTTGGGTCCCCATACGAAAGGTTTTCCCTTATGAGTTAAAGCCGTGAGTGGCACAGCAATGCGAGAGAAGTTTGAAATGAACCGACGATAATAGCCAGCTAGACCAAGAAAAGTTCTTACTTCAGTTGGTGTACGTGGAGCTTGCCATTCTTGAACTGCTTTGATCTTTGAAGGTCAACATGTATTCCTTTGTCATTGACTACATGCCCGAGGAATTGCACCTCTTTTAACCAGAATTCACATTTGGAGAACTTGGCATAAAGCTTTTCCTTTTCTAGAAGTGCAAGAACGAGTCGAAGATGACGCTCATGATCAGCTTTAGATTTTGAATAAATAAGAATATCGTCGATGAAGACTATAACAAATCGATCAAGATAAAGTTTGCAGACTCTGTTCATTAGGTCCATGAAGAGAGCTGGTGCGTTGGTTAATCCAAACGGCAAAACCATGAATTCATAGTGGCCATAACGAGTTCGAAAAGCAGTCTTAGGGACGTCTTCTTCATGCACTCTAAGTTGGTGATAGCCAGATCGAAGGTCGATTTTTGAAAAGCAGCTGGCACCTTGTAGTTGGTCAAGAAGATCATCAATACGAGGTAAAGGATAGCGATTTTTGATGGTTAACTTGTTGAGCTCTCTGTAGTCGATGCACATACGAAAAGATCCATCTTTCTTCTTTACAAAAAGGACAGGTGCACCCCAAGGCAATGAGCTAGGACGTATGAATCCCTTGTCAGTCAACTCTTGTAATTGACTGGCTAGCTCTTGTATTTCAGAGGGGGCTAACCTATATGGAGACTTTGCAACTGGTGTAGCACCAGGTATAAGATCAATACGGAATTCGACGTCTCTAACTGGAGGAAGTCCTGAAATGTCGTCAGGAAAAACTTGTGGAAAGTCTTTTACTACAGGAATGTCTTCAAGTTTCTTCTCTGTGGTCCCCTTCTTGATGATATGGGCTAAAAACGCGACATAATTCTTGCGAAGATATTTTTGAGCTTGAAGACAAGACATTAAGCTAAGCCCTTTCGACGAGGTTTCTCCAATGATTCGAAGAGTCTGACCGTTTGAAAGAGGAATACGAATAAATTTTTCACGACATACAACTTCCGCCTGATGTTGACAGAGCCAATCTATACCGATTATGATGTCAAAACTTCCCAGCTTCATAGGAATAAGGTCGACTGAGAAATCGTGGTCGTTTAAGGTGAGTGTACAGTTGCGTAATATAGAGTCTAATGAAACTGGTTTCCCGTCCGCAACTTCTACCGTTATAGATTCCGTGAGCTTATCCCGATTTTTGCTTAAGATAGGTTCAAATTCTAATGACACAAAACTTCTATCCGCACCGGTATCAAATAACATAGAGGCATATCTACCATTTATAAGGAACGCACCGTTGACCACATTGCCGTCAGCTCTGGCCTGGTTCGCGTTAATATTGAAAGCTCTTCCTCTTGCAGGTGGAGGAGCTTGGTTCGCTTGGTTCACTGGGTTGGCTTGGGCCTGAGCATGAATAATATTAACCAGCCTTGGACATGTGTTTCTGAAATGACTTGGGTCGCCGCAATTGAAGCAAGCCCGCATAGGTTGGCCCATAGGATAATTGGGTTGGTAGTATGTTTGGGCTAAATGTTAGGTGGGTGGAAATGGTAGGGGTTGTTATGCTTGACCCATTAACTGTTGGTGGGTTTGGGTTAAAGGTTGGTGGCGGTTTGTTCGTTGAGGCATGCGGCAGTTTTGAACAGTATGTCCTGCGCGACCGCAGCCGGTGCAGTATTGGCAAGGATGATCAGGGGAATGGTGATACTGACAACGGTTACATTTTGGTAATGGGCCTGTGTAGGGTCTTCTGTATGGTGCGGGTGAAGGAGTGACTTGAGTAATGGGTGCAGCAGGAATAGGGGTGTTGGTTTGGGTAACTGCAAAATTCCTGGTGTTACGCTTCCTCTTGTTAGCAAACTTAGAGGAAGGAATGGGGTGGTTTGAAGTTTGTCCCTCAACAGGGGCTTTCTTCTTCTCTTCTTTGAACTTCCCGTTGCGAATTCGGTTTTCGGTCAGTTCAGTTGCACACTCCATGGCAGCTTCAAGTGTTATTGGTGAAACGCTGAGAACTGAATCTTGGATTTTCGAGGGAAGTCCTCGAATATAATGCTCGATCAGACGATAGGTTGGAGTGAATAAATTTGGAACCATTTGGTTCAACTCCAAGAACCTCTTGTTGTAAGTAGAGTGATCACCCTCCTTTTGCTTTAGAGCATGAAATTCATCCTCCAACTTCTTAATTTCACTTCAAGGACAGAAACGCCTAGTCATGATTTCCCTTAACTCCTCCCAAGTTAAGGCCATCGCATCTTCAGTTCCCCTCTTCCCTTTCTCAGTATTCCACCAAGTGAGAGCTACTCCAAGTAGTCTCCTGGTGGCGTATCGAACCTTGCGATCCTCAGGACAATCGCAGTTTAGGAAGGTGTTTTCCATCTCCTCGAACCAGTGTAGGAGAGCAGTGACACCCTCGGTCCCTTCAAATTTAGGAGGATCACAGGACTTAAAATGTTTATAAGAGCACTTGTTGGTAGGAGGGTTGTTGATGTTCTGGTCCTGTTGTTGGGGAGGGTTAGTAGGATTTGTAGCAAGGGCTTGTTGTACTTGGACCACAATGTCAGGAAGTATCGTGGCCATTTGTTTCGCGATCTGAGTGGCCAAACGTTCCTGAGACCTTCCCGATCTTTTACCTCTTTGTTGCTGTCTAGACGACATCTACAGGATCATAAAATGAGAAGATTGTGAGTTTATGGTGTCTTTTTAGGTGTCATGTGTCTTTAAGAAAATGAAAATAACATAAATATCAATAATGCAACTACATCCATAGGATGTCTTGGGTTCGCTCATGTTGGGCCTCAAATGTCCCCCATACCTTCACCTACATAGTCATGTGGGCCCCCATGGCTATTGGCTTGGTAGGATTTACATTAGTATTGGCAATTTACACTCGCATCCCCCGAATGCAAACCACAAAATATGTTCATGAGATGTTTGGTCGGAACGTGTCCAGGTGTAGACACAATGACAACTCAAAGTGGGATTAGTTCACACGACGTTTGGTATAGCATGCTTTGGCCTAATAGGTACTTCGTACTCTCATCGTTAGTCCCCAGGTAGGCAAACTTGTCCTTTATTTTGGATTTATACGAATGCCAGCCTAGACAGGACGTTCCGACTACCGGTACTGGTACCCTTCCAGTTACTACATGCCCGTCATGAGAACTCACTTTGATGAGATTTGAAAACACGAAAATCATTGTAAAAACGATCATGATGTGGTGTGTGCTTTCATGGATGTGATATGTTATGAGCATACGATTTCATGATAGGCATTATATATAATACATACTTATGAACATGCTTGCACAATATCAAATGTAACATTTAACATAAAACATACAAACATCATAAAATTTGGCATATAACACACAAAAATCTTATAAGTTTCTAATCGACTATAGTATAGGCTCTAAGGGTCTAATAACCTATCCTATATCCCTATATGGCTCTGATACCAATCTGTCACACCCCGAACCGCAGCGGAATAAGAGTCGGGGCATAATTGGGTTATCACCAAAGCTCATGACATTTACTAATATGTTTCATATTTAATGAAGTCAAAGTTACATTTCAAAAATCCAAACATGTTCATTCAATACAAGGAATATATGCCAAGCATAACAATCCCAACACTAAATCGTTTTATTCTTCTAGTCCAAGCCCTATGTGTTCCTAGCTGCAGCTGCTTCACCTGTATCATGTGTAAAATGGGGGTTTTTGGGTCAGCATAAGTTGGCGAGTGAACCTTATTAGATAAACATTTATTAATAAATTAATTGTTAGTTTATCAATGAAAAATTGTGCATAATCATAGATGAGCAAATGTAAATAATCAAGTAATGGCAAATAGCAGTCACAACTATAACATACAATAACACATGGCAGCATACATGAACATACCAACATCATACTGTAAATAACATAAATGAAACTGTGCGATCAAGGCTCAATCAAACGGAGCCGATCGTATTGCATGTACTGAAAATGAAACTGTGCGATCAAGGCTCAATCAAACGGAGCCGATCGTATGTGGGCACGCCAGGTTCAACCGCATAATAAAATGGGGAACATGCTCAACGCTCATAATGTAATGGGGAGCGGCGGCCTATGAAATTGCATGTACTGAATAATAAATTGCATCCAATAATAACTACTTAACAGCATCAAACTAAATACACAAGTTCATGATATGATGTATGCACAATGGTTTAGATATAGTATATATATACAAAGACACATGATACACCCCAAAACGTGATTAAAACGGGGAATTTGTAAGATTCACTCACATTGGGTGCGTTGGATTGGAGATGGTGATATGCGCACGATTTAGATGAGCGGAACAACGGGGATTACTAACCTAAATAATAACGGAAAATATATTAAATGAGTGGATTTTACTAAAGAATTTTAATGAAATTTTTAGATATATTTTTGTGAGTTTATGGCTATTTTCTATCTTTAAAAATGTTATTTTTAAGTATTTTTAATTGATTTTTAAAATAAATTAAATAAATAAAAATATAAAAAAATTGTTTATTGACCGTTGACCGTTGACCGGTCGGTCAGCGTATTAGTTTGCGCTGGGTGAGGCTCGAACCGGCGACCCCCCGTACGCGTGCACGCAGCTCTACCAACTGAGCTACGTGTCTAACCCGAAATAATCTTGTTTTTATTTTACTTATACACTTATTCAATTAATCCAAATTTCCTTTATTTACAAAAACATTTTAATTCAATCGGACCGGTGCTCGTGACGGGTTTCGAACGCGCGACGTGTGGTTCATGTTGCACACAGTCCACCGCTGGACTGTGTGTCTAACCTGGTATCTCGGTTTTTATTATACTTAACAACTAACTGGGTTATCCCGGTTTAGTTTTTAAACAAAAAGGCGCGTTATTATATAAGGTGTGCGTGTAGCAGGGATCGAACTCGGGACGTGTGTGTGTATTTTGCACACAGTTCACCGCTGGACTGTGTGTCTAACCCGTTTAAAATACCGATTTTAATTAATCTTATGTTATGTTGTGTCTTCATCTTCTTCGTCGATTTACACAGACAAACATATTCCGACTGTTATGACTGATTTATGACTTATACGCTTTTCAGACATTATCAGTAATTAAAAGTAGAGAATGGAGAGAGTTTAAGGAAAAAGGATATACCGATTGATGTTGTTCACAGAATTTCGGCGGAGGTTCGTCGGTACTGAATGTGAACTCCGGCTGTTGAAACCAATTAACAGCGTTGTTCGATTATTTAAGAAGTTGAGTCACTTTAAACAAGGTTTAACAGAAGTTTGGGAGATCATACCCGTTCACAGTGTGATTCCGGCAGTTTCAGAAGTTTTCCGGCGAAGGTAAGATTTTCGATAAATGTTGACTAGGATCGATTCTGATGGTGGAGTTGTGTTAGAGACTGATTAATCACATGATTTAAACAGAAAGAGTCGGAGGAAATACCGTGTGGATGTGAGTCCCGGTTTTCCGGTGACTTGCAGAATTTCTCCGGCGGTCTGATTCAAGCTTCTCCGGTGGATTGTAAGGTTGCGGAAATGCAATTGGGAGTCTTGCAGAGTGTTTTGAGTCGCATGAAAAGTCTATGATTGAAGTAGTCCGAGAATTGAAGACTTTCGGTTATTAAACCGATCTACTTCCGAATTCAAGTTCCATTCATGGCAACATTGATTGAAATTGTCCGTTTATCGGTTATACTCGCTGGATCGAGAGTATCCAAATCGCTTTGGATGATTGATAACCGGTTTCAGTTACAATGTGTAAAATCGATTGATTTACTTTAGTCCATAAAAATTATTTGTTTCCTAAACATGACAGAAAACAAACAAGTGGCGGAGTGGTCTTGGGAGTGAGTGTTAAGTTGTTGAAGTGTTTCATGGCTGACCCGGGTTCGAGTCCCGGCAGCTTCATAATTTTTTTATTTATTTTATTTTAACTTTTTATCAAATATAATTTTTATAGTTTAGTTTATTTATTAATTATGTATCGTTTTAACTCAAAATAATCATAAATATTTAATGTAACTTTTATAACTTGGTACTTGATTACAAAACGGAGCGGGTTTTGAAGACCCGATTTTTACAAATGTTACACGTTTGCCATTTTCGTCCAAAATGACACTTTGGTACCATTTAGTCCCCCACGTTTGTAACTTTTTGCCATTTTCGTCCAAATGCCTAACTTAGTTACTTTATAACGTCAAATTGGGGTATTTTTATAATTTCTTTAAATTAAATGTATATAACAAAATACTAATAAATCTTATATATATATATATATATATGTATGTATGTATACATATATATATCTATACAGATTGTCCCCCCTTTCTCTCTCTCTCTCTCTCTCTCTCTCTCATCTTTCTCTCTATTCTCTCATCCACCATCATCGCCACCACCATTCTCCACCACCTCCACATCCACAACCACCTTCATATCTCTTATTCTCTCTTACCCACTTCATCTTCAACATTACCCACACACCACCACCCCACCATTCGACAACCACCACCGTATCTAGAGTGAGAGAGATGGGTTGGATTTGCAATGGTGTCTCTCTTGCAATGGTAGTGGTTGATTCTGATAGCATACGGAGACGATTTTTGATTCTCTGTTCTTCGTTTTTTGCTCAAATTCACGATATTGTTTGATTAGGGTTGGGATTTTGCTGCTCTGTTGTTCGTTTTTGCTAAATTTGAATATGTTACCGGAAGGTTCGTTATCGACGGAATCGTCACCGGAGATAGGTGATTTGGGTGGGAATTGAGGGTTTTGGGAGCTTCGAGGGGTGCAGTGGTGGACGGATTTAGGGGTGTTGCCCTGTTCTTCGTCTGCTGATGATGTTCGTCGTGTTACTGCTAATACTTGTAGAAGGTATAATATATATGTGTTTGATGAATCTTTTAGTTTCTGATTTGGGTGGATGTGTTTGTTTAATGGTAGTGGTTGATTCTGAGCGAAACCCTAGATTAGAAACATTCGGCTGCCGTAGTGAGAGAGGAAAACGGTGTGAGAGAGAGAGATGGTGGTGGTGGTGGCAGATGTAGAGAGAGGTTGAGAGAGAGAGAGTTGTGGTGGTAGCAGGTGGTGGTGACGGCGACGGATGGTGGTGGTGGCTCGGATGTTGATGGTTGAGGGTGAGAAATGAGAGAGTGCAGTATGTATGCGTTGTGATATATCTATAACACATAATTACAAGTTACCCCCTTATCATTAACAAATTTCAAAATACCCCAATTTGACGTTATAAAGTAACTAGGTTAGCATTTGGATAAAAATGACAACAAGTTACAAACGTGGGGGCAGAATGGTACCAAAGTGTCATTTTAGACGAAAATGACAAACGTGCCCAAACCTCAAGGATGAAAATGACAATTTACTCAATAATAAATAATAGATAAGGAAACAAAATGTTATTCAGTTAGTTTACTGGATTGGAGCTCTTTTAATCAAAGAACATCATAGGTTCAATATGAGGTTGGATCTTTGCTCCTTTTCTACCAACCCTTCCCCTTTTTAAATTTTGTAATTTCTTTTTCGGCGTGTTTTTCTATTGTTTTTTCATTCCCTTTTTAAATTTTGTAATTTCTTTATCGGCGTGTTTTTCTATTGTTTTTTTCTTTCTTGGTTATTATAACTGGATTTATCACCCGCCGCAATGCGACGGGGGCGAACCATTCTGAATAGCACCAATGCCACACCAACGTTAACGAAAACCAATACTAAAGTTACGGTGTATTAATGTGAAGAAATTAGACTAAAACGTAAAACATAGAAAATAATAATTAAGTCGATTTAGGACCCTGCGCGTTGTAACGAACCTGTCAAACGGGGAAAAGATAGACGACGTAAAAACGTTGAACCATACACCCACGTTGAGTCGTGTTAACTCATAAAATCTAGCACGAAGCGTACAACGAAATGTTGAAACGCTGAACCACACACACATTACGCCATGTTAACTGGCAAAATTTAAAATGAAAAATATGCGAAATACTAAAATAAAAGTGTGGGGGACCAAAGTTGAAAGTACAAAACTTGTATGGTTAAATTGTAAGAGATAAAAACTTTTGGTGTTATAAGTAGAAAAACAAATAGCTTTGGGTTGAAATTAAAAGATCAATTTTTTTGAAAACCTCCCAAACACAAATATTGATTATTCTATATTTTGTTAATTAGAACTAGTATTATTCATGGAAACTTCAAAACATATAAAAAAATAGAGTTGACCATGTGCTGTTAGGACAATTTATTGTGCTAAAATAAAGTAGTAATATTCATGGAAACTTCAAAATAACGTGTACGTGTATAATAATAGCTTCCTGTATACACATGATACCAATGCTAAAGCTAGGCCCTATATAATATAACATTATCTCATGAATTTAATTTAGTCCCAGTTGCAACTCATATTGAATCTGTAAAATTCCGAAAATAACCTTAAATACAATAGTAAGAAAGATGTAATTTACTATATATAATAATGTGGGGTTTTAATTTTACAGTCTCAGAAAACCAAATTCTGAATTTGGTTTAGATAAGAAAACGATTTGAATATGCAAAACTTGAAGTTAAATCTGATTAGTTAATGTTTTTCGATGTTCGTGGTGGTGCTAGTAAAAAAGAAAAGGTTATTGATAGGCAGGACTTTGAAGACCCATGCGATGATACAAGTCCAATTGGGCCTTCATGGGTCAGCCCAGATACAAGTACAATTGGGTCTTTATGGGTCAGCTTGATTCAGTCCGTTTGCACTAACACCTGATCGCAGACATCCCAGTTTTGCTACATAGAATTGTTTCAATTAATTCCATGTTATTTTATTTTCAGTATTATTTTTGTTTCTTTTGACTTTTCTGAAGCAGTTATTTCAATTCCCTAAATATAGCCTACGTGAGTGGTAGTTATCTCTATTCTCCTGTAAGTATTGAGAAATTATGAATGAGAATGGCCATTTTTGAGTTTTTTTTTCTAAATTTTGTTCTCTGCAGTCAGAGGGTAATTTTATTCCATTGCTATTCTAGAATTTGGCAGGATTTAGAAGGTGATCTTGGACGACTAATCTTCGTTCTCGTGGTGTGACTGTATCGAGGGTCAGGGTTAATTAATTATGCTCAGCGAGGCTTAAGAGTGGTGCGGCTGTATCTCATGAGAAACTGTTTTCGTGATTCGTTGTTGTCGGGTATTTATCGATCCAGTTTTAAGCTCGTTGCCATCATTTGGTATCAGAGCCATGGATACCCGAAGTTCAAGTGACCTGAAGAAAGTGATTGAGCTGCTGCTATCCCAAATCTCTATTCGTGCTCGAGAGCATGTAGTTGGAAGAGGAACTGGTTGGCAAGCGTAAAGCGCGAGATGTCCTTTCATAGCGGAAACTCTCAAACAAAAGAGAAGGGCACAAGAACCCGTCATGCCTTCTAAATCATCATTTTAGAATAGAATGTCGTAGAGAAAGCAAGGACTTTATTCCCCGGCGACAACATAACAAGATAGGTTTGGTGACAACATTGGTATTTGGTGGTTGGTTCCCGTGTGTTAGAGGGAGGACCAGAAAGTTTGTCTTAAGCATATAGTTGGTTCTTGTCTTGTTTAGGCATTTAGTGCCCTCTCTGCCGGCCTACTTAGTAGCAGAGCCACCTTCTTTGGGGTCAGTGAGGAGGACATGACAATCCCCCACTCCGGCGGTTTCTTTCTTTCTTTCCAACCGGATTCTACCCGGCCTGGTCCTATTTCAAACAAAAGAAGCAAAGAAGGGAAATCCTCGTAAAGGCAGCAAGGCGTGTCGCCTTCGAATTGAGTAGTGAGTCTTCTTTCTACTCTACTTTTGTAATAGAAAGTAGACTCAAGCCTCACCCCTTCATGTATGTGAATTTTCCGATCTAGTTGTATGGGCTGATCTTTTTCTGTTTAAAAGAAGGTCTATTTTGATAGATAAGATAGACATGAACTAAGCAATAAGAACAGAATACCAAAGGCTTACTCCCATTTCTCTCTACTCTATCTACGAAGGCTATGAAGGAAGCTCACCACTGAGCTCATAAGGACTCAAATCTAAATGCCTTGAGGTCGAGAAGAAGATGTGGCAGAACAAATGAAAATTATGCAAGACCAGATATCGAGCTATTCGTTAACAGACGCGGTGATGATGACGGGGACAGTGGAGGGTCTGGAGTGCACCCAAAGGGTACCAGTTCGTGGCAACCTAAAGATATCAAGGTTGAGATTCCAGAGTTTGAAGGGAAACTCGACACTGACGAGTTCGTGGAATGGTTGAGGACAGTTGAATGTGCATTTAATTACAAAGAAACGACTGAAGAGCACAAGGTTGAGATTGTGGCTATGAAATTGAGAAAGTATGCATCTGTTGGGATTAAACCCTACAAAAGAACAGATGATAGAAAGCCAAAAACAGGTTTGCTCTATATGATCTAGAATAAACAGAGTTTAGATTCACTCCTTCCAAAGACCAGCTTCCAAACCACTGATAGTTCTAACAACTGCCCTATGCGAAAGCTCTGCAAGTTATAAATCTGTTGATTCACCAAACCACTGATGGGTCAAAGGTCTGCTCTTAAGTCAAAGGTCTGCTGGAAGTCAAAGGTCTGATCATCCTTTGAAAAACACCTGCCAACACCTTCATCAGAGTTTATCTCTATCAGCGGTTAGGGTCATCAATGCTTTACAAACAATGTTTAGGTTAGGCAAGTGGTTAGAGTTTGTTAGTATTGTTAAATGTCATTGTCAAGATGATGTCAGCATAAACTAACAGTGGTTAGGTTAGAACTATAAATAGACAGTTCCTGTACTGTTCTATTTAGCTTTTCACATTTTTCACTTTATTGTACAGTCTTTTCTGTGTAAGCTCGGTCTGAGGGGGAGTTAGTGATTCGTACATGTAAGTTATCTGTTAAGCATTTCAATCTTATGAGTAATGAAAACATGTTATGATGAAAACTATTCTCTCATTGATTGTGTTATAAAGTTTTAGCTGTTATTCCACTGCAAATTCCTTTATGGTTTATCATTCTGGTGTAAAATTAGTTAAAACAATTCAATCAATCCAAACTCAGATCTTAACAATTGGTATCAGAGCTTGGTCAGTCAAATTGATCTAATCGTCAATTTGACTTAAAAAGATCAGCTCGATTTCATGATATTGTGCTATTCTAAATCGTCAAAAACAGAGTCGAGATTGTGTAGAAATTCACGATTCATGTGGTTTTTGTTGTGTTGGAGTCTACGTTGTTTTTAGTTTATTGTGTTGGAATCTACGTTGGTTTCAGGATTAATTGATGAAGAGGATCCATATCAGTTCCATATCAATGACTGAGATGAACTCTTAATTCATAAATTTCTCAGAAGAATTGCTGGAAATTTATCAGATCTAATTGATTCTCGTATCATGGATCTTTCTACGAGTTTTTATAGTAGAAATCTCTTGTTTATATTAGGTTATGTATTTCTCCTTGGTTTTTAGTTTGGAGATAATACTTCTTGAGTTTTTGCTCGTTTTTGTTAGGCAAAAGTTAAGTACCTGCCTGAAGTAGTACCCTAATTTTAGAAAGGGGAGTTACTTTTTCTGATAAGAGAATCAAGAGGATTCTGGCTGATGATCAGTCAAATCCTGCTTTAAATATCCTTGAAAACTTGTTCTTACAGACAAAATAGCTTGCATCATAAGAGATATACAACCTCTGTCGAGTTTCTGTAAAGTGTCTGAACACAAGGACGAGCATGTAAATGAAGTTTTGACTGAAAAGGTTTCAAAAGTTAAGCCATTAAATTTTTTTTGAGAAACATTTGAAAATAGTTTGTCAGAATTAATCTTGCAAATTATCAAATATTTCTTTAAACTTATTAACATCAGACATCACTTTGTGAGGGGTTGCTATGAAAAAGGTCTGATTTCTTTACAACATGTCCATACCAAGGATTAACTAGCAGATGTGTTGACAAAAGCATTTGATGCTTCCACATTTGACAGTTTGATTCTAGGCTTGGAAATGCTAAACATGGATTAAAAACAAATTTTTCTTGTGATCCATGCGTAAATAGCAATAAAATTTTTTAGAAAATCAGAAATTCATCCTTAAAAATAGTTAAAATTGAATTTCTCAATAAATCCTTAAAGTCTGTTCAAAGCTCTGATAGACTAAAAACACTGTTGAATAGAAAAACCTATCCACTGATGTGGAACCTCTGATAGTATTAACTCTAGGTCACAACCACTGATAAGTTACTCTATCAGTGGTTAGCCAAACAACTGTCTTCCATTGTCAATCAGAGGTTACACGTGGATAAATGTTATTCAACAGTTGTTGCATCAAATGCCACTTCATCATCACTTTTTGAAAACTCTATAAAACCCTATCTCATTCACAAACAGAGTTTTCACTTTTACATTGCCATTCCAAAAACTCGAAAAATATTTTCTTTGAAAATCATGGCACCCAAAGCAAAGTCAACACAAGAACCTCCCAAACACACTCTTAACATAAAAAATCCACACAACTATCTCTGTACTTTTGAGAAGACAAAGAAGAAATAGAATTTCATGAAATTATTGATATATGTCTTTCTCAAAGTACAAGACTCTGTTAACATGTAACAACCGATCTATCAAAACGCTCTTCGAGATTTCTGGGCAAATGCTGAAATTGAAAGTCTGAATCAAAAACCTTGGGCAATATGTCAAAAGTGGGAGGAATCTTGGTTCCAATAACCCCACAAACCATCTCAGAGGTTTTTCAATAAACGACCTAGAAGGTAAAACTTCCTTCCCCAAAAGTGAGTATCAAATTGTTTTGAAAAACAAAGGGTATAAGGAGACTTATCAAAATTGACCATGGAAAAGGGAAAATTCCCACCTCCTATGAAATTTTTGTTTCATACCCTGCTCACATGGTTTCAAATAAGACAACTGGATTTGATGAAATACCATTGAAAATTCAATACTTAGGGTATGCCATTTTGTCTAAATCTGATTACAATTACTCCCAAGTATTATTTAATGATTTGGTAACAAACCTAGAAAATATGAAAAACAAAGGGAAAAGCTTTTCTGCTATTCCCTAGATTTCTAAGTTATTATTTAAAACAGAAAATCCCAATAGAAAGTGCACATGTTCTTGTTCAAGGTGTGCCTTTCCAAATAAATAGTCTATCATCTGAAACATATAATTCGCCTTATGGCTAAAGAGTCAAAAGTTTCAAAAACACAAGAAGGGGAATCTGAGCAAAATTTAGATGAGTCCATATCTGTTCCTCAGATTCCAGCTGCTGAGCCCACTGCTCTTGGTGACCACAGCAGCAAAACCACTGCTGTGCAACCCACACCAAAAACTCCTAAAAGACCAAAATGAAACCATCAAAACCACCAAACCTATCAAAAAGGACATTCTGGAAGATGAGATCCCAGAAGTTAATCCAGTGACAACACAAAAGTCACATGAAACCACTGCTGCTACTTCCTCACAGCAGATGGTAGAAAGATCTCCACCCAAAACCATTACTCCTCATGATTCCTCACAAAAGGAACATGTTGTAAGCACAGGAACCCACAACTGATAACATCACCCTCATTTGAGAGTATGTTAAAAGTCCATCTCCCAGGACAAATTTGCGTTCCACACCACTCTCCACACTTCAACTTACAACAACCACCACATCTCTATTTGAAACTTTGATAGTCGTCACAAAAAGGCCACTCTCACCAACACATTACTGAGAGCAAAACCTCCACAATGGCTGTGTTTGACAAATATCAATTGGTTATCCCACAAACAGTTGAGGAGGCTACATCACTTGGATTTCCTGAAATCCTTGTTGATGTTCAATAGGAGCAGCTACTACAGATGTTGAATCCACTGATTTACATCTGGATAGTAGTTTCATATGTAAGTCTCCCTTGAAGGCAACCACTGCTGAGGATACCCAGGTAACCTCTGCTTCAATGGGAAGACCCTAGTACCAAGAAAAAGGGGCATCTAAAGTTGAAGCAAGTGATAAATCACATGCTCATGATACTCTAGATAAAACTACCACCTTGGGTAGGAGCTCAGATGATCCTATTAATTTAGGAGATGAGCTAAAACACAAGGAATTGACGGATAAAGTCACAAAGATTGAGGCATCAGTGGGAGACATCAAAAATGTGCTGCAACAGATATTACACTTCTGCAAAATCTCAAAACACTGCTCAATCCTCTGCTCAAGCCACCAAAATTGCAACACAAGTGTATCCTCTGCTCCAACAACAGATTCAGCATGCTAATCAGTTATATGATTCAAAAGTGCAAACATTCAAAGAAGAAGTTGCAGCAAGGTATAAAGACACACATGAAGAGCTTAAAGAGATCAAGAAAATTCTCATTCCTGGCACTACCCCTACACCTATCTTCGAAAGAGTTGATGATGCCAAAAAGGGGGAGAAAAATGACGCTGAGGAAAATCTTTAGTAACTTCTGCTGAAACATCTGTCAAAGAAAAAGAAAAGGGAGGTGATGAAACCCTGAGAATTCAACCAGATGAAGAATATACACAAATTAGGATTGATCAGAGTCATGTCAGGATAAAAGAGAAGGAGATGAAGGGTGCCACTTCTAGTTCCAAAACCACTGTTGGTATAAAAGGCAAACCACTACAGTTCAATCATATTGCCTTCCTTATCTCAGCAACCACCTGTCAATGTAACAGATGTTGATACTACCAAAAGTACAACAGATGTTACGACAGCAGTGGTTTGCACAAATGCTCCTGCACCAAAACTGGTTTATGCTAGGAAAAGAAGAAGAATGGCTACAGTGGAAAATAATGTATACTATCTACAACTGTTGTCCAAACAAATCCAATACCAAAACCAGCTATCACCCAATCTCATCATACAAAAACCACTATACAAAGGTCAAAATCCAAAAAGAAATATTCCTATGGAAACATCATATCCTTTAGAGTTGGCCTGCAGTAAGAGGAGAAATGCTATAATTCTATACAGAAGCTGACCCATCCAAAAGAACTTTCGCATCTCTTCTTGGCTTTAGAAATCCCAAAACCATTGAGGATTATCTAAAACTAAAGACTAGGCAAGCCAAAGTCATAGCAAAAGAAGAGAGTGAAGGAAAGGGTAATGATTACTTATCAAGAAGGGAACAACTTGAGCTTAACAAGGTAAAGAAATAGAAGAGTATGCAAGAGAGATAAATGAGAAAATGATTCTGGACTCTCCAAAAGATGATCCCAAATAGAAGCAAAGGGTAAACCTCATCAGATTCATCATGAAAGAAAAACCCTATCAAGCTGAGGAAAACCAGTTTAAAAAGTGGTCTATCCAAGATCTCAAACAAGAAGCAGAAAGAATTAATAGGATGAAGAAAGACCCTCAAATAAGACAGAATGCACCAGATTGGAAAAATGTTAAGAACCTAAGTGCAGATCTGGTCTTAGAAACAACCATTCAAGCCCTCAACCAAAAGAAGAGGCAGCTGCAGATGGATATGCAAGATCAGCAAAGGGATGCTAACAAAAGTAAGCAGGCTATCACTAAGGAACCTTTGCCTGACTTGAATAAAGAACCATTGAAGCCTTTACCAAATGCTGAAGATCTTTTTCAAAAGATTTCAAAAAGTTCACCTTTTCAATTCTCATCACAAATAACTCCTCTCCCAAGAAACCCATTGAACTCAAAAATACTAAAGTGGCTCTCTGATAAAAAGACCCATGTATTGACTCTGCTCAGGTCCAATGGGAAAGTTGTTAGTATGCCAAGGAAGGATGCACTAAGCCTGAGTGTAGCTGACCTTCAAGATCTTTTGGAAGTACAACTGTGCAGGGATGAGGATGATGAAGATTCCTTAAACTTTGAAACAAAATTCAAAGAACAAATCAAGGAAAAACTGATGAGACATAAAGATCATGAATAAAGAAGAGTTTTGCATCATCTGTTCTAGGGGGAGACTGTTGGGATTGAACCCTACAAAAGAACAGATGATAGAAAGCCAAAAACAGGTCTGCTCTATATGATCCAGAATAAACAGAGTTTAGATTCACTCCTTCCAAAGACCAGCTTCCAAACCACTGATAGTTCTAACAACTGTCCTATGCCAAAGCTCTGCTAGTTATAAAATCTGTTGATTCACCAAACCACTGATGGGTCAAAGGTCTGCTCTTAAGTCAAAGGTCTGCTGGAAGTCAAAGGTCTATCATCCTTTGAAAAACACCTGCCAACACCTTCATCAGAGTTTATGTCTATCAGCGGTTAGGGTCATCAGTGCTTTACAAATAGTGTTTAGGTTAGGCAGTGGTTAGAGTTTGTTAGTATTGTTAAATGTCATTGTCAAGATGATGTCAGCATAAACTAACAGTGGTTAGGTTAGTACTATAAATAGACAGTGCCTGTACTGTTCTATTTAGCTTTTCACATTTTTCACTTTATTGTACAATCTTTTCTGTGTAAGCTCGGTCTGAGGGGGAGTTAGTGATTCATACATGTAAGTTATCTGTTAATCATTTCAATCTTATGAGTAATGAAAACATGTTATGATGAAAACTATTCTCTCATTGATTGTGTTATAAAGTTTTAGCTGTTATTCCGCTGCAAATTTCTTTATGATTTATCATTCTGGTGTAAATTAGTTAAAACAATTCAATCAATCCAAACTCAGATCTTAACAGCATCAACATGGTGGGCCAACATGTGCACCAAACGAGAACGAATGGGTAAGTTAAAGGTGAAAGATTGGTCAAAGATGAAGAAGTTGATGAAGCAGAGTTTCTACCTTCTTATTATGTCCAGGCAAATTTCTCTCAATTACATCATCTCAAACAGAATCAACGACCCGCAGAGGAATATTCGCGGGAATTCGATTACTTGATTATGAAGTGTGATCTGCCAGAGGATGGTCCTCAAACCTTGGTTTGGTATTTGGGCGGTTTAGATGCACGTGTAACTAACAATGTGGAATTATATCCCTATGCAACCCTAGATGAATTAATCTTATTGGCCCATAAGGTGGATAATCAACAAAGAAGCAAAGCCCGTTTTGATACCAGCCGAACCGTAACTAGAATCCCAACCCCATCCAAGCCCACTTCAACCTATAAACCTCCAGTCATGCCCAAAAACCCAATCACCCCCACCCGAGCTCCCAGAAGATGTTTTTGTTGTCAGGGCTTAGGGCACCTGGCAACCGAGTTTTCCAATAAAAGAGTGATTACTTTAGCCGAGTATGAGGAAGTGGATCGCTCTTATGCGATTGATACCCCCTCCAATTTAGCCGAAAATGGTGACACCATGGTCGAAGAAATTGTGGGCCCGATGAAGGGGTAAGCTTCATGGTCCGACGTACACTCAGCAGTACTTCTGATCAGAAAGACAATCTACAACAGGAGAGTATTTTTCATACACAGTGCACAATTGCACAGAAGATCTGCACAGTGATTATCGATGGGGGAAGTTGCACTAACGTGGCTTCTCAAACTTTGGTTTCTAAACTGAATTTAGCTACTGAAGTCCACTCGTCTCCTTATGTGATCCAATGGCTCAATCACGACAACGGTATACATGTTACTAATCGAACTCTTTTATCATTAAGCATTGGCAGGTCCTATGTAGATGAAATTTGGTGCGATGTCATTCCGATGGATGCTTGTCATGTACTGTTGGGTAGACCTTGGTTATTTGATCGTCGGGTGATGCATGATGGGTACCTAAACACCTATTCTTTCAACCACAAAGATCGCATGATAGTTCTCACCTCAATGACACCAACCAACCCTTCCACCAACATTTCGCAACCTTTGAGCACACTGCTAAAAGCTGAGCAGCATGAGTACCAATCATCCAAGGAGTTTTTTGCTCCTAGGACTTGATGATGATGAACCCAAACCACCCGCTGAACGACACCTATATGTCCAGCCTTTAATTCAAACCTTTAACCGAGTATTCCCTGCCGAAATCCCTCCTGGTTTACCACCTTTACGTACCATACAACAAAAAATTGACTTTGTTCCCGGCTCTATAATCCCTAACAAACCTGCTTATCGATCCAACCCCCAAGAAACCAAAGAGTGAGGAAACAAGTTGATGGGCTGCTGCAAAAGGGACTCATACGTGAGTCACTCAGTCCCCATGCAGTTCCCACTGTCCTTGTACCTAAAAAGAATGGCGAGTGGAGAATGTGGTGGATAGTAGGTCCATTAATAAGATTACTATTAAATACCGATTCCCCATCCCTCGGTTGAATGATTTATTAGATGAACTTTATGGTGCCACCTTGTTTTCTAAAGTTGATTTGAGAAGTGGCTATCATCAAATTGGAATTTATGAGGGAGATGAATGGAAGACAGCTTTCAAGACAAAAGAAGGGTTGTACGAGTGGCTCGTTATGCCATCCGGGTTGTCTAATGCCCCAAGTACTTTCATGCAATTGATGAACCGGGCATTAAAACCATTTATGGGCAGATTTTTGTTGTCTATTTTGATGATATCTTGGTATTCAGTAGAATAAAGGGTGATCATCATGCACACCTTCAACAACTGTTTGAAGTACTTGACAAAGAGAAGCTTTTGGGAACTTAGAAAAGTGTGAATTTTTTACTAGTCAAGTGACTTTTCTAGGTTACATAGTGTCTGCACAGGGTATCCAGGTTGATGAAAGAAAGGTACAAGCTATCACGGACTGGCCAACACCACAGTCCATTCATCAAGTTAGAAGTTTTCATGGTTTTACTTCCTTTTATCAGCGGTTTGTGAAGAAATTTAAGACTCTTGTGGCACCCCTCACTGAAATTACTAAACTCAAACAATTTACTTTGATTCCCCAGGCACAAAAGGCCTTTGATGAGATCAAAAGGCAACTTACTTCAACGCCTGTATTGGCACTGCCATGTTTTGACGAAATATTTGAGGTAGAATGTGACGCATCGGGGGTAGGGATTGGGGCCGTTTTATCTCAGTTGGGCCGTCCCATTACTTATTTGAATGAAGCCAAACGACGCTACTCGACATATGACAAAGAATTCTATGCTATATTCGGGCCTTGGATCATTGGCAACATTACTTGATATCGAAGGAATTCATCTTGCATTCCGATCATGAGGCTCTTAAGTACATTCAAGGCCAGCATAAGTTACAGTCAAGGCATGCTAAATGGGTGGAGTACTTATAGGCCTTTAACTTCACCATTAAATCAAGAACACTAAACAAAGGGGCTGATACCTTGTCTCGAAAGTTTGTTTTGCTTAACTCCTTACAACCTAAGATTGTTGGTTTTGAACTCCTCAAGCAGAATTATGAGTCGGATCCTAATTTGGGATAGCTGTTTCTGAGCTGCTAGAATCATCCCGTCAGTGAATACATTTGTTCGATGGATATCTCTTTCGTAGAAAACAATTATGCATCCCTCGGCATAGTGTTAGAGTGTTGCTGATCAAAGAGATTCATGAAAGTGGGTTGGCTGGGAACTTGGGAATTGATAAGACTTCAGCCATGCTGCAGAATCATTTTTTTTGGGCCCACAATGGTTCGTGATGTAGAACACTTTGTTCGTCGATTTCTTCCTTGCCATCGAGCAAAAGGTCACTCTTTTCCCCATGGATTACACATGCCTTTACCCGTACCTGTTGCCCCTTGGGAGACATTTAACCTTTATTTTTATTTTGGACTTCCCCGTATACAACGACACAAAGATTCTATCATGGTGGTGGTTGTTCGTTTCTCAAAAAAGGCCACTTCATTGCGTGTTACACCATGTATGATGCTTGTTGATGCACTTTGTGTCTGTCACTGTTCGAATAGGCTAGATAGAGCGTGTGTTGAATATTGTATAGGTTGGAAACGAACACACGACCAAAGTACGAACTGAAATGGTGAAAATGGATCAATTCGTACGAAGACATCGTCGAAGTGCAATCCAACTTCGTACGAATTATAGTAGCTCAGTTCGTACGAATTTACTCTTAATGTCTATATATAGGTGGTGTGTGTTCATTTGTGATTAAGTTTTTGCGCTCCCAGACAGGGAGGTGCTGCCGGATTCTCTCCAGGAACTCCGACAGCCTGACAAGATGTATACTCTTTCGGTATGAATGAATAACATATGACTTCCGCTACATTCTGCTTCTACTCCTTTCTTAATAACTTTCTTAATAACATTCTACCGAATCAGTGATCATACGCACTAACTTCCGTCTAGAACCGCCTGATCACAGACCTTCAATTGGTATCAGAGCTACGGTTGTCATCTACGCTCATGAATTTTAGACATTTATGGACTTAGGAGGGGTTTTAGACGTAAAACATCAAATAAACAAACAATCCATGGACAAAAGTAAAATTGAATGGATAGGATTGTTAGAAAACCATTTTCGACCAGATCTATGGTGGAATCATCTCGAAATTCGAAGAAATAAAGATTCTGGATCGAAAAACGTAACTAGAATCACTTTGTGAGAGCTGTAATTCGCACGAAGTGAAGATCTAATTCGTACGAAGTGGCTAATTCGTACGAACTAGGGAGCTAGGTCGTACGAAGTAGGGGCCCAGTTCGTACGAAGTGAGACTAGAGCAATAAAAGGCATGGAAAAAATTTGTTGATCGTATTGACGAGTGTCCAGAAAAATTTGGTGATAGAAATTTTTTCGAGTTTTCGATGACCGAAACAGCATGTTCGGGGACACCGTCTAGAGCTTCAGAGTACAGATTTGGTGATACGATCACAAAATTTTGAAGACAACGGGAGAGTCATTGATACCTATGCAGAATGTTGATCATTTGGTGTCGTGACTAGTAATGGGCGTAAACGTTAAATCCACATTTGTTGAAAATTGATTTTTCAAGATTTGAGGGGGAATTTCAGTGAAAATTTGGTATGGTCAGAATTTACAAAAAATGAGGGGGAATAAAAATTTCAAAGTATATTTGAAGATTCCGGAATTTTTGAAATTTGTGACGTTGCAACATTATCCGGGTGGTTACCGACTGCAGATTATCTAGAAATGTAGAGGATCTAGATTCATTTGTAAAGAGATCAATTTGATACTTTTCGTTTAAGCAGAGGGTTACACAATGAGTTTTGCAGGGTTTGTTTATCGGACTCTAAGGTCGTGATCGTGGATTGACACCAAAGTCTTCGTATGGTGGTGGAAGCACACACAATTGCCTATCATTAACTCTGCATTGCATATGAACTATTTCCGGACTAACCGCCAGAAAATAGGATGTCTTGTAGTTTCAGTTGCTCTGGCTGTACGAGGTGTCATGACTAAAGAAGACGATATGATGAATCTTTCAGACAAAGCTGTGTACCAGTTGCTCACGAAATAGATTATACTTGGGATTTCTTGATCATAGGAAGTTCAGATTTTTCAGATCGTGATACAGTTTGATGCTTAGGGGTTTAAAAGCCTGATCTTCGATGTGGGGTTGGTGCATACACGACTGCTTATCTTTATCTTGCAAAGCGAACAACTATTTTAGTCGGGTAATCCGAAATAGGGATGTTTTGTAGTTTCAAGACGCCCGCTTCTATGAAGTGAGCTGTATATATGTTATTGTGACTGAAGAGGAAGAAAGTGATTCTGATCGCAGACGTATGATTCTCAGATTCAAAGTGTTACCAGATGATTTGGTTCTGATGAGATTTGCTGATTGAGCAGATTACGATTTGCTAATCAATCTTTCAGGAGTATGCTTAAACGCGATTACGAAAATCGGGATTTCAGATTTTCGCTGGTATTCATTGGTTTGAAGTTTACCGGTGTGGTGATTCAAAGTTTCTATCAATTGCTAGTTGAGTTTTTTAAAGATTAGGAGCTTCGGAATAGACTCTCGGTGCTACAAAGCTTATTCAAAAACTGAACTTGATGCGCTTATCGTTGAAACGGAGAAGCAGCTGCATTAATAAGTTTCAAGTTGGTGTTTATTCATGAAAATTTGTTTGTCAAGCAAATCAGAGGAGGTCGGAAACCGTGCAACCCAAGACCTAAAGATTAATTCTGGAGAGATTATTTTCAGGGGGAATTGGTGCTTAATGAAGATAATGCAAACCCGGATCATCAATTAAGGGGGAATTTGTTGACGCGTTTCGACGACATCGGTAGATACCTTGATTGAAGTTGCAGAATATTCAAACACGGCTCAGAGATTTCAAGTTCAAGATCAAGCTTCGACAGTAACGGACAAGGGGGAATTTGTTGATGCACTTTGTGTCCGTCAATGTTCGAATAGGCTAGATAGAACGTGTGTTGAATGTTGTATAGGTTAGAAACGAACACACGACCAAAGTACGAACTGAAATGGTGAAAATGGATCAATTCGTACGAGAATGAAGTACCACTCCGTATGAAGTGGCAAGCCAACTTCGTATGAATTACAGTAGCTCAGTTCGTTGAATTACTCTCAATGTCTATATATAGGTGGTGTGTGTTCATTTGTGATTAAGTTTTTGCGCTCCCAGACGGGGAGATGCTGCCGGAGACTCTCCAGGAACTCGACAGACTGACAAGATGTATACTCTTTCGGTATGAGTGAATAACATATGACTTCCGCTGCATTCTGCTTCTACTCCTTTCTTAATAACTTTCTTAATAACATTTACCGAATCAGTAATCATACGCATAACTTTCGTCTAGAACTGCCTGATCATGGACCTTCAATGCTGTACAAGTGGCAAACCTCTACTTTAAAGAAGTTGTTCGTCTCCATGGAATCCCTCGTTCTATGGTTAGTGACCGGGATATAAAATTCCTCAGCCATTTTTGGATCACTTTGTGGTGAAAAATGGGTACCGAGCTCAAATTTAGTATCTCCAGTCACCCCCAAACAGATGGAGGTAACCAACCACACACTTGGTTCCCTTCTTCGAGCTCTTATTACTACCAACCTAAAACAATGGGAAGAATTGTTACGTCAAGCTGAATTTGCTTACAACCGGGCTCCAAACAAGACTACTGGCTCAGCCCGTTTACAATTGTGTATGGTTTAAATCCAGCAACTCCACTGGACCTAGCTGTTCTTGATACTTCGACTAGGTTCAGTCAAGAAGCTAGCAATCGGGCTGCTAATATTAAGGCCCTGCATCAGCATGTTCATGAAAAGATCACCTAGTCCAATGAGCTACTCAAGTACCGCCGTGATAAAGGAAGAAAACATATTCTATTTCAACCGGGCGACCTTGTTTGGGTTCATTTTCGAAAGGATTGATTCCCAGCCAAACGTCATTCCAAGTTTAGTCTAGATCAGATGGTCCGTTTAAGATTCTAGCGAAGGTCAACGGCAATGCTTATAAAGTCAACCTTCCGGGAACCCCTAAAGAAGCAACAACGTTCAATATAGCTGATCTACAACCGTACTATGATCCTGATGAACCTATTCCAAGTTTGAGGACAAACTTTTCTGAACATGGAGAGGATGATATGCAGGACTTTGAAGACCCACACGATGATACAGGTGACATCTGTGCTTTCTAATCTTTGTATTGTACCGACAATATTATATCAATAAAATTTTGTGTTACATTTTATGAGTTATGTGTATTTACTTATGACATTTGTGTATTTTTAATCCTTGTTCAAATCCGATCATTTAAAACATTTTCTGGATGTGAAATCGCAAACCGTTACGTAAATTTAATCAGTTTAACGCAAAGTACGCTCCGGGCAAGGCAATAAGTTTAACATACCTTAAATAACCCTAACATAACTTAGAAATAAGTTTTGAAGGGTTCGGTATGCCAAAAACATGTTTATTCAGCTCAAGGGGCTATTTTGCAAATTCTGCGAAACTACGCCTTTTGGCGTATTTCACTATCCGGAACATGTTCGGACATCCAAAAGTTTTTGTAATCATTAAAATATCATATTTTAGTGATTGGGATGCAAAAATACCTTTCGTTTTGCAATTTGAATCGTTTTCGCGTTTGTTGCAACTTTCGTCGTAATTAACCGAAAACCGTAACGTACAACCGAACGAACCAACACCCGGGACATTTTTGAACATATTTCATGTTCCCTATGCTTTATCATCCTTATGAAGCTTGGAAGTTGGTTAACGGGGGTTAAACGCGTCGAAAAACAAGTTTAAAGGCTGTAGGGACCAAAACTGCAACTTTTGCAAACTTCAGCCCCTGCACAAGGCTTACGGACCGTAAGCATGGACCATACGGTCCGTAAGGCATTCCCAGAACCAGAATTTGGCAGCCTCTTGTTTTTATTCTTGAAGGCCAAGTTGTGTGATCACCAAGACTTTAATTCCTAGCCTAACAAGTGTATGGTGTAGATTGTTCCTTGTTCACCACACAAAACACTTGGCATGATCCAATGGTTCAAGAATTCCTATAAATACCCATGATCATCTTCATTCCATTTGCTCATTTTCTTTCCATCTTCATCTTTTCTCTAAATTGGAGGCTACCGTTATTGTGGAGGCTTCCTACTGAGCATTCTTGGATCCTAGAACACAAGTAAGTGTTCTATCTTGATCTCTTTAGTTGTTTTAGCTATTTCAAGCTAAAAGTCAAATAATTTTGACTTTCGGATTTGACCATGAATTGGTCAATACAAAGTTCATTTGAACTTTGCAACGTGATCGTAATCATGATGGTTATAGTCCTTGTGACGATACCTACTGATTACCACGTTAACTAGTTGTAGTGACGAGTCAAAGTTTCGGTTAATAATGCGATAAATGCGCATTATCCGACGGAACTATTTCGGGTATCAAAACACTTTGTTTTGATATCAAAACATTTTTTAAAAAACTTAGGTTAGACATGTTTTAGCATGTCTAACTCGTTACTTCTAGTTTAGTGCTTATTTAGGGTCGTAAGTCAAGCGGTCTTGACAACCGCTTAGACTTTCAACTCGACCCGTTTGGCCGATCATTAGAATCCGACCAAACATATTTTGTGGCCATAGTTGTATAGGGAATAACCTTCAGGGGTTATACCTTATGGTTATTTCGTTTAATAGTTGTATGATGGGTAGTTTATATGACTTAGGAAAATGACCAAAATGCCCTTTTTGCGCATAAATTCAGTCTAAGCATATATTTTGACACTTATACTGATTGTGCAACATTATTAAACATGTTTAGGCATATAAGACTTATCATAGGACTAGTTAGACCATCCGAACGCGTTTTTGCACAAACAACACGTTAAAGTAGCTTAAACTACCTTAACGAGTCGTAACAGGTCATAAGCACTTAGGATTGCTTTCAAATCAGAATGTAGGCTTAGTTAAACATATCATATGAGTTCCAACACTCATTTGGTTTACAAGACCTCATTTTATCCGATCTCCTGATTTAGGTTCCGATTTATTAACATAGTGATTCCATACTAGGTGCCACTTGATTCCTTGACTTTCCGAGCTTTGTTAGTTCACTATATCAAGGATACTTGTAATCTCAAGTGAGTACATAAATCCCCCCTCTTTTACGTTTTCAAATGTTTTGAGGTGAAACATATTGTGCCTATGATTACTTTCGTGTTTTCATGACATATTACATGCTTTGATTACTAGTACATATACTACATGACTTTTATTGCATTTGATTTACATGTTGATTTGCATAATTAACACCTTAGTTTTTCAAAGACATTTTTTGCTATGTATGTTGACCTAGCATACTAGTACATGGTTTTCAAAAGCATTTTCAAAAGACATTTTTGACATTTCAAGACATTTTCAAGACATGCTTACATTGTTATTTGACATTTTGGTGCGTTGAACTCGACAATGATACATTCATTAACATTGACCACGCCGATCGGTAGTATGTAATGGTACCATAGGATTGACAATCCCATTCCCTCTTCCTAGGTTTGTTTGGAAGTGACCTTAGGGAATGACAGAATCCGATGAACATTGATAAACCCTTGACCGGATAGGGGTTTATCCGACAGTCAACAAGGCTTGAATGTATTCGCCAACAACCCATAATATATGTCTTAACAATAAAGGCAAATGGTTTATAAAACTCGATATTTTTCACTCGACATTGGTTTTCTCGACATTGGTTTACTCGACATTTGTTTACTCGACATTGGTTTACTCGACATTGTTTACTCGACATTGGTTTACTCGACATTTGTTTACTCGACATTGGTTTACTCGACATTGTTTACTCGACATTAGTTTACTTGACATTGTTTACTCGACATTTGGTTTACTTGACATTGTTTACTCGACATTGGTTTACTCGACATTTCTTACATGACAGTTGTTTACATGACATTTATTTACTTGATATTTAGTTACTCGACATTGGTTTACATTCATTTATTTACTCGACATTTGACGATTGGTTTATGGTGATGATTTAAATAACGTGACGTATGTAATGTGATAAAAGCACGGTGGATACGCCGATGGTACTTCCTATATATAAGTGCTTTTATTATCTTAATATCGTGGCGTTATCTAAATCATTTTAAACAAAATACAAGAAATGACATTTTACACAAGACAAAACTTACTTTTGGTTATCTATTTAACCATATATTATTTCTTTTATATCATATTGATTTTTCATATGGTTTTTATAAAAAAAACTTTTTATGGTTCATGGCGACTTTTGTATTACTTTAAACTTTTCTTAAAATAATCAAAGCCATGAAGCATCAACACAAAACCTATGTACTCGCGGCATTTTTTTTGCTGACTTTATTTTCACATATGTTTCAGGTGCAAATGTTTGATGTCAAGCTAGCTACACTTAGGGCGGACTGGGCCTTAGTGACTTAAAATCAGAATAATAGCTTAGCTTTTGTTTATTTCCGTTTTAATCCAAGACAATGTAAACAATATTAATTAATGAAACTCAACTTATGTGCCATGGTTATTGAAACAATAATTCTGTTACGACACTCCCCGATGATTCCGCACGGTTTGTTGTTTTACGTGGTCGGGGTGTGACAATACAAGTCCAATTGGGCCTTCATGGGTAAGCCTAGATACAAGTACAATTGGGCCTTTATGGGTCAGCCTGATTCAGTCAGTTTGAACTAACACCTGATCGCAGACATCCCCAAGTTTTGCTACATAGAGTTATTTCAATTAATTCATGTTATTTTATTTTCAGTATTATTTTTTATTTTGACTTTTCTGAAGCAGTTATTTCAATTTCCTAAATGTAGCCTACATGGGTGGTAGTTATCTCTATTCTCTAGTATGTATTGAGAAATCATGAATGAGAATGGCAGATTTTGAGTTTTTTTTTTCTAAATTTTATTCTTTGCAGTCAGAGGGTAATTTTGTTCCATTGCTATTCTAGAATTTGGCGGTTTTAGAAGGTGATCTTGGACGACTAATCTTCGTTCTCATGGTGTGGCTGTACCGAGGGTTAGAGTTAGTTAATTCTGCTCAGCGAGGCTTACGAGTGGTGCGGCTGTATCTCGTGGAAACCGTTTCGTGATTCATTGTTGTCGGGTATTTATCGATCCAGTTTTAAGCTCGTTGCCATAAGTTATGGTTATTTATTATGATTGAAAAATAAAATCCCCAATATTCCATTGAATTCTTTCTTGGGGTATTGCGTCATTTAGCATCAATACCAAAACAGGTAAATGGTGTTTTCGATCACCGGCTTTCCTGCTTCTTGGTCCCGCTATCTCCATTTTCTTCTTTGATTCCTCCAGCCATGTTCGGGATGGACTTCCCGACAATCCATTGTCTCCATCTCCATTGTACATCCACGTGATCTCCATCCTGCCCTGCCATCAGGAGCTCCATTCTGTGTACCCTAGGCATCAATCTATTTTGTATTCTTTGCATTGCTCAAGCAACTGTTTTATGAATTGATAATAGCAGTAAAACTAATCCATTAAGTTTATATGATATTATGAGTACTTATACTGTTTATCCTTGCTTTGAAACTTACTAACATTTACTGTCTTTGAAAATTGATGTTCGTTACGCACCACTTGCGATGTGCGCATATAATAAATGGTTAATCATGCATCATGTGGTGTGGCGTTGATAGTCGAAATACAAAGGGGTACATGCACTAATCGGCCTTTGTCCCGATTGCTGAGTGTTATGTGCATTATGTCCAAGGCTTGATGCAAAACTACAATCGAGCCGAGGGTCTCACTAGAAACAGTCTTTCTATTCCTACGGGGTAGAGGTAAGACTGTCTACATCTTACCCTCCTTAGACCATACCTTAGCTTGCTTTTTTTTGAAAGGTGTGAATTATTCGTGAATGTCGGAGGGTCTAGCATATGTTATCTTAACTGGGTCCGTGCTAGAGAGCCCCCTCGCACAATAGATCTCCAATTTAAACCCCTCAATGAGAGACCCCTATCACTAAGACTCGAACTTGAGATCTTGAGAGGAAAACTCACCCGGGCCCTCCATAGGTGGAACTTAAATACCCGTGGCTACCACTACAGCACTAGTGATGGTTCATACCTTAGCTTGCTATTGGTGGGTTTACTGAGTATATGATGATGATGAAAATCGATGTTCGTTATAACAATATGTTATATTCTTTTATGACAATCACATCTCTTTAAAAAAGTTCACTTAACGTCCCTAATGTATATTCATATGTTGTTGCTGGTGGTGTTGCCGATCGTGTGTTGCTGGTGGTAGGGCTACAAACAAACCAGATGTTCAATGAATAGTTCGTGAATTATCTGGTGGCAAGTTCGTTTGCGTTCATTCGTTTATTAAACGAACGGACATGAACAAAGACCGTGTTCGTTCATTTATGTTCGTGAATGTTCGGTAACATGATCTTCTATGTTCTTTTGTGTTTGATAGTTCATTAGTGTCTTTAGTTTTTATATTTTATTTAAATACTTCAAAATTTTGACAAATAAGATATTTAATAAGTATCGCTGTATATATGTATGTTCATGAACGCTTGTTTGTGTTCGTTTTTTTTCATTTGTGTTCATGAACATTATTTTGTGTTATTTGTGTTCATGAACGTTCGTTTGCATTCGTTGCCTAAAATTAACAAAAGAACAAGAACACGGTCATTTCCTTAACAAACGAACACGAACATAAAATTTCGTTTGGTAAGTGTTAATGAACAGTTCGTGAACACAATATATTTGCTTAATAAACGAACACATTCAAGGTCTTGTTCGTATTCGTTTAGTTTGTTTGCAGTCCTAGTGTCACACCCCAACCGCGTAAAACAACAAACCGCGACGGAAACGTCGGGGAGTGTCGTAACAGAAGTATTGTTTCAACAACCATGGTAATTAAAGTTTTGTATTATTGATCCAAATTGTTTACATTGTCTGGAATTTAACAGAAACATAACATAAATTTAACTGTCTTGCTAGCTTTTAAATCACTAAAGCCCAAGTCCGCCTAAATGTAGCATGAATCAACCTCAAACATTAGCTTCTGAAACATATGTGAAAATAGGTACGTCAGCATAAAAATGCCTGTGAGATACGTAATGATTTGATGATGAGGATTCATGACTTGAAGTTAAATAAATAGTGTTAACGAAAAGTAGTCATGAACCTTGTGAAATATTTTCTTTTATAAAACCATATGAAAATCAATATGAAAATCAAATGATATAAAAAAATAATGTATGGTTAAATAACTAACCGGATGAAAATGAAATGTATAAAATATGCCATTTGTAAAACAATGTCTTGTGAAAAATGATAGTTGGACCAAATGTGTCATGTCTTTGTCTTTGTCGAAGTGATTTAAATGACGATATGATATATAATATCATGAAAGCATTTATATATAGGAAGTACCAGCGGCGTATCCACCATGCTTTTATCATAGTACACACATCTCGTTATTTAAATCACTTATCAAATAACCACCAAAAAATGTCTGTCTAACAAAGATCTTGTATGGCAAGTAAAAAGACTTTACTCAAACACATGTGTAATTTCGTGTATATCCAAATGTCTTGTATAACCATATGTCGTGTACAAAACAATGTCTTGAATAAACCAAAGTTTAAATCAAAAGTCATGTTTTGCAAAACCAATGCCTTATTTGATATGAACATTTATGTAGTTATGTTTATCGCATACATTCAAGCCTTGAGACTGTCGGATAAACCCTTATCAAGTCAAAGGTTTATCAAAAATGTATTCGGATTCTGTCATTCCCTACTTCCAAACAAACCTAGGAAGCGGGGAACGGGATTTGTCAAATCCTATGGTATCATTACATACTACCGGGCGGCGTGATCAATGTTAATGAATGTATTATGTCCCGTTAAACACACCAAATGTCTTAATCAATGTAAGTAATGTCATGAAAAATGTCTTTAAACCATGTACTAAGTATGCTAAGTCAACATACAAAGTAGAAATGCCCATAAAATCGATGTGCTAGCATGCTCAGTCAACATACATAGCAAAATGAATGTAAATCAATGTGCTTATATGCTAAGTCAACATATGCCGCAAAAGGTGTCTTTGAAATCAATGTGCTAGTATGCTCAGTCAACATACATAGCAAAACATAATTGAAATCATGTACTATATATGTACTAGATGAACATAGCAAGTATATGTCATGAAAGCGTGAAAACACGAAAGTATCGAGTAGGCACATGTGTTTCACCCCAAAAATATTTGAAAAATATAAAAGAGGGGCTATGTACTCACTTGGGGTTGCAATAGTATCCTTGTTCAAGAAGAATAATAATGTGCAAGAGTCCAAGGAATCAAATGGTTCCTAAGATCGGATAACTATGTTAATAAGTCGGGACTTAAATCGGCAGATTTGGGTAGAATGATGTCTTATAAATCAAATGAGTGTTGGAACTCATATGGTATGATTTAATAAACTCAACATTCTGATTTGGAAGTGATCCTAAGTGCTTTTGACCCGTAATGACCCGTTAAGGTAGTTTACGCTACTTTGACGTGTCATTTGCGTAAACGCGTGATCGGATGGTTAAACATGTCCTATGATAAGTCTTAAATGCCAAACATGTTTAATAATGTTGTAATATCAGTTTATATGTCAAAACTTTATCCATATATGCTTAAAATGAATTTATGTGCAAAAAGGGCATTTTGGTCATTTATAAAGGGCATAATAATGACCTATCATAATACTAACCAAATGACTGACCATAAGGTATAACCTTAGAGGGTTATTCTCTATATAACTATGGTCACAGATATGAGTTTGGTCAGATCCTAAGATCGACCAAACGGGTCGGATTCGAAAGTTAAAGCGGTGATCAAGCCGCTCGACTTACGACCCTAAACAAGCACTAAACTAAAAGTGAAGAGTTGGACATGTTTAACATGTCTAACTAAGTTTATAAAACTGATTTGGTATCAAAACAAAGTGTTTTGACACCCATAATAGTTCTCGTCTATAATGCGGCATTATTGCATATTTGATCCGAAACTTATACTCGTAAACTCAATAGTATGATGGTAAGATCATAGTATCGTGTAACGGATCAATCAACATAAATGATTGTTTACATTAATTCAAAGTCAATGAAACATGTTTGACTAGCTTGAAATAGCTAAAAGCAATGAAAAAGACTAAGGATAAGATCTTACTTGTGTTTAGGAACACCCAAGATCTTTTGATTTTTATGGAAACAAACTCCAAGAGTGTGGGAGGTGAAAGAGAGAAATGAGCAAGTTGTGAGGTGAGTTTAATGGCCTATTATACATGTGGATGATGCACAAGATCATCCAAGTGTTAGGCACTGATTTAGGATCATTACAAGTGTCTATGGATGTGTCAAGACCAGGAGAAGTGTGGCAATTTCGAAGGATTAGTGTCCAAGGAAGTAAACAAGAAGCTGCCATGTTTCTGCTGAGCTGGGGGGTCCTATCGGACCGTAAGGGGTATGGGCTTACGGTCCGTAAGCCCCTTAGCTGACAGCAACTTTCAAAAGTTGGCAGAACAGGCCCCTTAACTCGTTTCGTCGCGATTTGGCACCTCTAACTCCGTTAACCACATTTTTAAGCTCTATAAGGACGAATAAACATAGGGAACTTGAAACATGTTCAAAAATGTCCCGGGTTTGGTTTGTTAGGTCGTGTGGTTGCATTTTCGGTTAATTACGACGAAAATCGTAACGAACGCGCAAATGACCGTAAATGCGTAACGAATGATGATTTTTGTCATTCCAATCATTAAAATACTAGATTTTAATGATTACAAAATTTTTGGACGTGGTACTTGTTCCGGATAACGAAATACGCGAATTGGTTACGTTTGCTAACGGTTTGCGATTACACTTCCAGAAAAGGTTTGGAAGATCGAAATTGAAACAAGGGTTGAAAATATAAAATACCATATATAAATACACAAATCTTGGAATAAAACACAATATTATAAAATTACAAAATCGTTCAGAATAGTACGATGATGGAAATGCACAGATGTCACACCTAGCTAATGGTGTTGCTGGTGCTGATTGTGATGCTTGTGTTGTTGTTGCTGATGTTGATGCTTAATCGTTGAACATTTTTATCATGGACCTAATTAATACATAATAAGATCTCTAGATTTTGTGTAAAACTATGTTATAACTATAACCATTACTAGATCATGAAACTTATTAGAATATTGATTAAAATTGATTTGGACAGTAATTCAAGATTCAATTTATCATAATTTTGGCTTTGTTTAATGCATTAGTTGGCCAAATTGACCGAATGGAGGTTTTAAATTATATGAGAGTAACATAATTGTTTTTCAATTAAAAGTTTCATATGAAAGGTGTTCAAACCTGTCACACCCCAACCGATGGCCTGAAACATCGGGATGAGACGAACAAATTGCTCAAAACTTCATAACGCTATGTGACAATATAAATTAAATTCAAATTTCATTTCAAGACTAAAATGTCATACAAAGATTTCAAATAAAAGCAACATTGTTCATAACATAACTTTAAAATAACAAAATTTATATAGGTGTGTATCTAAGTCCACCTAAATTGCATTTCTTCTCAACATCGTGTCATCAATCAACCTGGCGAGCATACAAGTTTTGTTACATAGCATAATGTAGAATAAATTGTTTAGAGCCTCATATCCAACATGAACCATAATATGCAA
This sequence comes from Scalesia atractyloides, assembly GCA_947069175.1. Lineage (NCBI taxonomy): Eukaryota > Viridiplantae > Streptophyta > Magnoliopsida > Asterales > Asteraceae > Scalesia > Scalesia atractyloides. The sequence goes on from CAMTDV010000014.1 coordinate 59,521,753, forward strand.
GTTTACTAGAATGCCGAAACGGTGTACTATAGTTCAAAGCAAGAATCCAACGCATTAAAATAGCCTATCCCAATAGAGTAACGGGAGGTTAACATGTTTAACTAAACAATACCCCAAGTTTTGTGGGCGGTGCGTTAATCCTATAGCGCTATAATTGTTAGGTAGGCTAGCAAAGTTAATGAAGCATACACACAAATAGTTTACATACATACAAGTGTAACAAGAATCACGTAGTTTCATGTTAAGCATGGATATAGATTAAAATAGTTTATGTGTTTGTGTGATTTTTGTATAATGTACATTTGCACCCAAAGTATAAAAAGGAAAAAGGGATCGAGTATGCTCATAGTTTTGCAAGCTTTCCCATTGAAATCCCGCGAACTTGTTGGTTGATGGATTAGTTTGAGCACCTTGTCCTTCTACACGAAGAAACATAGGCGTGTGAGTATTGGAATTAACGAAAGATTATAATTCGGAATTAAAATAACGTGAAAATAGTATTATGAAAGTAATCATTTTGTACTCATAACACTTGTTCTTGACACTATAGAACCTCAAGGGTTTGGTATGTTTTCATGGATTCAAAGACCCATTAGAATCGTAACAAGTGTATGGTCTTTAGATGATGTAACAAGTTTCTTAACAAGTAACTATTAAGTTAATATTAAGTCTTTGTTACATAGTCATATATATATACTTAGTTAGAATATAAATCAAGCATGAAGTAGGAGATTAAAGTCTCCATTAGGCACATCTTTGTCATAGATTTCATGCATGAGGTAGGAAGAACAAGCTTCCATTTAGGTACCTCGAATGTTCACCACTACACTTGTGTTTAGGAACACAAGGAGGGCCATGAACTTACAAGAATAATATAACTAAACTAAGGAAATCATCAAGTAGTGGTGGACTTCAAGATAGGATAACCCAAGCTAACCTTAGTCACATAAACACCAAGCTTCAAGCTTGTTCACTACTTGTGGGTAAAAACTTAAACAAAACAGAATGTTTGAGAGGATTAAACCACTAATTTTGAATGTCCCAACCTTATTTTTAAGCCTAACCAACCACAAATAGTGTTGTAAGCATTCGGACATAGGTTTGAGATGAGTTAGTGTAACACCTCGTAAAAAACCGTCCTGTAAAATTTCGACACGTGTCCCACTGATCCTCGTATGCTGCGTGCTAAAACGAGAGGGACCAAATGCATCGTTATGTTATTTTATAACCTCTGAAGGATAAATTAATAGTTAAGGGATTAAAAGTGTCAACATGCTCAACAAACTTATAAAGCCTAGGTATTGGGCTAACGGGTGTTAAAATCGTAAAAAAATCATCAAAATCTTGTGCAAGGGCCTGTTCTACCATTTTTGAAACTACTGTATGGGGGCTAGGTGTAGCGCTGAGCTCTAGAGGGCTACCCGTCGCGTAGCGCGACGCCCCTGTTTTGACAGAAACATGTGCTGGCAGCTTCCAGCTACATTTCCTTGCCACCAATTCGCAAATTTTGACACCTGGCTCGAAAATTGCCACACTAAATCTGCTTCTAACACCTCATTAACACTTGTAATCATTTCCTAAGCTTTCTAATCCTCTTCCACTATAAATAGGTGTTGAATTCTTGAGTTCAAACTTGCACCTATCCTTCTTTCTTTCTATAAACTCTTCTCTGGAGGTTCCTGAGCAATTGGGAGCTTCCTATGAGTTTTCTTTAGTCATCAGCACCACAAGTAAGTGTTCCTTTCATGGCTAAGTTCTTTTATTTAGCTTTTAAAGCTAAAAGTCAAGCGTTTTCGATAAACACTTTAGGTTTAGACCTTAAAGGTCCAGCCATTGTTCGCAATGAACGTGGCTACGTGATCATAATTAGGTAGGTGTTAATCCCTCAAAAGGGCACCTCCTAATTACCATGTTTGCTTAGTCAATTGACGGGTCAACATATTAATGTTTAAAAAAAGTCAAAGGGTCAGATTTCGAAATATTTATAAACTAAGTTTAAAGATGTTCTAAAATATGTTTTAAACACGTAAACAACTTAATAATAATTATTAGAACATGTGTAAACATGTTCGGCTCGTCAATTTTTGTTTTAGGGTCGGTTCGCAACCGAAAGTCGTGAAATTTGACTTCTGCATTGACTTTCAATTATGAACCGAATTAGATTAGTATGCTACTGATTTAAGGTCTCGTTATGATCGTATTATGATGTAGCATAACCCTCTGAGGTTACATTACATGATAATAATAGTTATCCGAGTTTTATGCGAGTTTCCGTAAAATGCCAAACTTTGACTATATTGCCCTTTTATTTAAAATGAGTTTTAAACACCAAAGAACTTGCAAATAAATTAGTTACTAATATAATATCATGTCTAACATATTTTTATGTTATAAATCTGATCATAAATCGAGTTTACGTAATATATGGTAAATAAGGCTTTAAAGTGACCGTAAAGCCCTTTTGGCACATAGAACGGTTTTAAATATACTTTCTCATACCAAAGTTATTTCATACTGATATAATATCATAATTAGGATATTTTGGGATATCATTTCAGTTTATTAACTGAGTTTATGCACAAGATCTCGTATTACGCTCTTAAATGACGATACCGCCCTTAAGGCACTTAAAATGGTTTTTAATCATGATTTTCATATGGAAACTTTCCCTACTGATATGTTATACTAAATAAACTTATTTTATTATTTAAACCTGGTCATAACATCATTTTCACAAAATATCTCAAATATCGTCATTTAACGACTCTAACGCCTTTCCGGCGCGTAGTTTGGTTTTAAACCATAATTACCAACCAAGAGTTGTTACCCACTGATATTGTAACTCATTTAAAATATTTTTATATGGGTACATGTTATAAACTCAGAATCCCAAATATACTTTCGAAACTATGTGTGAAATTACCAAAATGCCCTTCGGAGCATAGATTGGATTTAAACTATAAAACACACATATATTCGATATCCTACTGATATTATATCATAAATAAAGTATTTTCATATAATAATTATGGTAGTAACATCAGACTATACGCAAATTCCTTTTTACCTCGCCAAATGACCAAAACGCCCTTGTGAGGCATACTTTGATTTAAAACTATTACAGGCATACAAGTTGATATCCTACTGATATTATAACTTGTTTAAAGTATATTGGCATATGGAACTCGTTCATGACTCATCCGGTTACTTGGTATCACTTATATGCGTACGGTTAGGCCTACGAGGCTAGTTTACGTAATCTAACCGAAACGGGTTTAACCTTATCATTTTTTTCAAAATCCAGAATGTTATATGTTTACCCATATTATACAAGTCATTGTACTTGTCGGGGTTAAACTACATTCTTTTCGGCCATCGCTTAATCAAGCGCATAAGTACCGTTTTTAATTTTAAGCTAGTCGATCTAAGTCTACGACTTAAATAAGATCCACTAGTATTCTAATTGGTTATTTATACCATCATTCCAGACTAGAGCCTTCTGGTAAATTGTACCTACGCTTACTTAAATTAGATACGGCTGTGCTTATTATATTTTCTTATTTAAAAGGATTGCTAAGCTCAGGTAAATACTCTTAACCTATTTTCCCTAAAACGGGCTTGGGATACGGTAAATTATTACCGCATGGTCGGGTATGGGATTCGAAGACCTATATGTGTTGGGAAATTCAAATAACCCGTTTTAATTCGTATTGCTTGACTTACACATTGGGGGTTAATGCGACCGTGTCCTGGATATCCTTGACTCATTAATTGCAAATGGCCACGACCTAAGCGCGGGTTGTAGGCATACACCTGACAGATGCTAAATGGTTTAAATAAAATAAATTATAACCCAATACGGGTTTGCCCAATATGGATGTTCCCAATAAGGGAACAACTTATAAATTTATAACCCAATATGGGTTTTCCCAATAAGGGAATAAGTGGTGTGTCGGTTAATCATGAACCGGCATAGTTTCCGGTCCCCGTATGTATTGTTGAGTTATGTAAATTTGATAACATGAGATATAGTTTATCCCAAGTATAAAAGATTTTTTGTGCCTTTGCACCTAAATCAAATTTTGAAAAGGTTTTCAAAATGTGTCGGTTGATTGTATTTACTAGTGTAAACTGACGTAGTTTCAAAATAATTAAGTCACAGGTACAAATATGTAAATATGCTGGAAGCTGCTCAGTAGCAACATAAGAGGATCTTGCAACTCCTTAGATGTGCCCAAAGTCTGTTGAACATCTTTTGTATATATTTTCGATCCGCATGTGGATCTTTATTACGAGCCATTGTATTTGATCTTTGAACCTTTCGGCTTGTAATAATATTTTAAATCCAAGACTTCGCTGTGCTATTCTGTGTTATGAATGTTTAGTTATGATGATACCAATATTACGTCACGATACTCCCCAACCGGACCCACCGTGATACAATGGAAATAGGGGTGTGACACATTGATACCAGAGCCAACGTTTGAGTGAGTTAAACACTAGCTTTTTGTGTTTAATCTCAAATGATACAGTAGCATATTCCTTAAACTTTTCCGAGTCTAGACTTGACATAGGAGTGCTCTCATTCCTGTTAAATAAATCTTGTTGATTTTATGTAAATCAGAAACAAGTCGCTAAGCAAAGAAGCCATTGATGAAAATTCTTCTCACCTGAAGCCGAGGAATGCTATGTTTCATACCGCGACTAAGTTAAGCATGCGACTGGTTTGGAGGAAAGATCTTTTATAAGCCTGTTCCTAATCCCAAACCTATTGAAACTTTTAACCAGACTTCAGAGTCCATATCGGAGGTCCCTGAGGCTCAAATTTTAAAGTCTGTATTTGTGGAGTCCATACCAGAGGTCCCTGAGTCTCCAACTTCGAAGATAATACCAATGGATATTTATGATCCATGTTTCTTACATTCGAGTTTTGGAATCACAAACTTGGATTATGCTTACCAAACTCCAATCCATAATCCATTTTATTCTTTGACCATTGAATCCTTGGATTCTACTTCTACAACATATCCTGATTCGGAGTTATTACACTTTTATTAAAAACCTTTGTGTTAAAGCCATATGTGGCAAGCCAAGAAGAGGAACAACAAGGAATGAATTGAAGGAGACTCTGGAAAACCCTTCTTTCAATTGTATTTTATTTTCCTTTGAGTCCTTATGTGGACATGTCTCTTCTGTTTAGTCCATGCGTGGACATTTGTTTATTATAGTCCTTATATGGACCATCCTTCGACTTAAGTCCCTGTGTGGATATTATTTCAAATAAGTTCCTTTGTGGACATATTATTTCATTATAGTCCCTTGTGGACATGTTATTTCTTATAGTCCCTATATATGGACTTATATATTCATTTTAGTCCCTGTGTGGACTTGTGTTGCTTTTAAGTCCCTGCATGGACAAGTTAGTATTAAAAGTCCTGTTTAAGGCGCTAATGATTTATGGAAAATTTTGATTTTATTATCATTATTATATATGTATTCATTACATCCTTGTTCAAGCGATCGTCTCTATTTTAATTCAAACTTTACCGATCCGCGAAATAATCTCAAAAGATCTTCTTGATGGTTTACCCTAGCCAAGTGACAAGTTCACATTAATTGGCAAATATAAAACGTAGTTAAGAAGTAAAGCCTTCTACCATGATAGTTAAGGAAGATTATCCCTTCTATCCAGAGGTGGTGAACTATGTTCAAGCCTCCAAGTCTTTATGATCAGTGCGATCATGGCTACATTGATTAAACCATTTTAAGACAAATATTCTTTGTTAACGTTCAAGTAATGTTAATACCCCTGACAGTGTGACTTGAGGAACCACACTAGTCATATGGGTGAAGGACTATGTCCGAACTTTATAGCCTACGTGACCAAATTTGATCCCAGCTTATATCATCAATATGATGATCATAATTTAAACATCCATTAGTGATGTAGTGCCTCGGGCCATGATTTAAACATCCATTAGTGATGTAGTGCCTACGAGCCATAAATAAACATCCGTTAGTGATGTAGTGCCTACGGGCCACAAATAAACATCCATTAGTGATGTAGTGCTTACGAGACATGATTTAACATCCATTAGTGGTGTTTCCCTACGAGCTATATTGTCAATTATGATAATGACAGTTGTGACCATTATGGTTCCCTGTCCAAGGTGGTGGGCTATGCCCAAGCCTCATAATCAATATGATCAATGCGATGAGACTACTATCATCAGTGTGATATTTTAAAATCCTTTTTGAGATGTCAATTGATTTGCCTACGGGCCATATAATATCGTCAATTATGACAACGACAGTTGTGGTCTACGACCCCCTGTCCAAAGGTGATGAACTATGTTCAAACCTTAAAGCCTCTTGATCAATAAGATCGCGGCTTATATATTTTAAAATGTCCTTGTGACAAGGCCTCGTGCCATATTTTGATGTCCTTTAGTGACAAGGCCTTTCGATGCCAAACTTATATGTCCATTAGTGAAAGGCCTTTTGGTGCCATATCCCTATGTCTTTTATGATGAGGCCATTTGTGCCATATTTTAAGTCCTTTGTGGAAATTTACGAGCCACTTAAAATGTCATTATGACAAAGGCAGATGTGACTCTATGATCCACTGTCCCATAAATTAATGGACTTTGTCCAAATTATATTTTGCCTATAATAGTCGATTGAGACTTGGGCCAGTACATATTAATAACACTCTTAGTAGTGATGAAACCGAATAACTGTGACAATGAGCACAAGGGCGAAGGATTTATATATCCAATCCTTAAAGCCTATATGGTTTAATAATACCATGGCAATTATATGTTAAGTCGTCAAATGTGACAATTAACTATAATCATTATCTATTTTGGTGATTAGTACCAAACATACTATATGGCTCATTTCGATGAAGCTAGTAGCAGACGCAACGATAATGATAATGCGAATGTTAGTTAATCTCCAAGCTATAACCGTCGTTGAGATCGGCAAGGCTATGAATGCGTTCATAGCTAAAACATAAGGATTCGAGCGCTACTCGCTCCAAGTCGTTATCCATTCCTCATTCATCAGCTCGTAAGGAGAGCTCAGTTCACTCATCAAATGTGAAGAGTGAACTTAAGAAGCAAGAGCTTCGAGATAGGTCTCGTACCTTTAAGGACGATTGCACCTACAAATATTTTGTCTCCATTGAGCCCCGAGACTTCAATGGAGAGAAGGGGGGCTATAGATTCCTTGAAATGGCTAAATGAGATGGAGACCATTGTAAGCAGTTGTGATGATAAGGATGTCGTGAAGTTGTTTCACAATCATTTAAGGGCGATGCCTCAATTTGGTAGTAGGCCATTATACAGTCAACAGGGAAGATACCCCTGTACAATTTGGGATGGTCCAAGTTTGTGGACCTTATCAAAGAAACCTATTGTCCACCTCATGAAGTGGAGAAAATAGAGTCTGTTATTGTGACTGAAGAGGAAGAATGTGATTTTGATCATGGACGAGTGATTCTCAGATTCGAAATGTTACCAGATGATTTTGTTCCGATGATGATTTACTGATTGAAAAAGATTACCGATTTGCTGATCAAAAGTGATTACGGAAATTGGGATTTCAGATTTCTGCGGGTAAACATTGATTTGAAGTTTACGGTGTGGTATGTTGAAGTTTCTATCAATTGCGGCTGAGTTTTGAAGATCGGAAGATCGAGCATGGGAGATATGCGCTAAACTGAACGCGAATGTGGTTAAAGTTGAAATGGAGAAGCTGCATTGATGAGCTTCAAATTGGTGTCTATTCAAGATAATCTGTCGGACAAGCAAATCAGAGGAGGTTGGAAACTGTGCAACAAATATCTGAACTGGATATTTCTGGGGGAATTAGATGTAGATAATGCAAACCCGAATCATCAATTAAGGGGGAATTTGTTGACGCATTTCGACGACATCGGCAGACACCTTGATTGAAGTTGCAGAATATTCAAACACGGCTCATGTTTGAAGACCAAGATTCGACAGTAACGAACAAGGGGGAATCTGTTGATGCACTTTGTGTTACTTGTCGAATAGGCTAGATAAAGCGTATGTTGAATATTGTATAGGTTAGAATCGAACACACGACCAAAATACAGAGTTTTCAGTGTAAAAGGGAACAAGTTCACTCGAACTTGACCTGTGGAGGTCAAGTTCGCTCATGATGGTGATGTTGATGTCAAGTTCGGCCGAACTTGACTAGGTCAAGTTCGCCCGAACTTAGATGCTTACCAGCGAACTTCTCATCCTATAAATAGGTGGTGTGTGTTCATTATACATTTGAGTTTTTGCTATCCCTATGGGGAGGTGCTGCCAGATTCTCTCCAGGAACTCCGGCAGCTGGACTAATAAAGATGTATACTCTTTCGGTATGAATGAAGACTTCCGCTGCATTCTACTTCTACTTCATTCCGTAATAACATTCTACCGAATCGGTTTATTTTTACGCATTAACTTCTGTCTAGAACCGCCTGATCACGGACCTTCAATTGGTATCAGAGCTACGGTTATCACCTACGCTCATGAATTTGGACATTTATGGACATTAGGAGGGGTTTTGGACGTAAAACTTGAAATAAACATACAATCCATGGATGAAAAGTAAAATTGAATGGATAGGATTGTTAGAAATTGATTTTCGACTAGATCTATGGTGGATTCATCTCGATTCGAAGAAATAAGGATTCTGGATCGAAAAATGTGAAAAAAGGGTGATTTGGGGGACCAAGTTCGACCGAACTTGACAAGGATTTTCAATATTTCTCATCAAGTTCGACCGAACTTGACACTTTTTGACCAAGTTCGCCCAAACTTGGTTATTTTTCAAGAAATTTTATCAAGTTCGCCCGAACTTGACTGAAATTTCATCAAGTTCGCCCGAAGTAGTGATCAAGTTCGCTTGAAATGTGTGTTGGCCAACCAAGTTCGCCAGAACTTGACTGGATTTTAATGAAATTATAGTTACAAGTTCTCCTAAACTTGTTGCTTAGATTTCTTATTCTTTGATACAAGTTCGCCCGAACTTGTTGAAAAGTGATTCTTACACAAGTTCGCCCAAACTTGTCCAGGAGCCTAAAAAAAGGTATTGAAAAAATTTATTGCTCGGTTTGATGAGACGGGTGTGCAGAAAAAATTTGGTGATATAAATTTTTTCGAAATTTTAACGTCCGATGCTGACTGTTCGGGGACACCGTCGGAGGCCTTAGAGAGCGGCTGAGATGATGAGGTTAGAGATGGCTGTAGATGAGAGGGTAGTCATTGATACCAAAGCAATTTGGTTATCATTAGGGTTGAAGACTACCGATGGGCCTTAAAGTAAATTCCGCATTTGTTAAATACTGAAAATTCCGGATTTGAGGGGGAATTTCAGTGAAAAAATTGGTATGGTCAGAATTTGCAAAAATGAGGGGGAATAAAATTTTCATTTATATGAATATTCCGGCATTTTTGAAATTCGTGACTCTACAATAGTATTCGGGTGGTTTCCGACTACAGATTAACCGGGAAATATAGAGATTTGAGATTCATTGGGATTCTTGATCACTGGAAGTTCAGATTATTCAGATCATGATACAGATTGATGCTTAAGGGTTAGAGTCCTGATCTCCGGTGAAGGAACAGTTAGCTGGATTAGCAATCATTAGTACGAGTGAGAAACTGAGGACGTTCATAACGTTCGGTGATGATCTTAGGAGTTAGTGACTAGCTCCGAAGACGGATGGTTTCAAAATTACCAAGGAAATCTGATGATAGCCTTTGGTGGCCATTATTTTTAGTCTTCAAGTAGATGAATCATTCTTCTCTTTGGAATAACCGCCGTTGGATGATGATGTTTTGTGATTAAGTGGCGCTGGTCTACCGGAGATAGCTATATATATGTTATTGTGACTGAAGAGGAAGAATGTGATTTTGATCATGGACGAGTGATTCTCAGATTCGAAGTGTTACCAGATGATTTGGTTCCGATGATGATTTACTGATTGAAAAAGATTACCTATTTGCTGATCAAGAGTGATTACTGAAATTGGGATTTCAGATTTTTGCGGGTAAACATTAATTTGAAGTTTACTGGTGTGGTATGTTGAAGTTTCTATCAATTGCCGGTTGAGTTTTGAAAATCGGAAGATCGAGCATGGGAGATATGCGCTAAACTGAACGCAATGTGGTTAAAGTTGAAATGGAGAAGCTGCATTGATGAGCTTCAAATTGGTGTCTATTCAAGATAATCTGTCGGTCAAGCAAATAAGAGGAGGTTGGAAACTGTGCAACAAATATCTGAACTGGAGATTTCAGGGGGAATTAGATGTTGATAATGCAAACCCGAATCATCAATTATGTTGACGCGTTTCGACGACATCGGCAGACACCTTGATTGAAGTTGCAGAATATTCAAACACGGCTCACGTTTGAAGACCAAGATTCGACAGTAACGAACAAGGGGGAATCTGTTGATGCACTTTGTGTTCGTCACTTGTCGAATAGGCTAGATAAAGCGTGTGTTGAATATTGTATAGGTTAGAATCGAATACACGACCAAAATACGGAGTTTTCAGTGTAAAAGGGAACAAGTTCGCTCGAACTTGACCTGTGGAGGTCAAGTTCGCTCATGATGGTGATGTTGATGTCAAGTTCGGCCGAACTTGACTAGGTCAAGTTCGCCCGAACTTAGATGCTTACCAGCGAACTTCTCATCCTATAAATAGGTGGTGTGTGTTCATTTTACATTTGAGTTTTTGACATCCCTACGGGGAGGTGCTGCCGTATTCTCTCTAGGAACCCCGGCAGCTGGACTTATAAACATGTATACTCTTTCGGTATGAATGAAGACTTCCGCTGCATTCTACTTCTACTCCTTTCTATAATAACATTCTACCGAATCGGTTTACGTTTACGCATTAACTTCCGTCTAGAACCGCCTGATCACAGACCTTCAATTGGTATCAGAGCTACGGTTATCACCTACCCTCATGAATTTGGACATTTATGGACATTAGGAGGGGTTTTGGACGTAAAACTTGAAATAAACATACAATCCATGGATGAAAAGTAAAATTGAACGGATAGGATTGTTAGAAATTGATTTTCGACTAGATCTATGGTGGATTTATCTAGAAATTCGAAGAAATAAGGATTCTGGATCGAAAAAATGTGAAAAAAGGCTGATTTGGGGGACCAAGTTCGACCGAACTTGACAAGGATTTTCAATATTTCTCATCAAGTTCGTCCGAACTTGACACTTTTTGACCAAGTTCGCCCGAACTTGGTTATTTTTCAAGAAATTTCATCAAGTTCGCCCGAACTTGACTGAAATTTCATCAAGTTCGCCCAAAGTAGTGATCAAGTTCGCTTGAAATGTGTGTTGGCCAACCAAGTTCGCCAGAACTTGACTGGATTTTAATGAAATTATAGTTACAAGTTCTCCCGAACTTGTTGCTTAGATTTCTTATTCTTTGATACAAGTTCGCCCGAACTTGTTGAAAAGTGATTCTTACACAAGTTCGCCCGAACTTGTCCAGGAGCCTAAAAAAGGCATTGAAAAAATTTATTGCTCGGTTTGATGAGACGGGTATCTAGAAAAAATTTGGTGATATAAATTTTTTCGAAATTTTAACGTCCGATACTGACTGTTCGGGGACACCGTCGGAGGCCTTAGAGAGCGGCTGAGATGATGAGGTTAGAGATGGCTGTAGATGAGAGGGTAGTCATTGATACCAAAGCAATTTGGTTATCTTTAGGGTTGAAGACTACCGATGGGCCTTAAAGTAAATTCCGCATTTGTTAAATACTGAAAATTCCGGATTTGAGGGGAATTTCAGTGAAAAAATTGGTATGGTCAGAATTTGCAAAAATGAGGGAGAATAAAATTTTCATTTATATGAATATTCCGGCATTTTTGAAATTCGTGACTCTACAATAGTATTCGGGTGGTTTCTGACTACAGATTAACCGGGAAATATAGAGATTTGAGATTCATTGGGATTCTTGATCACAGGAAGTTCAGATTATTCAGATCATGATACAGATAGATGCTTAAGGGTTAGAGTCCTGATCTCCGGTGAAGGAACAGTTAGCTGGATTAGCAATCATTAGTACCAATGAGAAACTGAGGACGTTCATAACGTTCGGTGATGATCTTAGGAATTAGTGACTAGCTCCGAAGACGGATGGTTTCAAAATTACCAAGGAAATCTGATGATAGCCTTTGGTGGCCATTATTTTTAGTCTTCAAGTAGATGAATCATTCTTCTCTTTGGAATAACCGCCGTTGGATGATGATGTTTTGTGCTTAAGTGGCGCTGGTCTACCGGAGATAGCTATATATATGTTATTGTGACTGAAAAGGAAGAATGTGATTTTGATCATGGACGAGTGATTCTCAGATTTGAAGTGTTACCAGATAAGTTGGTTCCGATGATGATTTACTGATTGAAAAAAATTACCTATTTGCTGATCAAGAGTGATTACGGAAATTGGGATTTCAGATTTTTGCGGGTAAACATTTATTTGAAGTTTACCGGTGTGGTATGTTGAAGTTTCTATCAATTGCCGGTTGAGTTTTGAAGATCGGAAGATCGAGCATGGGAGATATGCGCTAAACTGAACGCAATGTGGTTAAAGTTGAAATGGAGAAGCTGCATTGATGAGCTTCAAATTGGTGTCTATTCAAGATAATCTGTCGGTCAAGCAAATAAGAGGAGGTTGGAAACTGTGCAACAAATATCTGAACTGGAGATTTCAGGGGGAATTAGATGTTGATAATGCAAACCCGAATCATCAATTATGTTGACGCGTTTCGACGACATCGGCAGACACCTTGATTGAAGTTGCAGAATATTCAAACACGGCTCACGTTTGAAGACCAAGATTCGATAGTAACGAACAAGGGGGAATCTGTTGATGCACTTTGTGTTCGTCACTTGTCGAATAGGCTAGATAAAGCGTGTGTTGAATATTGTATAGGTTAGAATCGAACACACGACCAAAATACGGAGTTTTCAGTGTAAAAGGGAACAAGTTCGCTCGAACTTGACCTGTGGAGGTCAAGTTCGCTCATGATGGTGATGTTGATGTCAAGTTCGGCCGAACTTGACCTGTGGAGGTCAATTTCGCTCAATATGGATCCAAATATATTTCATACAATAAAATATTATGTTTTATTGATGAGGATGCAAGGATGTCCATCGTTGCGAAATTTCGATCGTTTTTGTGTCCGTTTAACCGTTTTACGCATTTTTAGCGAAATGCGCAACCGTACAATTGAACGAACTGACATCCGGGATATTTTTGGACATAATCCAAGTCCCCTATGCTTTAACATCCTTATAAAGCCTAGGTATTGGGCTAACGGGTGTTAAAATCGTCAAAAATCATCAAAATCTTGTGCAGGGGCGTGTTCTGCCATTTTTGAAACTTATGTATGGGGGATAGGTGTAGCGCGTATCTCTAGAGGGCTACCCGTCACGTAGCGCGACGCCCCTGTTTTGACAGAAACATGTGCTGGCAGCTTCCAGCTGCATTTCCTTGCCACCAATTCGCAAATTTTGACACCTGGCTCGAAAATTACCACACTAAATCTGCTTCTAACACCTCATTAACACTTGTAATCATCTCCTAAGCCTTCTAAACACCTGGAATGATCTCCTTGATCCTCTTCCACTATAAATAGGTGTTGAATTCTTGAGTTCCAACTTGAACTTATCCTTCTTTCTTTCTATAAACTCTCCTCTGGAGGTTCCTAAGCAATTGAGAGCTTCCTTTGAGTTTTCTTCAGTCATTAGGACCACAAGTAAGTGTTCCTTTCATGGCTAAGTTCTTTTATTTAGCTTTTAAAGCTAAAAGTCAAGCATTTTCGATAAACGCTTTGACTTTCGATTTAGACCTTAAAGGTCCAGCCATTGTTCGCAATGAACGTGGCTACGTGATCGTAATTAGATAGGTGTTAATCCCTCAAAAGGGCACCTCCTAATTACCATGTTTGCTTAGTCAATTGACGGGTCAACATATTAATGTTTAAAAAAGTCAACGGGTCAGATTTTGAAATATTTATAAACTAAGTTTAAAGATGTTCTAAAATATGTTTTAACACGTAAACAACTTGGTAATAATTATTAGAACATGTGTAAACATGTTCGGCTCGTCAATTTTTGTTTTAGGGTCGGTTCGCAACCGAAAGTCGTGAAGTTTGACTTCTGCATTGACTTTCGATTATGAACCAAATTAGATTAGTATGCTACTGATTTAAGGTCTCATTATGATCGTATTATGATGTAGCATAACCCTCTGAGGTTAAATTACATGATAATAGTAGTTATCCGAGTTTTATGCGAGTTTCCGTAAATATGCCAAACTTTGACTATATTGCCCTTTTATTTAAAAATGAGTTTTAAACACCAAAGAACTTGCAAATAAATTAGTTACTGATATAATATCATGTCTAACATATTTTTATGTTATAAATCTAATCATAAACCGAGTTTTCGTAATATATCGTAAATAAGGCTTTAAAGTGACCGTAAAGCCCTTTTGGCGCATAGAACGGTTTTGAATATAATTTCTCATACCAAACTTATTGCCTACTGATGTAATATCATAATTAGGATATTTTGGGATATCATTTCAGTTTATAAATTGAGTTTATGCACAAGATCTCGTATTACGCTCTTAAATGACGATAACGCCCTCAAGGCACTTAAAATGGTTTTTAATCATGATTTTCATATGGAAACTTTTCCCTACTGATATGTTATACTAAATAACATTTTTATTATCTAAACCTGGTCATAACATCAGTTTTCATAAAATGTCGCAAATATCGTCATTTAACGACTCTAACGCCTTTCCGGCGTGCAGTTTGGTTTTAAACCATAATTACCAACCAAGACTTGTTACCCACTGATATTGTAACTCATTTAAAATATTTTTACAGTGGGTACATGTTATAAACTCAGAATCCCAAATATACTTTCGAAACTATGTGTGAAATTACCAAAATGCCCATTCGGAGCATAGATTGGATTTAAACTATAAAACACACATATATTTGATATCCTACTAATAGTATATCATAAATAAAGTATTTTCATAGAATAATTATGGTCGTAACATCAGATTATACGCAAGTTCCTTTTTACCTCGCCAAATGACCAAAACGCCCTTGTGAGGCATACTTTGACTTTAAAACTATTACGGGCATACAAGTTGATATCCTACTGATATTATAACTTGTTTAAAGTATATTGGCATATGGAACTCGTTCATGACTCATCCGGTTACCCGGTATCCCTTATATGCGTACGGTTAGGCCTACGAGGCTAGTTTACGTAATCTAACCGAAACGGGTTTAACCTTATCATTTTTATTTCAAAATACAGAATGTTATATGTTTACCCATATTATACAAGTCATTGACTTGTCGAGTTTAAACTACATTCTTTCCGGTCATCGCTTAATCAAGCGCATAAGTACCGTTTTTAATTTTAAGCTAGCCGGTCTAAGTCTATGACTTAAATGTCAACACCCCGACCCGTAGCGGAATAAGAGTCGGGGCATAATTGGGTTATCACCAAAGCTCATGATGCTTACTAAAATGTTTCATATTTATTAAATTCAAATTACAACTCATATGTTCAAATCGAATCCATACAATTACAAGGAAAATAAATCTAAGTAAAACAATCGAAAACTTAAGCTGATTTATTCTTCTAAGTCTTCTTATGTGTTTCTTGCCTCAACTGGATCACCTGTATCATGTGTAAAACGGGGGAATATTTTGGGTCAACAAAAGTTGGCGAGTGAACCTTCATAAAACATTGTTATTAATTGCTTGTTGTATTTAATATTGAAAATTTGTGCAATAATCACATGTGAGCAAACATATATAAATAAACAATACACAAACCACATTGGATGAGTAAATGACATAAATGATGATGTATTTGAGATCAAGGCTCAATCAAACAGAGCCGATCGAATGATATGAATGATGATGATGTATGTGAGATCAAGGCTCAATCAAGCGGAGCCGATCGAATGAGGCACCTGTACTCAACCCGTATCCCACGGGGAGCTGATGGGCCTAATGAAATGCTTGCACTGAAAATGATAAGTTCAAACTAAACATAATTCACACAACAATTTGTACACATTTGATACACATTAGATCACAGATATGATGAATGCACAAGTGTTTATATTTATATAATAACAGAATTGTACGACACATGATACACCCCAAAACGTGATTAAAACGGGGAATTTGTAGAGATTCACTCACATTGGGTGCGTTCTTTTGATGACGTTGGATGCGCACGAGTTTTGGAATTTGATCGACGAGGAAAGCTAACCTAAATAATAACGAAGTGGTTCGGTAAATAAATAGATTTTAATTCATAATCTTAATAGGGTTTTTAGATTCATTTTTGTGAGTTTAAGGACGTTTTCTAACTTTAAAAATATTATTTTTAAGTATTTTTAATTGATTTTTAAATTAAATAAATAATAAAAAGAAATAAAAATTTTGACTTTTTTGACCGTTGACCGGACCTTTGACCGTTGACCGGACCGTTGTCCGATCGAACTGTGGTTAAGTGTGCGCTGAGTGAGGTTCGAACCCGAGACCTCTCGTACGCGTGCACACAGCTCTACCAACTGAGCTACGTGTCTAACCCGAAATATTCTCTGTTTTAATTATATATATACTAATTAATTTTTATTTTTATTGGGTTAATATTAAAATGATTTAAAATGGCCGAACCGCTTGCAGGGACCCGGAGTCGAACTCGGGTCCTTCGGTTCGTATGCGCACAGCCCAACCAGTTGGGCTGTGTGTCTAATCTGTTTATTTTACGGATTATATTCCTCATTTAAACATGCTATGACTTGTTCTGATTCAGTTCTAAAAATACTGATTTTATTTCTGAAGGTACGTTGTATGATTCGAACTCGTAACGTGCGTTTATGTTTGCACACAGTCCACCGCTGGACTGTGTGTCTAACCCGGTTAATCATTCAGTTTTAATTATACTTATACACCTTTCGACTTCGTCTTCTTCATTTATAAAGACACAGAACGAAGGTGACCGACTGTTCTTGTTTAAAACGGTCATCTATCATATAATTGATTGAATTAAAATGGATAGAGAGGGTTACGGAATCGAATGTACCGATCAGAATGTTTTCTTCAGAATTCCGGCAAGAGTCGTCGGCTCTGATTTGTGACTTCCATCTGAGTGAATCAATTAACAGATTTGATCAACGAGTTGTGAAATTAGGTTACTAAACAAGGGATATCAGGGGGTTTAGATGATTGTACCGATTTACAGCGAGACTTCGGAATTTCCAGTGATTTTCTGGCGAGTGCAGAAATTCCCGGCAACGTTGTCTGAGTCGGATTCTGGTTGAACAATTTATGTTATTACTTGTCTAATAATGGATTGAAAACGAAAAAGTCGAGAAATTTACCGATTTGAAGTAAGTCTCGGTTTTCCGGTGAAAGTTCGGCGACTGTAAAATTTCTCTGGTGAGTGCTAAAGCTTCGAGAGTTTGTGCGATTTTGAGCGAAAAGATTACCAGAGGTTTGGGTGGGTATTTATAAGGAAGAATCAGGATGAATTGAGTCCGAATTTGGTCTTGATTCGTGGTCAAGGTTTCTCCGGCGGTTACGACCGCAATTTACTGTTAGACGTCGGTTATAACCGATGTCGACGTCGGTTATAACGTTATAGTCAACAGGAAAATGGCTAAACTCGCGGATTGCCGGATTTTCCGGTGATTGCGAGTTCTGCCGCGCTGAAGTTCGGTTTTTGAATTCGAGTTTTAACTTAAGTATTATTTGTTTCATTGTTTACACAAACGAGTCAAGTGGCGGAGTGGTGTAGTGTTTGTTTGTTGAATCGGCTGACCCGGGTTCGAAACCCGGCAGCTTCCTTTTATTTTTTCTTCACTTGTTTTTATTGTTTATTAATTATAGTTTTTAAATTCTAATATATTTATTAATTATATATTGTTTAAAATTAAAATGGACAATATTTACACAACGAAATTTTATAACTGACTATTCGATTAATAAACGAAGCGGGTTTTGAAACCCGTTTTTCGACGGATGTTACAGTATCCCCTACTTTTAGAAATTTCGTCCCGAAATTTAAGTAGTGGTGGTAACAGGAAAAAGATGCGGGTATTTCTCGCGCATTGAGTCTTCACGTTCCCAAGTAAACTCAGGTCCTCGTTTCGACTCCCAGCGTACTCTGACAATTGGAATACGACTTCGTCTTAAACGCTTCTCTCCGAAGTCCATGATTTCTACTGGTCTTTCATTGAAATGCATAGATTCATCGATCTGAATGTCTTCTAGAGGAATATGGAGGTTTTCATCGGCGAGGCACTTCTTTAAGTTTGATACGTGGAATGTGGGATGAATTCTGTTGAGTTCTTCTGGTAGGTCAAGCTTTATGCTACAGGTCCTACTCTTTCGAGTATCTTGAAAGGTCCTACGTAGCGTGGTGCTAGCTTGCCCTTCTGGCCAAAATGAACTACTCCCTTCCACGGTGATACTTTTAAAAGTACTTGATCACCAATGTTAAACTCCAAGGGCTTTCGTCGTTTGTCTGCATAACTCTTTTGACGACTTTGTGCCGCTAGAAGATTGTTTCGAATTTGATGGATCTTGTCTGTTGTTTCTTGAATTAATTCTGGACCGGTGATTTGTGCTTCCCCAATTTCGTGCCAACATACTGGAGATCGGCACTTACGACCATATATAGCTTCGAAAGGAGCCATGCCGATACTTGAGTGATAACTATTGTTGTACGAAAATTCAACTAATGGTAGATGAGAGTCCCAATTTCCCTTGAAGTCTATGACACATGCTCGAAGCATGTCTTCGAGAGTTTGGATGGTGCTTTCAGATTGTCCATCAGTTTGAGGATGAAAAGCGGTACTGAGGTCTAATCGTGTACCCAAGGCGGTTTGTACGGCTCGCCATGTTCGTGAAGTGAAACGACCATCACGGTCTGAAATGATGCTTAAAGGTACACCATGACGGCTTACGATCTCAATAATGTAGATACGAGCTAACTTCTCGTTCTTGAAGTCCTCGCGAATCGAAATGAAGTGAGCTGATTTTGTAAGGCGATCAATGATTACCCATATGGTGTCATACCCACTGGAGGTGCGAGGTAACCCGGTAATGAAGTCCATGGTTATGTTTTCCCACTTCCATACAGGTATTTCAGGTTGGGTTAGGAGTCTTGAAGGTCTTTGATGTTCAGCTTTTACTTTGGAACAGGTAAGGCACTTGGAAACAAAAACAGCAATATCCTTTTTCATGCCAGGCCACCAGTAAGTGTATCGAAGGTCTTGATACATCTTGTCGGCTCCTGGATGCACAGAGTACCGTGTTTTGTGCGCCTCATTCATAAGGAAATCACGAAGATTATCGCGATCGGGAATCCATATGCGATTTAGATAGTGTAGAATACCGTCGGATTTGGTTTCGATTTTTAGTTCCGCTCCACATGACAGCTCATCGCGTACGTCGTTTTCTGTTACAGAAACATGTTGAGCTTCTCGGATTCGATCTTTGATGTCGGTTATGATTTGCGAACATAGAAGACGAATGGAGTTCGCATAACCTTTTCGGCTGAGCGCATCGGCCACCACGTTTGCCTTACCAGGATGATACCGAATTTCACAGTCGTAGTCGTTAAGAAGTTCGACCCATCTTCGTTGCCTCATATTCAACTCCTTTTGGTTCAAGATATGTTGGAGACCTTTGTGGTCAGTGTATATTTCACACTTGGTACCGTAGAGGTAATGTCTCCATATCTTGAGAGCGAACACAACGGCTTCAAGTTCCAGGTCGTGGGTGGTGTAATTCTTTTCATGAATCTTGAGTTGCCTAGAAGCATAGGCTATCACTTTTCCCCTTTGCATTAATACACAACCTAGTCCTTGCCCTGATGCGTCGCAATATACTAAAAGTCATCGCAACCCTCAGGAAGTGTGAGGATAGGTGCGTCACAAAGCTTTTGCTTAAGGGTTTGGAAGGCTTCTTCTTGTTTAGGTCCCCATATGAAGGGTTTTCCTTTATGAGTCAAAGCCGTGAGTGGTACAGCAATACGGGAGAAATTGGAAATGAAGCGGCGATAGTAACCAGCCAAACCAAGAAATGATCTTACTTCGGTAGGGGTACGTGGCGCTTGCCATTCCTGTACTGCCTTGATTTTCGAAGGATCGACATGAATTCCCTTGTCATTGACGACGTGTCCAAGGAATTATACTTCTCTTAACCAGAATTCGCATTTGGAGAACTTAGCGTAGTGCTTTTCAGTCTTTAAGAGTGTAAGGATGAGCCTAAGGTGTCGTTCATGATCGGATTTAGACTTTGAGTAGATGAGGATGTCGTCGATGAAGACTATGATAAAACGGTCGAGGTAGGGTTTGCATACCCTATTCATTAGATCCATGAAGACAGCTGGGGCGTTGGTTAAACCAAATGGCATGACCATAAATTCGTAATGACCATAACGAGTCCGGAAGGCGGTCTTTGGGACGTCTTCTTCATGTACTCTGAGTTGATGATAACCAGAGCGAAGGTCGATTTTTGAAAAGCAGGTGGCGCCTTGAAGTTGATCTAGGAGGTCATCGATGCAAGGTAGTGGGTAGCGATTCTTAACCGTTAACTTGTTGAGCTCTCTGTAGTCGATACACATGCGAAACGTTCCATCCTTCTTCTTCTTCACAAAGAGAACAGGTGCACCCCAAGGCGATGAGCTAGGACGTATGAATCCTTTGTCAGTCAGCTCTTGCAGTTGACTAGCCAGCTCTTGCATTTCGGATGGGGCTAACCTATAAGGAGATTTTGCGACTGGGCGCCAGGTATAAGATCAATGCGGAATTTGACTTCTCTCACGGGAGGGAGTCCTGAGATGTCGTCTGGAAAGACTTATGGGAATTCTTTCACTACTAGTATATCTTCGAGTTTCTTCTCCTTGTTTCCTTTCTTGACGATGTGAGTTAGGAATGCGACATAGTTCTTACGGAGATATTTTCGGGCTTGAAGACAGGACACTAATTTGAGTCCTTTCGAAGGGGTTTCTCCAAAGATTCGTAGGGTCTGACCGTCTGCAAGAGGAATGCGAATGAACTTTTCGCGGCATACAACTTCAGAGTGATGTTGGCTGAGCCAGTCCATACCGATTATAATGTCGAAACTTCCCAACTTCATAGGAATGAGGTCAACTGGAAAATCGTGATCGTTTAGAGTGAGGGTACAACCTCGTATAATAGAGTTTAATGAGACTGGTTTTCCGTCAGCAACTTCCACTGTTAGAGATTCCATGAGATTATCACGAGTTTGGTTGAGGATGGGTTCAAATTCTAAAGACACAAAACTCTTATCCGCGCCAGTGTCGAATAATATGGATGCATAACTACCATTGACGAGAAACGTACTGTTAACCACGTTGTTGTCAGCCCTAGCTTGGTTGGCGTTGATGTTGAAAGCTCTTCCTCTAGCAGGTGGAGGAGCTTGGTTAGCCTGGTTTACCGGATTCGCTTGAGCTTGGGCATGGATGATGTTTACCAAACGGGGACATGTGTTCCTGAAGTGGTTTGGGTCTCCACAGTTGTAACAAGCTCGGATAGGTTGCATCATGGGGTAGTTGGGTTAGTAGTAGGATTGGGCTATATGTTGTGTAGATGGTAGAAGTAAGGGTTGTTGGGCTTGACCCACTATCTGATGGTGGGTTTGGGTTAAGGGTTGATTGCGGTTCATTCGCTGGAGTGTGCGACAGGTTTGGATGGTGAGACCCGCACGGCCACAGCTGGTGCAATGTTGGCAGGGATGTTCAGGAAGGTGATGGTATTGACAACGGTTGCATTTTGGGTATGGGCCGGAGTATAGCTTTTTGAACGGTGCAGCTGAGGGAGCAACTTGGGTGATTGGTGCGGCAGTTATAGGAGAGTTTGTGTGTGTGACGGCAAAATTTCTGCTGTTTCGCTTCCTCTTACTAGCAAACTTTGAAGAGGAGATGGAATGGTTTGAAGTTTGGGCCTCAATGGGGGCTTTCTTTTTCTCATCCTTGAATTTACCGTTTCAGATGCGATTCTCGGTAAGTTCGGTAGCTAGTTCCATTGCGGCTTCAAGTGTTGCAGGCGAAGTGCTTAGAAACGAATCTTGGATTTTCGTGGGGAGGCCTCGAATGTAGTGTTCAACTAAGCGGTACACTGGGGTGAACAAGTTGGGGATCATTTGGTTCAGCTCAAGAAATCTTTTGTTGTAGGAAGTATGATCTCCTTCCTTTTGTTTTAGCGATTGGAATTCATCTTCCAACTTTTTGATTTCGCTTCTTGGACAGAAGCGTCTCGTCATGATTTCCCTTAACTCTTCCCATGTTAAGGCCATAGCATCTTCGATTCCTCTCTTACCCTTTTCTGTGTTCCACCAGGTAAGGGCTACCCTAAACAGTCTCCCAGTTGCGTAACGTACCTTGCGATCCTCGGGACAATCGCAATTGAGGAAGGTGTTCTCCATTTCTTCAAACCAGTGGAGGAGAGCAGTGACACCTTCGGTCCCTTCATATTTTGGGGATCGCAAGACTTGAAGTGTTTATAGGAGCACTTTTTGGAGGGAGGGTTGTCGACATTCTGGTCTTCTTGATTGGGAGGTTGATGGGATTCGCGGTGAGAGCTTGTTGGACTTGGATTACGATGTCAGGAAGCACTGCGGCCATTTGTTTTGCAATTTGGGTGGCCAAGCGTTCGTTTGATCTTCCTGACTTTCTACCTCCACGTAGCTGCCTAGCCGACATCTACAGGAACATACATAGGAAGATTGTGAGTTTAAGAAGTTTTTTTTAGGTGTCATGTGTCGTTCAAAGAATAAAAATAACATAGTTATCAATAATGCAACTACATCCATAGGATGTCTTGGGTTTGCTCATGTTTGGGCCTCCAATGTCCCCCATACCATCGCCTGTATAGTCATGTGGGCCCCCATGACTATTGGCTTAGTAGGATTCACATTGGTGTTGGCGGTTTAACACTCGCATCACCCGAATGAAAACCATGAAATATGATTGCGAGATGTATGGTAGGAGGGTGTCCAGGTGTAGACACAATGACAACTCAAAGTGGGGTTAGCTCACACGACGTTTGGTATAGCATGCTTTGGCCTAATAGGTCCTTCGTACTCTCATCGTTAGTCCCCAGGTAGGCAAACTGGTCCTTTATTTTGGATTTATACGAATGCCAAGCCTAGACAGGACGTTCCGACTACCGGTGCTTGTACCCTTCCAGTTACTACATGCCCGTCATGAGAACTCACTTTGATGTGATTTGAAAAATACAAAAATCGTTGCACAATCATGTGAATTGTGTGGTGTGTGCTCTCATGGATATGATATGTTATGAGGATATGATTCATGATGAGCATTGTATAATAATATGTATTATGAACATGCTTGTATAACATTGAATGTAACAATAAACATAAAGCATATAAACATCATGAATTTTGTATGTAACGCACAAAATCTAAAAATTCTAATCAACTATAGTATAGGCTCTAAGGGTTTAATAACCTATCCTATATCCCTATAGTCATGGCTCTGATACCAATCTGTCACACCCCGACCCGCAGCGGAATAAGAGTCGGGGCATAATTGGGTTATCACCAAAGCTCATGATGCTTACTAAAATGTTTCATATGTATTAAATTCAAATTACAACTCAAATGTTCAAATCGAATCCATACAATTACAAGGAAAATAAATCTAAGTAAAACAATCGAAAACTTAAGCTGATTTATTCTTCTAAGTCTTCCTATGTGTTTCTTGCCTCAACTGGATCACCTGTATCATGTGTAAAACGGGGGAATATTTTGGGTCAACAAAAGTTGGCGAGTGAACCTTGATAAAACATTGTTATTAATTGCTTGTTGTATTTAATACTGAAAATTTGTGCAATAATCACATGTGAGCAAACATATATAAATAAACAATACACAAACCACATTGGATGAGTAAATGACATAAATGATGATGTATTTGAGATCAAGGCTCAATCAAACGGAGCCGATCGAATGATATGAATGATGATGATGTATGTGAGATCAAGGCTCAATCAAACGGAGCCGATCGAATGAGGCACCTGTACTCAACCCGTATCCCACGGGGAGCTGATGGGCCTAATGAAATGCTTGCACTGAAAATGATAAGTTCAAACTAAACATAATTCACACAACAATTTGTAGACATTTGATACACGTTAGATCACAGATATGATGAATGCACAAGTGTTTATATTTATATAATAACAGAATTGTACGACACATGATACACCCCAAAACGTGATTAAAACGGGGAATTTGTAGAGATTCACTCACATTGGGTGCGTTCTTTTGATGACGTTGGATGCGCACGAGTTTTGGGATTTGATCGACGAGGAAAGCTAACCTAAATAATAACGAAGTGGTTCGGTAAATAAATAGATTTTAATTCATAATCTTAATAGGGTTTTTAGATTCATTTTTGCGAGTTTAAGGACGTTTTCTAACTTTAAAAATATTATTTTTAAGTATTTTTAATTGATTTTTAAATTAAATGAATAATAAAAAGAAATAAAAATTTTGACTTTTTTGACCGCTGACCGGACCTTTGACCGTTGACCGTTGACCGGACCGTTGACCGGTCGAAATGTGGTTAAGTGTGCGCTGAGTGAGGTTCGAACCCGAGACCTCTCGTACGCGTGCACGCAGCTCTACCAACTGAGCTACGTGTCTAACCCGAAATATTCTCTGTTTTAATTATATATATATACTAATTAATTTTTATTTTTATTGGGTTAATATTAAAATGATTTAAAATGGCTGAACCGCTTGCAGGGACCCGGAGTCGAACTCGGGTCCTTCGGTTCGTATGCTCACACCCCAATCAGTTGGGCTGTGTGTCTAATCTGTTTATTTTACGGATTATATTCCTCTTATAAACATGCTATGACTTGTTCTGATTCAGTTCTAAAAATATTGATTTTATTTCTGAAAATCGGTACGTTGTATGATTCGAACTCGTGATGTGCGTTTATGTTTGCACACAGTCCACCGTTGGACTGTGTGTCTAACCCGGTTAATCATTCAGTTTTAATTATACTTATACACCTTTCGACTTCGTCTTCTTCATTTATAAAGACACAGAACGAAGGTGACCGACTGTTCTTATTTAAATCGGTCATCTATCATATAATTGATTGAATTAAAATGGATAGAGAGGGTTACGGAATCGAATGTACCGATCAGAATGTTTTCTTCAGAATTCCGGCAAGAGTCGTCGGCTCTGATTTGTGACTTCCGTCTGAGTGAATCAATTAACAGATTTGATCAACGAGTTGTGAAATTAGGTTACTAAACAAGGGATATCAGGGGCTTTAGATGATTGTACCGATTTACAGCGAGACTTTGGAATTTCCAGTGATTTTTCGGCGAGTGCAGAAATTCCCGGCAACGTTGTCTGAGTCGGATTCTGGTTGAACGATTTATGTTATTACTTGTCTAATAATGGATTGAAAACGAAAAAGTCGAGAAATTTACCGATTTGAAGTAAGTCTCGGTTTTCCGGTGAAAGTCCGGCGACTGTAAAATTTATCCGGCGAGTGCTAAAGCTTCGAGAATTTGTGCGATTTTGAGCGAAAAGATTACCAGAGGTTTGGGTATGCATTTATAAGGAAGAATCAGGATGAATTGAATCCGAATTTGGTCTTGATTCGTGATCAAGGTTTCTCCGGCGGTTACGACCGCAATTTACTGTTAGACGTCGGTTATAACCGATGTCGACGTCGGTTATAACCGATGTCGACGTCGGTTATAACGTTATAGTCAACAGGAAAATGGCTAAACTCACGGATTGCTGGATTTTCCGGTGATTGCGAGTTCTGCCGCGCTGAAGTCCGGTTTTTGAATTCGAGTTTTAACTTAAGTATTATTTGTTTCATTGTTTACACAAACGAGTCAAGTGGCGGAGTGGTGTAGTGTTTGTTTGTTGAATCGGCTGACCCGGGTTCGAAACCCAGCAGCTTCCTTTTATTTTTTCTTCACTTGTTTTTATTGTTTATTAATTATAGTTTTTAAATTCTAATATATTTATTAATTATATATTGTTTAAAATTAAAATGGACAATATTTACACAACGAAATTTTATAACTGACTATTCGATTAATAAATGAAGCGGGTTTTGAAACCCGTTTTTCGACGGATGTTACATTAAATAAGATCCGCTAGTATTCTAATTGGTTATTTATACCATCATTACAGACTAGAGCCTTCTGGTAAATTGTACCTACGCTTACTTAAATTGGATACGACTGTGCTTATTATATTTTCTTATTTAAAAGGATTGCTAAGCTCAGGTAAATACTCTTAACCTATTTTCCCTATACAGGCTTGGGATACGGTAAATTATTACCGCATGGTCGGGTATGGGATTCGAAGACCTATATGTGTCGGGAAATTCAAATAACCCGTTTTAATTCGTATTGCTTGACTTAAACATTGGGGGTTAATGCGACCGTGTCCTGGATATCCTTGACTCATTAATTGCAAATGGCCACGACATAAGCGCGAGGTGTAGGCATACACCTGACAGATGCTAAATGGTTTAAATAAAATAAATTATAACCCATTACGGGTTTTCCCAATATGGGTGTTCCCAGTAAGGGAACAAATTATAAATTTATAACACAATATGGGTTTTCCCAATAAGGGAATAAGTGGTGTGTCGGTTAATCATGAACCGGTATAGTTTCCGGTCCCCATATGTATTGTTGAGTTATGTAAAACTGATAACATGAGATATAGTTTATCCCAAGTATAAAAAGATTTTTCGTGCCTTGTGCATCTAAATCAAATTTTGAAAATGTTTTCAAAATGTGTCGGTTGATTGTATTTACCAGTGTAAACTGACGTATTTTCAAAATAATTAAGTCACGGGTACAAATACGTAAATATGCTGGAAGCTGCTCAGTAGCAACATAAGAGGATCTTGCAAGTCCTTAGATGTGCCCAAAGTCTGTTGAACATATTTTGTATATATTTTCGATCCGCCTGTGGATCTTTATTACGAGCCATTTTATATGATTTTTGAACCTTTCGGCTTGTAATAATATTTTAAATCCAATACTTCCGCTGTGCTATTCTGTGTTATGAATGTTTGGTTATGATGATACAAATCTTACGTCACGATACTCCCCAACCGGGCCCACCGGGATACGCGTGGAAATAGGGGTGTGACAGTTAGACTCAAGTTAACAAAGTTTAACAAAGTTTAACAAGTTTAAATGAAGATAGCAACAAAACAGTCCACTTTAGAGCCTTTTTGGTGACATTCCAGAGCTTGGTTTACCATGGAAAACCTCTGGAAATGTTCCTAAGGTTGTTCCAAGCAAGTAGGAAAAAGAATCAAGAAAAAATGTTAAGAAATGAGTAAGTTATGCTCACTTTTGTAAGATGATATGAATCTGCTCGAACTTCTGGAATCAGCTACGATTTGGAGTGTTTTGAGAGTAAGATTTGAGTTTGCAAAGTGGTAAGGAGACTGATTATAAGTGGTATTTATATGGGAAGGATTAGGGTTTAGATTGGTTAGCATTAAATACAAGTTGGCTGTTAAATAATAAAAAAAAAGTTGTTGCTGATTTAAAAGTTGCGGCCGAGAGTGGCTTGTACAGCTTGTTTTGTTCCTTTTTCTTGTTATCCATTTAACATATACATTAGTATTTTACTTATTATAATATGTTAGATTATTAATCAAATGAGACATTAGTGATGGGAGGTTATAATAAAAAAAAAAACAATTCAAGGACAGCTATAAGCTGTTCCTTCGCTACTGTCCACAGCCCCATCTCTTTATATATATATTTTTTCCTTATCGATTTCATAGTAACAAATCAACATACATCAACGTAAAAGTTGATGTTTACTTTACTATTATTATTATTATTATTATTATTATTATTATTAGAACATTATTATTATTATTATTATTATTATAATTATTATTTAACCACGTATTTAATAGTTAACAAGCATGACTAAGTTACGAGTACCAGCAAGTCGAGTATCAGTTGCGCGTATGCATTCGAGATCGGTAACGTATAACCCGAGTATTGCAATCCGTATAAGCATGTAGATGAAAAAATAGTATTCGATATAAAAGATTCATTTCATTACGATCAAAGTCTCGGATTTACGATGGCTTGAAACGAACAACGATTACAAAGGCAACGAATTTCCGAAAACAGAAATACGATGCAATCTTTCTAAAAACGGAAAGCGACAAAAAGCGAGGCATTACAGTCTTCCATCCTTTAGGAAATTTCGTTCCGAAATTTAGGAAGAAGTAACGAACAGTTGCGGATACTTAGTCTTCATATCACTTTCAAGTTCCCATGTAAACTCAACGCTACGTTTTCCTTCCCATCGAACCTTGATGATAGGAATTCGACTGCGCCTCAATTGCTTGATTCCTCGGTCCATGATCTCGATAGGTTTCTCCACGAAGTGTAGAGTTTCGTTGATTTGAAAATCTTCAAGAGGAACTTGGAGTCCTTCTTCAGCGAGGCACTTCTTGAGGTTCGAAACGTGAAACGTTGGGTGAACGTTGTTGAGTTCTTGAGGTAAATCGAGTCGATAAGCCACCTTGCCAATCCTCTCGAGTATCTTGAAAGGACCAATATGGCGAGGGGCAAGTTTTCCCTTTTTACCAAAACGAACTACTCCTTTCCAAGGAGATACTTTGAGGAGTACATGGTCACCAACGTTAAACTCCAACGGTTTACGTCTCTTGACAGCATAGCTTTTTTGTCGAATTCGAGCCTTGAGTAGATTATCACGGATTTGAAGAATCTTATCCGTTGTTTCTTGTATGATCTCAGGGCCAGTAATTTGTTTGTCACCAATCTCATGCCAGCTAAGAGGAGATCAACATTTGCGACTATACAATGCCTCGATCGGAGCCATTTGAATACTGGAGTGGTAGCTATTGTTGTACGAGAATTCGATCAATGGTAAATGCACGTCCCAACTACTACCAAAGTCGATGACACAAGAACGGAGCATGTCCTCTAGGGTTTGGATAGTACGTTCAGCCTGTCTGTCCGTTTAAGGATGAAAAGCCGTACTGAGATTCAAATGAGTACCCATAGCGGACTGGAAAGTTTGCCAAAGACGAGAAGTGAAACGACTATCACGGTCAGAGATGTTGTCAATGGGTATACCATGACGACATATGATTTCATCAGTGTAGATTCGAGCAAGTTTCTCAACTTTGAAGTCTTCACGAATAGGAAGGAAATGAGCTGACTTGGTCAAACGGTCGATGATTACCCAAATGCTATCATGACCAGAAGGTGTACGGGGAAGTTTGATGATGAAGTCCATAGCAATGCTATCCCATTTCCAAACGAGGATCTTAGGTTGTTCGAGTAATCAAGAAGGACGCTGATGCTCAGCTTTGACCTTTGAGCAAGTGACACATTTTGAAACATAGATGGCAATGTCCTTCTTCATACCAGGCCACCAATAGGATGTACAAAGATCATGGTACATCTTATCAGCACCAGGATGAATCGAGTACTTGGATTTGTGTGCCTCGTTCATAATGAGTTCACGAAGATTGTCACGATCTGGTATCCAGATGCAATCAAGATAGTATTGAAGTCCGTTTGAATTCGTCACGAGTTGATCCATAGGAGCACCTCGTACTTTGTCAATCAGACTTCCTTCATTTGCTGACGAGTATTGAGCTTCACGAATGCAAGTGTGGAGATCGCTTGAGATTCGAAAACAACGAATGCTACTAACATGAGCCTTACGACTAAGAGCATCGGCCACGACATTCGCTTTACCAGGATGATAGCGAATCTCACAGTCGTAGTCGTTAAGAAATTCCACCCAACGTCGTTGACGCATGTTTAGTTCCTTTTAGTCAAAGATGTGTTGTAGGCTCTTATGGTCAGTAAAAACCACACACTTTGTACGATATAGGTAGTGTCGCCAAATCTTTAACACAAAAACATCTGCGCCAAGCTCGAGATCGTGGGTAGTATAGTTTTTTCTCATGTATTTTGAGCTGACGAGAGGCATAAGTGATGACCTTGTCTCGTTGCATGAGAACGCAACCAAGACCACGGTTCGAGGCATCGCAATATACAACGAAATCATCATTCCCATCAGGAAGAGCAAGAATAGGGGCGTTACAAAGCAAGTTTTTGAGAGTTTGAAAAGATTCCTCTTGCTCAGGACCCCAAGCAAAAGGTTTCTCTTTTTGAGTCAACGAGGTGAGAGGAACGGCGATTTTTTTGAAAAGTTCGAGATGAATCGACAATAATAACCCGCCAATCCTAAGAAGGAACGGAATTTAGAAGGGGTTTTAGGCGCGGTCCAATTCTTCACTGCTTCGATTTTGGAAGGGTCAACATGGATCCCTTTTCACTAACAATGTGTCCAAGGAATTGGTCTTCTTTGATCCAAAATTCGCATTTGGAAAACTTCGCGTATAGACGATTACTACGCAAAAGTTCGAGTATGAGGTGTAAATGACGTTCATGATCACCTTGCGTCTTCGAATAAATAAAAATATCATTGATGAAAACGATTACAAAGCGGTCCAAATATGGTTTACAAATGCGATTCATAAGATCCATGAACACAGCAGGTGCGTTGGTCAAGCCAAAAGGCATAACCACGAACTCGTAGTGTCCATAGCGAGTGCGAAATGCAGTTTTAGTAATGTCCTCTTCGAGAACACGAAGTTGGTGATAACCAAATTGAAGATCGATTTTGGAGAAGCAAGTTGCGCCTTGAAGTTGGTCAAAGAGATCCATGCCTACTATGACGCGTAAGGTGTCACCAAAATAAGGGGCAAACGAACGGCAAGAAATTTCAGCATAGTTCTTGCGAAGCCAATCCATGCCTACTATGATATCGAAACTACCCAGCTGCATGGGTATAAGGTCGATAGGGAAAGTGTGCTCGTTAAGAGTGAGAAGACAATCACGAAGGACGGAATCGACTAAGACGGATTTGCCATTGGCGACTTCAACGGAAAACGACTTAGGAAGCTTAGAGCGTGTACAATTTAAAAAAGATTCAAATTCAATGGACACAAAGCTTTTGTCCGCACCAGTATCAAATAGCATTGAAGCGTAAAGGTTATTAACGAGAAACGTACCATTAACGACTTCATTGTCGTTGCGCGCTTGGTTTGCATTGAGGTTGAAAGCTTGTCCCCTAGCAGCTTGTTGCTCTTGATCAGTTGGGGACCTTGAGGATGAAGATGCAAAGCTCGCCACACTTGTAGCAGGCTCTAGCTGGTCTAGCATTTTGAGCTTGTTGGGCTTGTGGTGCAGGATTGTTCTTACAATAGGCGGTGTTATGGCCAAAACGGTTGCAATTGTTACAATGGCGACAATTGACGTTGGTAGGGTGATGGTAGTTGCAGGTAGCACACTTGGGGTGAATCCCAGTGTATGGCTTTCGATCGTTTGCAGGTGTAGCAGGGTTTGGGTTAACAGCTGGTATAACCGCGTTACAACCAGGGCTCGATTGCTTTCGCTTCTTCCCCTTATTGCCACTTGATTGTTGGGTAAGTTGATGGGCTTGTTTGGAAGAAACGGGGGTTGCAGTTGTGCTTAACGCGAATGCGATTGTTATTTAGGGAAGCGCCGAGACGATAAACGACTTTGATATTTATCGAGTTTAGCTGCCTCGATGGTATCATGCATAGCAGGAGGTAATCCACTGAGGTACTTGCGGATTTTGCGATCGAGGGTCGAAACAAGGTGAGGAACAATGAAACTGAGTTGCTTGAAACGGGTGGTGTAGGCTTGGTTATCATCGCCAATTTGGTTTAGGGCCCAAAATTCTTCTTCCAGCTTTTGTTGCTCGTGCGGAGGACAAAATTCTTCCATCATGTGTGTCTTAACTTCCTCCCAAGGTAAAGCATAAGCTTCTTCGTTGGAACGAAGATTCCTTTCGTTTGTCCACCATTCTAAAGCTCGGGCTTGGAATACCCCAGTCGCACTACGTGTTTTGAGCTCTTCGGGACACTCACTATTGTTAAACGTGACCTCTATGTTGTCTAACCACTCGAGCATAGCAGTCACCCCATTGTTGCCAGTGAATGGCTTAGGGTTGCAGGACGAAAAGTGTTTGAAATTGAAAGACACAGGTTTGAGCACATCAATCTTTGAATCGACGGAGGAGTTTGGAGTAGCAGAAGCTTGGATCTCAGTGACGATCTTTGGGACGATACGAGCGATTTGATTAGCCATGAATGCCATCATCTTCTTTTTGAAGCTGGTCTTTGACTTCTTAACCGAGTTGGAGAGGTGAGAAGACATCTAAGATTCAAAAGAATGAATAGGTGAGACTTGATCATAATGTTAGTTAAGATAAAAACGTTTTCATTAGGAAATCATATAGTTTCACATAGTGTATAAAATGTTCAATTTGTCTCACATAGCATAATCATGAATTCCACATAGCATATCATGTATAATGAAAGCATCGTGAATTTAGTTTGTTCACGAGAGATTATTATTGTTTTTGATTGCGAAAGACGTGCGAATTGTGTAACGGTTTTGCAACGAACGAAGTATCAAGTATAAAATCACATACAAATTGAGATA
This sequence comes from Scalesia atractyloides, assembly GCA_947069175.1. NCBI lineage: Eukaryota > Viridiplantae > Streptophyta > Magnoliopsida > Asterales > Asteraceae > Scalesia > Scalesia atractyloides. The sequence goes on from CAMTDV010000014.1 coordinate 59,554,456, forward strand.
ACATAAAAGAGAGGCTCATAAAACATTGGATTGTTTCAGGTACAGAAACGTCGACTATTCCAAAGTGGATCGAAAGTCCTTTCAAATTAGAGAAACGTGCGTTAGCCTATAGGTAAGATACTCTCGTCGAGAAGCAATTAACGGTATCTTACTGTGATACCCATGACGAAACCAGGTATACCTTAATTGGTCCTAAACCTAAAGCATGACTAAAACTATAATTGTGAGTAAACCTTGTGCAATTTCATGACTTGTGTGTTGTGCCAAACGATATATGTTATACCTCGGAGGAATCCGAGAGCACGTCATGGTTGACATGACACTACTAAGGACCAACGATGCGAGGTTGGCATCCTTAGCCTTGAACAACGTGTTAAACGGAGACTTGACGTTTAACAGCGCATTAGACCTTTGATGTTGATTATTAGTTTATCGGTAGCCTTATTTAAGATTCCGAGTTCCAGGAATAACTTAGATCTGTTCCATAGACTGTGATATAAGGTTTAAAAATAATCAAAGCCCGGACACGTAAAACGAAGCAGCTCCCGATTGGGGAAACGCATTCGTTCCGGGCATAACTTAAGGCAACCGAATGTGCAAGGAACGATCGATCAAGCTTAAAAACACTCAAACAAATGTCAAATGAGACTTTTATGATTAAAAACCGAGTCTTTTGACACTAAGTACGCGCAAAATGGAGTCCGTTACGCAAATCGAGTACGCGCGCCGGACTCGAAACGAACCCATGCTTATCTGTAAGATAAACATCATCTTCACACGTGCAAAACGAAGCACGAGGTGGCCCTAGGGGGCCCACCTCTAGGCCGCCATCAACCCCCCTAATGGTTATAAATATTGTTTTTTATTTATTTTTCTTTTAATTTTAACCATAAATATCTTCAAAAACCTTTCAAAAATCTGCTCTCAAACTTCATTCTCAGCTGAATTCTTCCATAAACAAGATCTAATTCAAAGGTATTAGCCTTGACTCATAATTCTAACTCCGTTTCTTCGATTAAACGCGATTTCTAGCCGAAAAAACGCATTTTAATCCATGAATTTTGGGGTTTTAAACAAGTTTTAGGGCTGGACATGAACACCACATATACCCCTGGTGTTATATGGCAGCCATGGTTGCTAATCAATGGGGTTTGATACACTAATCAACTCTTATTCGACAAAAATCGCTTAACTATTCGATTAACCGAAAAACAATGAATTAAAGCTTCATTGATCTAAGTTATAGCATATTTAGATTGTACTTGGTGTGTAGGTACTGAATATAGCCTTTACACACTTCTGGGATCAAGATAAACGCTTGAAAACGGAAGAATCGCTAGGTACATCATCCGAAAAATCGAATCTAGGCTAGACAGAAAATTGTTTTGTCATTAACTTGGTCCGTGTAACTTGGATTGAGCTGAAATTTGGTATGGTGATGTAGGATATTGTCAGGAAGATCCACGTAATATTTTAGAATTTTTGGAATTTTCTATAATGTTTGGTAAATTTTTAACTGTTTTACCGAAAGAATATCGGGAAAAATATCAAACGGACTCAATAAATCACCAAAGTTTACAGACACACTAAGGAACATGTGGGGATAATCTGGGAAAATTCAGAGTCCATTGGTTGAGTTTTGATGTGGGTTAAAAATCCGTGTTTTTGGGAGTTTTCGATAGCCAGAAACACACCAAAATGAAATCAGAAAATTCTCAAAATTTTTGGAGAAGTTCCTGGACATCTATAGAAGGCTCAGGAATTTTTGTTGGAATTTTTGAACTTCTAAAAGTATTTTATGTTAATTAAATGTTTAAAATGGATTTATAAATAATTTATTTAAATAAGAAAATTATCAAAATAAATTCCCAGAATTTTATCACATAATCTACTAATTTTTTACTGAGTTATATAAATTTTTAATCCAAATCTAGATTAAATGGGAATTTATTTGAATTAAAACTAAGTTATTTAGATCATTTTCGGCAGTTTACCGTGTAACGAACCTGCCGGAACCGGGAACTGACCAAACCCGTCAAACACTACATTTGGAACACGGGAAACGTTCCAGGAGATTCCCGGGCAACTTGGACACTTGGGATGTGTCCTAAGGCAACTTGGGAGAATTCCCGATGGGGAAAATGGAAACTCAAATTTGGACAACCTTGACTCCCCAAACACTCAAACTCTCTTAACGAAAAGTTAATCATTCTTAAATAACAACGTGTTAGCACTATTGGTATTTCCGTACCATTACCCAAACGCGTTAAACTACTAACTTTGGCTGGCACGCGAATCAGTGTCCGGAAGCCAAACTGAACACTAATACTACCCTGATGTCCATCACCATACCAGTGTCCTATAGACTCAATCTGGAGTAAAAACTCCTGACCAGATCCAAGTTATAACCATTACCAGCCTAGATACTGATTTGAGTCCATGCTTGCATGTGTGTCATTAAAGTTGATCCAGCTATTCGACCACTCGTGTGTTGAGACCCCTATTGGCACTGTGAGTTTCACTACCCCGCTTTTAATTGTTTTATTGTTTTACTTGGGGTGGAATGCATGTTACAAACTGTGTTGGTTACACAAACTTATGAAGGGAATTTTGCTTCCCTAACACATGAACTGGTTATAAACCGTGTTGATTATATACCAACCTGGGAGTGAGTTTTACTCTCCCACTTCTAAACTGTGATACTGTTTCTGAAATGATTGGCATGTTATGAAGCTGTGTTAATTGCACCAACTTATGATGTGAATTATCCAACACACGAACTATCTCCCCTCTACAAGTGATTAGCGTAAGCCATGGGCAGAGAATAGTACTATTGGTCTGACAAACCCAGGCCGAGCCCGACAGGAAGGTCGACAACCAGGTTTGAACGTGTCCTAATTTGGTTGTGTTGTTAGGCACCACTGCTAAGGGGCATTGAACTGCACGTGACGTAGTTGATGGGCCGGAAGTGTCTTGGTGATACGGTCTGGTGGCCGGGAGTGTCTTGGATGACACGGCCCGGGGTAAAACAGTTAGGTTTCACTTGTGTCCTCGTGCAATTCCATCTGCGACTATGACTATGACCGTCATTGTGTTACGACCTGTGCAATTAAACTTGTTAACACATATTGTTACATAGCAATTAAACCAGTGGAACTCACGCAGCGTTTAGCTGACCTTTTTAAAAACTGCCATGCATTTCAGGTAAAACTAAAGAGGAGTAAAGAACGTGCATGTGGAGGGCTATAGAAGTAAACGATAGCAGAATAAGAGCTGTGATAGTGCGTAGTACTGTACTGAAACTTATGGTGTGTAATATGATTATGATAACATGTTGTAACCGAGGTTCTCTCTAATTATGATATCATGTTTTTTAAACTATGGAGAATTACCACGTGTCTGCCGCACCCTGTATTTGTCTTCCGCTGCGAGTCGGGGTGTGACAGAAGATGGTATCAGAGCCTTCGGTTATAGCGAACTAGGTATCCCTAAAAGAACCTAGACTATAATCCTAAGTTAGTCTCCACACGCTGAGAACCTTTAGAAACTGAGTAGTATGGCTATTACTAGAAAGCCCTGGGTGGGGCAAATAAATATGGTGGTCCAGAACACCATAATTTATCTGCTCATACTTGGGGGTTCTGGGAACGTCATTGAGATAGGACGGAAATCCGTCTACTAACGTCACCAACCGCAAGTAATTTTTATAAATCTTGAAAAAAAAATTGAAACTGCGTGCAATACGTGCTTATGTGTATATTTGTGTAATGTTGAGTTCGGTATTTTGGGTCAGTCCAATCAGCATTGTGTGTGGTTTTCTTTTTCAGGTGGCATGTCTGATCGTTCGAGTCACCAGTCGACTTCGCATATGGAGACTGATCCTGAGGAGGATCCGTTGACACCCCTCTTGTCATCGAGTTACTCGCCCGATCCCTCTAGGTATTGTTGTGGTCAGTACCCACCCAGACCTCGTACTAGGCGCGAGGGGGAGGCCTCGAGTGCCTACCGTTCACCATCACCCCACCGACTAGCTCCTCGGAGCATAGTCGTACTCCGGATGTTGCCATACCCGTAGGACCTATCCCTAGGAGCCCTACTCCCGCCACGGGGCATTGGGAGTGGGAACCGGTAGCACCCCGCTTACCGTCACCTGAGACACCGCCTGACCCTTACACTCCTTCCACTCCGAGTACTTATTCACCCTCCTCATCTAGCCCTCTTGAGATACCCACTTTTGGCCTCCGATAGACGGCTCGTCGGAGGGTGCTTACACCGATACCTGTGTTCACACCACCTAGGTCCCCTATTCGTCCGACACCCGTACCTATAAGGACCCAAAGCACTTCACTGCTCGTTTTCTGACCCTACCTCAGGAGGGCCCTTCCGCGTTTCACACATATGAGCGAGGGGCCCCTTCCCAGCCATTTAGAGAGCCTTCTCCACCTGTCTGGGGTATACATGTTCCTCCTCAGGAGGTGCTTGCTCCCATCACCGAGAGTAGCTTGATGGGATTTCTGTTCGAGCAGATTTCATTACTACGGATGGCACGGGATGAGGATGAGCAGCAGCGGAGGTCGATGGGAGACTACTTCATCGTCCTACAGCAGGTGATCATCGCGCTACAGCAGGTTATGGGGTATGTGCACCATGAGCAGGATCATTTCTGTGCATTGGTATACGGATGCATCGGTGCTATTGTAGGTTTGGTTGTAGGTTTGGAGATTGCATGGTGGATGTGGCGTTCTTAGTATGGTTTCCTTTCAGTATAGATAGAGATGATGTATCTTTTGTACATCCTACCAAGCACTGGGTTGTACCCATGTCGAGGTGGTGATGCAGTTATAGTATTTCATGTTTTCCTGGTTAGTACTTTCGTTGCATCGAGTCTGTACGTCACTGTGGTGACACATTTTTGACAACACATCTAAGCACTGGCCCTTATGGGTTAAGTCTATGTGCAAATTTTGACACTTGTATGATGATGACATTACATATATATATATGACGATGCGTTTTGACTATTTGTGCCATGGATTCATGTGGTGTGTGATATGTTTTAACCAAATATGTGATATGTGTTAACTGGATGCGTGACATTGATACCTGGACATCTATTGTTTATAATAGAATGCCCGAAAGCGCCCCACAGATGACTGAGGCAGATATTGCGCAAATGATAGTGCAACAACTCCAAGTGTTATTCCGACGATTGTGGCGCAGTTTAGCGCCGGTATTAATGCTAACCTGAAACCAAATCCGCAACCCGGACCGGTTGGTCAGAACGATAATCAGAATAATGGTAGGCCGGTTTGCATATATAAGCATTTCATGGAATGCAAACCGATGCAATTAAATGGTACTGAAGGACCCAATGGGTTTGTGAAATGGGTCGAGAAGTAGAATCAGTGCTAAACATAAGTAGTTGTCCTGCTAATTGCGCAGTTAAGTATACCACTTGTACCTTTATCGACCATGCTTTAAATTGGTTGGAACACTATTGTTCAAACTCGCGGACAAGACGCGATTAATGCTATGACTTGGGATGATCTCAAGATTCTGATGAGGGAAAGGTTTTGCCCAAGTCATGAAATTCAGAAGCTGAGCACGAGTTCTGGAACCTGCAGATGCAAGTCGCTGATCATGCAGGTTATACCAACTGTTTCAATGAACTGGCACGTATTTTGCCAGACATGGTCCGACCAGAGTCTAAGAGGATCGAAAGGTATATCTGGGGACTGGCCCTAGAAGTAAGGAGTATCATTAACTCAGTGGAATATCGAACTATGCACGAGGGGGTAGCCAGGTCAGGTACCGTCACATATGACATGGTTAGGCGTAAGATTCTAACAATGCGGGAGAGCCGACTGGGAACAAGCGGGAGGCCTCGGAAAATAGTCACGCAAGGGCAGCAGCGCCGAAGAGGGGGAGGAATACTAGCCAAAACTACGCCATGACTACCCCACGGGTAACTCTGAAAGCTACAAAGGAAAGGCTCCAAAGTGCAACAAGTGTACTTACCACCACTTTAGTGGGTATCGAGCAATGATATGCTCGAGGTGTCATAGAAGTGAACATTATGCCCAAAACTGTAGGGTACCCATGGAACCCAATCCCAAACCAACACGTTTTCAACTCCCAGGCCTCAACCTCTTCAGCAGCGACCTCAGCAACCAGCCCCACATGTTGTCTATCCCCGTGCATGCTTTGGATGTGGCAGCACGGATCATTTTCGTAATAATTGTCCGAAGTTAGCCCCGCAGATGGCAGCAAGGAACCCCCAGAACCAAGCATCTACCTCGAATGCAGCTCGAGGCAGTGCCTTTGTCATGGGACCTGGTGACGCACGCCAGGATCCCAATGTGGTTTCAGGTACGTCCTCGTTTCCAATCAATTGCTTCAGTGTTATTAGATACGGGAGCCGATAAAAGTTATGTGTCGATTGCATTTTTGCCACTCTTGAATATGCCTGCTGTTGACCTGAAACAACCCTATACCCTTGAACTTGCCAGCGGGAAACCAATTACCAGTCACCAACTTATTGTTAATTGCCCTCTAACCCTTAATGGTTAATAGTTTACTATTGACCTTTTACCAGTAGAATTGGTAGTTTTGATATTGTCGTATGAATGGACTGGTTGTCCAACCATCATGCGGAAATGTTATGCGAACAAAAGGTTGTGAAGATTCCTTTATCCCCCACGGATGCAATTATGGCACAATGAGAGAAGTTAGGCGCGACGTTGAACCTTATATCTCACCTTAAGGTGTTGAAGTGTATACGACAGGGATGTGACGTGTTCTTAGCTAGCATCACATCGGAGGAGCCAACCGAAAAGCGTATTGAAGATTCCAGTAGTATGTGAATACCCTGATGTGTTCCCGGAAGAACTGCCCGGATTGCCGCCCAATCGGCAAGTCGAGTTTCGCATCGACTTAATACCGGGAACGGCACCCGTTGCCAAGGCCCCATATCGTCTTGCACCGTCTGAGATGCAAGAGCTATCGACGCAGTTGCAGGAGTTAATCGATCGTGGTTTTATCCGTCCTAGTTATTCCCCCTGGGGAGCCCCCGTTTTGTTTGTAAAGAAGAAGGACGGTAGCTTCCGAATGTGCATTGACTACCGGGAATTGAATAAAGTCACTATCAAGAATCGTTACCCTCTTCCAAGAATCAATGATCTCTTCGATCACTGCAAGGAGCCCGATACTTTTCTAAGATAGACCTTCTGTCAGGTTACCATCAAGTGAAGGTCCAAGAGGACGATATTCCTAAGACCGCATTTTGAACTCGTTATGGCCACTATGAATTCCTAGTTATGCCCTTTGGGTTAACTAACACACCTGCGGTGTTCATGGACCTCATGACCAGGGTATGTAAGCCCTACCTGACAAATTTTTCATCGTCTTCATCGACGATATCTTGATCTACTCCAAGAGTTAAGGATGAGCACGAGCATCATTTGCGTGCTATCTTGGAGATACTACGGCCCGAGCAACTATACGCTAAGTTGTCTAAGTGCGACTTTTGGTTACAAGCAGTACAATTTTTAGGGCATGTGGTGGATCAGTATGGAATTCATGTAGATCCAAGCAAGATAGAAACAATCAAGAACTGGCCAGCGCCGAAATACCCAAAAGAAATACGCCAATTCTTAGGATTGGCAGGATATATCGACGCTTCATCGAAAATTTCTCTAGTATGCGCAATCGTTAACCGCATTGACGCAAAAGGTAGGAAGTAGATTGGGGTGAAGACCAGGGAACAACGTTCCAGCTGTTAAAGAAAAAGTTGTGTAAGGCCCCAATCTTGAGTTACCTGAAGGCAATGACGACTTTGTCGTATATTGCAACGCATCACGACAAGGACTTGGATGCGTCCTTATGCAAAGGAATAAGTTATCGCATACGCTTCTAGACAACTAAAGGTGCACGAGAAGAACCACACGACCCATGACCTGGAACTAGGAGAAGTTATATTCGCATTAAAGATTTGGAGGCATTATTTATATGGTACCAAGTGTACTATATATAACGATCACAAAAGCCTTCAACATATCTTCGACCAGAAAGATTTGAACATGAGGCACACAGATGGGTGGAATTGTTAAATGATTATGATTGTGAAATAAAGTACCACCCGGGAAAGCTAATGTGGTAGCAGATGCGTTAAGTAGGAAGGATCGAATTAAGCCCCTGCGAGTGAAGCCTTGGGAATGGTCGTGCAGACAAGTCTGATAGATCAAATCCGAACGCGCAGATGCAAGCCCTAAGGAAAGCCAGTTACCCGGTGAAGGATTGCACAGGAACGAGAAAAGTTTTGTGAGGAAAACGGACGGAGTTTTGTACTTTAAGAATCGAGTGTGGATTCCTGCAAGTTCAGAGCTGAGACAATTAATAATGGACGAGGCTCATAAATCAAAATACTCGATTCATCCCGGTACGGATAAGATGTACCATGACTTAAAAGAGTTTATTGGTGGCCGGGAATGAAAAAGGACGTGGCCGAATACGTGAGCCAATGCTTGACTTGTGCGCGAGTCAAGGCCGAGTATCAGAAACCCTCAGGGATGTTTCAACAACCGAGATACCTCAGTGGAAGTGGGAACAAATCACGATGGATTTCGTGACCCACCTTCCGCACATTTTATGATACGATCTGGGTAATCGTAGATCGATTGACCAAATCCGCACATTTTATTCCGATCCGCACTGCGTATAAGACCGACCAGTTGGCCAAAATTTATACTAATGAGATAGTAGCTAGACATGGTGTCCCGATTGCTATTATTTCCGACCGAGACAACCACTTTACTTCGCGATACTGGCAGAAACTACAAGAAGCATTGGGGACGCGAATCGATCTGAGCAATGCTTATCATCCCCAAACCGATGGTCAATCGGAATGCACGATTCAGACACTAGAGAACTTGCTTCTGCTTGTGTCCTGGAATTCAGAGGAAGTTGGGACAAGCATCTCCCTCTAGTGGAATTGTCATATAACAATAGTTACCATAGTAGCATTTAAACAGCCCCGTATGAGGCCCTCTATGGTCGAAAGTATCGATCACCACTTTGTTGGGTCGAAGTGGGTGACACTCAACTGACGGGATCTGAACTAGTTCAGGAAACGACTGATAAGGTCCATCAGATTCGGAACCGTCTGAAAGCCGCCCAGAGTCGACAGAAAAGCTGGCTGATGTACGAGAAAACCATTATCGTTCGAAGTAGGTGAACGAGTTCTGTTAAAGGTATCGCCATGGAAGGGCTCATCCGATTTGGAAAGTCAGGAAAGCTAGCCCCGCGCTACATTGGGCCATACGAGATCCTAGCCAAGGTAGGTCCGGTAGCGTATTGGTTGAAGTTACCAACCGAACTTAGTGCCATTCACGATGTCTTCCATGTATCAAACCTGAAGAAATGCCTGTCAGGCGAAGCTACCCAGGTACCTTTGGAAGACATACACGTTGACGATAGACTCCACTTTGTGGAAGAGCCGGTGGAAATAGTTGATGGTAGGGTCAAGTAGTTAAGACATAACAAAATTTCACTGGTTAAAGTCCGGTGCAACTCTAAACAAGGGACTGAATATACCTGGGAACGAAGGATGAATTCCATAGAAAATACCCTCACCTCTTCCCTAGTATGACAAAGTAAATTTTGGGGACGAAATTCCTTAACCATGGGAGACTGTGATACCCATGACGAAACCAGGTACACCTTAATTGGTCCTAAACCTAAAGCATGACTAAAACTATAATTGTGAGTAAACCTTGTAAAATTTCATGACTTGTGTGTTGTTCCAAACGATATATGTTATACCTCGGAGGAATCCGAGAGCACGTCATGGTTGACATGACACTACTAAGGACCAACGATGCGAAAATTGGCATCCTTAGCCTTGAACAATGTCTTAAACGGAGACTTGACGTTTAACAGCGCATTAGACCTTTGATGTTGATTATTAGTTTATCGGTAGCCTTATTTAAGATTCCGAGTTCCAGGAATAACTTAGATCTGTGCCATAGACTGTGACATAAGGTTTAAAAATAATCAAAGCCCGGACACGCAAAACGAAACAGCTCCCGGTTGGGGAAACGCATTCGTTCCGGGCATAACTTAACGCAACCGAATGTGCAAGGAACGATCGATCAAGCTTAAAAACACTCAAACGAACGTCAAATGAGACTTTTATGATTAAATTGTAACTGGGTTTGGATTTTTAGACGGTTATGCATAATTTTAAAACCGAGTCTTTTGACACTAAGTACGCGCAAAACAGAGTCCGTTACGCAAATCGAGAATGCGCGCCGGACCCGAAACGAACCATGCTTATCTGTAAGATAAACATCATCTTCACACGCGCAAAAAGAAGCACGAGGTGGCCCTAGGGGACCACCTCTATGCCGCCATCAACCCCCCCCCCCCCCATGGTTATAAATATTGTTTTTATTTCTTTTTCTTTTAATTTTAATCATAAAAATCTTCAAAAACCTTTCAAAAATCTGCTCTCAACCTACATTCTCAGCTGAATTCTTCCATAAACAAGATCTAATTCAAAGGTATTAGCCTTGATACTCATAATTCTAAGTCCGTTTCTTCGATTAAACGCGATATCTAGCCGGAAAACGTATTTTAATCCATGAATTTTGGGGTTTTAAACAAGTTTTAGGGCTGGAAATGAACACCACATATACCCCTGGTGTTATATGGCAGCTATGGTTGCTAATCAATGGGTTTGATACCCTAATCAACTCTTATTCGACAAAAATCGCTTAATTATTCGATTAACCGAAAAAAAAATTAAAGCTTGATTGATCTAAGTTCTAGCATATTTGGATTTTACTTGGTGTGTAGGTACTGAATGTAGCCTTTACATACTTCTGTGATCAAGATAAACGCTTGGAAACGGAAGAATCGCTAGGTATATCATCCGAAAATCGAATCTAGGCTAGACAGAAAATTGTTTTGTCTATAACTTGGTCACGTAAAATTTTATAATTTTTGGAATTTTCTACGATGTTTGGTGAATTTTTAACTCTTTTACCGAAAGAATTTCGGGAAAAATATCAAACTGATTCAATGAATCACCATATTTTACAGAGACACTAAGAAACATATGGGGAATGATATGGGAAAATTCAGAGTCCATTGGTTGAGTTTTGATGTGGGTTAAAAATCCGTGTTTTTGGAGTTTTTGGTAGCAAGAAACGCACTGAATTGAAATCAGAAAATTCTCAAAATTTTTGGAGATGTTCCTGGAATGTATAGAAGGCTCAGGAATTTTTTTTGGAATTTTTGAACTTCTGAAAGTATTTTATGTTAATTAAATGATTAAAATGGATTTATAAATAATTTATTTAAATAAGAAAATTATCAAAATAAATTCCCATAATTTTACTCATAACCTACTGATTTTTACTGAGTTATATAAATTTTTATAGATTTTTAATCCAAATCTAGATTAAATGGGAATTTATTTGAATTAAAACTAAGTTATTTAGATCATTTTCGGCAGTTTATCGTGTAACGAACCTGCCGAACTGGGAACTGACCCAACCCGTCAAACACTACATTTGGAACACGGGGAACGTTCCAGGAGATTCCCGGGCAAATTGGACACTTGGGGTGTGTCCTAAGGCAACTTGGGAGAATTCCCGACGGGGAAAATGGAAACTCCATTTTGGACAACCTAGACTCCCCAAACACTCAAACTCTCTTAACGAAAAGTTAATCATTCTTAAATAACAACATGTTAGCACTATTGGTATTTCCGTACCATTACCCGAACGCGTTAAACTACTGACTTTGGCTGGCACGCGAATTGGTGCCTGGAAGCCAAACTGAAAACTAATGCTACCCTGATGTCCATCACCATACCAGTGTCCTATAGACTCAATCCGGAGTAAAAAATCCTGACCAGATCCAAGTTATAACCATTACCAGCTTAGATACTGATTTGAGTTCATGCTTGCATGTGTGTCATTAAAGTTGATCCAGCTATTCGACCACTCGTGTGTTGAGACCCCTATTGGCACTGTGAGTTTCACTACCCGCTTTTAACTGTTTTATTGTTTTACTTGGGGTGGAATGCATGTTACAAACTATGTTGGTTACACAAACTTATGAAGGGAATTTTGCTTCCCTAACACATGAACTGGTTATAAAGTGTGTTGATTATACCAACCTGGGAGTGAGTTTTACTCTCCCACTTCTAAACTGTGATACTGTTTTTGAAATGATTGGTATGTTATGAAAATGTGTTAATTGCACCAACTTATAATGTGAATTATCTAACACACGAACTACCTCCCCTCTACAAGTGATTAACGTAAGCCGTGGGCAGTGAATAGTACTATTGGTCTGACAAACCCAGGCCGCGCCCGACAGGAAGGTCGGCAACCAGGTTTGCACGTGTCCTAATTTGGTTGTGTTGTTAGGCACAACTGCTAAGGGGCATTGAACTGCACGTGACGCAGTTGATGGGCCGCAAGTGTCTTGGTGATACGGTCCGGTGGCCGGGAGTGTCTGGGATGACACGGCCCGGGATAAAACAGTCAGGTTTCACTTGTGTCCTCGTGTAATTCCATCTGCGACTATGACTATGACCGTTATTGTGATTACGATCCGTGCAATTAAACTTGTTAACACATATTGTTACACAACAATTAAACCAGTGGAACTCACGCAGCGTTTAGATGACCTTTTTCAAAAACTACCATGCATTTCAGGTAAAACTAAAGAGGAGTAAAGAACGTGCGTGTGGAGGGCTGTAGTAGTAAACGGTAGCAGAATAAGAGCTGTAATAGCTCATAGTACTGTACTGAAACTTATGGTGTGTAATATGATTCTGATAATATGTTGTAACCGAGGTTCTCTCTAATTATGATATCATGTTTTTTTTAAACTATGGAGAATTACCACGTGTCTGCCGCACCCTGCATTTGTCTTCCGTGCGAGTCGGGTTGTGACACTTACCCTTCCAGTTACTACACGTCTCTAATCGATTGAAAACAATCGAGACTTTGGCGAGATTGAAAATCGAGGAATGAGACTTAATCGACAAGGTGCGGGTTTCACCCCTAACTTGACGATTTCGTACCTTAATGTGGTTGTTTCTTACTAAACGAGGAGCGAATTCCGACTCGTTAGTAAGGTCCAGTAGAGTATGACATGGAAATTATCATTAAGTTGTGGATTTCACTCCTAGCTTAATGGTGTAATTTCGTGCAAAATAGAATACGCGGAACGAGGGATTTCACAAAAAATGTGGGTCATTGAGCCTATCTTGGTGCAAATCGCCTCGTAGGTAAAATATGAGTGTCTTCGAAGCTTCAAGTGTATTTGTGTTGGCCTTAGGAAAGGCATGTAAGTTATTAGACCAAAGAAGAAGAGATAGAAACAAATAAGGTAGAATGCATGAAGTTTTAAACAACAAATAAAATCAAGTTCCTAAAACTATAGACTAGCGCAAAGCATTCATACTTTTCCTAATTCCCTATAGTTATGGCTCTGATACCAATCTATCACACACCTGACCGATGGCGGAAACATCAGGTGAGACGAACAAATTGCTCAAAACTTCATAACGCTATGTGACAATATAAATTAAATTCAAATTTCATTTCAAGACTAAAATGTCATACAAAGATTTCAAATAAAAGCAACATTGTTCATAACATAACTTTAAAATAACAAAATTTCTTTAGGTGTGTATCTAAGTCCACCTAAATTGCATTTCTTCTCAACATCGTCACATCAATCAACCTGCAACATGTATTAAAATATATCAACAAAAAGTTGGCAAGATACAAGTTTTGTTACATAACATAATGTAGAATAAATTGTTTAGAGCCTCATATCCAACATGAACCATAATATGCAATTTTACTAGCATGCCGAAACGGTGTACTATATGTTCAAACCCAAGAATCCAACGCATTAAATGGGCTATCCCATTAGGGCTGTTCAAATTGCTCGGCGCTCGACGCTCGTTTGATGCTCACTCAGAAAATACTTGGAATTTGCTCGTTCGATTAAGCTCGATTAGAAAAATGCTCGGTTTGGATCGGTTTGGTTTGTAAACGAACCGAGCACGAGCAAAGGTCCGCTCAGTTCGGTTCGGATCGGTTGGCTTCGATTTATTTTATAATATATATATATGGTAGGGATCCTAAGAGAAGTCCTCCCTATTTGAAAACTTGAGAAGCATTCTGGACCACACATTTCTCTAAGCTTTTCGTAACATACACATACGTATAATTTAAAATTCACTATATACATATATGTTATTGAATTATACACATATGTATATCGTCAATTTTAAACTATTCGTATGTGTATGTTACGAAAAGCTTAGAGAAAATGTGTGGTCCAGAATACTTATCAAGTTTCTCAATTAGCCTATTGCTTCTCACATGATCCAAACCCTATATATGTGTGTGTGGTGTGTGGTGTGGGCGAGTGTGTATCATTTTTAAGAAATGACTAGAGACCAACATCAACAATGTTTGGTCCGAGATCCAAATAGAGCTTATTTAAATAATAAGAATTGAAATCCAATACCAATAGTCCATTGTTCCAATGCTTAAATGTCCATTTGAGTAACTGAGTTAAAATTTCAAATACTAAAATGTCAAGCATCGATCAATACTCAAGTCTCAACCCGCCATTTGATTCAGAAGTAAAGACCCTAATCAAAACCCCCATTGGCCATCATTATTCAATTCCACCTCACTCGTCAAGACGCCAACTCGCAGGGTTTTGCTTCGATCGGTTCATTTAATTTCAAACTTCCGATAGAACAAGGGTAAGTTTCAATCGGTCGACGCTTTATCTTCCCGCTTAGTTAAACTCGATAGAACTAGTCGAGTGTTTTTGTATTCCTTTTATTTTTTAAATTTTTATGTGTGTTCAATTGGACAAAACATCAGGGATGAAAACTGCACCTTATTCTAATAACTAGTACTCCCATCGTCACTTTCCTTGTTTAGACTGTGATGCTCGATACTCGCTGACGTTCGTTCGAAAAATGCTCGGATCGAAAGACGCTCGCTCGACTTTGGCTCGGTTGAAAAAAGTCGGGTTTGGTTCGGATCGTTTGTAAACGAACCGAGCATGAGCAAAGGTCTGATCGGTTCAGTTCGGCTCGTGAACAGCCCTAATCCCAATAGAGTAGCGGGAGGTTAACATGTTTAACTTAACAATACCCCAAGTTTCGTTAAGGTAGGCTAGCAAAGTTAATGAAGCATATATCGACACAAATAGTTTACATAACATACAAGTCTAACAAGCATCAAGTAGTTTCATGTTAAGCATGGATAGAGATTAAAATAGTTTTTGTGTCGTGTAATTTTTGTATAATGTACATGTTGCACCCAAAGTATAAAAAGGAAAAAATGGATCGAGTATGCTCACAATTTTGCAAGCTTTCCCACTTGAAATCCCGCGAACGTTGTTCGTTGATGGATTAGTTTCGAGCACCTTGTCCTTCTACACGAAGAAACATAGGCGTGTGAGTATTGGGAATTAACGAAATATTATAGATTCGGAATTAAAATAACATGAAAATAGTATTATGAAAGTAATCATCTTGTACTCATAACACTTGTTCTTGACACTATAGAACCTCAAGGGTTTGGTATGTTTTCATGGATTCAAAGATCCATTAGAATCGTAACATGTGTATGGTCTTTAGATGATGTAACAAGTTTCTTAACAAGTAACTATTACGTTAATATTAAGTCTTTGTTACATAGTCATATATATATACTTAGTTAGAATATAAATCAAGCATGATGTAGGAGATTAAGTCTCCATTTAGGCACCTCTTTGTGTCATAGATTTCATGCATGAGGTAGGAAGAACAAGCTTCATTTAGGTACCTCGAATGTTCTCCACTACACTTGTGTTTAAGAACACAAGGAGGGTCATGAACTTACAAGAATAAATAATAAACTAGGAAATCATCAAGTAGTGGTGGACTTCAAGATAGGATAGGCCAAGCTAACCTTAGTCACATAAACACCAAGCTTCATGCTTGTTCACTACTTGCGGGTAAAAACTTAAACAAAACAGAATGTTTGAGAGGATTAACCTCTAATTTTGAATGTCTCAACCTTGCTTTTAAGCTTAACCAACCACAAATAGTGTTGTAAGCATTCGGACATAGGTTTGAATGAGTTAGACTCAAGGTTTAACAAGTTTAAATGAAGATAGCAACAAAACAGTCTACTTTGGAGCCTTTTTGGTGACATTCTAGAGCTTGGTTTTCCATGAAAACCTCTGAAAATGTTCCTAAGGTTGTTCCAAGCAAGTAGGAAAACGAATCAAGCAAAAAGGTTAAGAAATGAGTGAGTTATGCTCACTTTTGTAAGATCGTATGAATCTGCTCGAACTTCTGGAATCAGCTACAATTTGGAGTGTTTTGAGAGTAAGATTTGAGTTTGCAAAACGGTAAGGAGGCTGATTATAAGTGGTATTTAGAAGGGAATGATTAGGGTTTAGTTGGTTGGCATTAAATACAATTAGTTGGCTGTTAAATAATTAAAAAAGAAGAAGTTGTTGCTGATTTAAAAGTTGCGGCCGAGAGTGGCTTGTACAACCTTGTTTTGTTCCTTTTTCTTGTTATCCATTTAACATATACATTAGTATTTTACTTATTATAATATGTTAGATTATTAATCAAATGAGACATTAGTGGTGTGAGGTTATAATAAAAAAAACAATTCAAGGACAGCTATAAGCTGTTCCTTCGCTATTGTCCACAGCCCCATCTCTTTCTATATATATATATATATATATTCCTTTTTGATTTTATAGTAACAAATCAACATACATTAACGTAAAAGTTGATTTTTACTTTATTATTATTATTATTATTATTATTATTATTATTATTATTATTATTATTATTATTATTATTATTATTATTATTTATATTATTTAACCACATATTTAATAGTTAACAAGCATGACTAAGTTCCGAGTACCAGTAAGTCGAGTATCAGTTACGCGTATGCATTCGAGATCGGTAACGTATAACCCGAGTATTGCAACCCGTATGAGCATGTATATAAAAAAATTGTATTCCATATAAAATATTCGTTTCATTACGATCAAAGTCTCGGATTTACGATGGCTTGAAACGAACAACGATTACTAGGCAAGAATTTCTGAAAACAGAAATATGATACAATCTTTCTAAAAACGGAAAGCGACAAAAAGCGATGGCATTACAAAACCTGTGTTTGTTTTAGTGAATTTTAAACTTTCAAGTTAGGTCGCGTTGAGTTCGAGTCAACATCCACTCTAAGGGGCGTTTGGTTCACGGAATGTTTTGGAATTGGAATTGGAATTTGTATAGGAATTAGAATTTGAGGGAATTGGATTTCGAATTTAAACATTCCAATGGGAATTGGAAATTGTTGGAATTGGAATCTCAATTCCATTTTTGTTGTGTTTGGTTGTCAAATGAATTGGAATCCATCACCCCATCACCCACAACCCCCGGTTCGGGTCGAAATGGTACGGGTCAAAATGATTCGCGTCGAATCGGTTCGTATCGAAACGGTACGGGTCGAAACCGTTTGCAAAGAAACGGTACCGGGGCAAAATGGTTCGATTCGAAACGGTACGGGTCGAAAGAACGGTTCGTGTCGAAAAGGTTCGAGTCGAAACAGTTCACGTCGAAACGGTTCGATTCGAAAGGTACGGGTCGAAACGGTTCGGATCGAAACCGGTAACGGCACGGTCGAAACGGACGGGCGAAACGGCTCGGATCGAAACGGTTCGCGGTCGAAACCGGTACGGGTTAAAATGGTTCGGGTCGAAACGCTACAGGTCGAAACCGTTCAAGTAGAAATGGTCGAAGATTCCATTGAATTTACTTTAATTCCTTCACATAAATGAAGATTTTGAATTCCTTTAGTTAAAAGAATTTAAAGGAATTCATGCCTAATTCCAATTATAATTCTATTGTCAACCAAACATATGAAGATTGAATTGATATTCCAATTGCATCAAATTCTCTAAACCAAACATATTAAGGATGTAATTCAAATTTCAATTCCCTTGAATTCCAAACGCCCCCTAAGGAGTTTAAACATGAGAAAATATTTACCTATGGTTGATTTTGGATAATTTAAAGAGTTCAATTGTCTTATGGAGAATTAAATTGACCCTTGGATAACTTTTGGATCATTAATTGTCATTAGGAAAGATTGGCTAGATGAGAGCTAAATTTGTCAAGGATTTTTTTCTTAAACAAAGTATACAAAAAAATGTTAAAAACAAAGTATCCACAAAAGAAAAATTATTTGTTAAAGATAAATATGTTTGATGTATGAATTTCATTAGATTATATACAAGTGGGCCATTTGGGATTACTTGACTTTCCACCCAAGTCTAAGATGCAGATTTTAGTGTCAAAAGCATGCTAAATGTAGTTGCTGGGTGCCCAATAGAACAATGTCGTATTGTAATATAGATATTTGAGTAAATTGATAAAATCGTTCAGAGGTTTGAATATATTTGTCATTTTCATCTAAAGCAACTTTTTTATGCAATATAATCTTCACTTTTTGATTTTTTTTTTGTCATTTTCATCCAAACATCTAATTTGCTTTACCTTTTTCTATCGAAGATTTGGATGAAAATGAAAACAAATCCCAAATCTCAGGGACGATTTTGGCCAAAAAGTCAGACGTTTGGCAGAAAATGTCAAAAAAATCCCAAATAAGGATATATGATACAAACAAGTTGGTTTGGATGAAAATGACAAATATGTCCAAACCTCAGGGACGATTTTGACAGTTTACTCTAGATATTTATTGTTTAATGTGGTAGAGATGAGAGAGAATTCTTGAATAACCATTTATGCCTAGTTTTGTATATAACACGATGGCTTTATACTTTTGTTTTAAAAAGTTAGTATGTTAGAGATTTAATAGCTTGCAAGCTAGAGTTGAGTTGAACGTATTTTCCTCAGCTGCGAGGGCCCATTTACATAAGGCTGAATAGAAACTAATCTATTATCGGTTACAAGAATTTACTTTCACTTGACCTTGAATGAGAGCATTTGATCCTTGTTTGTGAGGACGTTCTTTCCAACATGGCATCCTTGACCTACACGATATGTGTTTTCACAGTGATATCTAGAGACACAAAGAATGTTCTTGATTGCTGGGGCGGATCTACGTAGTTGCCAGGTGTAGCCCTAGATACCCCTCAACTTTCTTGGTGAAGTGTAATCCTTTTGTTTTAATCTTCATTTTATATTCCGGGGATACCCTAAGCAAATGTTAGGATACCCTGAGTGTAGATGAAGATAAGAAATGGAATTTTATGGTTGACGGAAACAAAATTTCCCGGTGAAAACTTGCAGCGGCAGCACAACTTCTTAAAGAAGAAGATGAAAGTTATATTTAGAGAAACGGTCATTTTGGTCCCTGAGGTTGGCAGTTTTGGCACTTTAGTCCAAATCTTAAACTTTTTGTATCTGGGTCCCTGTGGTTTCATTTTTGTTGCCATTTTAGTCTAAAAGTGAAATCAGGCCAAATTCCCTTAATTAAACCCTCAACATTTGTCCTTTTCAACAGGGGTAATTTTGTCATTTATGTTTATTATAACTGATTATCAATTAAAATTAATAAAACTAAATTATCAAAACCTGACCCTATAAAAGCCTAAATAATTAAAAACCCTAAATTATTCTCATTCTGCTACATCTTCACCTCCGTTGTTCTCTCTCGTAAATCTAGGCCAAACCACCTAATTCCGATCCATCACTGCCGTCTAACACTGTTATCCCGCCATCGTAAGCGATCTCGGTCACATCACCGCCGCTACTTGTCATCTTCAGTTCTTATTCCTGCCCAAACCATCTAACTCGGAACAAAACCGCCATCTACCACCATCGTCTGCCACCGTGGGCGACCTTCATCACTCGTTATACCCTAACCCTAGTATTTCCAAATATGTTAAGTTTCCGATCGCCGGAGGTATAGTTTCGTTTCCAGATCTGGTAAGTTTCCGATGAACGGTGGTGTTCGGAAGAGAGGAGAGAGGAGAGAAGAGAAAGACATAAGGGTATTAGAGAGAGAGAAAGCGAGTGTGTGTGTGCAGAGTTTTCGTTTCAGGTTTTAGGTGATGACAGGCGGTGGCCGGGTGATGGGGATGGTCGAGTGGCGGTGGCCGGTTGGGTGAAGGGTGCGGGTGATGGCCGAAGTGTGATCTCCGGTTATGGCGGCGAAGGTGTGGTATGTGAGTCCATGGCGGAGGTGGTGGGAATGGGAGGGAGTGATTAGTGAATTAGGGTTTGAGTTAGGGTAGATTTAGGGAAAGAGATTGGCTTTTATAGGGTGGTTGTAAATTATGAAATTACCCATGTGTAAAAGGACAAAACTTGAGGGTTAATTGGGGAATCTGGCCTGAATTCCACTTTTGGACTAAAATGGCAACAAAAATGAAACCACAGGGACTCAGACACAAAAAGTTTAGATTTGGACTAAATTGGTAAAACTGGCCAAACCTCAAGGACCAAAATGGGAGTTTACTCTTATTTTTATTAATATCTATCTACTATACTAAAAGAATTCACTTTGGCCACATGACCTATTCTTGGCCAATCATTTGGTTGATGCGAACACCCTCTTAGGCCAGAGAATTGTTGATGACGCCAAACCCCCCCTTTCATTCATTCTCCATACTTCATTTTACACGCACGCTCTCTCTCCTTCTCTCAATCAAAAACCCTAATTCTCTTTTTTTCCTTCAAACATCGTCCCTCTACTAATCAATGGCGACTTTCAGAAAATACTAATCTCATTTCCTTTTTCTACACCTCTTTACCTTTTTAACACTTCAAACAAACCCTAAAGTTTCGTATGCCATCTTAGGCATTCCATCAGTTTTCTTCTGTCCCTCATCCTCTGTCCGTAGGAAAAAAAGGTAGATGATGGCTGACGGTTCTTCATCTCATGGATATGAGTAGAGTTAGTTTGCGGATTGTTTCCGTCCTCATTTGTGGATTGTTTATGTGTTTGATTTGTTGCCCTTTGCAGTAATTTTATCTATTGTTGTCATTTTTAGAAGCATGCAATTCCAATCGGCGTCTTTGATGTGTTAGGCTGGTAAGTTTTAGTTTCAGTTGGTTGGATTTTTTTTAGTTTTTTTGTTAATAAATGTGTACAATTTTCAACTTTTTTTGTTCTTTGTTTTTTTATCGTCTTAGGGTATTTCAACCCAGTGGGGGCACATCCAAGTGGATATTTCAGTGAAGATCCTCTCGGAACCCCAAATAATCTTATGCCGTTTGTCCAGCAAGTAGCTGTCAGCAGGCTATCTGCACTCAAAATATCCGGAGCCGATTATTCAACCAAAGATGGAACTGGGGTATGTTTTTGCTACCAATTTTCTCTTTTTATTCATACGTAATCATTGTGGAAATTAAAGCAATCTGGCTGTTTGTTTTGCTGTTGATCTGTTTGTTTTAAATAAATTTCAGATGCGCGATTACATTCATGTTTTGGATGTAGCTAATGGACATCTGGTTGCATTGAGAAAACTCTTGGATCCTGGCATAGGTATGTGTATCTTTTGGGTCATGTTTGATTATTTTGGATTTTTTATTTTAGCATTTACTAGACACAACAACAATAATGTGATATTTTAGGTTCTGAGGTTTACAACTTGGGAACCGGTTGAGGAACATCTGTTTTGGAGATGGTGGCAGCCTTTGAAAAGGTCTCGGGAAAGGTAGCGCCATTTTCAACTTTCTTTTTTCGGGTTTCTTAAAATATAAAATCTCTTAATAAAATGAAGTTTCAGATTTCTTAAAATATTAAATCTGTTAATAAAATGAAGTTTCATATTTCTTAATCTGTTAATAAAATGAAGAACTCCAAATCAGCTGCATTTTTCTTTTCAAGCGTAAATTGTCATAAAGTAAAAAAATTATTACAAATGAGTATATTTGATATGTTTATGTTGTACGTTGCGGTGGCAACTATGCCACCCTTTCACTAGCGCGAAACACCATAACCTGATAGTTAAAGAGGGCGCCAATAGGGGAGGTTTTGTTGGGTATATATGAAATTAGGAATATTTAGAGTGGGCTATATGAACTTTTCTCTTTCTTAAAGCGGACCGTTTCAATGAGATTGACACATTTCCGGAATGGACCGTAACCCGACCCAAACCTCCTATTTTGCCAGGCATATTGCTAATGTGTTGTTGGGATGAAAATCACTTTAAATCGTACGCGCTTCGATAGTTGAGCCCTCCAAATCAAGGAAACTTGATAATCTGAACATTTTTTTAGGTTTTTTCATCAGTTTCGTTGGCCAATTTGGATCTAATGTTTGTTGTTGTGTCATTGCAGATTACACTAAGAACAGGTGGGCCTAATTGTGATTTGAAAGTTGAATCATTATTCAAACATGTCTGTTTTCAATTTGATTACTATAGATAAATGGGGAGTCTGAGATATCTGTGGATATTTACGTTTCCTGTGGATATTTGTGTTTCCTGTGGAATTTAAACCTCTTTTGTTGGATAACTATTTCAAGGAGCAAATGTGCTCTTTCTAAAGATACATAATACAAGCTATTACTTTTCATCCAAATATTAAAAGTAGCATGCGTACACCACGATGAACTTACCCAACCAAGGCACATGTACGTTCTCAGTTATGATTGATAGGACCGTCCTCCTCAGCTTGGGAACCTAAATTTGTATCTATTGTCCATATATGCGGAATTTATATGACAAGTTAACCAAATTCACAAGAATTACTGTTTAAACGTCAGTTTATTAAGTCCAAAAGTATTACAACTCGAAATCCAAACTGACAGAGCTTCGCCGTAAATGTCGCAAAGTTCTTACAATGCTAGACCCTTGAATATCTATATATAGACAAGCAAGTTCGCTCGGAGCTAGTCCTGGCTAGATCAAGTTCGACCGAACTTGATCAGCCGACTATAACTTCGGCCGAACTTGTTGTTTACAACATAAATACATCTTTAAATCTAACAATTCAAGCTCTAAACATACAGACTCGATCCAATACGATGACGTAGGCAACATACATATGCACCAGCAGACTCCCCCTTGGATGCTGCCGTAGTCATCAGACTTTAATTAAAATCCTGAATCTTTAATATTCTTGATCTTTATACTTGAATAACTTTATCGTCCTTGAACTTCGTATCTTCTACAAACCTCTTTCCTTTTCTTGAGCTTGCCTTGATAAAACTTTAATCACCATGCTTCCCCTTACTTTGAGCTTTGCTCCCCCTTACTTTGAGCTTTCTGATATCTTCAAACTTCATTTTATCTAGCTCCCCTAAAAATTTGCTTCCTGTTTCAAAGTTCTCAGACATTCAAATAAACATTTCAGATTCAAACTTTGAAATTTTATAAACATCAGCATTTCAAATTTTAATTTTTTTCATCAATTTTTCAATCCTTTCAGTTATTCAAGTTCGAATTAAAGACCTTTAGTATTTTTCACATTTAAAACCTTGATCATTCACATGTTTATCAGTTATGAAAATCCACTCAGTTGACCAAGTCCAAGTTAATGACCTCGGTTAACCGATTTGTCTGCCGAGTCCAAGTTAATGACCTCAGTTTTGTCACACCCCGACCCGCAGCGGATAAGGTGATCGGGGCATGATTGGGTTATCATCAAAGCTCATGACATTTATTAAATGTTTCATATTCATTAATACAAATTAAATGAAAGTTTACAATAGTGATACAACATGATCTAACTAACAATCTAACTCCTTTGTTCTCTTCTAAGGCATATCCTATGTTATCCTTGCTTCAACCTGTTCACCTGTATCATGTGTAAAAAGGTTTTTGGATCAACATAATGTTGGCGAGTGAATCCTATGGAAAAACATTTGAACAATTTATTTAAATTGATTATGAAATATGTGCACAACCAAACATGAATAAAATTAGATGTAACTTGATCAACAATCATAAGATGTTAAATGAAACACTCATGAATAATAATGGAAACAATTAAAGGCACGCGATGCTCAACTCGTCTCTCACGAGGAACTGAGGGGCCTGATGAATGAATTGCATAAACATGATATTATGAATAACACAACTACAAACAATATAAACTCAATGAAAACACACATGAACAATAATGAATTTGAATTGAAGCACGCGATGTCTACTCGTTTCCCACGAGGAACTGATGGGCTTAATGTATGAGTTTCATGTAATTTGACAAACGGAATATAAATAAATCACAACAATAAATCAATCTAAGATTAAGTCATGATGTGGTATGGCACAAGTTTAAATAAATAAATTAATTAATTCATAACACATGACACACCCCAAAACGTGTAATTTAAAAAGGGGAATTGTAAGATTCACTCACAGTGGGTGCGTTCGGTTGATGATGATGAATGCACGCGAAGTGGTTTTAACCACGAGTGAGATTTAACCTAGATAAATCGCATTATGGTTTGGTGAGTAAACGGATTTTATTAAACTATTTTAGTAGGATTGTTGGGTGTATTTTTGTGAGTTTGAAGCTATTTTCTAATCTTAAAAATGTTATTTTTAAGTATTTATAATTGATTTTTAATTAAAATAATTAAATAAAATAATAAAAATATTTATTTTTTTTCTGCTACAGTTGACCTTGACCAGTTGACTTTGACTGGTCGTTGACCGGTTTGCGGAATATTGTTGTGCGCTCGGTGAGGCTCGAACCCGAGACCTCCCGTACGCGTGCACGCAGCTCTACCAACTGAGCTACGTGTCTAACCCGTTATATATCCGATTTTAATTTCATATATACATTAATTAGAATTAATAGAAAATCATTTATTTTAAAAACAGTTTAAGGCGAAACGGTCATGCACACCACAGGTCTCGAACTCGGGACCTGTGGTTTAATCTAACACACAGTCCACCGCTGGACTGTGTGTTCAACATGTTATATAACTTGATTTTTATTATACTTAAAGACAATTTAAATATTTCCTTTTCTGCCTTATTTAAAAAAAAAGAGTTAATTGTCCGAGTCGGTGCTGAGGACCGGACTCGAACTCGTGACCTGTGATATAAACAAACACACAGTCCACCGCTGGACTGTGTGTCTAACTTGGTTATTATTCCGGTTATTAATATACTTAACATATAACGGTATCGACTCCGGTTCAGTTAAACAAAAAACTTGATTTTTATTAAGGCGACGTGTGTGAACCGGGATTCGAACTTGAGACGTTAGCGTTTTATGTGCACACAGTCCACCGCTGGACTGTGTGTCTAACCCGATTAATTTCTTGATTTATATTATACTTATATGTTAACGAAAGTGCGTCGTCTTCTTCGTCAATGTTGAACCAGAAATCGGGTCTGATTGGTTCGAGCTTTTGTTCCAGTTTCATTAGTGTTTTAGGTTAATTACTGGTAAGATAGAAGTAAAAAGAAAGGAAAATAAGCGTGAGGTATACCGACTCGTTTTCCTCTGTTTTCCGGCAGAACTCCGGCGACAGAAAACTACTCCGGCGTCAGGTGTCTTGCAGCAGTAAGTCTCCGAAAAGTTTGGAAAAGGTAAGGGTATCTCCGGTATAAGCTTCAGAGGTTCAGAAAAGCTCGGCAATGGGGAAACCGGTTTTCCGGCGACGAACAGGTTTATTCCGGCGAGAGAAATTACGCCGTGAAAAGATGTGATTTTTAGCGAAAAAGTTTGCAGGCGATTGTGGTTGAATTTATAGGGAATAATCGAAATGTATTTGGTCTGATTTCGGACTATGTTCGATATTTAAATTTTTCCGGCGGTTTTGATTTTGGTCGCGGACTTCAAACATCGGTTATAACCGATATGTGATTAAAGGTTTACGTTATAACGTAAATTGGTGTTAAGACTCGCGAATAATCCGGGATTCCGACGACTGAATCGTTGGGCGCCGATTTTTGAATTTGTAAAGTCACTTTATGAATTAAATTATTTCATTATTTAACAAACAAATCAGTTGGCGCAGTGGTTTGTGTCTGTGAGATAAAACATTGAATGACTCGGTACAGACCCGGGTTCGAAACCCGGCTGTAACAATTCATTTTTATTTTTCGATTTTCAACAGTTTTTCAAAAACTAAATATATATCCCGCTATAATAATTGATTACGGATCGTTTAAAAATATTTTGGGCATTTAATTCGCAACGCAAATTTTGACTGACTGTTCGGTTGATAAACGGAGCGGGTTTGGTAAATCCGTTTTTTGACGGATGTTACAAGTTTGACACGTTATGAACAAACTGAAGTTTTCCTTCAAATTTCAAGTTTTAAAGTTTCAAGTTAATGAACTTTTTCATCGTTTTCCGTGCATTTTGATTTAACAGATTAGCTCCCAACCCGTTGTCATCAAGATTCCAACAACTTAGCATCATTTCGAACTTCGAAGATCTGCTTTCCATCATTGGCTGTTGAAAACAATGTAGAAGTAAAATCTTTTTGAATTTTCGAAAGTTTATGCTAAAACACACTGAAAATCTTTTTGGGTTTAAATCTGAAATCAAAATAAGCTATGTACAAACATATTTACAGACATATTTTTGTGAATTCGTGTCTAAGAATCATATCAGTTGTTTGAGACGTATTACCAGTACCGTTGACCTTTAGATGACTTTAATTTCTAAACCCGTTTACCTAGATTGTCGATATGGTTGTCCTTTTAAACTTTGACACATTTCTCAATTGTTCCGAGATATCTTAGTTAGACTTATGAAACTTGACTCAACTATGGTTTCCATCTCAGAATATACTCCCGTATCAAGATTCCCTAGATTTCATCTTACAAGTGAGTATAGCATAATTGATATCTGTATCTGGGTTTGCGAGGCCTTGAGAGCTCAGGTTAATACTACCGTATCGACAAAGAGATGAAGGCTCGACTTTAAGGTGTGTTTCAATTAAGGAATCTTTTAAGCACCACAAATGATTAGATCTTTCGATTCTTTCAATTTTGCATGCAGTTTTGGGGTGTTTAGCAAAAGCATTATAGAAGTTCTAGGCTATTGCTTCCACAAAATCAGAAGAACTTGTATAACACCCCAGATATCAATCATCTATAAAGACCTCGTTTCTCAGAATCAGGCAATCTCTCAAACGAAATTTCAGAGTACTAAGTCCATATATCCTAGAGATGTTAATCCACAAGTTTAAGCAGTTGTAAAATTTCGTTTATATCTCGGAAACAATTTACTGAACGTGTAAAGTCTATTGACACATCCACAGTAAGACTTGTTTATCATTTTTAAACTTTACAAATCTTTAGCATACTGTGATAGTCCACTGATGTACTATCATTTCCTTTTTGACACAAAATTCTTTTTGTCTTTTTTTCATGTTTTTGTACTTTTTGGTTTTTCATATGTTTTTGTATTTTCTCGTAACATTTCTCCCCCTAAAATCAAAAACATATTTTTGTATTTTAGTTTTAAGAAATTCTATTCTAAAAAGTAACAAACCAATGAGGATCACGAGAACTCGTCGTCCGATCCATATTCAACCTCTGCTTCCGCACCTGTCAAAAGATTTTTCATACCATTAATTCTCATTAAGTATTTAAACCATGAAAGAGTAAATGGTTTGGTATAAAAATCAGCTTTTTTGTCATCGGTGTGGATTTTCTCAATTCGTACCAACTTCTTTTCATAGCAATCACGAATGAAGTGGTATTGAATCTCGATATGTTTCGTTCTAGAGTGATGAACTGGATTTTTAGTAATGTCGATGGCTGCCTTATTATCAACATACAGCGGAGTGTCAAGAAATTGCAGACCATAGTCTCTCATCTGCTGTTGGATCCACAGAATCTGTGAACAACAGCTGGAGGCTGAGGTATACTCAGCTTCAGTAGAGAGAGCGACCGTAGTCTGTTTCTTACACTGCCAGGTTACCAAGTGTGTTCCGAAGAACTGGCAGCCCGCGGTAGTTGATTTTGAATTCAACTTATCTACACCAAAATTATAATCAGCATATCCCATCAGATCAAAGTTATCGTTCTTCGGGTACCACAAGTCGGTGCTTGGACATCCCTTCAGGTATCTGAAAATTCACTTCACGATCTGCATGTGAGAGATTCTTGGGCTGGACTGATATCTGGCACAAAGGCAGGTAGGATACATGATATTCGGGCGAGATGCCGTCAGATACATAAGTGATCCTATCATCGACCTGTAAAGAGTATCATCAACTTTGGTTCCGGTTTCATCAATGCAAATTCCGTGATTGAGAGCAAGAAGAGTAGATAACGGCTTCGTGCTTTCCATCTCAAACTTCTTCAAGATATCATGAACACACTTTGTTTGATGAATGAAAATACCGTCTGGCAATTGATCAACTTACAATCCAAGGAAGAATTTCATTTCGCCCATAGAAGACATTTCGAATTTCTTCTTCATGATTTTCTCAAACTCTTTGCAAAGATCGTCATTTGTCGATCCAAAGTTGATGTCATCCACATATATTTGTACGAAAATCAGATGATTTCCAACTTCTCTGGTAAATAGCATACTATCCACTGTTCTTCTAATAAAACCGTTGCCAACAAGATGTTGAGATAGCGTCTCGTACCAGGCTCTCGGGGCTTGATGCAAACCATATAGTGCTTTATCCAGGAGATAAGCTTTCTTCTTGTTCAGCGGATCGACAAACCCTGGTGGTTGTCCGACGTACACTTGCTCATGTCGCTTACCGTATAGAAAAGCGGATTTTACATCGGTACACTTTAAATCCTTTCCAAGCAGCGAATGCAAGGAAAATGCCAATGGACTCCAATCTAGCAACTGGTGCATATACTTCTGTATAATCAATTCCTTCCTGTTGATGGAATCCTTTGACAATGAGCCGAGCTTTGTTGCGCACTATAACTCCATGATCATCGCGCTTGCACTTGAAGACCCATTTAGTATCTATCGCCTTTTGATTCTCCGGTAGGTCAACAAGTTTCCATACCCCTACTTTTCGAACTGTAACAATTCTTCTTGCATCGCTTGTACCCAGTTCTCATCTCCCAAAGCTTCAGTAACATTCTTTTGTTCAATCTGAGATATGAAGCATGAATAGTGAATCAGAGCTACTCGTGTATAGAAACAACTTAAAGCTTTGTTGATCTGGCTCCTTGTTCGTACACCAACTTGCAATTCACCAATTATGGAGTTCGATGGGTGGTATGAATAAGATCTTGGCATCACCTCACTAGGAACATCAATAGTATTCTCTTGATTAGAGATAATCTGATCTACCATCCATTCAACTTCAGGAGCACTAGAAAACGTTTCATTTTGATTACTCTGGTCAGCAGATTGATTCATCATACTTGTGATCTGCTCAGATTCTTATCAGAAGAAGATTCTCCATCATCATCATATGTCGGAGCCTCATCAGAAGTCGGAATTCTGATTTTGAGAAAGAATGGGCTCTGTAATAGCATTTCCTGATTCAGTGGAAACATTTGTTGGAGTTGTAATAGGTGCTACTTCTGCTTAGAAACTTGTTCAACTGGAACACCACTACTACTCGGACCTGCACCAGAAGGCGAAGTTCCAACAGTAGGTTGATTAACAACTTGGTCTTGAAATAAACTCCTGATTAGCCGACTGTTGAAGATAATAAAGAGTTGCAAGATCTTCTTCAGAAGGTTCTTCTGGCAAGTCGAATGACATCCACAAATCTTGATAATTGAACAACCATGCATCGACTTTTCTTTGAATAGGACTTGTGTACCGAAAGCAATCAACGTTTGTGCTTCGACCACTCTTCTCAAAGTAGGAATGTAAACTCTCCTGAGAGACTAGCATAGCCGACAAAGAAACCTTCCAGATTTTGGCACCAAACTTTCCATCCGAATCAATTACTATGAAATTTTGCGCCAAACGGTTCTAGATACTTTAAATTTGGTTTCCTTCGGTTAATCATCTCGAAGCAAGTCTTCTTGGTCGGTTTGACTGATCAAGACTCTGTTCAATGTGTAGCATGCCGCTGCAACTACCTCACTCAGAAACTGACAGGAAGTTTGGAATCTGCAAGCATAGTTCTTGCTGTTTCGAATTAACATTCGGTTCTTCCTGTCAGCTACTCCATTTTGTTGCGGAGTGTAAGGTGCACTGAATTCGTGCAGAATTCCTTTGGTGTAGAAAAAATCTTTCATCCAGGTATTTTTGATCGAATTCGTCTAACGGGGGATGGTACAGATTTTCAAGCTTCTTATCACAAGATTATCGAACGTTTCGTCTTTGCTCTCCTGGAAGAAAACCCATGAATATCGTGAGTAATCATCTGTGACGACTAGACAATACAGATATATGGATATACTTCGAACATTCACCAGACCGAAAAGATCCATATGTAGTCGTTCAAGCGGCAGCTTAATGGAGTTAAGAATATTCTTAGGATATGACTTCTTAATCTGCTTTCCTTTCTTGCATTCAAGATTATGATACCCTCATGTGAAAGCTTTCGAAGATTCACTACTTCGACTAAGTCATTGTGAACCAGAAAATTCATTTTCCTGAGATGTATGTGCCCCTATCTTTCTGTGCCATAAAATCGAATCCTTCTCTGTGGCTTTTGTTACAAAACATTGAGCCGACTTTGACGATGTGGTAGCAAAACTCATGTCTAGCACATAAAGATCATTTTCCCGTGGAGCGCGCATTAGAATCCACTCATCCGAAATCTTGAAGCCCGGCTTAAGAATCATGCACTCTTTGTTGTTGAAATGAACGGTAAACTGCTTATCACAAATCTGAGAAATACTAAGAAGATTGTTCTCCAGCTCGGCGATATAGTTAACCTTATCAAACGAAACCACACCATTCGAAAGCTTTCCTTCTGCCACGATCCGACCTCCTTGATTACCAGCAAATCCTACATATCCTCCGTTAATCGCTTTATATCAAAGAGTAGTACGATCATCCCAGTCACTGACGAGAAGCTCCGCTATCCAGAATCCACTTTGATAATATGGATCTTTGGAGCCCCTGAACATGTTAACAATTCAGTGAAAAAGTGCAACCTAAGCCTTTTTGGTCTTGGGTGTGGGATAATAATCTTCATAAACATCCTCATAAGCCCTATGATATTCATAATCATCATCTAAGACTTCATCGACATTTAAGTTTTCAAACTTGACTTTCTTCGTTTCTTTTGAAAGTTTAGGAAAAACTTTGTCAATTTCAGTTTTATCCTTTATTTAGACACTTTGTCATTATCAATCTTGACTGACTCTGATTTTGCAACTTCAGATGATGAAGAAATTTTCTTGCAACCCATGCTTGAGATTTAACTCGTGCTTTCTTGATATAAAACTTTGAATCTTTGTTTCATTCGATTTGGAAGTTTCACCCTTTTCAAAAGTTAAATTCACAACTTGGATTCAATTTTAGGTTTCTCTTCGATTTTAGATTTATTGTTTCGTTTTAAGATTCTTATTGGTTTTACAATCTCTGGTTGCTTAAATTTCTATCATCTGAAACTGTCTTTCTTCGGTGATACACAAGCTTTGATTTCCACACTTGCGAGCAATGTGACCAACTTCATTGCATTTGAAGCAAGTCCGAGTATCATGAGAATGTCCACTAGTGGGTTTTACTCCACTTGCGGATTTACCTTATCCCGAAGTTCCTTTTCCTTTTTAAACTCATCGTTCGATTGCTTTCCAATCGAATCTTCTTCCTGAACCGTGTTAGTCCCAAACAGAATTTCATGTTTTTATCCTTATATTCGTGAAATGGGGACTTCTGTTTCTTTTTAGGTTCTTCACTTACCTCCAAACCCAAACCCGCTCTCCTGTTCTCAGGAAAATCACCACCATTTTTCGGTAGTTGTTTATAATTTTTTTGGGTTTTGAGTAAAACTTTTTCTCATTTCTTTCCAAATCTTCTGATGATATTTCAACAAGTTTGAACAATTTATCAAGTTGATCTTCTTTTACATTCCGAATCGGAAAGCTATCGTCAAAATATAGTCTATCAGATTCCTTAACTTTGTACATGACAACGTTAGGATCATCACTTAGGCTATCTTCCAATGATGAATCGTCATCTTTGGATTGTGATTCAGAAATGTTCAAACTTGCATTGGCGCTCTCAAAGCTGCCATCATCAGATTCACTCAACACATTCTCAACAACAATTTTCATCACTTCTTCACTATCATCGTTTGGTTTTGAATAGATTATGTCAATGTTCTCAGGCAGCTCATTTTTCTTTTCGGTCACACTTAAGCGCCTTTTCCATCCCTTCAACTTTTCTTGCGACATATTTTTTTGCGCACAGGGAGGTGGAACACTGCTATAATCCCACGTTTCTTACCTTTTGTCTCTTATCTTTTCTTCCAATGGAATCGTTGGAAGAATATGATCGATGACATAAGCGTTCGTGGTATAGCTTTTCAAAAGCTGTCTCACCCTTTCGGTTTCAATTTTCATATCTTGAAGCTCTTGTTTTGTTTCAGCAATGGTATTTATGTAA
The DNA here is from genome assembly GCA_947069175.1 of Scalesia atractyloides. Classification (NCBI taxonomy): domain Eukaryota; kingdom Viridiplantae; phylum Streptophyta; class Magnoliopsida; order Asterales; family Asteraceae; genus Scalesia; species Scalesia atractyloides. The sequence goes on from CAMTDV010000014.1 coordinate 59,586,968, forward strand.
ATGTTAATGGCATTTTTTTCCATTACCGTTGCTTTTAACATTCTTACTATGCCATGTTGTTCAATGTTGTTTTTATCAAGTCTGCTGTAATCGCCTTTCATTTTATCATGAGCTTCTTTCATTGTGCGATAATTATAATTAAAATTGTTGTTATGCACATTGAGTTCACTTATGATTTAAGATTTTTCGGCACATTGCACACAAGGCTCAGTGCATTTTGTGCAAGGTTTTTCAACCTCAACGATTTGCACTTTTACTACCTCTTTTTCTACAACTTTTACCTCCGGACCTACCTTTGTCAAATTTGCCATCATTGCTTTGTTGGCAATTTCCATGGGATTTTCTTCATTCATCTCTTTAGTCACATTAATGACTTCCTCAACCACTGGTTTCGTTTCTTCAATGGCATGCTCAGAAGATGCTGCACCAAAGCAACCTGCAAAACTAGAAGTAATGTTAGGAGAAAGAACACTCTGCATTCTCATATGATGATAGATCTCTTCTTCTTCTGTTTGTTGCAAGTATTCTTCAAGCATTGCGTTCTCCAGAGCTGCATCCTCACAGATGTATCTTGTTCTTCCACAATCTCAGCCATTAGAGCAACTCCAGTCTTCTTGGCAATATATGTGTTCCAATCAAAGCCATCATCTTCATTAGAAGCAACCATCGCTTTTTCTGCAGTGTTAGATGGTTTATCTTGAACTTTCGACTTGATTTTCCTCGGAAACGGCTTGTATTGCAATGCTTTCTTGTAGTAGTCATTGCCACCTCCGAAAGGACTTTGGTTGCCTCTTGCTTCTGGATTTTTGCACTCTCGTTTGAAATGCCCTTTTTGTCGGCATCTGAAGCAAGTAACTTTCATCTTGTCGAATCCTAGCTTGTTGCTCGAGTTTCCGATGTCTTTTCCAGTTAGTGCAACAAATTTGGTAACTCTCCATATAATCGAAGCTAAGGACCATTTGATGTCCATCAACTCAAGTTCCTCCTCATCCACTTGATCGTAATCCTCAGCATTCTGGATTTCCGATCTTCCCAGCCACTAAACTCTCGTAAGATTCCAGCACTGTAGCAAGAAGTGACATATGCTGTTTAGCCACTTGTGCAGAAAGACGGTGTTTAGGTTGACCGCAATGTTGCATCTAAACAAGTTCTGATCAGAATTCGATTGATTATTCTGATTTGGCTGGTTTTGAAACGGAGAATTCGAACTCGTGCTTGAATATGATGTAGTGGGAGGACTCTGATAATAGTTAGGATATGATTGAGTTTGGCCTTGTGGTGAATGATTCGAGGAATTCATATTCGCACTGAAAAGTTTGGATCTCCGTGCTTAAATATTTTCTTGAGCTCCACTCTTGTAATAAAGTCCTACATCCTGAACACTGTTCGAATTCTTTGACTTGGCAATTTTCAACAGTTCCATCTCGTGCCCTTCCAACTTAACGATAAAAGTGGATAGCTTGAAAAATTACCAGCTTAGACTTTCTTTTAGAACCATTAGATACGTTGTCCATTCACCTTCCGGTAAAGCATCTCGAATTTGTCATATATTCTTCTTCAGTCTTATCAAGACCATGCCTTCTCATTATCACTTTCAAATGACAGAATCGTTCTATCATTTTCATCAACTCGCCTTTCAGCATTGTGAAGATGTCAAACTCTTTCAAGATTAGAGCCTTTTTTCTCTTAATCATATCTGCACTCCCCTGATATTTCGCCTTTAGAGATTTCCATAACTCTTGTGCAGTTTTGTACTCTGGTAATAACACAAAAATGTCTTTCTTCACAGACTGGTGAATCAGACTGATCATTTTCTTTTCAGCAACATATGCATCCTTCTGTTGAGTAGAAAACTTATTCATTTCAATAAGATTTTCATGTTCATCTCTTGGCCATGTGTAACCTGTTTCAACCGCAACCCAACTGTGAAAGAAAGTAGCCTGAACCCAGTTCGTAAATTTTTCCTTCCACCCCTTGTATTCATCCATACTCATAAGTTTTGGTGGCTTCACTGACGTTCCCATCTTGTTGTCTAGGTTCATCTGATTAACTGCATTTGCGTTTGCATTAGTATTCGATGTTGAAGCTACCGTTGAAGCAAATGCGTAATCATCCATCTTGCCGATCAGACGATTTAACTGAAAACACGTTCAAAAATACTCAAAAACTGATTAGCAAACTAACAAGTTCGGTTGAACTTGTGTAGAAAACAAATTTCAGATTCAATTTCACCAAGTTCGGGCGAACTTGTGAAAGATTTCAGAAAAATTCAATTTTTAATCAAGTTCAGTCGAACTTTTTAACGATTTTGAAAAGTTTCCAAGTAAGGCTTGCAAGTTCGAGCGAACTTATGAAAATTTCAATAAAACTTGACAAGTTCGGCGAACTTAGTCAAAATTTCACTACAAAACTAGCAAGTTCCGGCGAAGATGTCTAAAATCAACAAAAATTGATGATTTTAGAACAAGTTCGAGCGAACTTGTTGGATAAGTTCGGCCGAAGTTTGTTTACCAAACATGGATTTTTGACAATTTCGACATGAATTCGATTGTTTTTGATTCTCAAACTTTCAAGTGTTTGTAATTATGTGATTTTACATGACATGTTCAATTTTTAGCCATTTTTGTCCATGAATTCTTCAATTTTGTGAAGAAGTTAAGAAAAATGGTAGAAATGAGTAGAAATAAAATGATTCTTGTGTTGATTCCAGCAAATTCAGGTATCCAGGCTCTGATACCACTTGATAGGACCGTCCTCCTCAGCTCGGGAACCTAAATTTTATCTATTGTCCATATATGCGGAATTTATATGACAAGTTAACCAAATACACAAGAATTACTGTTTAATTGTCAGTTTATTAAGTCCAAGAGTATTACAACTCGAAATCTAAACTGACAGAGCTTCGCCATAAATGTCGTAAAGTTCTTACAATGCTAGACCCTTGACTATCTATATATAGACAAGCAAGTTTGCTCGAAGCTAGTCCTGGCTTGATCAAGTTCGACCGAACTTGATCAGCCGACTATAACTTCGGCCAAACTTGTTGTTTACAACATAAATACATCTTTAAATCTAACAATTCAAGCTCTAAACATACAGACTCGATCCAATACGATGACGTAGGCAACAAACATATGCACCAACAATGATTAATAAAGATCTGATTTTATTATTTGCTTCTTTTTGTGTTGGGACGTTTTGCGGAGTTTTTCTTCGAAGTGGGCAGAACATGATTTATGTAACTTGATAATGAAACTGTGCTTATTACCAATAAGACTCCCTTGACAAATGTTGTTTTATGGTTATAGCGTATGTTCAAATTCATATGTGAACATTCATGGTCAGGATATGAAGGGCTATCTAACTTCTCAAGTTGTCCAGGTTATTTGGTCTTGTAAAGGTGTAAAACGCAAACCATTACAGGTATAATAATTTTTTTATTGTTTCGCATCAGATAGAAAACGAGCGGTTTATATAACGCCTCAAATGGGTGTAGTTCAATCTGACTTGTAAAGCTAAACACTTCTCCACATATTTTGTATTACAAGTATATCTTAATAAAACAAATAACAATGTATTCCTAAAAAATAAAGATCTGGGACACGGGTAAATGAATACATGTGATACGACTTTAAACCTTTTTTTCTGATCCATCTGATGTGTAATCAAATGGATGCAATTCTAATTGGCCTGGTTACATAAATATCACTGGTTGAGAATGGCTAAGAGAATTTCTTGAAATTTTGATATACAAAACAAGATAGCAAATGAGATTAAAAAGGTGAAAAATAAAATCATTTTTATTAAAAAAATATAACTAACATATTTGGTTATTTTGGTTAGAGTGGAGGATGGATATTGATGTAAAGCTGTCTTTCAAACATGAATTATTTGAAGTCACCAGTTTCACAGATCTATACCCACTTGAACAAGTTTTGATGCATAGGTTATGGTTTGCGACTTAGTGTTATTATGTGACTAATAATCTTATCACATGCTAAGTTGGACACCTCGGGCAATATACTTTCCCAGTTTTACAACACCTAAACAATGTGAAAGCATAATCAAGATGGCCAATGTGAAACTTGCACCTTCAACCTAGGCTTTACGCAAGAGAGAAATGGCTGAAAACACCAAGGGGATTAGAACAGGGTATGCATAGAACAATAGAGTATTCATAAAGTGTGAGTAAAACTAAATTAGCAGGTCATGTGTCATGAGAGATGATATTTTAGATGACGTACATTCAACTCTCTTATTCTTTATTTTATTTTTTTCTGGACCTAACTGAATGCAACAAATAAAAATCAGGAACGGGTCGGATTAGATAGTTTAGGGGTGTGCATGAGTCTCTTTTGGGCTCAACCCGAACCAAAACCGAAATTTGGTTTTACGGTTTAGTAAGGGATAGGTTTCAGGTTTCATATATGAGTTTGGTTTGGTTTCGGATTATTTTTTGGTTTTACAGTTGATCGTGTTTTTAATAAGAAATTGTTCATCCATTGCAGCACTTCCTATCGAAGAGTTGATAGAGAAAGCCGATGGGTTTGCAGGAGTTTTTCCAGGTCGGTGCTCCTTCGATTGATATTAATATGTTACATGTGATTTATTTCTTGATAAACTGAATCTTTTGATCTGAATGTACAGAACACAAGTATGAGATTGTGAAGAAGTTACAAGAAAGAAAGCACATTTGTGGGATGACCGGAGATGGTGTGAATGACGCCCCTGCTTTGAAGAAAGCCGACATTAGAATAGCTGTTGCTGATGCTACATATGCTGCAAGGAGTGCTTCGGACATCGTGCATACCGAGCCTGGGCTTAGTGTTATTATCAGTGAAGTGCTTACAAGTCGCGTTATTTTCCAAAGAATGAATAATTATACTGTTAGTTCCACACTTTCCCTTATTTCATTATAATTATTCCATGCAAACTTTGTAGGTGTTAACTGTTAACATCTTTTCTTTTTGCAGATCTATGACGTCTCTATCACCATTCGTATTGTGGTAAGTTATATGTGACATTTGAATCATCGCCCATAAGGAATATGACATTATGTTCATCGCTTTGTGTGTGGCATATGATTATTTGAATCTTTTGTAGTTTGGATTTATGTTCATCGCTTTGATATGGAAGTTTGACTTCTCTCACTTCATGGTTTTGATTATCGCAATCCTTAACGACGGTGAGTTTTTACTGCCATTACGCCTCATACGACTGATTTTCATAACCATAACTTCACTAATTCCCATTGTATGCACTTAAAAGGTACCATCATGACCATCTCAAAGGGCAGGGTGAAACCATTTGTGTTACCCGACAGCTGGAAGCTAAAAGAAATCTTCACCACTGGAATCGTGCTTGGTGGATACCTTGCATTGATGACCGTCATATTCTTCTGGATCATGAAAGACACTGACTTCTTCACAGTATATAAAGAATCAATTGTTCGGAAACTGAAATTTCACAAGGTTAGATCAAACTAACTCTTTTTTATGTTTGTGTGACGCAGGAAAAATTCGGTGTTAGATCTTTGAGAAACACTGAAGTTCAGATAATGGCGGCTTTATATCTCCAAGTCTGTATAGTCAGCCAGGCTTTGATTTTCGTAACGCGTTCTCGCAGTTGGTCGTTTTTTGAACGCTCGGGTCTCTTATTATTGGGTACTTTTCTAGCAGCACAACTGGTAAAGAAACGAACCCATTTTTACGTTTTGTATACTAACCGACTTTTGTTTTCTAACAAACTAGCAACTGTTGCTATTATGAAAACCTTCAGGTTGCGACTCTTAGCAGTCTACGAAGAGTGGGAATTCGCAAGAATCAAGGGAGTCGGGTGGGATAGGCCGGTGTCATCTGGCTCTACAGCATTGTGTTCTACTTTCCTCTCGATATTATAAAATTCGCTATTCGATACATCCTTAGCAGGAAAGCCTCGCGCTATCTGCTTGAAAACAAGGTACATTTATTGTTTCTTCATTATTTCCACTTCATTCTTTTTTTTATTTTAATATTTTTTGAAATTTTTATTTGGAGTGAGCAATTTTTAGTCTAGGTCATCAAATAGGCATGTCTGGGTAACGCGCCAAATGGGTTGGTAAATGTCCAGTTGACAATTAAAAGTTTTTGTCGAAAGCTACAAACTTTTATTTTAAATTTTTAGTATGAATTTGTATTAAAAAAATTATTAGGACCTATGGTTAACTATCAACTCTGTAGGTCAGTCTTAGATACAACCCCAACCAAAGAAGCTCTAAAACAAGAGGGCTCACAAGTGTGCTAGACTACTGTGTATGGTGTACGACTAGACTGGATGACACGGAACACATCTTCGTCAATTGTTAAATGGCAAGACACACTTGGTGTTATGTTACATTATCAGGTGGTGTAAGATTCCACAGCATGGGAAATCATCTTGGTTTAAAAAGCGCGCTTGAAGCTTTTGGAATAGCGTTTTTTTTTGTTTGAAGCGATAATTTACGTGAAGCATTTTGAAGCGCCGCTTTAAGCCTGAAGCGCCATGTGTTTGAAGCGACGCTCCAGCCTAATCAGGTCAGATTTGGGTTTTTATTTGGGCCCAATAGTCTCCAGTAGGGTTTAATTGAGGTCCAAAAACTTTTATTGATATACCTACTATTCATTTACCCTAAAGAATGAGAACGTTATCCTTATTCAGCCTCTCCCTCCCTCTACTTCTTTAGCCTAAGTGTGTTTCGACTTTAATCTATCTTTTAACTATCTTTTTATGTGTGTTTTTAATCATTTTTAGAGTTTATTATTGATTAACAAGTAGAATATGTCATATTGATGTGTACAAATATTTTTTATATTTTTATGTGTTAAGTGTGTTTCGCTTTGTATACGTAAAGCTCTCGCATTGCTCTTGAAGCTTCGCTTGAAGCTTTTGGAACCAAAAAGCTTCGGGGCGCCTCGCGCTTTTTTAAACCAAGGACAACATTCAGCCTTTTAGTCATTCTCAAACTGGGCGGTTTAGTGGGCTCATATAGGTAATACCAAATACTTTTTTTTTATTGAAATCGTTGGTAATTATGGTTCGAGAACAAAGCATTGAGTCTTTTTATGCTAGATTATGTGAAAGATGCTTTGGCTTCTATTAATAATACTCCCATGCTTCTATTTCCGTCTACCGGGTATGACCACTGACTATGATATTCAACAGATCAACGTAGGCTAAGGTGGTTTCGAACCCTTACTATTAGACAAAAATGGGAAGTTGACAGATAAAACATCAAATGTGGTCTATAAAGAAGTTTTTAATAACTTGTCATTTTTGCGTTACTTCCTTTTATCAGTTTATTGTAGTTTAATAATTTCGTTCGTACTTGAACGTTTATTTATTTCAAAGGATTATTTCAACAATTTATGTTATATATTTGTGTGTTAGTCCACCCGCGAAGTTCGCGGGTTCTTAAACCAGTAATATATAATAAGCATTGGGATTATGAATGGAGTTTGCCAAAAGTCAAGTCAGAATTCACAGTTATACAAACTTCAATTAACATTTAATAGTTATTCAAACTTCAATTAATATTTAACGATTTAGTTTATTTAACTTATTGTAACCATTACTTATTTATTTTATTTTTTTTTCACTTTGTTTATGATATTTTTTACATGTACCAAAGGTTCCTTAAAAACGATATGTGCCTACAAGTTTCACAAAGTGTAGTTAACTTTTTTTTTTAAAACAACATAAAAGGTTAAAAAATGGAAAAAATGAACCAGATAAAGGAAAGAATAAAATATATAAAATTCACTCGTTCTTCTAATAATATAATTTAATACAATGATCTCAATAAAAATATTATATAACATTCAACTAAATATTCTATATAAATCCTAATTTCAGTAATATTTTTCAAAATATTTAATCTAATTCTCTAACGTTTAATTTTTATTCAACCGTGTCACATGTAGTACACGGGTCTGTAACCTAATAATTCTATATATGTATTTACTAGTCGCACAGGGCCCTAAGGGCTCTCAAATTCTCAAGGATGACCATGGGTAAAAGGAAATTAAAGGGCCCATTTTTACTAGCTACACAAGGAGGGGGGCTCGATTTCTCAGGAACGAGTCTATGTAAAAGTTTTTTGGGATACCTCCGAATTTTTCTTCTAGTTCCGCCACTGCTTAATTGATTACTTTTGTATGTTTTACAGAGAAAAATAATACGTGTACAAATACCACATAAGACCAAGCTAATAAAGGAAATGCAAAGTTGTAATATAGCAATTAGATGACTCATAATGAGTTGTGATGATTGGCTGTCATAATCTTCTAATTCCGTAAATGATGTGAAGATTGACCCACTAATTTCTCTATTGAATATATTTTCAAGTTTAACACCTCCCCTCAAGTTGAGTAGCGGGATCTCCGATACTCAACTTGACAAGACAATTGTTGAAGATCCTCCCATTGACTACTTTTGTTAAAATATTTGCAAGTTGATCATTTGATCTAACGAACATTAGCTCAACTATTCCTCCCTCCAGTTTTTTGATGAAATGTCTATCCACTTTCACATTTTTGGTGCGATCATATTGGGCAGGATTTTCTGAGATTTGGATTGATGCTGTATTGTCACACATGGTCCTCTAGTCTTACTGGGGTGGGGGGGGGGATCAATCTCAGTCAAGAGCTTTCGAATCCATAATACTCAGCCAAGCCTTGTGCTATCCCTCTAAATTTTGCTATGAACTAGAAAGAGATACCACCTTTTGTTTTCTTTCTTCTCCAGGTAACTAGATTTTACCAACTAGGGTAAAATACCCTGACGTTGATCCACGATCCCCTTTACTCCTGCCCAAGCTGCATCTGTATATGCTTGTTTGGTTTGAATAGAATCTCATGTCATGCATTCCTTTAAGGTATCTAATAATTCTCCACACTGCTTCCATATGAATTTCTTGCGGTTGGTGCATAAAATGACTAACCACTCCAACTGCATATGCTAAATCTGGTCGGGTATGAAGCCCATGATTTACCATGACCGGACTATCTGAGGGTTTGCAGTCGACCATTCCCGTTTCTACTAGAAGATCTAGAACATACTTCTTTTGACAGATGAAGATTCCTTGTTTGGACCTTAGTACCTCAATTCCAAGAAAGTACTTAAGTCTATTCAAGTCCTTCATTTCAAACTCTACAAACAAACTATTCTTAAGCTTCACCATTTCTTCCTCAGCATTTCCTGTAATGATCATGTCATCAACATATATAATTAGACATGTTACAACTTTACCTCCTCGTTTTAGGAAGATAGTATGATTTGAGTTGCTTTTTGCTAGAAACCATATTTTTCATTGTCATGGTAAATCTGTCAAACCAAGCTCGGGGAGATTGCTTTAGCCCGTAGAGAGATCGTTTTAACCGGCATACTTCCTTTGCTTTAAAATCTTTTGTGAATCTGGGATGATCTTCCATATACACACCTTCCTTTAATTCTCCATGAAGGAAGGCATTTTTTACATCATATTGGTGAATTGGCCATCCTTCATTTGTAGCTACGGAGAAAAGCACTCTAGTCGTATCAATTTTTGCCACTGGGGAAAAGGTTTTGGAATAATCAATTCCGTATGTTTAGGTGTACCCTTTAGCTACCAATCATTCCTTATATCTTTCAACAGTTCCATCGGCATTGTGTTTTATCGAGAAAACCCAATGACACCTAATGGGCTTCTAATCTGATGGAAGGGTACACTTTTCCCATGTATTTTTCATTAATGCTTCCATCTCTTTGTTCATTTTATCCTTCCAGTTTTTTTTATTTCAAGGCTTGTCCAACAGTGCTTGGGAGTTGTTTTGAGTACAGTGTAGAACTAAAGGCTTTAGCTTATTTGGTCAGATTTCCTTTGGCTATGTTTGCCATTGGATACCTAGAAGTGCCTTACTGCTTATCAGGAGAATATCGTTTCGGAGGAACTCCTGTGTTAGATATTGGCAGCAACACATATCTTTCAGTTGTCTCTTTAACATGTTCTAATTGTTCTTCTTGTGATGGTTTGTAAGACCCTTGCTTAATTAATTGAAATTCTATAAAGATCTCGCTTTTAAATGGAAAAAATGAAATTAGACGTCCATACAAAAATTCGAGTTTCATAAACTTCATAAATATTAAAACATTCCAACATGTTATCATTTAAAGTTTCGTATCGAATAATCATAATTCGGAAGCTTGAACTTTGATCGTGTTCGGTTCTTTGTTGAGCTTGATTGTCATCCGGTACTTCAAATCATCACCCGTCTTTCATAAAACATGAAATACGTTAGCTATAAGTAGTTTATAACATATCTAATTAAGCCCGAAATGCCAAAATGACAAAACATCAACAAAATAAGATTTTGTCAATACCCGCCGTAAGCTACAGCTCCGTACCGTAGCTTACGATACATGAACTCTGTTGTTACAGCAGCTGCCTACCGTAAGCTATGGTAGGCCACCGTAGCTTACGGTGGGCTACTGCAGCTCTTGTCAAATTTTTCATTTTTGTTACGAAAACTTCTGTAACTTGTTCAATTTTCTTCCGTTTCACTTGAACTTGTTTCTAAATATTCGTAAAACATTTGCCTACATATTTAACCCAAAATCTTTAACCCGGATTCATAATTTTTATGAACTACGCAACCATCAACCGGTTTATGCGCATATTTATTTCGACCTGTTAAGGATTTAAGTACTTGAGCTTAAATCTCGCTCCTTCTTTCTTTACCTCCTATTTCTACATTGAGACTTCTTTTATCCTCCACCATAACTAAATTTGTGGTGGATTTTATAGGGTAAAATCATATATTCCGAATTCTACCCTTCGGTTTGACAATTTACGAAAAAGACCCATTATAAGACATTAGACCAAAAAGGCTTATACCTTTCAGTTTTACACTATCGAAAGGGTTTACTCAATTATAAAACTTATTTCGAACTACCCTTAAGGGCCGTTTGCCCAGTTTATAAATTTAAGGGCATTTTTGTCAACTTTAGTCCTTTCTACTACATTGAGACTTCTTTTATCCTCCACCATAACTAAATTTGTGGTGGATTTTATAGGGTAAAATCATATATTCCGAATTCTACCCTTCGGTTTGACAATTTACGAAAAAGACCCATTATAAGACATTAGACCAAAAAGGCTTATACCTTTCAGTTTTACACTATCGAAAGGGTTTACTCAATTATAAAACTTATTTCGAACTACCCTTAAGGGCCGTTTGCCCAGTTTATAAATTTAAGGGCATTTTTGTCAACTTTAGTCCTTTCTACGACAGAGGACTTTTAGAAGCATATCTTGATCAAGTGGGCACTTTTAACCATAATCTATTTAGAATCATTAAGTTCCTAAGAACATAATGTCTACAATATTAAATTATTAGATTTACCTTATTTTAGGTTATCCAATATTTACTCATGACTCATTTAACTCTCATCGGACCTTAAGTCATCATTGAGAGTTCGACACATTACACATACCAGGCTCGGGTCGTAGTATTGACTCGTTTTAATACCTTGCCCAATTAGTTGCTAACTATTAGCATGCAAGTGATACGCTATTCTTCATGTGAGCACAAACTTGACAAGCGACCATTACTCATCAGTGTCAAATGGTGATAACATCACCATTTGACCCGTTTGGCCTATATGACCATTTATTATTATATTCATTGCAATCTCACCCATTTAGTCCATTTCGTTTTACACCATATGATCATATTACTTAAAAGTCATTTCTTACTTCGTTTGACCCATTATGACTTACGCCATAGGGTGTCTTTTTTTCAAAACTCTTTATTTATTCGTCATCACTTGACTAATTTACCGTTTTACCCTTTTTACCATCAATTATGGTTTCTTACCATTTTCACTTGTTCCGACCCGTATCACTTCGCATCGGAACGTTATATTTCAAATGCTAATTTACCTTATTTAACCAATACTATAAGTAAGTGTTTTACTTAAAAGATGTAAGCTTTACTTACCTTGGAATCCGATTATGTTTTCAACTCGTATTCGATCCGTTTGACCCGCTTCTTCCCAAGCTTCCACCTAGCTTGTCAAGCTTCAAACTATCATTTATCATTCGCAAGATAGTTAGATTAGATATCATTTATCATGACTATTCCACCTTACGAAATTTATATCAAAATTATCATTCGATCTTATTATAGGTCAGTTTGACTTTTAAAAGTCAACTGTGTTGATGCATATGTCTGTTGCCTACGTCATCGTATAATATCGAGTATGTATCTAGGAGCGAAATGTCGAAGTTTATATATGTCTAGGGACAAGTTGCCCGAACTTATATAGTGAAGGACAAGTTCGCACGAAGTTAACTTCGGGCAAAGTTGGCCATGTCACTTTTCAAGCGAACTTGTCATGCCTATATATAGTGAGTCTTGGTTTATCATTTGTAACATTCAAAAATTTTGTGTAGGACGGCGAAGCTCTGTCCAAGTGTTTCCAGGAGCTGTAACTTTTACTAATCAATGAAACGGTGTTAAACAGTAACAAACAAGTCTACAATGTCGCCTATGCAAACGGATTCCGCACGTTTACCTTAGGTTTGCCAAATTAGGACCTGAACGATCCGTACAACGGACCTACAAGTGGTATCAGAGCAGGATTGGCCTAATTTGAAGACATTGGACATAGAACATCTTATTTTCTACTCATTTCTTTCTATTTTTGACTTTTCTTAGACATTTCACGGATAAAATGGACTGATTTTCAAGTATAATACGTATAATCCATCATACTAAAACCTGTTGGGATTGAACCCTATGAAAGGAACAGATGATATAAAGCCAAATAACACTGCTCGAGCTTTGGTTCAACTATCAGAGGTTATAACCTCTGATGTACTTACACTACTTTCCACAAAGACTATTCATCCTATCATTTGTCTTCACAAAGTTTCAAGGTCTGCCAGAGTTAACAAGGGACAGAGGATAGTGATCAGAGTTTAGTCATTAGCTTAGTTAATCAATGTAGCAGTGCCAAGCACTGATAGTTAGTATAAGCAGTGTTTAGAGTTAGTTACATATTAGTTTCCTGTCACTATCAACCCTGACGTCATCAAAGATGCTCAGAGGTTAGATAGTTAGTATAAATAGGCAACTCATGTAACCTTTAAACTTATCTCTTAAAAGATCAACTTTCGCATATCATCTTCTCTGCATTTTTTCATTACCAAACTGAAATTGCAAAGGCTGAGGGGGAGTTTGTGAATCACATGCAAGTTAATCAACTTGAAAGCATGATGATGATGAAAACAAACGACCATTGCTTGTAGTAAAAGTTTTCCATCTTATTCCGCTGCAAATCTCTTTTAATTCAATCATTTTCCATTTTTGAAACAAAAACTACAAGTAATTCAAACTCAGATCCTAACAATTGGTATCAGAGCCAGGTTCATCAAATTCGATCTAACAATCGATTTGGTTCGAACAAATCAGCTCTCTTGCTAATCAGTTTGGTTGTTTTTAGCTTGATATTCAGAGTTTTATTACGTTCAAAGTTTTTAAAACAAAATCTATGAAAAATCAACTGAAAATGTCTCAAAACACACAGGATGCCAATTCTGGTTCCTTGTTCAAACCGCCGATGCTCAAAAGAAATGAATATTTCATTTGGCAATGACGGATGGGTCACATCCTTGCTCAGCAAAACACCGGTTGCTGGAGATCTGTTGCTTATGGACCTCACATTCCAATGGTTCCAAGCACAGAGGATCCAACCAAACAAGTGCCAAAAAATCATGAAAACTTTTCGGAGCAGGATTTCTAGAAAATTGAATTGGATGCTAAGACATTTAGCATAGTTGCTTCGGCCTTACCCAATGAAATTTATGTTGGTCTACTCCATTGCAATAGTGCAAAGGAGTTATGGGATGCACTTAAGGAGCAACTCGGTGGGACTAAGGAAGTGATAGAAAGTAATAGAGAAGTTCTAAATCAGCAGTATGAAACGTTTTGTCACTTGAAAGGAGAGTCTCTAACACAACAATTTGAACGTTACAGCTGTCTCATCAGTGAACTTAGACTGGTTAACGTGGTTTTTCCTAATTCAACTGTCAATAGTCGTTTCCTTAGATCGTTACCAGATAAGTGGGAGACGGTAGCTTATGTAACGCGAAAATCTGTTGGGTTTAAAGAAATATCGTTGACACAACTTCATGGGATACTCCTCACTTATGAGAGAGAGTTAAACCAAAAAAGAAGTTGCAAGATTCTGGCAAAATGACTGATGATTACTCATTGGGTAATACAACTCTTTTTGGCCAAGAAGAGGGTTCTGGCAGCAGTAAGGACCAAAGTTATGATCACTATATAGATATTACATCTGGTGGGAACTTTGGATCTGAAACATATGCACCCAACTATGCTTTTACTGCTAGTGGGGAAAGCCAAACCTCTCACAATCTATCCTTTGAGCTGAATGATTTACAACACACTGAACCTTCTTATCTTGAGGAAATGGATATTTTGCACCAACTGACCCTATTGAGTGTTAGGGCTACTAAATTCTATAAGAGAAATGGTAGAAAATTCCCAGGTTTGCATGGTTGAAGGTTGGGCTGGATAAATCAAAAGTCAAGTGTTATAAGTGTAATAGGCTAGGACACTTTGCCAGAGAATGCTGGTCTCAAAGTTCTGGACCAATAGTGACTCATCCTGGCCCTAGACCTCAGCACACACAAAGCACTGCTCATTATTCCCAATATGCCCCTGCTCAACATGTTCAAAACACTGCCCACTTTGCACATCCTGCTACCACTGTTCCAGTGCATTATGTTCAATCCACTACCCACAAATTCAATATGTTCAGGCACCATCTCATCCTCAAGTACTTGTTCAGCAAGCACCCATTGTTACACAACCTGCTCAAACCACTGCTAGTCCAGCAGAGGTTGGTCAACAAAGCTTTTTCACACAAAGTTATGTTGACTGGAGCAGTTTGCCTGAGGATTTGACTGATGAAAACTTTGCTTTAATGGCCAAAAAAGATGTTGAACAAGAATTTTATTTAATGGCCTTAGACACAATTGCCGAAGGTGTTGAATCTATGGAGATAGTGTCAAAATCTAATGAAGTTCAAGTTTGTGATGAAACAGTGGTTTCAAGTGAAGAAAGAGAAAATGTTGCTGATAAGGAAAAGAACTCTCCTACTGACCCATGGAATACTGATGTGTGTGAGGATGAGTGTGATTGTGCTCTCATGGCTGCTACAAAGGTATCACCTCAGATCCTTAAAGATCTATGTTCTGACAAATGCATCATTGCTTTTGCAAACATCAAAAAGGTGAATGAAAACCTAAGAAACAAAATTTTAGAAGATGAACATAATTTTGAAAAACTGATTAAAGAGTTAAAATCAAAGTTAAGTGAAAAAGATTCTGAAATGAGTAGCCTAAGACATGAATCAAGCATAACCAAGGACCAACTCCAAACTATGGTAGAAAAATATCAAGTTTGTAAAAAGGGTTAGAAGAAACCCAAATCACTTGTGAAAAATGGGTTAGTCCTGCAAAGGTTATGAAATTATGCTTGATGCTCAGATCAAGAGCAACATCAAGTTTGGTGTAGGTTTTAGAGCCTATGACCAAAAGAGAAATTGTTGCTGAAATTGATTCTGAGTTGGTTGAAGTTGTCCCTACAAAATTTGGCTGGTGAAGAGATAAAAATCACAAATAAAGCTGGAAACAAAATTGTTTTGGAAAAACCAGAGGCTTCAACAAAAGATAAAGAAATTGAAAAATATCAGTTTAAACCAACCTGGTCAGATGAAGTGATATCTTAGAGAACTTTAAGCCAATGGACTTCACAACCACTGATGGTATTAAGCCCCAAAAGCACTGGTGATCCTATCAAAGATGTGCCAGCAGAGGTTACAACGCACTGCTGAGAAAAAGTCTGATAGGAAAAGAAGAGTAAAGATTAAAAACTTGTTTTGTAAATTTTGTGAAAAAAGAAATCATGTGGCTGCAAATTGTTTTCTTTTAAAAGCCCATGACATTAATAAAAACTTGTGTTATCAAAAACTCTTCAAAATGCACCATCTGCAGCAAAACAAATCACCAATTCAACAGTGTGCCTATCTCAAAAACTATGAACAAGAGGTAAAAGAGATCAAAGCAAAAGCACTTGAAAGAGAAAGTTCAAGTTCTGTTGGAAATAAATCCAAGCAGAGTTTTAACCAATTGAAACATCTGTTACAAAAGCCTTAAACAAAACCTATGTTCAAAAAGAGGTGCAAGTGACAGATGCCCCACCTTCAAACTCATTTCCAAGAGGGTATGGCCAACCTACTTATAAAAAGGTTCCTCATGCTTATGAAGGTTACAAAAAGCCTTAAAAGCAAAGAGTAAACAGGCACCCTTATGGATACAATCATCTGATAGGAAATGGTCAAGAGCAGATGTTACAAGAAAATTTCAAAACCACTGACCATTGTCCTAGACTTGAGGCTGGACCATCTGTCCCCATCCAAAGCCATTTTGGCTTTGGAGACCAGTCTTAACTGATCTATTTACTTAAATGTGCAGGGACCCTCTACTTGCCTTGATAACTTATGATATGTAGATAGTGGAGGTTCCAGGCACATGACAGGATGTGGAGCCCTTCTCAAGGACTTCATGGCTCATGGGGGGGGGTGATATATCTTTTGGTAATAACTCAAAGGGAAAGGTTTTAGGGTCTGGGTCGTTTGGCTGGTAAACTCAAGTTTAAAAATGTGAATTTGATTGACAATCTGAAATTTAACCTGCTGAGTGTCTCACAAATGAGTGACAGAGGATATGGATCCTTCTTCACTAAGAAAACTTGTCAAATTGTGGGACTAGAGTTTGTTAAAAGGATTGATCAAATCATTGCTGAGAGCAAAGCACAATTCACTGCACACAGAAGTGGGAATGTGTATGTGGTAGATATGCTAAAAGATAATCCTATGTCTGGGACATATCTATTCTCAGTTGCTTCTAGCAAAGAGACTGAGTTATGGCATAGAAGACTTGGACACAAAATCTTAAAACTATCACCACACTCTCAAAACAAAGTCTTGTAAGAGGCTTGCCTCACAAGTAATTTTCCTGTGATGAACATTGTGTTTCCTGTTTAAAAGGCAAACAACATAAAAGTTCTTTCAAATCAATTGAAGAGTCCAAAACAAGCCAGTGTTTACAACTGTTGCACATGGACTTGTTTGGCCCAGTGCAAAACATGAGCTTAAAACACAAAAGGTATTGCCTAGTGATAGTTGATGATTTCTCTAGGTTTACATGGACCTTCTTTCTTCATTCTAAGGATGAAACGCAAGCATTTTGCAAAACTTTGTCAAACAAGTAGAAAAGCATTTGATCTTCCAGTAGAAATCTTTAGAAGTGACAATGGAACAGAGTTTAAAAATAGGGAGTTAGATGTTTTTTGTGAGTCAAAAGGAATTGTTAGACAATATAGCATTCCAAGAACTCCAGAACAAAATAGGGTGGTTGAAAGGAAAAACAGAACCTTAATTGAATCAGCAAGAACTATGCGCAGATTCTGGTTTACCCTTGTCCTTTTGGGAGAGCTGTAAACACTGCTTGCTATGTTCAAAACAGAGTTTTGATTAACCCCAGACATCAAAAGACTGCCTATGAGATTTTGTATAAAATCAAACCTCTGATTTCACATTTTAAAGTTTTTGGCTGTCCATGCTTCATTTTGAACTTAAAAGATTCTATATCTAAGTTTGCAGCCAAAATTGATTGTGATTATTTTCTAGGATACTCAACCACTGCCAAAGCCTACAGAGTTTTTAACTCTAGGACAAAGTGTGTTGAAGAAAGTTTGAATGTGAAGTTCAATGAACTGTCATCACTGAAAATCCCAGCAAATCCTGCAGAGCTTTTTGATTTAGATAAATTCACATTTGCTGATGTTTCTATCAAGCTAGACAATGCAGGTACACCACAATCATCTGAAGAAGATCAAGATCAAGGATATGACTGTGTGCTTCCACAAACAAAAGTCTATTCTTCAAACAGAGGATCAAGTGCTACAAGCTCTTGTGTAAACTCTACCACTTCTGGGTCAACAGTGGTTGATCCTCAAACCTCTGCCAGTTCACAAAATCAAACATCTGGGACCAAAATCATCAGAATGTTACCTTTATAACCCTAATACCACCACCACCATTCTCATCAGTGGCTGATACTTCAAATTCACCAGCAGATGTTAGCTCAGATGATACACATTTGCAGCCATCACCTCAAAATGCTATTGTTCCATACCAAGGTGATTTGATTTATCTCAAAAGCCAACCAGCAGATCAAGTTATTGGCAACATCAAATCTGGGGTGCTCACATCGAAGCCAATCCCAAAATATTTGTCTTTTTGCTGGTTTTCTATCACTCATACAGCCAGCCAAGTACCAAGAGGCACTGAAAGACAAAAGTTGGGTAGAAGCCATGCAAGAAGAACTCCTTCAGTTCAAAAGACAACAAGTTTGGGAGCTTGTGCCACTGCCAAAAGATGTAAGTCCAATTGGCACAAAGTGGGTCTTCAAGAACAAAACTGATGAAAGGGGTATTGTTGTTAAAAAACAAAGCAAGGCTCGTGGTTCAAGGCTACAGATAGGAAGAAGGTATATACTATGATGAGACTTTTGCTCCTGTAGCAAGGTTGGAAGCTATTCGCCTGTTCTTAGCTTTTGCTGCTAACCACAACATAAAGGTGTTTCAAATGGATATAAAGAGTTCATTTTTGTATGGAAAAATCAAAGAAGAGGTGTATGTCTGTCAACCTCCAGGTTTTGAAGATCATTCCATCCTGATCATGTCTACAAGCTCAACAAAGCATTGTATGGCTTGAAACAAGCACCAAGAGCCTGGTATGAAACTCTATCCACTTTTCTCTTATCCATAGGGTTTACTAGAGGCAAAATAGATAAAACCCTGTTTTTAAAATGGAAAGGAAAAGATTTGATGCTTGTCCAAATTTATGTGGATGACATCATTTTTGGTTCCACAAGCACTGCTATGTGTGAAGAGTTTCGAAAACTCATGGCAGCAGAGTTTGAGATGAGTGCAATGGGTGAGCTCCAATGTTTTCTTGGTCTTCAAGTTAAACAATTGCACAATGGTACATTTATCCATCAAAACAAGTATGTGAAAGAACTGCTTCACAAGTTTGATATGGATGATTGTAAACCATGTAGCACACCCATGGCAACCTCCAAGCTAGTAACCATTGATGGTAAAGATGACCTTGTTGATCAAACTCTTTATAGAAGCATGATTGGGTCTTTATTGTACCTAACTGCATCCAGGCCAGACATCATGTATGCAACATGTGTTTGTGCCAGATCACAGGCATTACCTAGAAAGTCTGACCTTATTGTTGTAAAAAGGATATTCAGATACATAAAAGGTGCTCCCACACTTGGTATCTGGTATCCAGCTAGTGGGAATATTGAGCTTTCAGGTTTTCAGATAGTGATTTTGCTGGGTGTAAAACTACAAGGAAGTCCACATCAGGAGGATGTCAATTCCTAGGTGATTGTCTAGTGTCTTGGCAAAGCAAAAAGCAGGTTGCAGTTTCAACATCCACTGCCGAGGCAGAGTATATTGCTGCTGCTAGCTGCACTGCTCAACTCTTGTGGCTTCAAAACCAGTTGCTGGATTTTGGTATCACTGCACTAAAGACTCCACTCAAATTGGACAGTCAAGCTGCTGAAAATATCATTAAAAATCTAGTTTCTCATTCAACTACAAAGCACATTGACATCAGACATCACTTTGTGAGAGATTGCTATGAAAAATGTTTGATTTCTTTGCATCATGTCCATACTTCAGATCAATGGGCAGATGTTTTAACCAAGGCATTGGATACATCTACCTTTGAAAAATTGATCTCATTAAAAATCCAGTTTCTCATTCAACTACAAAGCACATTGACATCAGACATCACTTTGTGAGAGATTGCTGTGAAAAAGGTTTGATTTCTTTGCATCATGTCCATACTTCAGATCAATGGGCAGATGTTTTAACCAAGGCATTGGATACATCTACCATTGAAAAATTGATCTCAAGGCTTGGTATGCTAAACATGGATTAAAACAAGTTTTCTTGTAAACCCATGTGTACATAGCATCAAAATTTTTCAGAAATTCAAAAATTCCTTAAAAATAGTTTAAAATTGAAATTCTTCAATAAATCTTCAAAAGTTTGATCACAACATCTGTTTTCTCAAAACCTCTGATAGGCTTTAAAATCTTATCCACTGACTTCTATTTTTCCACCTCTACAAAACCATTGATGGCTATCCTCTGATAGTGTTAACAAAATAAGTATTGTCCAAACCTCTGTCCTAAAACAGTGGTTTGCCACATCAACGGTTACTTTTCTCATCAGAGGTTACACGTGGCCAGATGTTAGCCATCAGATCTTGCAACAGATGCCACGTCATGTTCACTTTTTCAAAACCCCCATAAAACCCTGTTTTATCTCACCAGTGGTTACCCTAAACTGTGTCGATTTCAAAATCTCAAAACCGTTTTTCTCTCAAATACCATGGCTCCCAAATCAAAATCTTCAAAATCCAAAGAAAAATCGCAACAAGAACCTCCACCTTTCACTCTCATAATCAAAACCCCACACAATTACACTTCCATACTTGAAGAAAACGACTCAAATACTCGCTATCATCCAATGATTCGAATTTTGCAACAGTCTAAATTCTTGCACATGTTAACCGTCAAAGCTCCCATTTACATTGATGCTCTTCGTGATTTCTGGAAAAATGCAAAGGTTCACTCATCTGCTGATGGTGTTCCTTATACAATAATTTCAAGAGTAGGGGGAGTGTTGATGCAAATTAGCCCCCAATCGATCTCTCAAGTTTTCAAGTTAAATGACATACAACACCCTATGTCATTTCCCATTAATGAGATCCAAGCAGAGTTTCTGGAAAGAGGTTATATCAGCCAGATGAAAGGTATGACCATTTTAAACCTAACTTTCCTGCTAAGATGAGATTTTTCTTTCACACAATTCTTACTTGTCTATCAGCAAAATCCACTGCTTTCAATGAAATTCCATTGAACATGCAATATCTGGGGTATGCAATTTTAACTGACACCGATTTAAACAACTCCCAGATACTGTTCAATGATCTTGTGAAAAATTTTAAAAATATTGAAAAAAGAAAAGCTTTTTTGATGCATCCACGGTTCTTGAGTGTTTACTTACAGGATCAAATTAAAGGTCCTGAAAGTAAAATTGGCGCTGTGGTTAATCCAGGCCACCTTAATCATGAAACCTTCACCAGAATAACAAACCAAGATAAAGTTGAGAAAACACAAGTAGAGGAGGATGAGCAAGTTTTACCAGAACAAAATGTTCAAACTCAACCTCTTGCTACTGAGCCCACTGCTCTTGGTGATCAGAGCAACACAACCGCTGCCCTGAAACCCACACCGAAAATTTCCAAAAAGAAAACCAAAACAACTTCCAAAAAGCCCACCAAACCCAAAAAGGGTCCGCTGGAAGATGAGATCCCAGAGGTTAACCCTGTGACAGCACCAAAGTCACAAACCACTGCTGCTACTTCTTCACAGCAGATGGTTCAAAGATCTCCCATCGGCTTTGAAACTCCTCCTTCTTCCTCACAAAAGGGAAAGGTTGTAGACACAAGGACACCAAATTATGAAGCTCTAGATCCACTTGGGTCTATCTTCCACAGCCCCTCTCCCAGGGCAATGTCGCTTTCTACTCAACCACCTTCGCCAATACCTTCACTTCCGCTCACAATTGTACCATTGTTGAATGCAATTGAATTAGTTCAGACACAAACCAGCACTTCTCAACAACTTATTACTGAGAATATACTTCATCCAGTGGCTGGGTCTGATTCTTTATTCATTGCTAGCCCATCAGCAAATGAAGAGGCTACATCCCTTGGGTTACATGTAACCCTTGGTGATAGTTCAACACAAGCAGCCACTACAATTGCTGAATTCCCTAGTTCTAAGTTGTACAGTGGTTTCATTAATAAGACTTGGTTGAAGGCAACCACTGCTGAGGCAACAACTGTTACCTCTATTGTGGGAAGTCCCCAGTACCAAGACAAAGGGGCATCTATGTTTGAAGCTGGTCCTAAAACCACTGCTCATGATAACATAGATATAACTACCACCACGGGTAGGAGTTCAGATGATCCTATTAAATTAGGTGATGATCTAAAATAGCAGGTTTTGATAGAGAGAGTGACCAGAATAGAAAACTCTATTGGTGAAATCAAAGATTTACTAAAGTAGATGATAGCTACAAAAAGTCAACCCTCTGTTCTATCCACTGCTGATCTCAAAGAAGCTCTTAACCCTCTGTTTCAACACCAACAACATTATTTGGATTTACAACACAAGCACCAGATGAATGATGTTAGAAACATGTTTGAATCAAGGTATTAAGATACTGTAGCAGACATTAAAGCCATCAAAGCACATCTACTCACAACCACTGGCCATGCACCTCCAACGGTTATATTTGTTACAACAGATGAAGCCAAAAAGGGGAGAAACCTTTGGGTCCAAAGAAGTTAACAATAGATGATGATAAGGCCAGACCTACATTGAACATTCCAAGGCCTGATGGTTCAAAGAAGAAAGACTTAACTGAAGAAATTGTGGCCAAGGCAAGGGCTAGTCATAAGAAGAATGTGATTGAGGAGAGCAGAGTGTTGGTTGAGAAAAACATTGATCAGCAAAAAAAAAAGGAGAGGTTGGTACTTCATCAAAAAGTGCTCTTGCTAGAAAAGCCAGGCAACCAACATCCACACCTCCTAAAACTAAGCCTGAAACCAACCCAACCATGAAAACCCCTGCCTCTCAAAAACCTATCACATCTTCAAAATCACAACCCACATCCACACAAGCATATGTTACAGCAACTGTTGTGTCAACATCTGTTGATACAGCAGAGGTTGCAACAGATGCAACTCCATCCACTGCCATGATCACATTTCCCACATCAACTCAACCATTATCCACACCACCAAAAATCCCATAACCACCATCACATACTTTAAGGTTTAAAAGGAGGAAAATCACAAAAGTGATAAATGATGATGAGATCTCTGCACCTCTTCCACTATAATCAACACCAGTGATCCCCACATCAGTGCTTACAACTTCTTCAACTCTTAAAGTCATTCCTGCATCAAAGTTGTATCCTCTTTATTTACCAGCAGTTAGGGAAGAGATCCTAAGTTTCTTTTTCAGATGATGACCCTGACAAAAGAACAATTCTATCCCTTGATGGCTATCCAAGACCAGCAAATGGTGATGCCTATCTAGAATTGAAAAAGAAGCAAGCAGAGGATATTGCCAAAAGAGAATCAGCTTGTAAAAATGATAGATAAATACAGATTATCATGTCCTTTCAATTGAGTAAAGTCACCATTTTACAAAATTTTGTCAAGGATCTGAGCAACCAGTTATCAGTAAGGGAAGATAAGTTTCTCAAGAGTGAACTCATTGAGTATATCATGGAAAAGAAGATGTATAAGGCAACAAGGCCACAGTTCAGGGATTGGAGCATAGATGAACTGAGGGAGGAAATCAACAAAATGCAAGAAATGTTGAAAGACCCTCTTAAAAAGCCAACTCCTCCCAACTGGGATTTATACAAGAAAGATATCACTGAAAATGCCTTGAAGTTGAAGAGAATGAAGCAAGAACCGCTTCAAAATTATTATGGTTCCAAAAACCAAGTGTTGAGATGGGGTGAAGTGAGGTGATAGACACTTACAAAAGTTTGGAAGAGAGAAGGAAAAAGGATCCATCCATGCCTCCCAAGCCTGACTATTCAAAAGAAGATGCTATCCTCAGAGCTCAACTCTCTAAAAAGTCCAGCTCAACATCTGCCCACTCCACACTTGCCCTGCAACACATGAAAAAGCAAGGGGAGATGAATGAAAAGACTGACAAAGAGTTTGAGGATACATTTATCAAAGAAGGGATTCCGAATACGATTGATTATCACACAGATGATACAAGTGCCAAGCTGGCTAAAGATTTATCAAAGATGGCTCATTTACAAACCTCTGAAATAAAAGCTCATTCAAGAAAACCATCAGACCCAAAAATTCTAAAAGGGAAGGTCGAAAAATACACCCTTGAGTTGACATTGCTCAAGTCTGATGGTGCAACCACTAAACTATCCATGGAAGATGCTTATGAGCTTACAGTAGAAGACTTCCAAGAACTACTATGTTTAGAGGTGGTGAAGGATGTTGATGATATGGAATCTCTTAACTTTGAACTTCAATTCAAAGGTCAAATAAGAGAATTCCTTCTGAGGAATAAAACTAAGAATAAAGTGTTTTTGGCATCATCTGTTCCAAGGGGAGATTGTTGGGATTGAACCCTATGAAAGGAACATATGATATAAAGCAAAATAACACTATCCGAGCTTTGGTTCAACTATCAGAGATTACAACCTCTGATGTACTTACACTGCTTTCCATAAAGACTGCTCATCCTATCATTTGCCTTCACAAAGGTTCAAGGTCTGCGAGAGTTAACAAGGGACAGAGGATAGTGATAAGAGTTTAGTCATTAGCTTAGTTAATAAATGTAACAGTGCCAAGCACTGATAGTTAGTATAAGCAGTGTTTAGAGTTAGTTACATATTAGTTTCCTGTCACTATCAACCCTGACGTCATCAAAGATGCTCAG
This sequence comes from Scalesia atractyloides, assembly GCA_947069175.1. Classification (NCBI taxonomy): domain Eukaryota; kingdom Viridiplantae; phylum Streptophyta; class Magnoliopsida; order Asterales; family Asteraceae; genus Scalesia; species Scalesia atractyloides. The sequence goes on from CAMTDV010000014.1 coordinate 59,611,698, forward strand.
AGGTTAGGTAGTTAGTATAAATATGCAACTCATGTAACCTTTAAACTATCTCTTAAAAGATCAACTTTCGCATATCATCTTTTCTGCATTTTCTCATTACCAAACTGAAATTGCAAAAGCTGAGGGGGAGTTTGTGAATCACATGCAAGTTAATCAACTTGAAAGCATGATGATGATGAAAACAAACGACCATTGCTTGAGTAAACGTTTTCCATCTTATTCCGCTGCAAATCTCTTTTAATTCAATCATTTTCCATTTAAAAAAAAACTACAAGTAATTCAAACTAAGATCCTAACAAAACCGTTGAAAAGATCAAAGCTAAAAATGATCAGAATCATGTCGAAATTTACAAAAAATCAAGTTTTGAAAACTCATTCTGTCCGAACTTACTAAACAAGTTCGCTCAAAGTTGTCCAAAAGTGAACAAGTTCGCCCGAACTTGTCCAAAAGTGAACAAGTTCACTCGAACTTGTCCAATAGTAAACAACTTTGCACGAAGTTGTCCATTACAAGTTCGGACGAAGTTATCTAATAGTTTCTAAAAAAAGGCATGAAAATCCCAAAAACGTCTCAAACATTATATATCGTTAGATTCGTATCGACGAGACGATTTTAAAACTATAATCTGGTAAAAACGGTTTTTGAAAAAATTTTAAACGTTTTTAGCAAACCGATATGTTTAAATTGTTGAGTAAAAAGTCAGATTTTTGCATAACGTTTTTGAAAACCAAATTTTTGTCGGAAATGGAAGATATTGATTTTGAAAAAAAATGAATGATTGGGAAGAGTTGCCTTCTGATTTGGATCCTTGTAAACGTTGGACTATTTGGTATAAGAGATTTGAAATGTTTAAATGCAAAAAGGATGAATCTGTAATTGAGATAGTAAAACGTTTTTGTATCATGGTTAATCATTTAAATCGATGTAATTACGGGTGGCAAATCCGTATTGAAGATCAGTTTTCAAAATTGGAAGATTCATTACCATCAGAATGGGATGATTTCTTGAAAGAATCAAAAGAGAAACTTAGATTTGACATCAATCATCTTTATGAATTTATGAGCGAAATTTGCGATCACATTCCTGTAATTGAAAACCTGAAAGTTTTAAAACTAAAAAAGGAAAGTGAGTTAGTGATTAAACTGGAAAATCCTGAAGTTTCTTAATCTTTTGCAGGTATACTTAGTGAAGGAAACAATCTGGAAGCACAAAATTTAAATGATCGGATAAAGAAAGAAAGAAGTTTAATGGTGAAGAACTGTGAAGTTTCAAGTACATCTAAAAATGAATCTTCAAATTCTAAACCAACCTGCCCAGTCTATGATGAAGATTTTAGTGATTATCTGGCAGAAAATGCCAAACTCTTGACCAAACTGGAGAGTTTGACAATAGAAAATAAAAAGATAAAAGAAAATGAAAAGATTTTTTAAAACAGAATAAAAATTTTAGAAAATGAAAAATATGTTTTAAATAAAATTGATTTTGAAAAACAAAATATAATAAACTCGTATCTTAAAAAAATCAGAAAATTTGAACAAGATGCTGAGAATGCAAAAAATAAACATGTTGATTTGGAAAAGAAATTGAAAGGTTTTGTGACCTCATCATTAATGTTAGATCATATATGTCCAAAGCCGATCAATGAGAATAAAAAAAGAATTCCAATAAGTGACAATGTCGCAAATTTTGACAATGTCATAATTGAGGATTGTGATGTTGATACCGATGATGAAAGTGATAAAAATGAAATATTTTTAAAAAAGGAAAAATATAAAAAATCTGTTCTACAATCTACTGAAAAAGGTGAATGCTCAACGCAAAAAACTTCTAAACAGAATGGAGAACGAAAACAAAAGGAAAAACAAAGTTTTAGAAATTCTAAAAAGTTTGAAAAGAAAAATAAAAGCTTATCGGTACGATCATCCAATTATTATAAAAATTCACAAAAATTTGAAATCAAAACTTACAAAATTTGAAAATAAGTGGTACAAGCTGTACCACAGTGCTTCAAAGTCAAATCAAGTTTATAGAAGAAAAAAGAAAGATGGCTACCACACTTCAAATCAGTGTTATGATTTGAGTGTATGGTTTGATAAAAAGGATCGATATGATAACAGGATGTGTCACAACTGTGGAGTAATTGGACACACTGCTAGAAAATGTCCACAATTTAATCCTAAACATGTTCGTATTGATATGAAGAATTCTTAGGATTTGAGAGTACCAACTCAGGTTTGGAAACAATGTGCGGAAACTACAAACAAGGTGAAACCAGTTATTACTAAGTTTTCAAATTTTGAAACTGGTGAATCCTCGAATAGTAACGAACAAAAAGTTTCTACATTGTATTTCAAGAAAGCTTTAACGAAAAATCAAACATGGTTGGTGAAAGAAAAATAAGTTACACAATCAGTGAAAGTTGAAAGTTTAGAGGACTTTCTGAAAGTTGAGAAAGTCCATAATAAACCTGATTGTTAAAAGAAAATCAAAATTGAGGTTGAAGAAATAATGCCTAAGACTGAAAAGGCTTGGGTGTCATTATTCAACTAATTGTTTGAATTTTTGTGTATGAACTTCTAAGATGAAAGCAAATTATTGAGAATGGAGTTCTGTGGCACATATTGAAGACGGGTCGGGTTATCAGGTTCTATATAAAGACCATTTTTACAAATTTTGAAATTCAAATAACGTTTATTTCACAATTTTTGAAAATTTTTGGAGAAAATTTTTCGAAAACACATTCCAATAACGTTTACTTGAAAATTTTACAAATTTTAAAAAAAAATCAGAAAAATTTCACAGAACCCTCACTGTTGAACAGACAAAAACTCATGGATATAAATGTTTTCTAAACTCAAAAAGTGTCACAGTTTTTGTCATCATGAGGGGGAGAAGGTTTAACAGAAAAAATTATGAAGCAGTAATAGATGGCGAATTGAAGTGATTCTCATCAGTTGGTCAATGTTTTTTTTCATAAATCGAAAATACAAAAATATGTTTTGAATTTTAGGGGAGAATTTTTTTTCAATAAATCAAAAAATATATTAAAAGCAAAAAGTACAAAAACATTGAAAAAGGCAAAAGAGTTTTGTGTCAAAAAGGAAATGATAGTACATCAGTGGACTATCACAGTATGCTAAGGATTTGTAAAGTTTAAAAAGTTTTAACAAGTCTTACTGTGGATGTATCGATAGGCTTTACACATTCAGTAGATTGTTTCCGGGATATAAACTAAATTTTACAACTGCTTAACTTGTGGATTAACATCTCTCGGATATATGGACTTAGTACTCCGAAATTTCGTTTGAGAGATTGCCTGATTCTGAGATACGAGGTCTTTATAGATGATTGATATCTGGGGTATTATACAAGTTCTTCTGATTTTGCATAAGCAATGGCCTAGAACTTCTATATTGCTTTTGCTAAAACCCCCAAACTGCAGCAAAATTGAAAGAATCAAAAGACATAATCAATTGCAGTCAAAAGATTCCATAATTGGAACAACACCTTAAAGTCGAGCCTTCATCTTTTTGTCGATACGGTGGTATTAACCTGAGCTCTCAAGGCCTCGCACAACCTAGATACAGATATCAATTATGCTATATTCACCTATAAGATGAAATCTAGGGAATCTTGATACGGGGGTATATTCTGAGATGGGAACCATAGTTAAGTCAAGTTTTCTTAATTCTATGTAACGTATCTTGGAACAACTGAGAAATGTGTTGAAGTTTAAGTGGACAAATATATTGACAATCTAGGTAAATTTGTTTAAAACTAAAAGTCATAATAAGGTCAGCGGTATTGGTGTTATGTCTCAAAAACTGATATGATCCTTTAACACAAACTCAACAAAAATATGTCTGTAAATATGTTTGTACATAGTTAGTGTTTCGATATTTATTTTCATAAAACCAAAAATATTCTATCTTTGAGTTTCGACTACTGATGATGAAATGTTGATTTTCAAAATCTAAAGCTGCTGAACAAAAGTCTTGAAATTGAGATTGTTCTACAAAGTTTAAAAAGTTTATTAATTTGAAACTTACATTTGAGTAAATGCATCAGTTTATGTCAAAATGTTTAATCAAGATCATTAAGTTGAACTTGATACATAAATCAGATATTCAAGGTCATTAATTTGGACTTGATTAACTGAGAGGGTTTAAAACTGATGAGGAGATTAAAATTTGAAGTGGTTGTATTTAGAGGTTTCAACGTTTGAATCTGAAATATTTATTTGAAAGTTTGAGGAACTTTGAAACAGAAAATAGATTTTAAAGGGGAGCTGGATAAAACACGTTGATTGAAGATAACAGATAGCTCAAAGTAAGGGGGAGCATGGTGATTAAAGTTTTGTCAAGACAAACTCAAGAAAAGGGAATAGGATTGAAGAAGATTTGAAGATCATGGATGTTAAAGTTTTTCAAGAAATAAAGATCAAGAGAATTTTAAAGACTCTGGAACTTATTTGAAGACTGATGACTACGGCAACATCCAAGGGGGAGTCTGTTGATGCATATGTCTGTTGCCTACGTCATCGTATAATATCTAGTCTGTATTTAGGAGCGAAATGTCGAAGTTTATATATGTCTAGGGACAAGTTCGCCTGAACTTGTATAGTGAAGGACAAGTTCGTCCGAAGTTAACTTCGGGCGAAGTTGGCCATGTCATTTTTCAAGCGAACTTGTCATGCCTATATATAGTGAGTCTTGGTTTATCATTTGTAACATTCAGAAATTTTGTGTACTGGACGGCAAGCTCTATCCAAGTGTTTCCAGGAGCTGTAACGTTTACTAATAAGTGAAATGGTGTTAAACAGTAACAAACAAGTCTTCAATATGGCCTATGCAAACGGATTCCGCACATTTACCTTAGGTATGCCAAATTAGGACCTGAACGATCCGTATAACGGACCTACAAACTACCTATTTTCATATGCCATTGCACAATTAAGTTCAACAAACTCTTTTAGGCATTTCATTAAATACCGATAGGCGTTATTCTTAGGCCACTATTTTAACTACGTTCTCCAACCAAGTTCACACAATTGTTAACATCAAGTTATCATAGTATCTACCATCATATGCTAATTTATCCATTCATTGTGTTAGAGCTAAGGGTTTTCATCTCTATGAAAAACCCATTTCATCATATTACTAGACATTCATCCGAATACCTAATATAATCAAGTTCTACATAAAAACTAGTAGACAATATGATCTCAAGCACTTATTAACGTTGACATATCATCAACTTCATCATATCACACAAAAACCATTTCACGTCATGTATGATCACTTACTCGAACTCATAGATTATTTAAATATCTTCCTATTACTATCATGTATGATGATTCTAAGCAAAAATTTATCATCAACTTCATCATGTCATCGAAACCCTTTTAACTAGGTGTGGTAAATCATCCAAACACCCAAATCATAGTAAACTATTTAAAATTTTCACTTAGGGTTTGTTCCTAAGCAAGTATAGATCTTTTATCTTACTTAAATTTCTAATATTTATCCATGGATTGAAATCCATGAATTTTACCTACATTCATAATATCACCAAATTAAGATTTTTGACATACCTTATGATCCCTAGTTTAGGTGATCGTTAATATGTGTTCATGCACGGATTTGGTATCCAATTTCCCTTTCAGTTTGATGTTTTTTGTTGATTAGGTCAAGATGGGGTTTCCCCCTCTTTCTTTACTACTGATTGACACACACACACACACACACTATGTCTGTGTGTGTGTGTTTTGTACTAATTTTCTTTTTAAATCACAATTTTCCCTTTTACCAACTTTGGTCCCTCTGGGTATGTTCCCTTTTTATTTAAAGGGCTACAACTCATTGTTTTATTACCATTTCCATGTTACTAACTGTTATGGGTGAAATTCTGAACCCATATCCTAACATTGTATCTTGAATATATCAACTATTTATGATCAGGATACCGCACCAGGATATTGGTAATATCTGGAGGTAGTATCCTGATAGTTACTAACAAATTTGTTCGTAGTTTATGACTGCAGGACCATAACGTTCACAAAGAATTTTTCCCCTGAAGACTCGCTCCATTCTGTTGGGACATGAAAGTTGAAGCCGGAAGAATAGGTCTTCAACAGTCAAGAGGGAATATCCGGAAGTATCCCTAGTTTATAGGATAACTTGTTTGTTGTTGTAACTACATATACGGATAGCCAGATCGTAGGACACACAACACTTGAACACATTTCACTTCGAGCTTTCTAACTCACACACATTTCTTTCTAGCAATCGCACATTTACACTCATAACTAGCAATCATTGTAACACTTAGTAGCGATCTGGGCATTATCCTACACTGTATCCTGGATATTCAAGCAATAAGAGGTTTTATGTCAGAGATCTAGATTGATCAAGGGCTTTCCTCGTATATCCTGTATCAACTTTCATTTTTCTCACACTTGTTTATTGATTTGATATAGTTCATTATCCTGCAACTATATCCTGAAACTATTTTCATAATCAATCAACTTAACATATTTTTGCAAATCACTATAGCACACTACCTCACAAACTAAATTTGATCACTTAATTGCTTCGGTAATTTTTGACCAAAACAATTTGGCGCCCACCGTGGGGCAAGTGGTGCTATTTTTAATCAAAACTTTGCTGAAAACCCTAATCAGTTCTTTATTCTCTAATCTTTTTGCAAGTTTGTTTCTGATGGCTTCTCAGTCAAGTTTGAGCTCTTCATTGATGCTTACATCAACCTCTGCTACAACTGGTTCATTGCATCTTCCACCTCCATCGGTTCAAAGGAGAAGTGAAAGCCAAACATCTCGAGACACCCCTACTGTTCAGAATGATTACAGATCCTTTGCTTCGGGGAGAACCCCATTATGGCCTCTAATGATGAAATTTTGTCTTTGTTTGATAATATACAGGATCAAATGAAGAAACAACAGGAAACTAACCAGCTCATGATGAGGGAGATACAACTCTTGAAGTCCAACTCCAAGAGACCTGCTGAGGATACTGTCACTCCCTTGCAACCTAGGATGTTGAACTTTAGTTCAGCAGTGTTCACTGAGGATAATCAGGGCAATATCATACCAAGCCGTTCTCAGAGCAATATTCCGGAGATACCCTCAACGGCCAGGATATCGGTTGTGAGAGATCCAGGATATGCTCCAGGATATGGCCAAATTTGCCAAGCCGGTAACTTGTCCATTAACACTAATATGCCTACTGCGAACAACCTTGAACCTTCGCAGGATACCAACGTGACATCAGCATTGTCCAAACTCCAAAATTTGAAAGATATGATATCAAATGTACCTGGGGTAGTGCAGCCTATACCAGAGGTATCCCATGATAGTCGCAACATATTCCGCTTTGCTTACCATATTTGTGACGCAGAAATTCCAAAGAGATTCCAAACTCCCAACACGAAGCTATATGATGGAACGACGGATCCTGAGGAGCATGTTGCCCAATAGAGGGATAGGATGGAAGTGAATCCAACTCTACCAGATCTTAAAGAAGCATGCATGTGCAAAGGCTTCGGTTCCACCTTGACAGGATCAGCCTTGAAATGGCTTTTAATGTCCCACCTTATTCTATTACTTCATTTACTCATTTGGTTAATCTATTTAACACTCAGTTTTCTTGTAGCAGGAGCTTTGAGAAACTAACAAGTGACCTTTACAGGATAACACAACGACCACAAGAATCCTTAAGGGATTGAGTTAACGAATTTAGCAGGGAATCCTTGGATATCCTGAATCTTAATGTTGCTACAGCAGTGCAAGCTTTCAAGATAGGATTGCAGAAGGTTCCCAGTTTTATCAGGATCTTGTGATGAATCCTTGCAGGAACTTGGATGAAGCTCGGAATAGGGCCTTAAGATACATAAGGCTCGAGGATGACAGAAAGACGCAAGATAGGATGAACACATCCTGTACATATGAATCAACAAACTGGAAGTTAGAATCCTCATACAAGCCATGCCACTCTAAGCCGTATGCTAAAAACGACAACAAAAGAGTGAATGCTGTCGAAGATAAGGATGGAGAAAAATATCCTGAATTTTCGCAATATTGTTTTTCTGTAAATATGTCACACCCCGACTCGCAGCGGAAGACAATCGCAGGGTGCGCAGACACATGTAATTCCATATAATTTAAAAAACATTATATCACATAAAGAGGGAACCTCGGTTACAACATACATAAAGTATCATATTACAAACCATAAGTTTAAGTACGGAACTATGAGCGACTACAACTCTTATTCTGCTACAGTTTGCTACCCAAGCCATCCACATGCACAGGCCTTATTCCTGCTTAGTCTTACCTGAAATGCATGCTAGTTTTAAAAGGGTCAGCTACACGTTGCTGGTGAGTTCCACTAATTAGTTGTTGTGGAACAATATGTGTTAAGAAGTTTAATTGCACTGGTCACAGTCACCATGGAATTACACGAGGACACAAGTGAAACCTTGACCTGTCAGAGTCACTCCGTATCATACAGACATGTAACCCCAGCGTTTTCATACTTTCCATGTTTAGAAAGCTCGTGTTGTATTTATATTTTATGAAACCTTTGTATCTTGTATCCGTCTCTTCGTTATAATCTTTGTAATCATTATGAACCGAGACTTGAATCATAATGAAAACTCATATTGTTATTCTCATTCGTGTTATACTTATTCGTAATCATTTTATACATATACACATTCAAACGTTCATGCTTGATACTTGGGAACGTGACAAACTTGCAAATATGTGACACACATGCAGCATACGATACATATACACGATTCATATACTTAATCATACATATTAATACTTATTATTTTGCTTACGTTACGTAATAAAACTTATACTGTGTCTTTTATGCTTAAAACACCCTCAAACCATCAAATATAAACTTCAGGGGCCTAAATTGCCAAAAATGAAACTTATCCCAGCTACTCGCTGGCCGCGACCGCCAGGCCCTCCCTAGTCGCGGCCCGCCAGTCCCCTTTTTCGACAGAAACATTATCCAGCTCATGGTTGGTCAATTTTGAAGCACAAGGATTGTGCTTCTTGCACTAAATGCCCACCTAACTAACCCTAATCCTCAACTATAAAACCCACACTACCTCCACACTTCCTCCACTTTGCAAAGACTATAAGATCACTCTCTAATCACTTCAAATCAGTTGATAATCTCAGAATTCGGGCAGAACCTTCAAGGTTTCCAAAGTGAGTTCTAGCTCACTTCCACTTCATCTTTTTCATTGTTCTTTCTCTCTTAGCACTTGGGACACCTCTAGGATTGTTTCCTTAGGTTTTTCCATGGAAAACCTAGATGGAACTCCTTCATATTTGAGGTTGAAGTGCAAGGAAATTTCTGTTTTGATTCAAACTTTGTCAAAACTTGTTTAACTTGAGTCTAACTCATCTCAAACCTATATCCGAATGCTTACAACACTACTAGTGGTTGGTTAGGATTAAAAACAAGGTTGAGACATGTCAAACTAGAGGTTAAAACCTCACAAACTTTCTGTTTTAACTAGGGTTTACACCCACAAGTAGTGTCCAAGTTAATCTTGTTGAATGTGTGATATTTGGACTAGCTTGGGCTATCCTTCATAGAAATCCACACACTACTTGATGTTTTTCCTAGGTTAGTTATACTTTTATTTCATTCTTATTGTTCTTGTTCTAAGACCCTCCTTGTTACCTATGGTAACTTGTGTAGTGGTGAACATCATACGAGGTCCCAAAGTGGATGGTTAATCCTCCCACCTCCTACTTGAATTACATGACACTAAGAGGTACCTAAGTGGATGGTTCATCCTCCCACCTCCTACATGATTATATAACTAGATATATATATATATATATATATATATAATATATATACCTATGGACTATAATATAATCCTTAGAACCGAACTCTTGATAATGACTAAATAAGCATCTATCAAGTTAATAAGTTTGTCACTATGTGTGTAGTTCCTTGTCAACGATTCTTATAGGTCTTGAACCTATGAAACCATACCTAATCCTTATGGGTTATTATAAGTGTCAAGGACAAGTGCTATACCTTAGTGTGTATTTTCGTATACGTTACTTTGAATGCATTATTCCAAATTCCGAATCTCTCATTATCATTCCAGTGCTCACATCTACGTTTTGCTCTTGTAGGATAACTCGATGTTCATTCCGCAACACAAACAACTCTTCATGGACTTTGCTAATCGGAACGCTTGCAAAACCGTGAGTATACTCGAACCCCTTTTACGTTTACCACTTTCGGGTGTAACATGTTTACATATCAAAAACAACCCAAAACTTATGCTTTATTACTTGCATGAACGATCCATAAAACATGAACGCTGATACGTATGTTATGCTTATACTAGGACCGAACGTATGTGATACCATAGTCATTAGCTTACTTTTGAGCCTCCATTTGACATGTATAGCGCTATAGGAGTAACGCACCGCCCGTGAATGAGTGGTCATGTTGAATTATTTATACTAGTTGCGTAAACAAAGGGTTGACTAGAAATATCGCATGCCTTGTATATGCTTGTATGTAAACTTAGTTTCCATGTGGATTTGTTTAAACCTATGCTTATATGTATGGTATGCTCAAACTTGTATACTCGCCTTTACTTTTGCATTGAACTCGTATTTTAAACATGTTACAGGTTGAGAAGGTTGATGCCATGAAAACGAAGTAGCGATGACGCTAGATACACATTTAGATGTTTAGGTTTATTATTCATGTATCAAATTTTGTCTTAGTTAATGTTGTATTTGAATTTTCCCTTGTATTGTAATGACTTTATGCCATGAAATGAAATTCGGATTTAATTAATTATTGTCGCAATTAGTATTATGAGCAATGAGCAATCTATTTCGTCCTGCTTGATGTTTCCGCCATCGGTTGGGGTGTGACAGATTGGTATCAGAGCCATAACTATAGGGAATTAGGTAGAATTGCCATGTTCGACCTAGTCTATAGTTTAAGTGTCCGTTTTAACCATTCTATTATCATGCTTAAAACTTTAGTCTTCCTCATTGCTTCTTCCTTATCTTTTGGTCTTAAAACTTACATAATGTCTTTCCTAAGACATATACACAAATACGCTTGAAGACTTGAAGACACTCTGGTGCAAACGAGGCGATTTGCACAAGATAGGTCCAATGACTTACAATTTTTGGTGAAATCCCTCATTCAACGTATTCGATTTTTCACGAAGTTACGCCATCAAGTTAGGAGTGACATCCACACCTTGATGGAAGACTTCCATTTCATGCTCTAGTGGATCTTACAAACGAGTCGGAATATGCTCCTCGTTAATAAGAAGCAAACCACACTTAGGGTACGATGTTGTCAAGATAGGGGTGAAACCCGCACCTTGTCAACTAGTTCCGTCCCTCGATTTTCAATCTCGCCAAAGTCTCGAATTTTCGGTCGACTAGGGACATGTAGTAACTGGAAGGGTAAAATACTGTTAATCGCTTCTCGACTAGAGTATTTTACTGTTAGGCCAAAGCATGTTCCCTAACTCGAAAGATCTTATGAATCACTTTGGAATAGTCAACGTTTCTCTACCCGAAACAATCCCATATTTTACTGAGCCAATCTTTTATGTTATCTCCATTTTAATGTGATTTTATACTTGTTACCTTATTCATTTGAAACCGTTACACAATTCGCACGTTTATCGCAATCAACAACAATAATAGTCCTCGTGAACAAACTAAATTTACGCTCCTTATACGCATTTATACGTGATTATGCTTAATGAATACATGTTGAATACTCGTCAAATACATGTAACATACGTGAATTATCCATGCTTATACATGCAAAACTTATTTTTACATTATGATCAAGTCTCATCCTATTCTCTTCTATTTTAACCCTAGATGGCATTCCAAGCTCATCCGATGAACACAAGAAGAGCAAGAAGAACTCTCGTTCCAACTCCAAGAAAGAACTCGCGAACCTCGTCGTCGAACAAATGGCCGACCATATAGCCCGAATCATGCCGGATATCGTTAGTAAGATCCAATCGAACACACTGAATCGCTTCATGGTTCGGTCGACTCCAAGGTGGAAAAATCTAAGATGTAATTCCACTTCAAGCACTTCATTGCTTGTAAACCCTTAGAGTTTATAGGTAAGGATGGCACCACAGCGTTGCTGACTTGGTTCGAAGCCATGGAACTCGCGTTCCGTCACAGTGGTTGTCCCGACGATCTGCGTACCCAAAACGCCACAGGGTGTTCCGATCAAGAGCTCTTGATTGGTGGACCTCCGAACGCAGCACAAGAGGGGACGATGCAGCCCACACCCTACCATGGTCCGAGTTAAAGAAAATCATGAGAGACGAATTTTGCCCTCCTCATGAGCTTAGGAACCTAGAGCACGAGTTCCGGTACCTCAAGCAAAATGGGGATGATAATGATGGTTTAACCCAACGCTTCAAGCAGCTTAGTATCCTTTGCCCCACCCAAGTTGATACCACCGATAAGGCTATCAAAAAGTACATCCATTGCCTACCCGACTCCTTCATGAACCTCATGGAAGCTGCCTTCCCAGCAACTATCGAGGAAACCTACCGCTTGGCTGCTCGCCTTAACAACAACCAGGTCGGAGCGCAGGAATGCCGTGATGGCCTTCGCTGAAAAGCGGCACCAAGCCACCACCGAACCTGCCACCGTTGAACCCTCACCCAAAAACCCCAGAAACAATAACCCCAAGAACAAGAAGCGGAAGGCTTCTAGTCAAAATTGCGCGGTTGTTACTCCGCCGAACCCTCAACCCATCCAAGCTGGTGCAGCCATCACTCCTGCTAACCCTGATCAGCCAAGGCAGGGCTACGTTGGGTCTCACCCCCAGTGTACGACCTGTTTACGCCATCACCCCACTGGTACCCCATGCCGCAAGTGTGCCCAATGTCAAAGGTTTGGACACTTTGCTAACCGTTGCCGCAACTTCCCGCAACCCCAAAACACCCAACTTCAAGCTCTCATGCCTAACCCTGCTCAACCTCAAACCCAACCTCAAAATGCTCCTGTGCGAGCATGTTTCAAGTATGGTGACCCGAGCCATCTTGCCATCGTTTGCCCTCAGCGCAACGTCAACCAGCAGCCACAGCAGCAGCAACAGCCTCAACCGGCACGCGGAAGAGCATTTGCCCTCACCAACGCTCAGGCTCAAAGTTCAAACGACTTTATCACTGGTACGTTCCTTGTTAACCATGTTTATGCTTCATGTCTATTTGATACTGGCGCCAATAAAAGTTTTGTTTCGACTGAGTTTGAACCTTTACTTAAGTGCGTGCATTCCAAATTGCCTAATCCTTTCGTTGTCGAAGTCGCAAATGGTAAAACTGTCTCTGTTGATTCTATCCTTTCTAATTGCTCCTTGATTCTAAACGATCATACGTTTTCAATCGACCTCATACCTATGCAAATGGGTAGTTTCGATGTCATAGTAGGCATGGATTGGCTTAAGAGAGTTCGCACCGAAGTTGTTTGTTCGGAAAAGTTCATTCGCCTTCCCCTTCCTAACAATGATTCCTTACACGTCTACGATGAAAAACCTTCAAAAGGTCTCAAGCTTATGTCGTGTATTCAAGCAAACAAATATTTGCGCAAGGAGTACTTTGCCTTTCTGGCCCATGTGGAAAAGAAAGACAAAGGCCCGAGCGTGAGCGACGTTCCTGTTATTTGTAATTTCCCTGATGTCTTTCCAGAGGAGCTTCCTGGTCCTCCGCCTCCTCGTTCTGTTGACTTTCGTATTGACTTCATCCCTGGCGCAACTCCTGTTGTGAAATCTCCTTATCGTTTAGCACTCTCGGAGATGCAAGAGCTATCTAGCCAACTTCATGAGCTTCTTGATAAAGGCTTTATACGCCCTAGTACTTCCTCTTGGGGCACTCCCGTTTTGTTCGTCAAGAAGAAAGATGGGTCTTTTCGGATGTGCATCGACTATCGTGAACTCAATAAACTTGCAGTCAAGAACCGATACCCACTTCCTTTATTGACGATCTCTTTGATCAACTTCAAGGTGCGACTTGTTTCTCAAAAATCGACCTCCAATCTGGCTACCATCAACTTTGAGTTTTCGAGGGAGATGTGCCTAAGACTGCCTTTCGCACAAGTTATGGACACTATGAGTTTGTGGCCATGCCTTTTGGTTTGACTAACGCGCCTGCAGTGTTTATGGATCTCATGAACCGCATGTGTAAACCCTTCCTCGATCGTTTCGTAATCGTATTCATCGACGATATTCTCATCTATTCCAAGACGAAAGAAGAACATGGGCGACATTTGCAACTTATCCTTCAGCTTTTGCTACTGAACGTCTTTATACCAAATTCTCCAAGTGTGAATTTTGGCTAAAAGAGGTTCAATTTCTTGGTCACACTGTCAATGAACTCGGTATTCACGTTAACCCCACAAAGATAGAAGCTGTGAAGAATTGGATTGCACCTAAATCGCCTTCTGAAATTCGTTCGTTCCTTGGCCTAGCTGGTTATTATCGCCGTTTCATCTCGAACTTCTCCAAGATTGTCGTGTCTTTAATGCCGTTGACTAAAAATGATAAACCTTTTGTTTGGGGTCCTGAACAAGAGGAGTCTTTTCAAACCCTCAAGGACATGCTATGTAATACTCCTATCCTTGCACTTCCCGATGGAAACGATGATTTCGTCATGTATTGCAATGCCTCAAACCAAGGTCTTCGTTGCTTTTTATACAACAGGGCAAGGTTATCGCTTACGCGTCGAGACAACTCAGAATACATGAGAAAAACTATACAACGCACGACCTTGAACTTGGTGCAGTTGTTTTGCATTAAAGATTTGGCGACACTACCTTTATGGTACAAAGTGTACGGTCTTCACCGACCATAAGAGCCTTCAACATATCTTTGATCAAAAGGAACTCAACATGCGTCAACGTCGTTGGGTAGAATTATTGAACGGCTACGACTGTGACATTCGCCACCATCCTGGCAAGGCGAATGTTGTGGCCGATGCACTTAGTCGTAAGACTCATGTCAAGAGTATTCGTTGTCACCAAATCGTGGGGAGACTTCATGAGCTAATTCACCAGGCACAATTTGTTGTCATTAACGAGGGTAACCTCGATGACGAGTTAAATTGTGGAGTCAAAAACCCACTCACAGCTAAACCGGATGGTATCCTTTACTACCATGATCGCATTTGGATTCCTAACCGTCTTAACCTTCGAAACACCTTGATGGATGAAGCCCACAAATCCCGATACTCCATTCATCCTGGCGCTGACAAAATGTACCATGACCTTCGTGCATCTTATTGGTGGCCTGGGATGAAGAAAGATATGCTCTCTACGTCTCGAAGTGTCTTACCTGTTCCAAGGTGAAAGCTGAACACCAACGCCCCTCTGGCTTACTTGAACAACCAGAAATTCCCATCTGGAAATGGGAGAGTATTGCTATGGATTTCGTTACCAGGCTTCCTCGTACTTCGTCTGGTCATGATAGTATATGGGTTATCATTGACCGATTGACCAAATCCGCTCATTTCCTCGCCATTCGTGAAGATTACAAGGTCGAGAAATTGGCTCGTATCTACACGGATGAAATCATTAGTCGTCATGGTACTCCCATTGACATCGTTTCTGATCGCGATGCTCGTTTCACCTCCCACCTTTGGCAAACATTTCAATCCGCCCTTGGCACTCGTCTTAACCTTAGCACCACCTCCCATCCTCAATCTGACGGTCAAACCGAGCGTACTATCCAAACTGAGGATATGCTTCGGTCTTGCGTAATCGATTTTGGCGGCAACTGGGATTCGCTTACCATTGGTAGAATTCTCGTACAATAATAGTTATCACGCAAGTATTCAAATGGCTCCGTTTGAAGCATTGTATGGTCGTAAGTGTTGTTCGCCTATTTGTTGGCACGAGATCGGAGACTCTCAAATCACCGGTCCCGAACTGATACAAGAGACAACGGACAAGATCTTACAAATCCGTGATAACCTCCTCAAAGCTCAAAGTCGACAAAAGAGTTATGCTGACAGAAGATGCAAACCATTGGAATTCAACGTGGGTGATAATGTACTTCTCAAGGTATCCCCTTGGAAAGGTGTTGTTCGATTTGGTAAGAAAGGCAAGCTCGCTCCTCGCTATGTAGATCCTTTCAAGATTCTCGAGAGGATTGGTAAGGTAGCGTATCGTCTGGATTTGCCTCAAGCGCTCAACAACGTTCATCCTGTCTTTCATGTTTCAAACTTAAAGAAGTGTCTAGCTGAAGAAGGACTTCAAGTTCCACTCGAAGATCTTCAAATCAACGAGACCTTGCATGTTGTGGAGAAACCAGTTGAAATCATGGACTGAGGAATCAAGCAATTAAGGCGCAGTCGAATTCCTATCGTCAAGGTTCGATGGAAGGTAAGCATGGCGCTGAATTTACTTGGGAACTCTAGAGTGATATGAAGACTAAGTATCCGCATCTCTTCGTTGCATCTTCCTAAATTTCGGGATGAAATTTCCTAAAGGAGGGAGACTGTAACGCCCAGCGTTTTCATACTTTCCATGTTTAGAAAGCTCGTGTTGTATTTCTATTTTCGGAAACCTTTGTATCTTGTATCTATCTCTTTGTTATAATCTTTGTAATCATTGTGAACCGAGACTTGAATCGTAATGAAAACCCATATTGTTATTCTCATTCGTGTTATACTTATTCGTAATCATTTTATACATATACACATTCAAACGTTCATGCTTGATACTTGGGAACATGACAAACTTGCAAATATGTGACATACATGCAACATACGATACTTATACATGATTCATATACTTAATCATAAATATTAATACTTATTATTATGCTTACGTTACATAAATAAACCTTATACTATGTCTTTTATGCTTAGAACACCCCCAAACCATCAAATATAAACTTCAGGGGCCTAAATTGCCAAAAATGAAACTTATCCCAGCTACTCCGTGGCCGCGACCGCCAGGCCCTCCCTAGTCGCGGCCTGCCAGTCCCCTTTTTCGACAGAAACATTATCTAGCTCATGGTTGGTCAATTTTTAAGCACAAGGATTGTGCTTCTTGCACTAAATGCCCACCTAACTAACCCTAATCCTCAACTATAAAACCCATACTACCTCCATACTTCCTCCACTTTGCAAACACTCTAAAATCACTCTCTAATCACTTCAAATCAGTTGCAAATCTCAGAATTTGGGCAGAACCTTCAAGGTTTCCAAAGTGAGTTCTAGCTCACTTCCACTTCATCTTTTTCATTGTTCTTTCTCTCTTAGCACTTGGGACACCTCTAGGATTCTTTCCTTAGGTTTTTCCATGGAAAACCTAGATGGAACTCCTTCATATTTGAGGTTGAAGTACAAGGAACTTTCTGTTTTGATTCAAACGTTTGTCAAAACTTGTTTAACTTGAGTCTAACTCATCTCAAACCTATGTCCGAATGCTTACAACACTACTAGTGGTTGGTTAAGCTTAAAAACAAGGTTGAGACATGTCAAACTTGAGGTTAAAACCTCACAAACTTTCTGTTTTAACTAGGGTTTACACCCATAAGTAGTGTCCAAGTTAATCTTGTTGAATATGTGATATTTGGACTAGCTTGGGCTATCCTTCATAGAAATCCACACACTACTTGATGTTTTTCCTAGGTTAGTTATACTTTTATTTCATTCTTATTGTTCTTGTTCTAAGACCCTCCTTGTTATCTATGGTATCTTATGTAGTGGTGAACATCATACGCGGTCCCAAGTGGATGATTAATCCTCCCACCTCCTACTTGAATTACATGACACTAAGAGGTACCTAAGTGGATGGTTCATCCTCCCACCTCCTACATGATTATATAACTAGATATATATATACCTATGGACTATAATATAATCCTTGGAACCGAACTCTTGATAATGACTAAATAAGCATCTATCAAGTTAAAAAGTTTGTCACTATGTGTGTAGTTCCTTGTCAACGATTCTTATAGGTCTTGAACCTATGAAACAACACCTAATCCTTACGGGTTATTGTAAGTGTCAAGGACAAGTGATATACCTTAGTGTGTATTTTCGTATACGTTACTTTGAATGCATTATTCCAAATCCCGAATCTCTCATTATCATTCCAACGCTCACACCTACGTTTTCCTCTTGTAGGATAACTCGGTGTTCATTTCCGCAACACAAACAACACTTCACGGAATTTGCTAATCGAAATGCTTGCAAAACCGTGAGTATACTCGTACCCCCTTTAACGTTTACCACTTTTGGGGTGTAACATGTTTACATATCAAAAACAACCCAAACTTATGCTTTATTACTTGCACGAACGATCCATAAAACATGAACGCTTTGATACGTATGTTATGCATATACTAGGACCAAACGTATGTGATACCATAGTCATTATCTTACTTTTGAGCCTCCATTTGACATGTATAGCGCTATAGGAGTAACGCACCGCCCGTGAACGAGTGGTCATGTTGAATTATTAATACTAGTTGCGTAAACCGAGGGTCGACTAGAAATATCGCATGCCTTGTATATGCTCCTATGTAAACTTAGTTTCCATGCGGATTTGTTTAAACCTATGCTTATACGTATGCTATGCTCAAACTTGTATACTCGCATTTACTTTTGCATTGAACTCGCATTTTAAACATGTTACAGGTTGAGAAGGTTGATGCCATGAAAACGAAGTAGCGATGACGCTAGATACACATTTAGACGTTTAGGTTTATTATTGATGTATCAAATTATGTCTTAGTTAATGTTGTATTTTAATTTTCCCTTGTATTGTAATGATTTTATGCCATGAATGAATTCGGATTTAATTAATTATTGTCGCAATTAGTATATGAGCAATGAGCAATCTATTTCGTCCCGCCTCGATGTTTCCGCCATTGGTTGAGGTGTGACAAGACACATCATCGCACCAGGTCGTGTCACCCCAGACACTTCCCACCAACTGCATCACAAGCCGTTCAATGTTCCCCTGCAGTTATGCCTAACAACATAACCAAATGAGGATAAGTGCAGGTGACTTGTGGCCGGCATCGCACCATCCGGCCTCAACTGGGTTTGTCAGACCAACTTGTAGAGGGGAGGGTGTTCGTGTGTTGGAGGGGAGGGTGTTCGTGTGGTAGATAATTCACATCATCACAGTTGGTGCAATTAACGCAGTTTCGTAACATGCAAGTCACTCCAAATAAAAACAGTATAACACAGTTTAAAAGTGGTGGAGTGAAACTCACTCCCAACTTGGTGTAATCAACACAGTTTTTAACATGCAAGTCCCAGAAAATAGTAAAACAATTTTAAAAGCGAGGAACTGAACTCACCGTGCGGGTAGTAGTCTCAATACAAGAGTGATCAAGCAACTTGATCAACTTTAATAACACACATGCAAGTATAAATTCAAATCAGTATCTAAGTTAGTAATGGTTATAACTTGGATTCGGTCAGGAGTTTTCACCCGATTTAGTATAGTTTACTAACACACATGCAAGTATAAATTCAAATCAGTATCTAAGTTAGGACACTGGTATGGTGATGGAGATTAGGGAAGTATTAGTTTTTAGTTTAGCTTTCGGACACCGTTTCGCGTGCCAGCCAAAGTCGGTTGTTTAACATGTTCGGACAATGGTATGGAAATACCAATGTGCCAATACGTTGTTATTTAAGAATGATTAACTTTTTATTAAGGGAGTTTGGGTGTTTGGGTTGTATAGGTTTCCCAAATTTGAGTTTCCATTCCTGCCGTCGGGGATTCTCCCGAACTGGCCTAGGACACACCCCTAGTGTCCAATATGCCCTGGAATCTCCCGGAAGTCTCCGGTGTTCCAATTATAGTACTAATCGGGTTTAGTCAGTTCCCGGTTCGGGCAAGTTCGTTAGACGGTAAACTGCCGAAATTATTTTAAAATGACTCCTTTTTAATTCCCGTTTAATCTATAAATTGAATAAAAATCTGTAAATTTTTATACAAGTCTGAAAAATCTTTAGATTATGGGAAAAATATTTGGAAATTTATTCAGTTATTTAACTATTTAAATAAATTCTTTGTAAAACAGTTATTAACCGAATAATTGTCATTAACTATCATCCGTGGTCTAAAAATTCCCAAAACATTCTAGAACATCCCTTACATGTCCAGGAACTTCTCATAAAAATTTGAGATTTTTCCGAATTTATTTTGGTGCGTTTCCGGCTACCGAAAAATCCCGAAAAACGGATCTTTAAACCAAATCAAAACTCAAACAATAGACTCCAACATTTCCAAGAACTTTCCTTGTATATTTCTTAGTGTTCAGGTAAATTTTGGTGATTTATTGACTCTGTTTGGTATTATTTATGTAATTGTTTTAATAAAAGAGTCAAAAATTCACCAAATATCGTAGAAAGTTCCAAAAATTCTAAAATTCTTTGTGATCATCCTGTTAATTCCCTACATCACCACACCAAATTTCAGCTCAATCCAAGCATCACGGACGAAGTTATAAACAAACCAAGTTTCTGCCTATCCTAGATTCGGTTTTCGGATGTTATACCTAGCGTTGGCTTCGATTCCAAGCGTTCCTTGTGAGTCCAGAAGTGTGTGGGTGCTATATTCAGTACCTACACATCAAGTTCAATCCAAATATGCTAGAACTTAGATTAACCAAACCTTATTTCGTTGTTTTTGGCTTAGAACTTTGTTACGCATTTTTGGTCGAATAGGTGTCGATTAGAGTATTAAAACCTGAAGTTTCATGGTCTTGGCTATCATATAACACCAGGGAATTCCCAAGGTGTTCTTATTTAGCCAAGAACTTGTTTAAACCTTCCAAAATTCATGGATTAAAATGGGTTTTTTCGGTTATAAATCGCGTTTAATCAAGAAATAACAATCAAAACCATTTAAAACTTGTGAAATCACCTTGATTTAGTGATGGATTGAAGAATGATCAGCTGATTATAAAGTGGTTATGCAGAATTTTGGGTGGAACTTGTGGAATTTTTATGGTAAAATGAGAATTAAAAAGAAAAAAAATAATTTTAATATATAAAGGGGGGGGGGGGGTTGGGGTGGGGTCCATTTGGGCCACCTCGTGCTTCATAACGCGCCTTAAAGATGATGTTTATCTTCCAGGTTGTGTTTAGTTTCGTTTTCGGGTCCCGTACACGTCTCCGATTTGCGAAACGGGCTCCGTTTTTCGCGTTCTTATTGTCAAAAGACTCGGTTTTAAAAACAGAGCATAACCGTCTCGAAACCCGAGCACGGATATGTTTTAATCATAAAAGCCTCGTATTACGTTAGTTTAAGCGTTTTTAGGATTGATTTACCATTCCTTGCATGTTTGGTTTGTCTTTCGTCGCTCTTAAAACAAAACGTTTCCCTAACTGGGAACCGTCTCGTTTTGCATGCCCGGAGCTCCGATTTGTTTCTCATCTTATGTCCTAGTCTATGGCACGTAATAAAAATGTTTCGTGAACTCAGAATCATAAAGGGCCCTATCGTTGGCCTAATAATCACAGTCGAATATTTAATGCGCTGTTAAACGTCAAGTCCCCGTTTAACACGTTGTCAAAGGCTAAGGACACCAACCTTGCATCGTTGGTCCTTAATAGTACCATTTTAATTATGAAGTGCTCTCGGATTTTCCAAATCTTTTTCTAGGATCTCGTAGGGTCCAATGTATCGTGGGGCTAACTTTCCGGACTTTCCAAATCTGATAACGCCTTTTCATGGCGATACCTTTAACAATACTCGTTCACCAACCTTGGACGTAATGGTTTCCTGCGTACATCAGCCCAGCTCTTTTACTTACTCTGGTCAGCTTTCTTACGATTCTCCATCTTATGGACCTTATCAGTCGTTTCTTGTAGTAGCTCCGATCCCTTCAGTTGAGTGTCACCCAGTTCGGCCAAAAAAAGTGGTGATCGGCACTTCCGACCATAAAGTGCCATGTATGGGGCTGCTTGGATACTACTGTGGTAACTATTATTATATGAAAATTCCACTAGTGGGAGATGCTTGTCCCAATTTCCTCCAAAGTCCAGGACGTAAGCACGAAGCAAGTCCTCTAGTGTCTAGATCGTGCGTTCCGATTGACCGTCAGTTTGGGGATGGTAAGCAGTACTCTGATCGATCCACGTCCCCAAAGCTTCTTGCAGCTTCTGCCAATATCGCGAAGTAAAATGGCTGTCTCGGTCGGAAATAATGGCAATCAGGACACCATATCTGGCTATTATCTCGCTCGTGTAGATTTCGGCCAACTTGTCAGTTTTATAAGGGGTGTGGATCATAATAAAATGTGCGGATTTGGTCAATCAATCTACGATTACCCAAATCGCATCATGACCATGAGGCGTTCTTGGAAGATGGGTCACGAAATCCATCGTGATTTGTTCCCATTTCCACTGAGGTATTTCGGGTTGTTGTAACATTCCCGAAGGTTTCTGATACTCGGCCTTGACTCAAGCACAAGTGAAGCATTTGCTTACATATTCAGCCACGTCCTTTTTCATTCCCGGCCACCAATAAAACTCTTTAAGGTCGTGGTACATGTTGTCTGTACCAGGGTGAATCGAATATTTCGATTTATGAGCCTCGTCCATTATTAACTGTCTCAGCCCCGAACTTGCAGGAATCTACACTCGATTCTTGAAATACAACACCCCATCCGTTTTCTTCGTGAAACTTCTCTCATTCCCGTGCAATCCTTCGCCGGGTAACTGGCTTTCCTCCAAGGCTTGCATTTGCACGTTTCAGATCTGCTCTATAAGGCTCGTCTGCACAATCATTCCTAAGGCTTTCACTCGGAGGGGTTTAATTTGATCTTTCCTACTTAGCGCATCTACTACCACATTAGCTTTCCCCGGGTGGTACTTTATCTCACAGTCGTAATCGTTTAACAATTCCACCCATCTGCACTGCCTCATGTTCAATTCCTTTTGGTCGAAGATATGTTGGAGGCTTTGTGATCCGTATATATAGTACACTGTGTACCATATAAATAATGTCTCCAAATTTTTTGTGCGAATATAACTGCGCCTAGTTCCAAATCATGCGTCGTGTGATTCTTTTCGTGCACATTTAGTTGTCTAGAAGCGTACGCAATAACTTTATTTCTTTGCATAAGGACACATCCAAGCCCTTGTCACGATGCGTCACAATATACAATAAAGTCATTGCCTTCAGGTAACGTCAGGATTAGGGCCTCACATAACTTTCATTTCAACAGCTGGAACGTTGTTTCCTGATCTTCACCCCATTCATACTTCCTGTCCTTTTGCGTTAAAGCGGTTAGCAATTGGCGATACTTGAGAAGTTTTCGATGAAGCGGCGGTAATACCCTGCCAGCCCCAAGAATTGGCGTATTTCTTTTGGAGATTTCGGCGCCGGCCAATTCTTGATTGCTTCAATCTTGCTTGGGTTCACGTGGATTTCGTATTAATCCATCACATGTCCTAAAAATTACATGGCTTGCAACCAAAAGTTGCTCTTTGACAATTTAGCGTACAATTGTTCTGTCTGTAGTATCCCCAAGATAGCACGCAAGTGATGCTCGTGCTCGTCCTTGCTCTTGGAGTAGATTAAGATATCGTCGATGAAGACGATGACAAATTTGTCAAGGTATGGTTTACATACCCGGTTCATGAGGTCCATGAACATAGCAGTGTGTTGGTTAACCCAAAAGGCATAACTAGGAATTCGTAGTGGCCATAACGAGTTCGAAACGCTGTCTTAGGAATATCATCATCTTGGACCTTCACTTGATTGTAACCTGACCGAAGATCTATCTTAGAAAAATATCGGGCTCCTTGTAGCTGATCAAAAAGATCATCGATCCTTGGAAGAGGTAACAATTCTTGATAGTGACCTTATTCAACTCTCGGTAGTCGATGCACATTCAGAAGCTACCGTCCTTTTTCTTCACAAATAAAACTGGGGCTCCCCAGGGGGAATAACTAGGACGAATGAAACCACGATCAAGTAATTCCTGCAGCTTTGTCGATAGTTCTTGCATCTTGGACAGTGCAAGACGATATGGGGCTTTGGCAATGGGTGATGTTCCCGGTATTAGGTCGATGTGAAACTCGACTTGCCGATTAGGCGGCAATCCGGGAAATTCCTCCGAGAACACATCAGTGTATTCCCATACTACCGGGATGTCTTCAATATGCTTCTCGGCAGGTTCCTCCATCTTGACGCTGGCTAAAAACACGTCACATCCATGTCGTATATACCTCAACACCTTGAGGTGAGATACGAGGTTTAGCATGGTACCTAGCTTCTCTCCCTGTACCATGATTGCATTCGTCGAGGATAAAGGAATCTTCACAACCTTCTGATCACACAACACTTTCGCACGATGGCTGGACAGCCAGTCCATTCATACGACGATATCAAAACTACCCAATTCTACGGGTAAAAGGTCGATAGTAAATTGGTAACCATTAAGGGTTATAGGACAGTTAACAATAAGTTGGTGACTGGTGATCGGTTTTCCATTGGTAAGTTCAACGGAATAGGGTTGTTTTAAGTCAATAGCGGACATATTCAATAGTGGCAAAACGCAATGGAAACATAACTTCTATCAACTCCCGTATCAAATAACACCGAAGCAAATTGATCGGAAATGAGATACGTACATGAAACCACATTGGGATCCTGGCGTGTGTCACCAGACCCCATGACAAAGGCACGACCTCGGGCTGCATTCAGGGTAGATGCTTGGTTCTGCGTCTTCCTTTCAGCTGTCTGCTGAGCTAACTTTGGGCAACTATTCTGAAAATGCTCCGTACTGCCACATCCAAAGCACGTACGGGGATAAGTGTGATATCCCGGGTTTTTCGGATAACTTAAACGTAATACTTGTCGAGTGAATTATATGCTATGTATTAAACGTGTACGAGTTAGTGAATACGTGATGTGCGATTGTGTGATTGTGTTAGTTATAAAATAATCATGGCAAATATGTACATGAACCGAACCGCGACACGAACCAACCTTAAACTCCTTGTGACTCTAGGAGTGAACCGAGTTCTAACCCAAACCTTAAACTCAAACTATTCGGCCGCAAGATCAAACCCAAACCGAACCAACCCAAACCACTCTCGGCCGAGAACAAGGATCAAACCCAAACCGCAACCCATTCCCTCATCTCTTTGCGCCTATATATACTAACACTCATGCATGTTCCTTCACAAACACAAACCCTAATAGCAAAACAGCCGTCGGCTGCCTTACTCTTGTCCCATTGATCGCGAGCAACCTCTTCCTTCATCACCTTGATCTGATCAGCCCTTGTTACATTCCATTCGGTCGCGAGATCAGCCCATTGTTCAGTTCCTCGATCACAAACAGCCTACTTCATCATCATCTCTCGGCCGCAAGCATCTTTGATCACCGGTTCCTTATCTTACTCACGGTTCGTTTACCTTATCATTAAAAGATTAGAATTTATCATATGTTACAAGATCATATTCGGATACATGTGTTTTGATTTTGTTGTTCTCGGATTGTATGATTGAATGAGGTGATTGTGTTGTTTCGGATTGTTAATGCTAGATTGAAAGTTGGATGTTTGTTCGAAAATCTGAAATCATAGGCTGTGTTGGTTTATAAAAACTAGAGATGTTGATTAGGGTTTGCATGGATATGTTATATGTATTGATCTATGATTAGAAAAACCGGTTCTTGATCGCCTAGGTTAATTATATGGACGGTTTATGCGATAGAATACTGAAACAGTTTGCTGAGTAATAGTTACAGCCGACTTCATCTGGCTGTAACTTGGTCATTAGTTGTCGAAAAAACGGATTTTCTGATGTCTAGAACGTAGAGATTTGAATAACGAATCTAATGGCGCTGGATTCATAATTTTCTGAAGTCGTTTGATATATTTAAGTTGCCAAATAAGTTCAGTAACTAAAGCTGTGAAAATCCTGAAATTTTGTTAGTTGTTTATTGAGTTGGATTTCATAATCAGTAGGGAGTCGAATCATGAAATTTGTACAGCAACTAGGTATGGAAATTTCCGGCAACTCCAACTGGAATTTTGTTAATTGGACGATCAGTGATTTTTAAATAAATTCTTCCGTGGACTGCAGTCAGAAAGCGATGAATCTGACTGCAGCCTAGTATATTAATATTTGTGGTTAATTGGTAAAGATTTAGGACTTGGAAAATTTATATAAATTTCTACATTATAAATGTCACCTGCTGTAAAATAATTGGAATTTTTGGAACGTTGGAACTATTTTATAAAAATCCTAGAAAACAGCTGAATTATGAGTATTAAGCTGAAATTTGATAACTTGTGATTGTGTGCACCAAAGTGTTGCATGGATTGGATTATGTTCATGATAAATTGTTTTGATTACTATGATCACATGAGGATACTTGCATGCATGTTTTAGTGTTAGGTATGTTGTTTGTGTGTATCATTTTGTGCGTAAATTAAGTGTAGAATCTGTATTGGTGTGTTCACACACTGACTTGAAAACAATTGGTTTGTTAGGACGCAATTAGCGGTCCCATCCCTTACAACTTCTTTGCTACACTAACCGAGCAACTAAAGGTGAGTTCACGGCCCCTAACTTTATCCGGTTTTTAAACAACAGGGGGAGAAACAGGTATACACTCTTCAAACTCAATCTCTTTACGTTATACGAAATTAACGTCACATAACTATTCGGTAACTAAGTTGATGTTAATGTAATGTTATGGTCACTAAGCAGCTATATCACTTAAGTCCTCGTCAATCTCTCGGATCGTTAGTATTGGGTTTTAATAGCGGGGGAATTATAAGTAGTACTACTGGGCCCGACAAGCCCCATCCGAGCTAGTCGCGCTAGCCGACCGGGTATGGTCAACGGGTGAATAATTTGGCCTAACTTCGCCATGGTCAGTGATAGGCCTGGCAACACGGAGGCACAACAGTCAGCTTCGATCGCGAACACTTACGTGACATAACTTTAGGCTAGCTACCTATATATATTAACATTGAACTTAATTACGAATCAACTATATTATCCCGGGTTGAGGATAATGGAAACAACAACTATATTATCCTGGGTTGAGGATAATGGAAACAACAACTATATTATCCCGGGTTGAGGATAATGGAAACAACAACTTATTATTCCGGGTTTGGAATAATGGAACCAACATCATTATTTTTCCGGTTATGGAATAATGGAACTATCGGTATTATTCCGGTTATGGAATAATGGAACTATCGGTATTATTCCGGGTTGGGAATAATGGAACTAAATCGTTATCCCGGGTTAGGGATAACGGGGGAAACAAACTCATAACCGAACAAACGAATTTATGAAAACCTGTGAACTCACTCATCTTTAATGTTGACACTTGTTTCTTTACATGTTTCTCAGGACGCTAGGAGCTCTAGGTGCACTCACATGCATTGAACAAGACATCTTTTATCGAGTCTCAGTTACAAACGTTGTTTTGGGTTTTTCATTTGTTTTGGCGTTTGTGTTGGCGCCCGTTTCTCTACTTATTTTTATGCTTCCGCTCAACCACTTAAACTAATGCTTCCGCTAAACTTTGGTAACTAACTAAGATAATCTAAAATCTACGATGATTGGTTAACAAATGATTTTTGGAAAACGTATTATCAAATCATATAGAGTTGTTCGACGTACTAGTGTTTCAGATTCTGGTTTGTTCACACGCCTCGCGGTAAAACTCCGCAAGTGGAAATTGAGGGTGTGACAAATTGGTATCAGAGCCACTAGCTATAGAGAACCAGGTTTGCATTAGAAGTAGACCTAAACTATAGCTGAATACACGACACTAGACGTAGTTTGGCACCGAACTGTTATATCTTGTTATGCGATGTACAACCACTGTGTTATGTAGATTATGACTTAATAATAAGAAATGAAAACAACTCGTAACTAACTACACAACCTAACAGGCAATGTCATCATCATCATCGTCATCATCATCCGACAAACTTACGCCACCAAGAGCGCCAGGAAAGGCACCTATGGTGGAACCCTTACCATCTTATGGCGTGGAAACACGCTCAGCTGCGAGGAAAAGGCTCGCTCTGGGGGAGGAGTCGTCATCACGCCCAATCCTCGCTGTGCCGGTTGAACCGGTTAACTCTGTAAAAGTAGGAAATGACCTACTTAGAATCATGATACAGAAACAACAAGAACAGTTAGAAAGAATGCAGGAAACCATCCTAGCACAAGGGTGGATGATCCGACAACTGACAGGTAAAACCGACTCGCTCGAGGAAGAGCAACATACGAGTAAGATAGCTCGTAACACCTTAGCCAGAGATCTGCGTGCTGAGCAGATAAGAGCCGACTGGCTCGAGGACAGAGTCCTGGAAAATAGTTGGAACATACAGGAGCTACAGCAAAATCAAGCACCTGCACCAGCACCTCCAGTGCCGGTAGAAGAGGATCCAGAAGAGGATCCAGAGGAGGACCCTGAGGAGGATCCAGAGGAGGATCCGGAGGAGGACCCAGCTGTAGAAGCTGGAAATGCCGCGCAGGATGACGGCAACGACAGTGACTTGGGGGATGGAGACGTAGACGACTGACACATCTCGCTTATTTTATTTACTTTCCTCCAGTCTATTTATTTTCCCACTTGTGTTTAAATTTGAGACTTTATAGTGAATTCATATGTTTGGTTGACACTTTGTAAGACGTTGAAACTTCATTTAATCAAGTATTTCTTTTGACTATTTAGTATATTTGAGTTGACATAACTTGATAATTATTTAAGCACGAAGTAGGATAACTATATTGGATATATAGACTTATCGGGGTGTGTTTATGTTGTTTTTCGAAGATCTAAATGGCAACTGGACGACGTGGAAACCTTAACTTGACGCCCGAAGAACTAGCTGCCATGATTCAAGAGCACGTGAACGCAGCTTTAGCGGGTGTTCAGAACCAACCGGCAGGTAACCATTATTAAATTTTCGTGTGAAAATCTAATAGTTGGGCTAGTACAATTCCTCGCTGACTACCTGTTCTCTGTCAGCAGGAGGGGGCTTTAACCCCTACAAGATGTTCCTCGACGCTAAACCAAGCAAATTCTCGGGGGCAGAAGGACCCATTGGACTGGTTCGCTGGATCGAAAAATCTGAATCAGTATTTGAAATGTGCAACTGTCTAGAGGCCAACAAGGTCTAGTACGCAGCCTCAACACTGGAAGATAGGGCACTAACTTGGTGGAATGCACAAGTCCAAACGCGTGGACTTATTGCTGCAAATGCTATGGCCTGGGCCGAGTTTAAGGCCCTAATCAAAGAAGAGTACTGTCCGCGAGACAGAGTGCAACAGTTGGAGCAAACTTTATGGAACCACAAGATGGTGGGATCTGAAATAGAGGCATACACAGCAAAACATCATGACTTGGTATTTCTATGTCCCGATCTGGCCAACACTGTGGAGAAAAGACTCGAGTTCTATCTTGGGGGTCTGGTTCCGGAGATTCAGGGTATGGTAATGGCTAGTAACCCTGTAACTGAACATCAAGCAATCCGATTGGCGCACAAACTCACCGATAAGCGTGTGGAACAAAAGAAGTTGCCAGCACGGGGTACAACTGAAGTTGCCCCTGATAACAAAAGAAAGTTTGAAGACTCGTCTGCTCGACAGTCTTCGTCATCCCAGCCGCAACAGGGGAACCAGAAACGGTTCAATCATTACAACAGCCACCGGGGTCACCAAAATCAACCCGCCAACAACAACAACAACAACCAGAATGCAGGCGGCTATGTAGGTCGAAAGCCGCAGTGCAATCGCTGTAATCTTCATCATCACGGCCCTTGTGCCGGGAATCGCTGCCAACGATGTGGCAAGGTGGGACATGCGGCAAAGGATTGTCGTGGAGAAATCATGTCCCGACAAAATCAAAATCAACCCCAGGGTCAGCAGCAGGGTATTAACCGGGGATGCTATCAGTGTGGTAGCACTGCCCACTTCAGAAGAGACTGCCCACAGCTGCGTAACAACAACAACATTGGTGGAAACAACCACAACCACAATAACCACAACAACAACAATAACAACAACAACAATGGAAACGGTGGCACAGGAGGTGCCAAAGGTCGCGCATTTACATTGGGCCGCGGAGAGGCCAGAAACGACTCGAACGTGGTCACCGGTAAGTTTCCCCTTAATGAACATTTTGCTACTGTGCTTTTTGATACGGGTGCGGATAGGAGCTTTATATCTGAGTCTTTTAGGAAGAACCTAAATCTCACGCCTAAATCCTTAGAGACCCCTTATGTTATAGAATTAGCCGATGGAAATTCTGTAGATGTGACCCATATAGTATCGGCTGTCAACTCAAACTCGCGGGTCACACTTTTACCATTGATCTGATGACAACTACCCTGGGTAGTTTTGACGTGGTAGTCGGAATGGACTGGCTATCCGACGTCCGGGCTGAAGTTCTCTGCTTCGAAAAATCTATCCGTATTCCGCTCTCGAACGACGAAATCTTGACGGTACAAGGCGATAAGGCAAGCGCCGTCACCAACATCATCTCTTACATGCAAGCGCAGAAGTATCTTCGAAGGAAGAACTCCTTCGCTTTACTCGCACTGATTACTGAACAGCCTAAGCACGAGAAACGTATAGAAGACATCCCTGTCGTCCGTGATTTTTCCGATGTATTCCCAGAAGAACTACCTGGTCTTCCACCCCATCGACAATTGGAGTTTGAAATCGAATTGGCGAACCATGCAACTCCTATCGCCAAGGCTCCATACCGCCTAGCTCCAGCCGAGCTGCATGAGCTGTCTACCCAACTTCAGGAGCTATTAGAAAAAGGATTTATCCGACCAAGCGTTTCGCCATGGGGAGCTCCAGTCCTTTTTGTCAAGAAGAAGGACGGGACTTTCCGCATGTGCATCGACTACAGGGAACTCAACAAGGTTACTATCAAGAACCGATACCCGTTACCTCGCATCGACGATCTCTTCGACCAACTTCAGGGGTCTAGCTACTACTCCAAGATTGATTTACGGTCTAGTTACCATCAGCTACGCGTCAGGGAGGAGGATATCGCTACGGCATTTCGTACTCGGTATGGCCATTATGAGTTCTTGGTCATGCCCTTCGGTCTCACCAACGCACCCGCGGTGTTCATGGACCTCATGAACCGCGTGTGTAAACCATACCTCGACAAGTTTGTCATTGTGTTCATCGATGACATACTCATCTACTCCAAAAGTGAAGAAGAACATGCTGAACATCTACGATTACTGCTAGGATTACTTAAACAGGAAAGCTATATGCCAAGCTTTCGAAGTGTGATTTCTGGATTCGGGAAGTTCAGTTTCTCGGGCATATCGTGAATGAAAAGGGTATCCACGTAGACCCTGCCAAGATTGAAGCCATCAAAAACTGGGAAGCACCCAGGACACCGACGGAGATCCGCCAATTTTTGGGATTGGCTGGTTACTACAGACGTTTCATCGAGGGATTTTCAAAGATCGCACAACCGCTTACTACCCTCACCCAGAAAGGCATCAAGTATGCTTGGGGTGACAAGCAAGAAGCAGCATTTCAATTGCTGAAACAGAAACTTTGCAGTGCACCCATTCTGTCCTTGCCAGAAGGGACAGATGACTTTGTAGTATATTGTGATGCTTCCATTCAGGGACTGGGATGCGTACTCATGCAACGCGATAAGGTCATCGCGTATGCATCGCGACAACTGAAGGTTCACGAGAAAAACTACACGACGCATGACCTGGAATTGGGAGCAGTAGTGTTTGCACTTAAGATTTGGAGACACTACCTCTATGGAACGAAGTGCACAATCTTTACAGACCACAAGAGTCTCCAACACATCTTTGATCAGAAAGAGTTGAACATGCGATAGCGTCGCTGGTCGAACTCTTGAACGATTATGAGTGTGCCATTCGGTATCACCCGGGTAAAGCTAACGTGGTAGCTGATGCCCTCAGTAGGAAGGAACACTTGAAACCTCATCGTGTACGAGCATTACACCTCACTATCCATTCGGGGCTACCCGAACAAATACGCGACGCCCAGTTAGAAGCAGTTAAGGAGGAAAACATCAAGGCCGAATCGGTGGGAAAAATGGAACGCGATTGGGAAGTAAAACCCAATGGAGCCCGGTATTTCATGAATCGCATATGGGTACCTCTCTACGGAAACCTCAGAGAGCTAGTCATGGATGAAGCTCACAAATCCCGATACTCTTTCCATCCGGGTTCGGATAAGATGTATCAAGACCTTAAAGCTGCGTATTGGTGGCCCAACATGAAAGCCGATATAGCCACCTACGTGAGCAAGTTTTGACTTGTGCAAAAGTCAAGGTAGAGTATCAAAAGCCATCGGGGCTACTCCAACAACCTGAGATCCCAGTGTGGAAATGGGATCAGATCTCGATGGACTTCATCACTAAACTCCCGCGAACCTTGGGTGGTTGCGATACCATCTGGGTAATTGTGGATCGTTTAACTAAGTCCGCACACTTCCTAGCTATTAAAGAAACAGATAAGATGGAGAAGTTGACTCGCATCTACATTAAGGAAGTAGTTTCTCGGCACGGAGTACCAACATCCATCATCTCAGAGAGAGATGCTCGCTTCACGTCCAACTTCTGGCAGTCACTCCAGAAAGCGTTGGGAACACGCTTAGATATGAGCACAGCCTATCACCCTCAGACTGATGGTCAAAGTGAAAGGACCATACAAACCTTGGAAGACATGCTTAGGGCATGCGTCATAGACTTCGGAAATAGTTGGGAAATCCACCTGCCTCTAGTAGAATTCTCATATAACAACAGCTATCATACGAGTATTTCGGCAGCACCGTTTGAGGCATTATACGGTCGTAAATGTAGATCACCGGTCTGCTGGGCAGAAGTCGGTGACAGTCAACTCACAGGCCCTGAGTTAATACTTGAGGCTACTGAAAAGATTGTACAAATCAGAAACCGCATGGCATCGACAGAAAAGCTACGCTGATCAACGACGCAAACCGCTCGAATTTCAAGTAGGCGACCGCGTCCTACTAAAGGTGTCACCCTGGAAGGGTGTAATCCGCTTTGGAAAACGGGCAAACTAAACCCACGGTACGTAGGCCCGTTTGTAATCTTGAAACGTATCGGACCCGTAGCTTATCAATTAGACCTTCCTGCCGAACTCAGTGGAGTTCACAACGTTTTTCACGTGTCAAATCTGAAGAAGTGTCTATCAGATGAAACTCTAGTCATTCCATTGGATGAGATCCAAGTGGATGAACAACTACACTTCGTGGAACAGCCTATCGAGATCATGGATCGTGAGATCAAGACTCGAAGGCACAGCAAGATTCCGATCGTTAAGGTTCGTTGGGACTCTAAGCGTGGACCGGAGTTCACGTGGGAAAGAGAGGACCAAATGAAAAGCAAATACCCACACCTCTTCGCAACTGAGCCGCAAACTAACGATACCAGTAACTAAATTTTTCGGGACGAAAATTCTTTCAACATGGGGATGATGTGACAACCTGGAAATTTCTCATACTTTCGCGTACCATTGTTAACCAAATCCTTGTGCATGGCACTTGGGAATCTTTGTGCATGGCACTTGGGAATCTTTGTGCATGGCACTTGGGAACTTCTTGTAACTTCGTGTACCATCATTAACGAACTAACTCTTTGTGCGTGGCACTCTAAACATGTACGCTACATTCTAAACCGCGTTTACTCAATTTTCGGGACGAAAATTCTTTCAACATGGGATAATGTGACATCCCGGGTTTTTCGGATAACTTAAACGTAATACTTGTCGAGTGAATTATATGCTATGTATTAAACGTGTACGAGTTAGTGAATACGTGATGTGCGATTGTGTGATTGTGTTAGTTATAAAATAATCATGGCAAATATGTACACGAACCAAACCGCGACACGAACCAACCTTAAACTCCTTGTGACTCTAGGAGTGAACCGAGTTCTAACCCAAACCTTAAACTCAAACTATTCGGCCGCAAGATCAAACCCAAACCGAACCAACCCAAACCACTCTCGGCCGAGAACAAGGATCAAACCCAAACCGCAACCCATTCCCTCATCTCTTTGCACCTATATATACTAACACTCATGCATGTTCCTTCACAAACACAAACCCTAATAGCAAAACAGCCGTCGGCTGCCTTACTCTTGTGCCATTGATCGCGAGCAACCTCTTCCTTCATCACCTTGATCTGATCAGCCCTTGTTACATTCCATTCGGTCGCGAGATCAGCCCATTGTTCAGTTCCTCGATCACAAACAGCCTACTTCATCATCATCTCTCGGCCGCAAGCATCTTTGATCACCGGTTCCTTATCTTACTCACGGTTCGTTTACCTTATCATTAAAAGATTAGAATTTATCATATGTTACAAGATCATATTCGGATACATGTGTTTTGATTTTGTTGTTCTCGGATTGTATGATTGAATGAGGTGATTGTGTTGTTTCGGATTGTTAATGCTAGATTGAAAGTTGGATGTTTGTTCGAAAATCTGAAATCATAGGCTGTGTTGGTTTATAAAAACTAGAGATGTTGATTAGGGTTTGCATGGATATGTTATATGTATTGATCTATGATTAGAAAAAACCGGTTCTTGATCGCCTAGGTTAATTATATGGACGGTTTATGCGATAGAATACTGAAACAGTTTGCTGAGTAATAGTTACAGCCGACTTCATCTGGCTGTAACTTGGTCATTAGTTGTCGAAAAACGGATTTCTGATGTCTAGAACGTAGAGATTTGAATAACGAATCTAATGGCGCTGGATTCATAATTTTCTGAAGTCGTTTGATATTTTTAAGTGGCCAAATAAGTTCAGTAACTAAAGCTGTGAAAATCCTGAAATTTTGTTAGTTGTTTATCGAGTTGGATTTCATAATCAGTAGGGAGTCGAATCATGAAATTTGTACAGAAACTAGGTATGGAAATTTCCGGGCAACTCCAACTGGAATTTTGTTAATTGGACGATCAGTGATTTTTAAATAAATTCTTCCATGGACTGCAGTCAGAAAGCGATGAATCTGACTACAGCCTAGTATATTAATATTTGTGGTTAATTGTAAAGATTTAGGACTTGGAAAATTATATAAATTTCTACATTATAAATGTCACCTGCTGTAAAATAATTGGAATTTTTGGAACATTGGAACTATTTTATAAAAATCCTAGAAAACAGCTGAATTATGAGTATTAAGCTGAAATTTGATAACTTGTGATTGTGTGCACCAAAGTGTTGCATGGATTGGATTATGTTCATGATAAATTGTTTTGATTACTATGATCACATGAGGATACTTGCATGCATGTTTTAGTGTTAGGTATGTTTGTTTGTGTGTATCATTTTGTGCGTAAATTAAGTGTAGAATCTGTATTGGTGTGTTCACACACTGACTTGAAAACAATTGGTTTGTTAGGACGCAATTAGCGGTCCCATCCCTTACAACTTCTTTGCTACACTAACCGAGCAACTAAAGGTGAGTTCACGGCCCCTAACTTTATCCGGTTTTTAAACAACAGGGGGAGAAACATGTATACACTCTTCAAACTCAATCTCTTTACGTTATACGAAATTAACGTCACATAACTATTCGGTAACTAAGTTGATGTTAATGTAATGTTATGGTCACTAAGCAGCTATATCACTTAAGTCCTCGTCAATCTCTCGATCGTTAGTATTGGGTTTTAATAGCGGGGGAATTATAAGTAGTACTACTGGGTCCGACAAGCCCCATCCGAGCTAGTCGCGCTAGCCGACCGGGTATGGTCAACGGGTGAATAATTTGAACTAACTTCGCCATGGTCAGTGATAGGCCTGGCAACACGGAGGCACAACAGTCAGCTTCGATCGCGAACACTTACGTGACATAACTTTAGGCTAGCTACCTATATATATTAACATTGAACTTAATTACGAATCAACTATATTATCCCGGGTTGAGGATAATGGAAACAACAACTATATTATCCCGGGTTGAGGATAATGGAAACAACAACTATATTATCCCGGGTTGAGGATAAGGAAACAACAACTTATTATTCCGGGTTTGGAATAATGGAACCAACATCATTATTTTTCCGGTTATGGAATAATGGAACTATCGGTATTATTCCGGTTATGGAATAATGGAACTATCGGTATTATTCCGGGTTGGGAATAATGGAACTAAATCGTTATCC
Source organism: Scalesia atractyloides (assembly GCA_947069175.1). Lineage (NCBI taxonomy): Eukaryota > Viridiplantae > Streptophyta > Magnoliopsida > Asterales > Asteraceae > Scalesia > Scalesia atractyloides. Next base: position 59,647,951 of record CAMTDV010000014.1, read on the forward strand.
CGGGTTAGGGATAACGGGGGAAACAAACTCATAACCGAACAAACGAATTTATGAAAACCTGTGAACTCACTCATCTTTAATGTTGACACTTGTTTCTTTACATGTTTCTCAGGACGCTAGGAGCTCTAGGTGCACTCACATGCATTGAACAAGACATCTTTTATTGAGTCTCAGTTACAAACGTTGTTTTGGGTTTTTCATTTGTTTTGGCGTTTGTGTTAGCGCCCGTTTCTCTACTTATTTTTATGCTTCCGCTCAACAACTTAAACTAATGCTTCCGCTAAACTTTGGCAACTAACTAAGATAATCTAAAATCTACGATGATTGGTTAATCAAATGATTTTTGGAAAACGTATTATCAAATCATATAGAGTCGTTCGACGTACTAGTGTTTCAGATTCTGGTTTGTTCACACGCCTCGCGGTAAAACTCCTCAAGTGGAAATTGGGGTGTGGCAATAAGTAACCTGTAGGGTTGATTGTTGGGGTCGCTGCTGAAGAGGTTGAGGTCTAGGTGGTTGAAAACGGGTTGGTTTGGGATTGGGTTCCACTAACATCTTACAATTTCAGGCATAATGCCCATCTTTGTGACACTTCCAGCATATCAATCCTTGACATGTACCCGTGTGGTGGAGAGTGCACTTGTTTCACTTTAGGGCCTTTCCATTGTAGTTATCAATGTTACCCGTCGGGGTAGTCATGGCGTAGCTCTGGCTGGTAGCTCTCCCGCTCTTCGGTGCTGCTGCCCTTGCGCGACTACTCTCCGGGGCTTCTCGCTTGTTCCCGGCCTGCTCTCCGGGCATCGTCAAAATCTTACGCATAACCATGTCATACGTAATAGTACCTGACCTGGCTACCACCTCGTGCATGGTCATGTGTTCCACCGAGTTGATGATACTCCTTACTTCTAGGGGCCAGACCCCAGTATACCTTTCAATCCTCTTAGGCTCCGGTCCAACCAAGTCTGGCAATATGCGTGCCAGTTCATTGAAGCGATTTGTGTAACCTGCATGGTCGGCACCTTGCATCTGCAGGTTCCAAAACTCATGTTCAAGCTTCTGAATTTCATGGGCTGGACAAAACGTTTCTCTCATCAGTACCTTAAGATCACCACAAGTCATAGCATTAATCGCGTTCTGTCCGCGAGATTGAACAATAGTGTTCCACCAGTTTAACACATGGTCGGTAAAGGTACAAGTTGTATACTTAACCGAACAATCACCGGGACAATTACTTCTATTCAGTATCGATTTAGACTTCTCGATCCACTTCACTAATCCATTCGGTCCTTCAGTCCCGCTAAATTCCATAGGTTTGCACTCCATGAAATGCTTATACGTGCAAACTAGTTAAGATTGTTTTGAGGGTTGTTTGGATTATCGTTTTGACCTATGGTCCTGGTAGCAGGTTTGGTTTGTGGGTTAACATTGATACCGGCGCTAACCTGCGCCACAATTGTGGGGATAACTGCCTGAAGCTGTTGCGCTATCATTTGCGCGATTTCTGACTCAGTCATTTATGTGCGCGTTTCGGGGCCATTGTATTATAAACAATAGATAGGTATGCATTAATGTCACATAATCACACATCACTTATCACGCAATTTCATCGTGCATATAAATTCACAACATGCATACCCCAAAAGTTCATCATCATATACATATAATAATATATGTCATCATATAACTGTCAAAATTTGCACATAGACTTAACCAATAAGGGCCATTGCTCAAAATGTGCTGTCAGAACATGTGACTAAAGTGACGTACATATGCCATACTACGGAGAACACGGACTACAAAAACAATGAACACTATGACTACATCACCACCTCGACATAGGCATAACCAAGTGCTTGGTAGGATGGGCAAAAGTTTACTTCTTATCTGTCTAAACTATAAAGAAAACCATACTAAGATCGCCACAACCAACACGTCAAACCTACAAAACCTACCACCAGGCCTATGATAGTACCAATGCATCCATACAGCATAGCCCGAAAGTGATCCTTGTGCTGATGAACATAACCCACTGTAAGACGATCAAGTAATCTCCCATCGCTCTCCTATGCTACTCGTCCTCATCCCGTGCCATCCGCAGCAATGAAATCTGCTCAAACAAATACCCCATCAAACTGTTCTCAGTGTAGTAGCAGGTACCTCCTGAGGAGGAGCTGGTATGCCCCAGATAAGAGGTGAAGACTCTCTAACTGGGCGAGAAGGGCCACCTCGGTCATAAGTATGAAAAGGAGAAGGGTCCTCCCTAGGTGGTGTAAGGGAACGAGCAGTAAAGTGTTGTTGGGTCCCTAGAGGTACCGGTCTTGGATGGATAGGAGAAACTGGTAGTGTGAACACAGGTACAGGTGCAAGTACCTCCGACGAGTCGTCTGTCGGAGGCCATGGGTGGGTATCTCATGGGAACTAGGTGAAGAGAGTGAGTAAGCACTCCCGGTAGAAGGATATAAGGCTCAGGAGGAGTCTCCGATGAAGGTAAGCGGGGTGCTACCGGCTCCCACTCCCAATGCTCCGTAGTAGGAGTAGGGCTCCAGGGGATCGGTCCTAACTGAATAGCAATGTCTGGGGTACGACTATGCTCTGAGGAGCTAGTCAGATGGTAAGATGGAGAGCGGTAGGCGCTCGAGACCTCTCCCTCGCGCCTAGTACGAGGTCTGGGTGGGTAAGGACCACAACAGTAACCAGAAGGATCTGGCTCCTTGCTCAATGTCAAGATCAGTGGATCCTTCTCAGGATCGGTCTCCGTATGAGAAGTAGTCTGGCAGCTCGAATGATGCGACATGATACCTGTAGAAAGAAAACGACATACAACGCTGATTCTACTGACCAACTAATCGAACTCCACACTCCACAAATATACACATAAGCACGTATTGTACACAGTTTTGATTTTAAGATTTTAAAAAAAATTATTTATGGTTGGTAACGTTAGTAGACGGATTCCCGTCCTATCTCAGTGACGTTCCCAGAACTCCCAAGTATGAGCAGATAAATTATTGTGTTTCGGACCATAATACTTTATTTGCCCCACCAGGGCTTCCTGGTAATAGCCATACTACTTAGTCTCTAGAGGTTCTCAGCGTGTGGAGACTAACTTAGGATTATAGTCTAGGTTCTTTAAAGATACCTAGTTTGCTATAACCGAAGGCTCTGATACCATCTTCTGTCACACCCCGACTCGCAGCGGAAGACAATTGCAAGGTGCGGCAGACACATGGTAATTCCACATAATTTAAAAAACATGATATTACATAAAGAGGGAACCTCGGTTACAACATACATAAAGTATCATATTATAAACCATAAGTTTAAGTACGGAACTATGAGCGACTACAGCTCTTATTCTGCTACAGTTGGCTACCCAAGCCATCCACACGCATAGGCCTTATTCCTGCTTAGTCTTACCTAAATGCATGTTAGTTTTAGAAAGGGTCAGCTACACGCTGCTGGTGAATTCCACTGATTTAGTTGTTGTGGAACAATATGTGTTAACAAGTTTAATTGCACTGGTCACAGTCACCGATGGAATTACACAAGGACACAAGTGAAAACTTGACCTGTCATAGTCACTCCGTGTCATACAGACACATCATCGCACCGGGTCGTGTCACCCCATACACTTCCCACCAACTGCATCACAAGCAGTTTAATGTTCCCCTACAGTTATGCCTAAAAACATAACCAAATGAGGACAAGTGCTGTTGACTTGTGGCCGGCATTGCACCATCCGGCCTTAACTGGGTTTGTCAGACCAATAGTACTATCCACTATCCACGGCTCATATTAATCACTTGTAGAGGGGAGGGTGTTCGTGTGTTAGATAATTCACATCATCACAGTTGGTGCAATTAACGCAGTTTCGTAACATGCAAGTCACTCCAAATGAAAACAGTATAACCCAATTTAAAAGTGGTGGAGTGAAACTCACTCCCAACTTGGTGTAATCAACACAGTTTCTAACATGCAAGTCCCTAGAAAACACTAAAACAATTTTAAAAACGGGGAAGTGAACTCATCATGGGGGTAGTAGTCTCAATACAAGAGTGATCAAGCAACTGGATCAACTTTAATAACACACATGCAAGTATGGATTCAGATCAGTATCTAAGTTGGTAATGGTTATAACTTGGATTCGGTCAGGATTTTTCACCCCGGATTGAGTCTTTAGGACACTAGTATGGTGATGGAGATCAGGGTAGTATTAGTTTTCAGTTTAGCTTCCGGGGCACCGTTTCGCGTGCCAGCCAAAGTCGGTTGTTTAACATCTTCAGATAATGGTATGGAAATACCGATAGTGACAATACGTTGTTATTTAAGAATGATTAACTTTTCATTAAAGGAGTTTGGGTGTTTGGGGAGTCTAGGTTGCCCAAATTTGAGTTTCCATTCCCGCCGTCGGGGATTCTCCCGAACTCGCCTAGGACACACCCCTAGTGTCCAATCTGCCCTGGAATCTCCCAGAAGTCTCCCGGTGTTCCAATTATAGTACTAGTTAGGTTTGGTCAGTTCCCGTTCCGGCAAGTTCATTAAACGGTAAACTGCCGAAATTATTTTAAAATGACCCGTTTTTAATTCCCTAAATTCCCGTTTAATCTATAATTTGAATAAAAATCTGTAAATTTTTATACAAGTCTTTAAAAATCTGTAGATTATGGGAAAAATAATTTGGGAATTTATTTAGTTATTTTAACTATTTAAATAAATTCTTTGTAAAACAGTATTTAACCGAATAATTGTCATTAACTATCATCCAAGATCTAAAAATTCCCTAAAATTCGATAACATCCCTTAAATGTCCAGGAACTTCTCATAAAAATTTGAGATTTTTACGATTTTATATTGCTACGTTTCCGGCTACCGAAAACTTCTAAAAACAACGGATTTTTAATCCAAATAAAACTCATCCAATAGACTCGGAAATTTCTCAGAACTTTCCCTATATGTTTCTTAGTGTTCAGGTAAAATTTGGTGATTTATTGACTCTGTTTGGTATTATTTTGGGAATTGTTTTGATAAAACAGTCAAAAATTCACCAAAACTCGTAGAAAATTCCAAAAATTATAAAATGTTACATGGACACTCCTGTCAATACCTTACATCACCACAACAAATTTCAGCTCAATCCAAGTATCACGGACCAAGTTATAAGCAAAACAAGTTTCTGCCTATCCTAGGTTCGGTTTTCGAATGTTATACCTAGCGTAGGCTTCGATTCCAAGCGTTCCTTGTGAGTCCAGAAGTGTGTGGGTGCTATATTTAGTATCTACATATCAAGTACAATCCAAATATGCTAGAACTTAGATCAATCAAGCCTTATTTCATTGTTTCTCGGCTTAGAACTTTGTTACGCATTTTTGGTCGAATAGGTGTCGACTAGAATATCAAAACCTGAAGTTTCATGGTCTTGGTTATCATATAACACCAGGGAATTACCAAGGTGTTCTTATTCAGCCAAGGACTTATTTAAACCTTCCAAAATTCATGGATTAAAATGGGTTTTTTCGGTTATAAATCGCGTATAATTAAGAAATAACAATCAAAACCACTTAAAACTTGTGAAATCACCTTGATTTAGTGATGGATTGAAGGATGATCAGCTGATTATAAAGTGGTTATGGCAGAATTTTGGGAGGAACTTGTGGAATTTTTATGGTAAAATGAGAATTAAAAAGAAAAAAAATAATTTTAATATATAAAGGGGGGGGTTTGGGATGGGGTCCACTTGGGCCACCTCGTGCTCCATAACACGTGTTAAAAGATGATGTTTATCTTCCATGTTGCGTTTAGGTTCATTTTCGGGTCCCGCACGCGTCTCTGATTTGCGAAACGGGCTCCGTTTTTTCACGTTCTTACTGTCAAAAGACTCGGTTTTAAAAACTAAGCATAATCGTCTAGAAACCCGAGCACGGTTATGTTTTAATCATAAAAGCCTCGTATTACGTTAGTTTAAGCATTTTTAGGCTTGATAGACCATTCCTTGCATGTTTGGTTTGTCTTTCGTCGCTCTTAAAACAAAACATTTCCCTAACCGGGAACCGTCTTGTTTTGCGTGCTGGAGCTCTGATTTGTTTCTAATCTTATGTCCTAGTCTATGGCACGTAATCAAAATATTTCGTGAACTCAGAATCGTAAAGGGCCCTATCGTTGGCCTAATAATCACAGTCGAATATTTAATGCGCTGTTAAACGTCAAGTCCCCGTTTAACAAGGCTAAGGACACCAACCTTGCATCGTTGGTCCTTAATAGTATCATGTTAATCATGACGTGCTCTCGGATTCCTCCGAGACATAACAGAGGTTGTTTAGCATAACCCACAAGTCATGCAACTTTGTAAAGTTTACACGCAATTATTGTTTTAATCATGCTTAAAGTTTAGGACCAATTAAGGTGTACTTGGTTTCGTCATGAGTATCACAAAATATTCTTGAACTGATGTATGCCATGCAGGGATTAGGGGATAAAGCGAGATGGCTAAGAAAAGATCAAAGAAAGGCTGACTGGAAAGACAAGTCCAAATGGTGTGTTTATCATGAGGATTTCGGGCACACGACAGAGGATTGTATAGCTCTGAGGAAAGAAATAAGCTACTTGCTAAGCAAAGGCTACCTGAAAGAACTCCTCGGCAAAAAGAAGGATAAGGTTCAGGATACTGATAGAAATCCTGAGAGAGCAGCATCACCGCCACCAGATGCCAAGATGATCAATTTTAGATCCGGAAGATCCAAAATTTGTGGAACTTCTTATTCTGCAGCCAAACGGCACGCTAAGGAAGCAAAGGCAGAAAGAGGAGACAAACCATCCAGGATGACAATGCTTAAGAATGACAAAGTGATAACATTCGACAGTGATGACCGGGATAACATCCAGGATCCTCACCATGATGGTCTGGTAATTACTTTGTATATTGCTAACCATTTTGTACGCGGGATATTGGTAGACAATGGTAGCTCGGTCAACACCATCCAACTATAAACCTTGAAAATAATGAATATCCCAGAAACTGAAATCACCTAAAAGTCAACGGTGCTCGTAGGGTTCAACGGAGAAGAAAAGAATATTGTAAGAGAAATATAGCTACCTGTGTACGTTGAGGGAGTAAACTCAATGCAACGATTTTGTGTCATGGATTCATTATCCTGCTACAACATTATATTAGGAAGGCCTTGGATTCATGATATAAAAGTTGTACCTTCCACTTATCACCAATGTGTCAAGATTCCAACTCCTTGGGGGGTAGTCAAAGTGTAAAGTGACCAGCAGGAGGCAAAGGAGTGCTACTCCTCTTCGATGAAGGCTTCAACAAAGTCCCGGCAGGATAGCAATTAAGGATACAAGCATAGGATATTACGGAGGCATCGAACCAGGATGTCAAAAAAGTTATCCTCGATGAAAATAACCCGGATATCTCGGTGCTTATAGGAACCAATATCCCTCAGGATATTGAAAAAAATAACTCACTAACTTTTTGAAATGCAGGATGGCCACGTTTGCATGGAAGCACGAGGATATGACAGGTATATCAAAATATATCATAACTCATAAACTTGGAATTGACAAGTCTTTTAGGCCTGTTCAACAAAAAAAGAAGGAAGTTTGCTCCTGAGAGGAATGTAATCATACAAGAAGAAGTAGAGAGACTGTTGAAATCCAGGATGATTAGGGAAGTCAAATTCCCTAAGTGGCTAGCAAATGTGGTGGTGGTCCAGAAGAAGAATGGAAAGTGAAAAGTCTGTGTTGACTACACAGACCTTAACAAAGCATGTCCGAAGGATCCATTTCCATTGCCTCATATAGATTCCATGGTAGATGCAACTGCTGGACATGAAATGTTGACCTTCATGGATGCACCCTCAGGATTTCAACAAATCCAAATGGAACCATTTGACAAGGAGGATACAACATTCATGAAACCAACAAGTATATACTGTTGTACCGCTATGTCTTTTGGTTTAAAAAATGCAGGTGCAACGTATTAGAGACTAGTCAACATGATGTTCAAGGATAAACTAGGGGACACTATGGAGGTATATATCTATGATATGGTGGTAAAGTCCAAGAAAGCGGAGGATCACCTCCAGGACTTAGAAGGTGCCTTCAATATCCTGGACCAGTATAATATGAAGCTGAATCCTACCAAATGCCATTTTGGAGTGGGGGCAGGAAAATTCTTGGGATATATGGTGACCAATAGAGGAATAGAAGCAAGTCCAGAACAGATCAGGGCCATCCTAGATATCAAATCTCCATCTAACATAAAGGATGTTCAGAGGTTAACTGGAAGGGTAGCGGTACTGAACAGATTCATATCAAGATCCTCAGAAAAGTGCAAAGAATTTTATGATATCCTGAAAAGGAACAAAAATTCGAATGGGGAGAAAGACATGAAGCCGCTCTACAAGAATTGAAGAAATATCTTTCAAGTGCACCTCTACTAATGAAACCTGAAGATGGTGAACCTCTATCCCTATATCTTGCAGTATCAGGGAATGCAGTAAGTGTGTCTTGGTAAAGGATCATGAAGTTCAGCAGTATCCTGTTTATTATGTTAGTAAAAGTTTATTAGATGCTGAAACTAGATATTCTCATCTAGAGTAGTTAATACTAGCTTTAGTTATGGCCTCAACCAAGCTTAGACATTACTTTGAAACACATAGGATACATGTTAAAACCAATTATCCGTTAAAAATGTGCTTAGGAAACCTTAAATGTCTGGTAGGATAGCTAAGTGGTCTGTTAAGCTAAGTGCTTATGATTTAGTATATGAACCTAGAAATGCTATAAAGTCTCAGGCCTTAGCAGACTTTGTGGCTGATTATAGTAGTGATATTCAAGAAGAAGCTGACCTAGAAGTCCAACAACTAGGAGAAAGCTCACATATTTGGACATTATATACTGATGGTGCATCCAATGTAAGAGGTATATGATTAGGAATTCTACTAAAATCGCCACAGGGGGACATATTACCCCAGGCTATTAGATGTGAATTTCCTGCTACAAATAATTAATAGCAGGAATAGAACTAGCTAAAAGTATCAATATTAAATGTTTACAAGTATATGTTCATTCCCTATTAATTACTAACCATTTCAATGGATCTTATGCAGTAAAAGGTGAAAAGTTGGCTGCATATCTTGAAATTGTTAAAAATTAGCAGGATAGTTTGATATATTTACACTTGAACAGGTACCAAGGAAGAGGATGTTGAAGCAGATGCTCTAGCAAATTTAGGATCTAGTGTCAGGATACCGCAAGGGACCAGGATACCAATACTGCATCTCTTGTATCCTACGATGGAACATCCTAAATCCCAGGATAAAGAAGTAGCAAGTATCCAGGATCCTGATAATGGATATCCTGAGAAGGATCCTGAAACCTGGATGGCTCCAATCATGAAGTATCTACAAGAAGGAGACACCCTAAGGATGAAAGTCCTAGGGCTTTCAGGATGAAGGTATCTCGCTTTACAGTAATACATAATGTCTTGTACAGGAAATCTCTTGCAGATCCATACCTAAGATGCTTGGAAGATCCCGAAACCAAGGAGGTACTTCAGGATATACATGAAGGAGACTATGGCAACCATACTAGGGGCAGAGCTTTGTTTTCAAAGGTATTGAGAACAAGATATTACTGGCCAACCATGAGAAAGGATGCTATGGAATATGCTCAGAAATGTGATGCATGTCAGAGACACAACAATATACTGCATCAGCCTACAGAACCGTTATATCCTATCATATTCCCTTGGCCATTTATGAAGTGCGGGATGGATATAGTGGGTAAACTCGCAAAGGCTCCTAGGGAAAACTTTTCATGTTAGCAATGGCTGATTATTTTTCTAAGTGGGTTGAAACAAAAGCGTTTGTCCAAGTTAGGGATCAAGAAGTTGTGTCTTTCATCAAAAGGAATATCCTGACAATGTTCGGGATAACGGTCGAGATAATCTGCAACAATGGCTCTTAGTTCATCACCAAGAGGACTGCAGACTTTTGTAAAAGTTGGGGCATAAAGATGATCACATCAACGTCGGTGCATCCTCAAGCTAATAGACATGCAGAATCCTCAAACAAGATAATTGTCAATAACCCAAAAAAACATGTTAGGTGCCAAAAAAGGAAAATGGGCAGAGGAACTACCATTTATCCTGTGGGCAGATAGAACAACTGTGAAGAATGCTACTGGGCAGATCCCGTTCTAGTTGGTATTTGGAGCAGAAGCAGTGATTCCAATAGAGATGGTGATACCAACAGCTAGATTGAGTCTTCAGGATCCTGAATCAAATCCTAAAGTCTTGTGTCATGAATTAGATACCGTTGATGAAACAAGGGATGCAACAAAGCTAAGGATGGCGGCATACCAGCAAAGGAGAGCCAACTTATACAACAGAAATTTAAGAACAAGGAGGTTTCAGGTTGGAGATTGGGTACTGAGAAAAGCATTTCAGAATACAACTAATCCTGCTGATGGGAAGTTAGCTCCAAAATGGGAAGGACCATACGAAATTGAGTCAGAATCAGGAAAGGGAGTATACCAGCTCAAGACCATGGAAGGAGATATGATACCAAGATCCTGGAACGCCATACACCTTAAGGCTTATTATAAGTAAGCTTAGAATTTGAATTCTAGTCCACAATGGTATGACTTCTATCTTATTTAAATATGTTCGATATAAATTGTCTTATTATTATTTGAAAAACTCATACTGACTTAAGTAACCTTAGTTTGAAGATGTTTTGTAGGAATACTCTTTAGGATGAGACTCCCGGATAATTGCTCAAGATAAGACGAAAGATTAGAGGATTGGCCCTTCTCTCACGATTATGGGATTCAGATTCCTTCAATAGTTTAAAGGTATTCACCTTTCATCCGAATTGGGTTTAAACACCCCACCTAGAGCGCAAGCTATCCGGGTATAGTTCAAGATGGCGAGACCAGTTCATGTAACAGTGGCTGTCAATTTCATTATTATTGGCTATATCCTGGATCCTCACGGTATATGAGGATTGATCACCCTCTCTCGCGAAAGGATATTTTCATACTCTCTAAGGTTTAAAGGTTTTCACCTTTCCAAGTCTTGGAGTTTATACACTCTCGCCTGTAGTGCACAAAAATAAGGGTTTATCCCTATTACATTAAGGGTTTGACCCCAGCAAAATCAAAATTTTTGGTCAAGTTCTAGAAATGTGATAAAATATGATTAAGTTTATACGCATTCTGTAGGACTGATCCTCGATGCTAAGGAACCTAGATTTTATATCTATTGTCCATAATAGCGGAAATATTACAACAAGTTTACCAATAGACAAGAATTAATCAGTTAAACGTCAATTTTATTGATTAAACATCAAGAATCCAAATTGACAGAGCTTCACCTCAGAGATGCCAAAGTTACAAATGAGAGTCCCAAGCTAGGTATTTATAGTAGTACAAGTTCGTTCATGATGGACATGAGTTCGGGCGAACTTGCCTTAGCAAGTTCGGCCGAACTTGACATTCCAAGCATGTCATGGGTGAGCTTGACTCTATTCAAACATAAATACTTCATACCACTAGCCTATTCAGCTCTAATCTATACAGACTCGATATAAGACTAAGACATAGACATTCTACACCAACAGACTCCCCCTTGGATATCGTCTTCAGTCTTGTATCAGTCTTCAAAACTCTATCTTCAAATAAACATTAACGAACACGACCGAAGAAGTTCTTGTAAGGCTTCTTTCGTCGTTCTTGCTTTGGATCCGGCGTCTGATCTGTAGGAGGCACTATGTTCATAAACTGAAATCTTCTAATAGTTGCCTTTCTACCTTTCTCATGAATAGCTTCAAGACGCTTTTCTTCTTTTAAAAACTCAACCCGTTCCAGATCCCTCCAGCTTGTCTGCCACATCTTTCCTGAATTTACTTCATGCGCATAGCAAACATTCACAACTCTTTGATATTGCATAGCCTGTTCTTTTTCACGTTCCTCGAATACTATTTTGCTGTAGAACAAGGTTTTGATATCTTCTCTGGAACAATTGACAAGCCACATTGGATCTAGAATCCTGATCGTTCTCCAAAATCCTCTCATACCTTGAAATCCCAATATCTCAACCCTTTCCTTCGTGATATCCAAATGTTCTTCAAATCGTAATACAAGAACTGCTTCACATGTGGTTGGATCTATCTGCCACCACTTGAACACTGGTTAGAAGTTCTGTTCAATAGGCATCAACGACATGTTTCTCATCGCTCTTGGTCTTTTCATGATCAATGTTATATCCTTTTCTCATGTTTTCTTGTTTGTCTTAATGCGGCGACCTGGAATAAACGGCTTCCAATACTTAAAACCTTTAGTTGCTTCAAATTTGATCATCTTCCACAATAATTGATCAATATACTTCATATGATATGAAACATTCACAGTCTGGACAAGCTCCTCAACATCCCAGTACGGTAAAGTCTTGAAATCAGCAAGATACTTGAAGTATTGCACTCCAAATTCCCTTTTGATTGCATAAACATTCAACTCCTTGAACCACCCCCAACTGAGAATATCCCCCAGGACTTCTTGGCTTGAGCAATTTCCTCTTTTGTCATCGGCTTTGGAACTTTACCTTAACGAACTGATTCCTCTATCTTTTCTTTCAACATATCTTCATCTAGTTGCTTGTACATCTCCTCAAATGTAGGAAAACTATCAGTGTTAGGACCAACGTACTTTGCAGTTTGATCTTTTCCATCATCAGAAGACCAATCTTCAACAGTCACTCTAATGTATTCATCAGCTTCAAATCTTCTAATGTACTGATAATCATTCGCCTCAAAAGTGTTAACATTCAACACTTCCTCTTCAAAATCAAACTCTAGATTTTCAGCATCAACTTCAATCAACTTTGCCAAAACTTCTTTCGTGTAATTGTGCACAAACTCGCCTTCCTCAACATTATGTTCAAGCATCAAGATCATAGGCTTTGTCGCAGCAACATGCTTTGCAAATCTATCAACATTCGCCATATCAACATCATCTGATGGTCCTGTCTGCCCTGACTCCCCCTGATTCTGATCATCCAACTTATTAGATTCATCGTCCATTAGAGAAGAAAAATCAAAGTCATCAGAAACTTTTCCTTCACTGATTCTCATACCAACTCCTCCCTGATCGTCATCATCATCATCATCAGCAACATTCCAATCTTCATACTCAGAATCGTCTTTCTTTTCATCATCATTTTTATTCTCTTTCTCTGCTTCTTCATCGTCCTTATCTTTAGAAGCAATGATTGGATCACAAGGCTTGACAGATTCGTCAAGCTTTGGAATATCAGACTCAGAAGCTAAAACAACATCATCAACAGACTTCTCTGCAGCTTCAGATGATTTAGGGGCTTCACCCTCAACACCTTTACCTTTTCCACTTGCAGCTAACTCCTTTTCAGATCTTTCTTTAGCTTCCTGACGATCCAAACGATCATATTAAGAGATGAAATCAAACCCAAGTGTATTAGATAACTTTCTGCATTCTTTTGAATCTACGATCATTTAGGGCTTGGATTGACTTTAGATTAGCAATTTCTGTCTGCAGCTTCTCATTTGCATCTTGCAGACTCTCAATTAAAGCTTTGAAGTATTCTCGTTCATTCTCCAACACTTTGACTTTATCGTCCAACATCTCTTTCTCAACTGAGCTTTGATTCACTTTCTTTATCAACTCTGCTTTCTCTGCTTCATTTTGTTGAACTTTTTATTCTAACACATTCACACGCTTTTCAAGAAGTTCAACATTCGTTTCTGGAAAGAAATCATTCAGATCTTGAAGACTTATTGGATCATTCTTCATATCACCAAACAGATTAGGCCCTGGAGTTTTTGCTGTTGACTTTGGAGTAGCTGCCTTTGGTGTAGTCTTCTTTGGAGTAGAACTTTCAAAATGTGAAGTCGTTGGAGCAACAGGAGACTAAATAATAGGCACTTCCAATAAACCAGACACAGGAGGTTCTTGTGTTGCTCCTGGCTTTTCAGCTTCCGATGAAATGATCACAAGAGGTGCTTGTGTGACTCCTGGACGTTCAGCTTCACTTGTAAAAACAACAGAGGTTCTTGTGTAGGAGGTTCTTGTGTAACTCCTATATCCTGTGCGCAAGAAGGTTCTTGTGTAACTCCTGCGCTTTTCAGCTTTCCCTTATATCGTTTACTAACTGGCTTTCGGCTTTCTTCGTTTTCTTCCTACCCTTTGTCTGAGGAGACCTGTCGTCTTTGTCATTGAAATAGTAGACTTCACACATTTTGCTTTTTTCTTTGGTCTTTCCTCGTCAGATTCCTTTTCAAGATTCGGATCGAAGTCAGCATTAGTCTTTTAACTTTTTCTGCTTCAGTCTCTGCTATTGTTCTCTTAGTAATTCTTTCCGGAGAATCATCAGAATCATCATCGTTTTCGGAAGTAGCAGAAATAACATCATCTTCCTGAGTCGTCTTTTCTCCTACTTGACTCTCAATTACAACCGCTGCGCTTGATCCAGCCTCAGCTTGAACATTAACAGGCTCTTCCTCATCAACAAGAATTGTATCGACTTTCTTTGCTGCTCGTTTCTTCTTAGGCTTATCAACTTCAGCCTTTAGGAACCAATCACTGCGAGCCTTTGGTTTGAAACCTTTAAATCATTCTTTCTCATCATTCAGCTCTTTCTCGTCACCACTACCGTCTTTCCTTCATTTGTTGTCTGACGGTGCAATATAGTTTGAATCTTTGATAGCCCCAAATACTGGTTTAGCAACCGGTGCTGATGCTTGCTTTTGAAACTTGATCAATTTCTTCACCGTTGTATCATCGAGGTGACTAAGATAAAGAACATCATTTGGATCTCGTGCAATATTTGTGTACTCTCATCGATTAGCATCTGAACAAACCTCGGATATAAGTACAATCTCGAAATCATCCCTATTTTTTGACATAAGTGTAAACACAAGCTTTGAGTAGTTGAATGGCTTCTTTAGAATCAATGTCGTTGCCATACAGGCCATGTAATCTTGTACGTCATCAAGTCCTACTTTGCGGTGACTGAAAGTGTGAATAATTGCATGCATCAGGAGCTTGTAGGGGTTTGGCACTTCCCCTTTCTTCAGTGTCGGCTTATTAACACTCCCCTTATAACCCATCCTGTAGAAACAACCTCTCACCATCTTTTCGTCCAAGAAAATCGGATCGTCTTTATCATCGTTGAACTGTAAGATCCGACGTATATCATCTTCTGTAACTGTGATAGTTTTGTTCTCGTTTCCAACTTGCACATATGATGTAATTGTCTTTTTATCATCGCTGAGTTCTGCATTCATCCAGAAATGGTATATATGAGATCTATACGACACTGTGCGCTCCGTGATCGCTTATGAATAGGAGACTCCTTAAGAAACTTCAAAATACTGTCGTAATCCTTCAGCGATGGACATATCATTTTGTCGAGCGTGATGCAAGTATTATGGAACTTGGAGAAATCCATAGAAAATACCTTTGCTGGTACTTGAGCCTGAAACACAACGCAAAACAATTAGCAGCATTTTGAGAAAAGTTACAAAATTTTCAACACTTTTTCATCAAGTTCGGGCGAACTTGATGTATGTGTGACAAACTGGTTTAGTCAAGTTCGCCCGAACATGTTATACAAACATGTTCACTATTTCAAAACATAAGTTCGGGCGAACTTATACTCATAACATTTTCAGATTTCAATAACACAAGTTCGGTCGAACTTCCATATAGTGTTTCAAAATCATTTTTTAGGAAGTTTATGCACTTGGTTCATTTATATTCAGGTTTTATTAACAAGTTCGGTCGAACTTGATAACAAGTTCGGCCAAACTTGTTATCTTCTTCAAACAACAAACCTACTTATCACAATAACAACATCAAACAAGATTCTATGGTCGATTTTAGTTGTTTATTACAGTTTTAGATCCAATTTGTCCTTTAGAACCCTAATTCTAACAGATTTTATCATTTTAGATCTGAGATAATCAAATCATGTCCAAATCACGGTTCATTGTCCACAATCTCACCTCTTCCATTATAGATAGTGTGCAAATCACCACGAACAATATAAATTTTGGCAGAATAACGACGCAAACTTGACAATTTCACAAATCGCTCAAAGAACTCAAGTTCGCTCAGAGAGTTTTGGGTGCCAGTAATGAGTTCGGCCGAACTTGCAAGGTATTTATACCTTGACAAGTTCGGGCGAACTTGAAGGTCCAATAACTAAGGCCCATTCAAGTCCGGGCGAACTTACCAACTAAACAACCAGCCATCAATTTTAAGTTCGGTCGAACTTGCTGAAATGTTAAACTTTTATTAGTTTGACAAGTTCGGCCGAACTTGTCAAAACCAAATTCAATTTTTTAGCAATTAAGTCCCTGAACTTTCCAACTTTTACTAGTTATAAAAATCAACTCAGTTGACCAAGTCCAAGCTAATGACCTTGGTTAACCGATTTGTCTGCGAGTCCAAGTTAATGACCCCGGTTTGACCCGTTACAACAACTGTTGATGTTTTCAAAATTAAAGTTTCAGATTAGTGAACTTTAATTGTTTTTGGCTTTTCATATTTTACTGATTAGCTCCAGCCCGTTGTCAAAGAGAATTCCCACCAGTTCTAGCACCTTACCAACTTGAAGACCTGTTCTCCAACATTGGTTTGCTGAAAACAATGAAGAAATAAAATCTTTTTGTATTTTTGTAAGTTTATGCTAAACACACTGAAAATCTTTTTGGATTTAATCTGTAAAGCTGATAAACTATGTACAGGACAAAGTAAACTATGTACAAACATATTTACATACATATTTTTGTTAATTCGTGTCTAAGGATCATATCAGTTAATTGAGACATATCACCAGTATCGTTGTCCTTTAGATGACTTTAAGTTTTAAACTCAATTACCTAGATTGTCGATATGTTTGTCCACTTAAAATTTTACCACGTTTATCAACTGTTTCAAGATATGTTAAGGTTAGATTTATGAAACTTGACTTATCTGCGGTTCCCATTTCTTGAATATACTCCCGTATCAAAATTCCCTAGATTTCATCTACAGTGAATATAGCATAATTGATATCTGTATCTGGGTAATGCGAGACCTTGAGAGCTCAGGTTAGTACTATCATACAGATAAAGAGATGAAGGCTCGACTTTAAGGTGTGTTCCAATTAAGGAATCTTTTAAGCACTGCAAATGATTAGATCTTTTGATACTTTTTCAAAATTGCATGCTTAAGGGTTTATAGCGAAAGTATTATAGAAGTTCTAGGCTATTGCTTCCGCAAAATAAGAAGAACTTATATAATACCCCAGATATCAATTATCTATAAAGACCTCGATCTCAGAATCAGGCAATCTCTCAAACGAAATTTGGAGTACTAAGTCCATATATCCAAGATATGTTTATCCACAAGATTAAGCAGTTGTAAAATTTAGTTTATATCTCGAAAACAGTTTACTGGACGTGTTAAGCCTATCGATACATCCACAGTAAGACTTGTTTATCACTTTTAAACTTTACATTTCTTTAGCATACTGTGATAGTCCACTGATGTACTATCATTTCCTTTTTGTGACACTGAATTCTTTTTGTCTTTTTAATGTTTTTGTACTTTTTGCATTTTTCATATGTTTTTTGGATTTTAAAACTTTCAAATGTTTTTGTATTTTCTCTAACATTTCTCCCCCTAAAATCAAAAACATCTTTTTGTATTTTAGTTTTTAATAAAATTCTAAACTAGAAAGATATAGACAAACCAATGTGGATCTCACGAACTCGTCGTCCGATCCGTATTTAACCTCAGCGTCCGCACCTGTCAGCAAATTTTTCATACCATTAATTCTCAACAAGTATTTAAACCGTGATAAAGAAAATGGTTTGGTATAAAAATCAGCCTTTTGTTCGCCGGTGTGGATCTTCTCTATTCGCACAACTTCTTTTCGTAGCAGTCACGAATGAAGTGATAACGAATTTCAAAGTGTTTTGTGCTGTGAGTGATGAACCAGATTTTTGGTTATATCAATGGCTGCCTTATTATCAACATACAGCGGAGTGTCAAGAAATTGCAGACCATAGTCTCTCATCTGTGTTGTATCCATCAGAATCTGTGAGCAACAGCTGGAGGCTGAGATATACTCAGCTTCACTGGTAGAGAGAGCGAACGTAGTCTGTTTTTTACACTGCCAGGGTTTTCCTTCTTGTTCCGAAGAATTGGCCTCCCGCTGTAGTAGATTTTGAATTCAACCTATCTTCACCAAAATCAGAATCGTGTATCCTGGAAGATCAAATTATCATTCTTCTGGTACCACAAGCCGGTGCTTGGGCATCCCTTCAAGTATCTGAAGATTCTCTTCACGATCTGCATGTGTGAAATTCTAGGGCTTGACTGATATCTGACGCATAGGCAGGTAGGATACATGATATCTGGGCGCGATGCCGTCAGATACATCATGATCCTATCATTGATCTGTAGAGCGTCTCATCAACTTTGGTTCCAGTTTCGTCAATGCAAATCCTGTGATTAAGAGCAAGAGGAGTAGATAACGGCTTCAAGCTTTCCATATCAAACTTCTTCAAGATGTCGTGCACATACTTGGTCTGATGAATGAAAATACCATCTGGAAGTTGATCTACTTCAATCCGAGGAAGAATTTCATTTCGCCCATCGAAGATATTTCGAATTTCTTCTTCATGATACCCTCAAACTCCTTGCAAAGACTATCATTCGTTGATCCAAAGATGATGTCGTCCACATAGATTTGAACGATAATTAGATGACTACCAACTTCTCTGGTGAAGAGAGTACTATTCACAGTTCCTCTGACAAAGCCGTTTCCCACGAGATATTGCGATAACGTCTGTACCAAGCTCACGGGGCTTAGTGTAAACCGTAAAGAGCTTTATCAAGAAGATATGCTTTCTTTTTGTTGAGTGGATCGACAAACCCCGGTGGTTGTCCGACGTACACCTTCTAGCGTAATTTTCCGTACAGAAAAGATGATTTGACATCCAACTGATAGACTTTAAATCCGTTCCATGCTGCGAAAGCAAGGAATATTTGAATAGATTCTAAACGAGCTACTGGTGCGTAGACGTCCATGTAGTCTATCCCTTCCTGCTGGTGAAACTCCTTGACAACAAGTCGAGCTTTGTTTCAAACTATAACCCCTCGATCGTCTCGCTTGCATTTATAGACCCATATAGTATCAATTGCTTTCTAATTTTCAGGTAGATCTACAAGCTTCCACACTCCTAACTTCTTGAACTGTAACAGTTCTCTTGCATTGCTTGTACCCAGTTTTCATCGCCTAAAGCTTCAGAAAACTTTTTGGCTCCATCTGGGATATGAAACACGAATAGTAGCAATACTCTTGAATTAGAGCAACACGAGTATAGAAACAGCTCAAAGCTTTGTTTATTTGACTCCGTGTTCTCACACCAGCTTGTAATTCGCCTATTATAGAATTTGACGATGATAAGAATATGATCTTGGCATCACTTCGCCTGGAACAACCACAGTATTCTCTTGATTTGTAATATGTTGATCTACCACTACTTCAACTTCGGGAGCACTACTCGGGCTTGCAGATTCATTCAATAAACTTGTAATCTGCTCTGCTTCTTCATCTGAAGAAGATTCTCCATCGCATCGAATGTTGGAGCCTCGTCCGTGTCTAAACTTTGTGCGATTAGGATTACTATAGTATTGACTGGTTCTGTAGTTGGTGTCACTTGATTTGTTTGAATTTCTTACCACCGCTATTACTTGAACTAGCATCAGAAGAGAATCAGTATAACCACAATCAGTCTGATGATTTGCTCTTGATTTGCTGATTGATGAAGATAATATAACGCTAGCAATTTCTTCATCGGATGGTTCTTCAGGAAAAATCAAATGATTTCCACAAGTCTTGATAGTTGAATAACCATGCATCACCTTTTCTTTGAACAGGATCCGTATAGTTAAAACAATCAACGTGCTGCGCTTCAATGACTCTTCTCAATAGGGAACATATACTCTTCGTAAAGGACTTGCATATCCGACAAAGAAACCTTCGAGTGATTTAGCTTCAAATTTGCCATCTTGATCAATTACAGTACATGGCGCTCCAAATGGTTCTAAGAACTTCAAATTGGTTTCCGTCGGTTGATCATTCAACACAGTCTTCTTCGTTGGTTTGACTTTAAGACTATGTTAAGTGTGTAACAAGCCGTTGCAACTGCTTCACTCCAGAAGCTGACTGGAAGCTTTGAGTCTGCAAGCATGGTTCTTGCAGTTTCTATAAGCGTCCTATTCTTCTGTTCAGCGACACCATTTTGCTGTGGAGTGTAGGGTGCACTAAACTCGTGCAAAATCCCTTTAGCATTGCAAAGTTCCCTCATTTTGGTGTTTCTAAACTCAGTACCGTTGTCACTTCTAATGCGTCTCACCGGAAGATGGTACAGGTTCTCAAGTTTCTTGAAAAGAATCACCAAATTTTCAAACGTCTCATCTTTTGATTCTTGGAAGAATACCCACGAGTATCGGGAATAATTCTGTAACTACCAAGCAGTAGAGATCTCCAGAGATACTTCTGACATTCACTAGACCGAAGAGATCCATATGAAGTCTTTCGAGAGGCAACTTTATCGAATTGAGAATCTTTTTCGGATGAGATTTCTTGATCTGCTTTCCCTTTTTACACTCGAGGCAATTATCTGACATATGAAAACTTTTCAGATTCACACCTTCTACCAAATCGTTATGCACCAAATGATTCATCTTTCTCAGGTGAATGTGGCCCATCTTTCTGTGCCATAATATTAACTCCTTCTCAGTAGCTTTCGGACAAAACATTGTGCCGTTTTTGAAGAAGTAGTAGCATTTCCCATGTCAAGAACATACAAATCATTCTCTCTTGGTGCACGCATGAGTATCCACTCGTCTGGTATTTTGAAACCCGGTTTGATGATCATGCATTCTTTATCGTTGAAGTGGACGGTAAACTTCTTATCACAAATTTGAGAAATACTCAGAAGGTTGTTCTCAAGCTCCGCAATGTAGTTCACTTGATCAAATGAAACAACTCGTTTGAGAGCTTTCCCTCACGACAATCCTTCCACCTTGGTTTCTAGCAAATCAACATATCCGCCATTGATAGCTTTTATGTCGAATAAGAGTGCTTTCATTCCTGTCATATGTCTGGAAGCTCCTACTATCTAGAATCCACTTGGAAAGTACGGATCTCTGGATCCCTGCACATTTCAACAATTAGTTAAACAGCGCGACCCAAGACTTCTTGGTCTTGGGTTGAATTAGATAACCATCATCGTAATCAAATTGACACCCGTCAGCATAATCAAATTATATTCATCATCTGGATTTTCTTCGATGTTTATGTTTGAAAACTTCACTTTCTTTTTATCTTTCAAACTGCTACCACTTGTAATTTCGACAGTTTCAGACTTGATTTCAGATTTTGATTCTTTCATGCTATCACTAGTCTTAAAGGCTCATACTTAGTGATTTAAGATATTGTTGACCTTTTCTTAGTAACCCAGGCTTGTAATTTGATATTAGCCTTTTTGATATAAAACTTTGTTTGTTTGCTTTTGAAGATTCTCCTTTTTTGAACGTTGAATTTTCGAATTTCTTTTCAAAAATTTGTTTCATTTCTTCTTTGTCAACATTTCTTTTTAAGATTCTTATTTGACCAATCTCTGGTTGCTTTGGTTTTTAACATCTGAACATTCTTTCCTTCAACATAAGCCGGTTTAGATTTCGGACACTTCCATGCAATATGACCAACTTCGTTGCACTTGAAGCAAATCCGATTATCATGTGAATGTCCACTAGTGGATTTTACACCACTTGCGGCTTTCGCCTTATCTGAAGTTCTTTCTGTTTCTTAAACTCGTCGTTTGATTGCTTCCCAATCAAACTCTCCTCGTGAACTGTGCTTGTCCAATAAACAAATTTCATGTTTTTATCTTTGTACTCGTGAAATGGTAACTTTTTCTTAACCGGTTCTTCTTCCTCATCTAGACCCAACCCAGCTCTCCGGTTTTCCGGATGATCACCACCCTTTCTCGGTAGTTATTGTAATTTCTTTTGGGTTTAGAATAGAATTTCTTTTCATTTTTCTCCAGGTCATCTGATGTAACTTCAACCAGTTTAAACAGTTTATCCAATTGATCTTCTTTGACATTCGGAATCGGAAAACTGTCATCAAAGTATAATCTATCAGATTCCTTAACCTTGTACATGACAATGTTAGGATCATCACATAGATCATCTTCCAATGATGTCTCATCATTTTCAGAATTTGTGTCAGAACTGTTCAAACTCGAGGTGGCGCTATCGAAGCTGCCATCATCAGAATCGTTCAGAACATTTTCAACCACCTTTTTTCACTACCGCATTGTCATCATCTGATTTAGTATAGACTACATCAATGTTCTCTAGCAAATCATTTTTCTTTCAGATAACAACTCAATGTTGAGTGCCTTATCATCCCATCAACAGTTTTGCGACAATACTTCTCGCAAAGGGGTGGAGGAACATTGTTGTATTCTTTACCAATTTTCTTTTTAGATTTTTCTTCCGATGGAATTGTGGGAAGAATGTGATCAAAGACATATGCGTTTGTTGAATAACTTCTCAAAAGTTGTTGAACACGTTCTGTTTCAATTTTCATGTCCTGAAGTTGTTGTTTGGTTTCAGCAATGGTGTTAATATAGATGTTTATTGCTTTTTGTTTATCCATTACTGTACCTTTCAACATCCTTATGGTATCATGTTGTTCAATATTATTTCTATCGAGCCTGCCATCATCATCTTTCATTTTGTCATACGCTTCCTTCATTGTACGATAATCGTATTTGAAATGTTCGTTATGTACATTGAGTTCAACGATGATTTGTGATTTTCGGCCCATTTAGCACATGGCTCGGTACATTTTGTGCAAGGTTTTACAACCTCCACAACTTGCACTTTAACAACTTCCTTTACCTCTAGACCTAACTTGGTTAGATTCGCCATCATAGCTTTATCTGCAAAGTCCTTGAGGTTTTCAGCAGTTACTTCTTGAACAACATCAGTACTTTCTTCATTCGACTACTCCTCGATCACTTGCTCCTGAGAACTTCCATCAAAGTGTCCTGCAAAACTATCACACGAATTAGGATATAATATTCCTTGGTTCTTCATGTGAAGATATTCCTCTTCTTCCTGTTGTTGCAGATACTGTTCCAACAGAATATTCTCTAGAGCTGCTGCTTCTTCGGCAGATGTATCTTCAACAATTTCAGCCATTAGTGCAACTCCGGTCTTCTTACCGATATAAGAATTCCAATCGAAGCCATCATCCTCGTTTGAAGCAACCATTGCCTTATCAGTGTTAATGCTATTTGGCTTTTCTTGAATCTCAACTTGTGTATTCTTTGGGAAAGGCTTGTATTGAAGAGATTTCTTGTAATACTCGTTGCCTCCACCAAATGGACTTTGATTGCCCATGGCTTCAGGATTTTTGCATTCTCTCTTAAAATGCCCTTTCTATCGGCATCTGAAATAAGTGACATTCGATTTGTCAAACCCTAGCTTGTTGCTTGAATTTCTGATATCTCGGCCAATGAGTGCAACAAACTTTGTCACTCTTCGAATAATAGAAGCTAGTGACCACTTGATACCCATCAGCTCAAGCTCTTCTTCGTCCACCTGATCGTAGTCTTCGGCGGTCATTTCGGGATTGTCGATCTTTCCAGCTACAAGACTTTCGTTTGATTCTAAAACAGTGGTAAGAAGTGACATGTGTTGTTTTGCAACTTTCTCATAAACAACATTGTTTAGATTTACAGCAGTGTTACACTTGTACCACATTTCAATCAGAATTTGTTTGTTGATTCTGATTTGCTTGACTCTAATAAGAAGCATTTGACCCTGTGCTTGAGAACGAAGAGCTTTGTGAACTTTGATCATATTGTGGATATGATTGGCTCTGATTCTGTGGAGAAGAATTCATGTTTGCACTGAATGCTCCCTGAATCTTTGGACTTGAAATGTTATCATGCATTCCGGTTTTGTAATACAGACCAACATCTTGAACAGTGTTAGCATTCTTCGACTTTGCAATCTTCAGTAGTTCCATTTCATGACCTTCAAGTTTGTCGTTAAATGTTGACAACTTAAAGAATTCCCAATTCGGACTCTCTTTCAGACCATCAAATAAGTAGTCCACTCTCCGTCAGGTAGGGCATCTGCAAGCTTATCGGTGTACTCTTGTTCTGTCTTTTTAAGACCATATCTTCTCATTTGGACTTTCAGATGACAGAAGCGCTCAATCATCTGCTTCATTGTCTCGCCCTTCAACATGTTGAAAATATCGAACTCCTTCATGATGAGAGCTTTCTTACTTTTGATCATCTCTACGCTGCCTTGGTATTTCTTGTGTAGTGAAGCCAGAGATCTCTCGCAGTAGTATACTCCGGCAACAAGACCGGAATATCCTCTTTAACAGATTGTTGAATGAGGCTTATCATCTTTTTCTCAGCAATGTACTCATCTTTCTATATTGTGGTGTACTTGTACTTCTCTAGTACTTGCTGATGTTCGTCCAACGGAACAGTGTAACCTCTCTCAATCGACACCCAGCCTTGGAAATGCATGGCCTAAAACCCATATGTGAATTTCTCCTTCCATCCTTCATAGTCGTCCATGCTCATAAGCTTTGGCGGTTTAACGGACGAGCACATCTTGTTGTCTAGATTAACTTGCTGTATGACATTAGCATTGGATGTACCCACTCCTGACATATACGCTCTCTGAATATCATCCATTGCGAATATCGAGACACGTACACTGAAAACACGTAAAACTTTTGAAATGTTAGATTTACTACAAGTTCGGGTCGAACTTGTGACTTTTTATATGAAAATTTTCCTGAGCAACCTCGGTCGAAACTTGTGTTTGAGTTTTATAAGAAATATGCAAGTTCGGGCGAACTTGGCTAAAGAGTTCTTGAATTTTATCAAGTTAGGTCGAACTTGCAAAACATATCAATGAAATCGTAGTAACTCGAGCGAACTTAACAAAATTCTTTCAAAAACACCTCAAGTTCAAGCGAACTTGGTAAAAACTCACTGAAAAAGTGATTTTTTAGCACAAGTTCGGTCGAACTTGGCTAACAAGTTCGAAAATTAGGGTTTTGAAAAACATGGTTTTTGCACAATTTTGACACCAGTTTGTTTGATTTTAGTCTCCAAACTCTCAGGGGTTTATCTATGTTGTATTTAACATGTCATATTGAAAATTGGACAGAATTTGTCCGTGAATTCTTTATTTTTGTGAAAAAGTTAAGAAAAATAGAAGAATTGAGTAGAATTAGAAGTGTTTTGTCTTGATATCAATCAAATCAGGCTATTCTAGCTCTGAAACCACTTGTAGGACCGATCCTCGATGCTTAGGAACCTAGATTTGATATCTATTGTCCATAATAGCAAAAATATTACGACAAGTTTACCAATAGACAAGAACTAATCAGTTAAACGTCGATTTTATTGATTAAACTTCAAGAATCCAAATTGACAGAGCTTCGCCTCAGAGATGCCAAAGTTACAAATGAGAGACACAAGCTAGGTATTTATAGTAGTACAAGTTCGTTCATGATGGACATGAGTTCGGGCAACTTGCCTTAGCAAGTTCGGCCGAACTTGACATTCCAAGCATGTTATGGGTGAACTTGACTCTATTCAAAAATAAATACTTCATACCACTAGCCTATTCAGCTCTAATCTATACAAACTCGATATAAGACTAAGACATAGACATTCTGCACCAACACATTCTACAGTTGATAAAAAGTTATGAAGTTTAATCCTAAGAGAGGAAATACTCAAGTGTGTTGTACACTGATACAATATCCTGCACAAACATGGGACATCCATGTTGGGGACATCGCAAATAGTTCAAAGATTGAGGTTGGAAATTATTGCCTAAATGTTTCTGGCATGATTTTTTATTCTTCAAATTTTGAAAGCCTTATCTAAATGATCTAAGTTTTCATATAGTCATATTTAACCAAGTTTTTATCTAACATTTTTGATTAAATATAACAGAAGTATTGAAAATTGTATCAGTATCCTGACCAGGATATTTGATCAGGATATTCAAAACATATTTTTCAAAATAAAAACATAACAATAACAGATAACGTCAAAGTTTAGTCTATTATTAACGGATCAAAATGTCACACTCTTGGCTTCTTCTTAAACCAAGACCCATCCACCAAGGATGTGATAAGTTCTAAAGCATATTAACATTAATGACCGAAGGCTTCGTCCTGAAACTCAGGATCTCTCCACCTCCGGTCATCATAAAGTACTAACATTTAAATGCAGGAAAGGAAATTGTTCGACATGCAAGGAAAACTAAATTGTTTAGGGATTACAGAACATTCAAATTTAAAAAGTGGGCTCCAGCCTAGGCATAAAACATCCATCATCGCCCACTTCGCTACCCTTTTGCTGCAGCAGCCTTGGCAAGCATCACCAACCAGCCTTCACCATCACCACCAGCATCGCTCCAGCATCAGCCCCAGGATCCTCACCAGCCTTGCTACCCGCACCAGCTGCCACCTCAGTCGCCTTGGAAGGCTCTGCAAACCGCTGACTTAGCAGGATACTCTACAGGATTGCCACCAAGATCCTTCAATTTGCCTCCCAGGCTCTAATGGACCAGGTTGGGCATTCAAAACACACATCTTTGGCTTCATAGGCCATCTTTAACCTGGCCTAGAGGAGGGAAATGACGACGGAACTCTTGAGGCCCTCCCTGAAATGATCATATCCTGCTCATGCTGAGTTTGAACAACATCCAGCTTAGCCTGAGCCTCTTGAGCAGCCTGCTCCACAGCTAGGGGTGTGCACGGTTCGGTTCAGTTCGGTTATTAGCATTATCCGTATCCATATCCGAAGTCATCGGTTAATTCGATTAATTTGTCGGTTTTTCGGTTCGGTTTGGTTAATTTTCGGTTAATAACCAATTCAAACAAGGGCTAAATATTTTGCTTAGAAATACATGTAATGGAGGTATAAATACTTGAAATAGAAGTACAAATACATGAAATGGATGTATAAACAAATGAAATGGAGGTATAAATGCATGAAATAAATGTTTAAGTACATGAAATGGAAGTATAAATAAATGAAATGAAGGTATAAATAAATAAAATGGAGGTATAATTACATGAAATAAAAGTATAAAACATGAAATATATGAAATGGATGTATAAAATCTAGAAATAAAAAAATAAAAATGGTTCGGTTCGGTTTGGTTCGTTCAGTTAATTTCGGTAACCGATGGTAAAAAATTATCCGTTAACCGACTTTCGGTTAATTCGGTTTCGGTTAATTTTGGTTCGGTTTTGTCTGTTTTCGGTTCGAATTCAGTTAGCGGTTCAGTTATTGCACACCCCTATCCACAGCAGCCTTAGAATCTTGGGTGACCTTTTTTATTTTGTCCTCATAGTGCCGGGTCCTGGTAGCGGCAGTCGTCCTTAGCTCCTCAACGATTGTCTCCGCCTTTTTCACTCTAGCCTCATGGAAAATAGCTGTTCCACAAGCTTCCTCGTACACGGATAGTAGACGATTCAGACCCTATGATGCAAGGTACAAATATCAGTATAACTAACCAGGATATCAATTCAGTATATACTCGCAGGATACAGGATAAGGATATATACTTGGTTGAGAAAGGAAGTCATGAGGCTATTGGATTATGCGAATCCAAGGTTCTCGTAGGAAGGAGCTTCAACAGAAGTAGCAGGGGAATCAGTCTCCTTTCTCTTACGAGAATTGGAGGCACGAGGCTTGGAGGTTGAGGAAGGCCTGGGAACAGCAACATGCTTAGAGCTGGAGGAGGACTTTGATGCAACAGAGGGTTTGGAACTCGGCCCTATCTTTACTGGTGTAGGTCCAAAGTAGCTATCCAACTCGTCAAGGTCGAAGACTTCGGGGATCTTGGCTGGTTCTGCACAAACAAGGGAGTGATCTCAAACTTATTTAATCGATATTTTTAATAACAAAACTTATGCAGGCATTTTAAGCGAAAAAGCCCTTATCAGACATGTTAGAGCTGGAGTGATGACTTGAGGCTGTTTGATTTGGTACAAAGCTTCTCTTGATTTCTAGTAGCTTGTAAATGGCTTCAATCCTCTCTACTGAGTCGGGGAGAGGAGGTGCTAATTTCCTGAAATCCGCTGCACAAAAGAAAACCAAGATGTCAGAACAAGATATTTAACAGGATATGTTTGGGGATAACCCTAACCCTAAATCCTACCCTTTGTCAACCACTTCACTGAAAAATCTTTCCCGTTAGGGATGGAAGCTTCTTTTCACAAAATAAAGTATTTTGTTTTCCATTCATCCTCATTTTTGGTGGCCCAAAGAATGAGAGGATTGTTGGTGGTGGAGTAAAACAAAAACCTGCTTGAACCATGGGACCGTAGCAGTAAGCGATGGGGAGATCATTACCACAGAGGTCATGAACGTGATCATTCTTGATGCGATCAAGAACTACAAAAACCCTCCAGAGCATGGGCATAGTTTGGCTGAAGATCAGACCTGTGGTGCCAAAGAATTCAATGATGAAATCGGAGAAAGGAAACTTAAGAACTAAGGTAAAAGGAAAGGCAAGAAAACAGGGCCATTCGGTTGACGATACATCTGATCGGAGATCCTGATCAAACAACCAGAAAACCGTTCCGTCCGGGAAGATGCCGGATGTACAAAGAGCAGATATGTGAGCATTGTCAAACGAGCAGACCTCTCCTCTGGATATTGGAGAAGTTCTGAGCAATGAACATCGGGAAGAACACCGGTAGAAGACCTGGTTCCCTCGCCATGATCGATCAACAAGAAGAAATGAAAGATAAGGAAAAGAAGGAAGAGAGAAGAGATATTACCTTGATTCTCTGAAGATATTGTGATAAGTATGTAGAGAAAAAGTATAATGTATAGGCAAGCAATGAGTGAATTTCTCTTGGGAAGTTGCACCAAGTCACATCAATCACTTCTACCGCATTAAGGGTGCAGGAATAGAAAAATGTAACCGTTGGTTCAGGATCCCCAACGACAACATTTTTAGGACAATTGTTATGGGTGAAATTCTGAGCCCATATCCTGACACTATATCTTGAATATATCAGCTATTTATGATCAGGATACCACACCGGGATAATGGTAACATCCTGAGGTAGTATCCTCATAGTTACTAACAAATTTGTTGTAGTTTATGACTACAGGACCATAACGTTCACAAAGACTTCTTCCCCTTCAACGGAAATGACCGTTGAAGCCGGAAGAATAGGTCTTCAACGGTCAAGAGGGAAATTCGGAAGTATCCCTAGTTTATAGGATAATTTGTTTGCTGTTGTAACTATATATACAGATAGCCAGATATTAGGACAAACAAAACTTGAACACATTTCACTTCGAGCTTTCTAACTCACACACATTTCTTTCTAGCAATCGCATATTTACACTCATAACTAGCAATCATTGTAACACTTAGTAGCGATCTGGGCATTATCATACACTATATCCTGGATATTCAAGCAATAAGAAGAACAAGGCAGCCGACAATTATCAGCTCCTGAGGTTTTATGTCGGAGATCTTGATTGATCAAGGGCTTTCCTCGTATATCTTGTGTCAACTTTCATTTTTATCGCACTTGTTTATTGATTTGATTATCCGGCAACTATATCCTGAAACTATTTCATAATCAATCAACTCAACATATTTTTGCAAATCAATATAGCACACTACCTCACAAACTAAATTTGATCACTTAATTGCTTCGGTAATTTTTGACCAAAACACTAACTAGGTTAATTTGTTCCTAGTTATTTTGTTTAGAGGTTAACGTTTACCATCAACGGGTATTTTTATCCTCTCGTCTTTGGTTAATTTGGTTTAATTAATAAACATGTTTTCGGGGTGTTACAAGTCCACCCCCCTTAAAGAGGTTTCGTCCCCGAAACCTTCCTTACGTAGTTCATTGGGTTAAACCGAATGAACTTAGTCTCGGCAATCACTTGAGCATTGCTCACATGTTAATAGTTCAATAATCTTACCAGGAAGGTATGGTAGAGCCTTTCGGGCTCCAATGTGCATGCGCCTTTCATGTGTAAGGCCTCATGAGCCATTACTTTCATCTTGTATCCCTTATCTTTATTGCTTACTTGATCGAGTCGCTATATGGCCATTCGGTCATATGAATCTGTCAACATGCTTATTCCACGCTAATCCTATAATGATAAGCGCGTTAAACAAGTTTTAAATTTAAATATAAATTTGACCTTAACCGATCTTGCCAGTTATCTTGCAGTTAGACTTATCAGTCATCGATTACCTTATACCTCATAGTTTTAGGTACACTCACATTGCCTTCGCAAGGTTTTTTATGATTATTCATAACCCAAGTCCTATAGTTTGTGTTACAAAGTAACCATATATATCAAGTTACTTTCTTGTTCGTGATTGCATCACGTCACGTTTAAGTTTATATCAACCTTTCGTTTTCGAAAATTTTATTTTTGAATTTATCGTCTTGCACCTATTGGTGTCGAGACCCGTTTCTTTTGTAGTATTAATCATTTTCCAATTTATCTCGTAATATTTCCATTTTGTTAAAACGTTGTTTCTAACTAAAAACTGAATTTTCGTTTAACATTTTCTCTTTAACTTATGTCAATTACTCGCATCGAGAAATTAACAATCCTAGCATTTCTTCTTTTACTATTTTTTATTTTACGCGAAGAATCGTAACCGGTTCCCTCACTTTGCCAAAGTGATCCGTAAGCCCTTTCACTTAGCCTCGTAAGCTATTTCTTTAGGCTTACACCTTTTTAAGTGTAACGATACCCAAAAACACCTTATAAGGACCCTCCATTGCAACCTCGGCCGCGTACAACGCAAAGCTTCATGAAAAACAATGAAAACTAATCTGGGCATCCCAGGTGCCATGCGCTAGAAACCCCAGTATCTCCCGCGACGCATGGGAGAGTACCAGGACAAGTGGCACCAGAGCGCGACAAGTGGCACGCGGGGGAGTCCTCTACTCCTAAAACTAGTTTTAGAACAAGGTATGGACATTATGAGTTTAAAGTGATGCCATTTGGTTTAACAAATGCTCCAACATCATTTACGGACATGATGAACAAGTATGTAAACCATACATGGATAAGTTTGGTTTGTCTTCATAGATGATATACTTATTTATTCCAAACTCGAGGAAGAGCATGCTGAACATCTACAAGTACTTCTGACGGTACTGAGAGAAGAAAAGCTTTATGCTAAATTCTCAAAATGTGAATTCTGGTTGCAAGAGGTACAATTTCTTGGGCATTTGATTACTCACGAAGGAATTCATGTGGATCCTACAAAGATCGAGGTAATTACCAAATGGAAAGTCCCTAATTCACCAATAGAAGTAAGAAGTTTTCTTGGATTAGCAGGATACTATAGACGTTTTATTCAAAATTTTTCTAGAATAGCCATTCCATTAACCAAGTTAACCTGCAAACCAGTTAAGTTTGAGTGGGGACCAAAACAGGAGAAAGCTTTCAAGATCCTAAAGCAAAGATTAACAAACGCGCTGATACTTGCTTTACCAGAAGGAACTGAAGATTTCATAATCTATTGTGATGCATCAAAATTAGGATTTGGATGTGTGCTGATGCAACGTCAGAAAGTGATTGTGTATGCCTCTAGACAAAAGCACGAAGAAAATTACACAACTCATGATTTGGAATTAGGAGCAATAATAACCCTCAAGATTTGGAAACATTATCTTTATGGTAGTAAGTTTACTATTTTCACGGATCATAAAGTTTGAGATATATTTTCGGGCAAAAAGAATTAAACATGAGACAAAGATGCTGGATGGAAATCCTCAACGGTTATGTTTGTGATATCTAATATCACGAAGGGAAGTTAATGTAGTAGCTGATGCTCTGAGTCGAAAGTATCATGAGAAGCCAAAAAGGCTTACCTGCTCTCAGATTAAATCTACGGATAGATCTAATGGAACAATTAAAAAGCACCCAGGAAATAGTAATCAAGGATGATGCTGAAGGGATAAAAGGAATGCTAAAAGAGTTGGCACAAGGAACATATGGAATTTGGAGATTCCATAAGAAAAGAATTTGGGTACCTATCCAAGGGAATTTAAGACATAGAATTTTAGAGGAAGCTCATAAGTCTAAGTATAAGATGCATCTTGGTAGCGACAAGATGTATCAAGATTTGAGAAAGAATTTTTTGTGGATAGGAATGAAAAAAAACATAGGAAGTTATGTTTCTAAAGGTTTTGCGAGGGATACCCAGTTGGGCTATATAAGGGGCAGCGTTGGACAGTTATCAGTGTTCATTTTTTTATCTTTATAATCAACCGTTCTCTCCCTCGATAAAGTTTGAGTTGGGTTGTGTTGCACTAACACGTGTTGCATTGTATTGTTATTAGGAACTCTGAATTAGCAACATGAAGCTTTATGTTAAACCCTAAAACTACAATGTGTGCCATTCTTCTTTACTCAATTGCTTTTACAAAACCCTAAATGTTTTCAAGTTGTAACTACAGTGATTAAGTTTTTGTATTCTAGAATTACTGCCGGTATGTGGGGTTTTGTATACACTACTAGTCCAGCGTTACTATTAGACGAAAGTTAGCCAATAATAATATGACCACCGTCACAGAAACTGCCACCGTGATAAATACTGATTGAGATTTTGATAGATAAAAACAATGCAATCACCTTTGATACTGTAAATTATAACAATGTGTCTTTTTATAAAACTGAATGAACTCACCAGTATTTTTTGCTGAAAAATATTTTCAAACGTGTTTCAGGTAACTTACTTGGAAAGTCATAGAAGCCTGCTATGGAGCACTAAAGGCTTAAATAAAGTGGCTATGACTACCTGAATAAAAGAAGAAATTTATGTTTTGTCAATTAGGGTTTATCCCTATAAAAACATTTTAATGGAATATGGGTTTTATCCAATTTGTTTAATATTAAACTTTGGTGTTTTATAAACTCCGAAATAATTCCTAACTACGATCCTGATGATAATTCCCGCTGCCAATTTAATAAACACCGATACCACCAGTAACTAGATCACGGCTCCCGCCCCGGGGTGTGGTCGGGGGCTGTGACATTAAGTAAGGCCTTTAAGGTTTATTCCTCTGGATTCGTGACCAGAAGGTCATTTGGGTCCTTTAGACCTTTACATTATTTATGACCCGAAGGTCGTGGGGACCCCCTAGATCATCCTTTTACTCATGTTATTTCTTTAAATGTATTTGGCGTCAATGCACCTCCTTTATGTTTGAGAGGAAAATCATTTACCTTGTCTTTTCTTTTATCCGCCAATCATAGCCCTTTTGACCATGAAGGCTAATTTATTTCCATTTCAATTATGGCCTTCAGACCATGTTTGATCTGAGTTGGCAATATTTTCGTTTCTATGACCCCGTGAGTCATTTATGTGCCGCATGCGCTTGTCGGATCTATTTTCCCAATTGGGTGAGGATCACTTGCATCTAATCCTGGTGCAAGGGTCAAATGGCATTGACCACTCGTCTCCACCGAGTCACAACTACTAGCTTTATTATCAACCATCGCATTCTGTGTATGTTTCCTAAATCACTTATTCTCATACGCAGATGGGACACCATCTGATGGTATCCGTGTGTGTCCGCGCGATCATAGTACATGACTAGATCGTTTTCCGTTTGAACAACTCATCCGCTTTTATGACTTCGTACGTCATTTATGCATCGGTCCATCTCACGCTTCCCGTTACCCGGTTTGCGCTTATATTTTGTTGCAACCCATTAGCCGGGTCCTTTATTATATTGCTTTAATGCTTTAGTTATCCGGTTTGTGTTTTCGTTTATATCCATTCATGTCCCATTACCCGGTTTACGTTTTCATTTATTTTCAAACATTATACTTCATTCAACTCGTTTGATTCGTTCGTGTGAAATCCATCACTTATGAACAATCAATCATCATTCCTTATTCGACCCGTTTGACTTGTTCGTGTAAAATCCATCACTTATGAACAATCAAACATCATTCTTTATTTGACTCGTTTGATTTGTTCGTGTGAAATCCATCACCTACGAATAATCAAACTTTATTCTTTATTTGACCCGGAGGATTCCTTTTTAACCTATCCCATTAGCCTCGTCTTTACTACATCATATGTGGTCATTATAAGAAGTTCATGGTATCATGTGTTTACTGCTTACTTGACTAGAGTAAGCGATCGACACATGGTACGTGTGACCTTATTATAACTAGCACATTACTTCCCATGTAAGTAAATCCTCAGCTCATGTCCATATTTCTAATTTTTATTTGGTAAAACCTTGTTTAATTGTTATTTAACAATTATCAGTTTTTACCCTTTTTATCTTAAAACTTATAGAATGTTTTTCTTTTTATAAAACTTTTATGCAATCACATTCGTTAATGTGATCGTTACTTTTCCTCAATAGATTTTATTGATAATGTCTCCTTGTATGGTCACTCCCGTCCAAGTTTCTAAGTCCGAATTCTTTTATTGTTTTGTTATTCACGATTTGTGAATAATGCGTATATCCCACCCAGTTTCTCTTGGAAGCATGGATAGGTATTATACCCAGGTTTCCCAGTTTTTATATTCCATATGCAACTATCATTCATTACTTGAATGTTACATAATTTCATTCATATAATAATATATAGTGTTCACTTAGGTGAAACTCGCCCTGATGACTTTTTCATTGTTGTTCGACCTTTATTCGGTATCCTCATTCGGTTTAGGTCCTTGATGAGAATTCCTACTTGTCAAACTTTGGACCGTTCCATCATCATAACAGTAAATCATTAAACTCTCGCCATCTTCAGATGCGAGCATTCCTCAATTAGAACGTTCACAAAATATTAGTAACGTTGAAAATTAACAAGCGCCCCTAATATAGAACTAGGCTTTCTACAATACTTGTTAACACAAGTAATTCGCTACGTATACCGATCTTTTACCAATTTATTTGAGTTAGCGTGCATTCGCACGATAGCCTTATGTGTTGTTTACAACACTTTTAACCATTCTAGACCATTAATATTCATAATAACTTACCGGATCATGTGATCAAGTCTCAAACCGAACACATTTGATCATTAACCTTGAGCTCTTATTACAACTTGTAAGACCCTTGCTTAATTACTTGAAATTCTACAAAAATTCGCTTTTTAATGGATAAAATGGAATTAGACGTCCATACAAAAATTCGAGTTTCATAAAACTTCAAAAATATTAAAACATTCCAACATGTTATCTGTTAAAGTTTCGTAATCGACTAATCATAATGCGGAAGCTTGAACTTTGATCGTGTCCGGTTCTATGTTGAGCTTGATCATCATCTGGTACTTCAAACCATCACATGTATTTCATAAAACATGAAATACTGTAGTTATAAGTAGTTTGTAACATATCTAATTAAGCCCGAAATGCCAAAATGACAAAACATCAACAAAATAAGATTTTGTCAATAACCGCCATAAGCTACGGCTCCACACCGTAGCTTACGGTACATGAATTCTGTTGTTACAACAGCTGCCTACCGTAAGCTATGGTAGGCCACCGTAGCTTACGGTGGACTGCTGCAGCTCTTGTCAAATTTGGCATTTTTGTTACGAAAACTTCCGTTACTTGTTCAATTTTCATCTGTTTCACTTGAAACTTGTGTCTAAATATTCTTAAAATGTTTCCCTACATAGTCAACTCGAAATCCTTAACCCGGATTCATAACTTTTATGAATTACACAACCATCACCCGGTTAAGCGCATATTATTTTTTCCGTTAAGGATTACTTAAGCTTAAATCTCGTTCCTTCTTTCCTTACCTCCTATTTCCACACTTCGACTTCTTTTATCCTCCATCATAACTATATTTGTAGTGGATTTTATACGGTGAAATCATATATTTCGAATTCTACCTTTGGTTTGACAATTTACGAAAAAGACCCATTACAAGGCATTAGACCAAACAGGCTTATACCTTTCACTTTTACACTATCGAAAGAATTTACTCATTAATAAAACTTATTTTCAAACTACCCTTAAGGGCCGTTTTCCCGGTTTACAAGTTTAAGGGCATTTTGGTCAACTTTAGTCTTTTCTACGACGAAGGACTTTTAGAAGCATATTTTGACCAAGTGGGCACTTTTAACCATAATCTATTTAGAATCCTTATGTTCCTAAGAACATAATGTCTACAATTTTAAATTATTAGATTTACCTTATTTTAGGTAATCCAATGTTCACTCATGACTCGTTTAAATCTCATCGGACCATAAGTCCTCATTGAGAGTTTGACCCATTACACATACCTGGCTCGGGTCATAGTATTAACCCATTTAAATACCTTGCCCAATTAGTTGCTAACTAATAGCATGCAAGTCATACGTTATTCTTCCCGTGAGCACAAACTTGACAAGCGACCATTAGTCATCAATGTTAAATGGTGATAACATCACCATTTGACCTGTTTGGCCTAAATGACCATTTATAATATGAGATGGTATTCATTTGTCATCTCACCCATTTAGTCCATTTCGATTTACACTATATGATCATATTACTTAAAAGTCGTTTCTTAATTCGTTTGACCCATTATGACTTACGCCATAGGGTTTCTTTTTTTTCAAAACTCCTTATTTATTCATAATCACACGACTAATTTACCGTTTTATCCTTTTTACCGTCAATTATGGTTTCTTACCATATTCACTTGTTCCGACCCGTATCACTTCGCTCGGAATTGTAACGCCTCGTATTTCTGTATTCTTATTTTTAGAAACTTCATATTTGTATTCTATTTTTAGAAACCTCACATTAGCATTTAAATTTCAATCTCACAATTCGAGGTATAATCATAATGGAATTCATTTTTATACAAATACGTGTTACCTTTCATATTGGTGTTTTATACCAATCGATCTTTAAATACGTGTTTATACGCAAACCAAGACTTAAAATGCACTTTGGTGACCTAAAAACTAGTTAAAATACAAGAAAATGACATAAAATAACCTAGTTACAAAGTGTATGGACTAAAAGTGAGCAAAACCAAAAGTTTTTTCACCTCCTTTCTCCTCCAATCACCTTCCACCCTTTTTAGCCAATTAGATTTCACCCCTTTCCACCTCCTTTCTCATCTAATCACCTTCCACCATTTTTTAGCCAATTAGATTTCACCATTTTCCACCTCCTTTCTCCTCCAATCACATTCCACATTTCTTTAGCCAATCATATTTCACTCTTTTCCACCCCCTTCTCCTTCAATCACCTTCCACCTTTATTTAAAGCCAACCACTTAACCCTCTTATAAACACCAACCCTAACACCTTCCAAACACTTGCACAACCTCCAAATCACTTCCAAACTCTCTCAAAGCTCCAAGATTTTTAACTTTGGGCAAAAAGTTCAAGAATCAAAATTAGTAACTTCGGTGTTCCATCAACTCAAGAATCGTCAAATCAACTAAGTGGAAATTTCTTTGCAAACCGTGAGTATACACGACCCTTTTTCTTTTAACACTTTTGGGTGTAATACGTATAGATTATCAAACTCACACTATCACATACTTTATACTTAAAACACAAACAAACAATCCAATATACATGCTTGATATGCTATACTTGAATTCATATATGCTAGACTATTCTTATGCTTTATACTTGTCATTAATATCGTACAAGCCTCCCTTAATGTGTATAGCGCTATAGGAGTAACGCACTGCCTGCATTCTTGAGGTCATGTTAAGTTAAACCAAACGGTCTTATCATTGCTATGATAAGATTACGCTAGCGGGAATCTTTGGGTTGACATTTATAGTTGCATGCTAGTATCGTATGTTAGTACTCAAACTTGTATGCTCACCAATATTTTTATGAACTATACTTTAATACGTATTGCAAGAAATTGATGACAATGACGATGAACGGAATCTAGTAAGATGACTAGAAACGCACCTTTAAATTTAGTACTTTGTTGCATTTTGTTTTTGTTCAACATGTAGTAATTTGCTTCAAAATGATTGCACTTGTTTATTAGAATGAAATGAAATTTATGTTAATTAAATATTGTCACAATTAGTGTTATACGAATCTTGCAATCTATTTCGTCCTACCCTGATGTTTTCGCCATCGGTTGGGGTGTGACAGGAACGTTATATTTCAAATGCTAATTTACCTTATTTTAAACCAATACTATAAATAAGTGTTCTACTTAAAAATGTAAGCTTTATTACCTTGGAATCTGATTATGTTTCCCACGCGTATTCGATCCGTTTGACCCGGTTCTTCCCAAGCTTCCACTAACTTGTCAAGCGTCAAACTATCATTTATCATTCACAAGATACTTAGATTAGTCATCATT
Source organism: Scalesia atractyloides (assembly GCA_947069175.1). NCBI lineage: Eukaryota > Viridiplantae > Streptophyta > Magnoliopsida > Asterales > Asteraceae > Scalesia > Scalesia atractyloides. Next base: position 59,686,442 of record CAMTDV010000014.1, read on the forward strand.
TATCACGACTATTACACCTTACGAACTTTATATCAACATTATCATTCGATCTTATTATAGGTCAGTTTGACTTTTAAAAGTCAACTGCCTATTTTCATATACCATTGCATAATTAAGTTCAACAAACTCTTTTAGGTATTTCATTAAATAGCCGATAGGCGTTATTCTTAGGCCATTATTTTACCTATGTTCTCCAACCAAGTTCACGCAATTGTTAACATCAAGTTATCATAGTATCTACCATCATATGCTAATTTATCCATTCATTGTGCTTGAGCTAAGGGTTTTCATCTCTATGATAAACCCATTTTGTGACATTTGTGCCGATTCGATCATTGTACAACTCTGAGCAATTTCACAATCAATGAAACCTTGTGTTTTATTTCTGATATTTGTATAAATATTTATGACATTTGTGCATTTTCAATCCTTGTTCAATTTCGATCCTTTAAACCTTTTCTAGAAGTGAAATCGTAAACCGTTACCAAACGTAATCAGTTTAACGCGACATACACTCCAGAACAAGGACATAAGCTAAACATACCCTAAATACCCTTTACATAACTTAAATTAAGTTTTGAAAGGTTCGCTATGACAAAAACATCCTTATTAAGTTTTAAAAGGGGTTAAAAGTGACAAAACGTGACGAAACAAGTTAAGGGCCAAATCTGCCAATTTTTGAAACTTCTGCCCCTGCTAGGGCCTTACGACCGTAAGGCCATAGTCCATACGGTCCGTATGGGGTCCCCAACTTAGTAGAAAGTGGGCAGCAACTTGAAAACTTCTCCTTCGTAGCTTGGCCTCAAGATTGCAAATTTTCCAGCATTGTGCCACCTTTGGACATGTGTTAGGACCTTTATCTGATCATGACACATTAAGGGACACTTGGAATGATCTTGGAAGCTTTTGAATACTATAATACCCAAGAACATTTCACTTCCAACTTGCTTATTTCCTTCTTCTTCATCTAATTACTCATTCCTAGAGTTTGCTTCTTCTTAGAGGCCTCCTACTTAGTATTCTTGCCTTCCTAGAACACAAGTAAGTGTTCTTTCCTAGTCTTGTTCATTATTTTAGCTTATTTTGAGCTAAAAGTCAAACAGTTGACTTTCTATTTGACTTTCGGTTCTAACCATATTTGGTCAAGTCAAAGTTCAATTGAACTTTGCAACGTGATCGTAATCACGAAGGTTATAATCCCTAGTGATTGCACCTTCTGATTACCACGTTTACAGTCGAAGTGACGAGTCCAAGTTTCGGTCAAAGATACGCAATATGTGCATTTTACTACAAAACTATTTTTGGGTATGAAAACACTAAATTTTGATACCAAATCAGTTTTGCAACTTAGTTAGACATGTTTTGACATGTCTAACTCTCACTTCTAGTTTAGTGCTTATTTAGGGTCGTAAGTCGAGCGGTCTTGACCACCGCTTTGACTTTCGAATCCGACCTGTTTGGTCGATCTTAGGATTCGAAAAAACACATGTATGTAACCATAGTTGCATAGGGAATAACCTACTGAGGTTATACCTTATGGTCATGTCGTTTGGTTAGTGTTATGATAAGTCGCTTTTATGTTCTTTAAAAGTGACCAAAATGCCCTTTTTGCGCATAAATCCATTTAAACATATGTAACCAAATTTTTGACACATAAACTGATATTATAACATTTTCAAATATGTTTCGGCATTTAAGACTTATCATAGGACATGTTTAACCATTCGATCACACTTTACGCAAATGACACGTTAAAGTAGCGTAAACTACCTAACGAGTCTTAACGTGTCAAAAGCACTTAGGATTCTTTCCAAATCATAATGTTAAGTTTATTAAACCATCTTACATGAGTTCCATCACTCGTTTGGTTTAAAAGACTTCATTCTATCTGATCTCTCGTTTACATTAACAAAGTTATCTGATATTAGGAACCACTTGAAACATTGATCCTCCAAGCTTTGTTTATCTTTAATACACGACTTATACGCAATCCCAAGTGAGTACATAGTTCCCCTCTTTTATGTTTTACAAATGTTTGGGGTGATTCATATGTGCTAAATCATTTTCAAGTTACAAGAACAAAGTCGATGGTTTATATATAAAAATACGATTTCCATAATGTGGACAACTTGTTGGTGCATTATCCATGACACGAATGACATTCATTAACTTTGGCCGAGTCGACGAGTAGTATGTTACGGTACCATAGGACTGACAATCCCGTTATCGAACTGTTCACTGGATTTGGTGGAAGTTTGGGTAACGACAGAAACTGTTTCTGATTACAAATCATTTGTTGATTTGTTAGTCTAGTTAAAGAGACCCTTTGGTGGTCTATTAAAGATACCCTTTGGTGGTACAGTCAACACAGGCTTGAATGTGTTCATTAAAGAATGACCAAAAGTTTTTCACTATTAAACACAGATGATTGGTTTATAACACGGACGAATTATTGATGACACGTACAATGGTTTATAACACGGACGATTGGTTGATGACATGGACAACTGGTTTATGACACAAACAATGGTTTTACACGGCGAATGTTTATAACACAGATGATTGGACGATTGGTTTTTGGTAAGTGATTTAGGTAGCGAGACGGGTGTAATATGATAAAAGCATGGTGGATACGCCGTTGGTACTTCCTATATATAAGTGCTTTTATCGTATTACATATTGTAGCGTTACCCAAATCACTTGGACAAATGTTTTCAAACAATGACACACAACGATTTTCACTTAAAGATACAAACCACGCGAAGTTTTCTTTAAATCGATTTACTACTCGGTTTTACAAAAGAAATGTTTTGGTCAAGATTCATGGCTACAAGGATTTCACAAACTCTAACCAACTTGTTATAGTTGGTTAACTGTATTGCAATATCAAACACTTTTGATACAAGGTTTTCACTTAGCAACTCTTGTAGTCGACGAGGTGTTACAATATGTATACAAAGCCACGAATTTGACACACTCACAAAACCTATGAACTCTCCGGCATTTGTATGTGACTCTCTTTTCACATGTGTTTCAGGAGCCAATATTTGATGATTGAAATGCATGCCACGCGAGCATAGTTACTTAAAACATGAAAGACAATTTATCTATATTTTGTATCTGTTTATTTCAAGACAATGGACACTTAATTCAATAATACAAAACTTTATGTGCCATGTGTTGTGAAACAATAGTTCTGTGACATGACTCCCCGACGTTTCCGCCGCGGTTTGTTGTTTTACGCAGTCGGGGTGTTACAGAAAGATTGGTATCGGAGCTCATGGTTATAGGGAATTAGGTTATTAGTAATGCTTTGACCTAGACTATAACCTTCCTAGGACCCTAATGCATGATAATTTACGTTTAGATCTTAAAATGATACAATGACCTATCCTTTGGTGACTACCAAAATAAATACACAAATTACAAATCTGTTTTGAAAATCAATCATCTATCCTTAGATGATTTCTTTTGGCTTTAGGCCTTCAAAGTTTTCAAAATCTCGTAAAAAGTTTGGGTTTTAATAATGTGAACAAATGCAATCTGAAAGGGTGGATGCCTGTACCTTGAGTTTTCTGTCTAAGGTTAGAGTGTTCGTACAAATTGTAACGCCCCAAAATCCAATGTTTTTATAAACATGCTAATTACTAGATTTATGTTATGAAATAACTTAACTAAGTTGTTTAACTTAGTTAACATAATAGAATAAATAGAAAGAATGAAGGGAAAGTACAAGGGCCAAACATGACATCTTTGAAAGTTTATAAAATAGTCAAGAAAAAGAAAGTGCTGTAGAAATTCTACACTTTATGTGTGTGAAGAGTGTTGTTTGTGTGCGTGGAACATCAGGATGAACACAAAGGGAGACAAAACCCTTGTTCATCAAGAATCACCAAATTGGTGATGAATTTAGGATCCAATCTTATGCATGAATGAAGAATTATCATCATCTCAACCTTACAAACATGTGGTAAGTTGTAATTTGAGATTTTATGATCTTGTATGAAGTGGGTTTATGTTTAATCCATGAAATTAAATGAAATTGATCATGTATATATGTTAGAATCACCATATAGAATATGAATTATGCATGATTGTGATTAATTTGATGTTTTGAAGTGAAACCCATTTGTTATGGTGAATATGGTGACATTGATATATCATCCATGTCAAATTTTTGTTTAATGTTGATGTATTATGTTGTGTAGGATGGATTCTTGTTAGATGAATTGAAAGAAATGTGGTGTTTGATATGTTTGATGTATACGTATGAATGATACTTGCTAATTAGTAAGAAGATTTGATGAATTATGTATGAGCTTGGAAGATTAGGCATAAATTAGTTGTACATTATGCATTAAAATGGTGTACGCACACCAAGTGTTTGATGAAATGCTAGCATAGGTTAAAATGTGAAAGTATATGCTATACAAGGAATGAACGTTAGTAGGACGTGGTAATGACATGATTAATGATAAGTAAACTTGGTAATTCTATGTAGAAGGATTTCATGAGAAGGTGTTAGTTGAAGAATTATAAGAATCACTAGTATGGAGGAAATTCAATATGATGGTGTATGCATATAACTAGGAGATATTGTGATTGAATACGTATTGTATCATGAGTATCAAATGGATTAGTTCAATTGTATGGTCTACTATGATGACACGGATGTATGAGGTTGAGTCGAAAGTTCATATGATAAACCGTTGACTTCTTAAAATCAACCGCGATAAGAATCGTGGTTAGACTTGTTGTCACAAGTATACGATTATAGAAATTCATATGGTACTGTTATATTAATATGTGTTATGTGTGATAACATGATGAATTATATGAATGTGAAAAGATGTGAATTTGGGTATACGTCTTATGCTTGTTAGAATTTACTAATGAAAGTCAAATGTGAGATATGCGTTTGATATGATTGTTAATATGTACAATCTTGTATGCTAACAAAGATGTAAATACTATGACAAGAAAGTATAGGGATCATGTCAAGATGAACTCAAGCACAAAAGGCACGGGTCAAGAGGAGGCAATGAAGCGGATATGAACACGAACGCATAAGGTAATTGAATCTCGTATTCACTTCTTATATTATATTTGGTGTTTGATATGATTTATTATAGGAAATCATGTAAGAAAGAATAGGTAATAGTAAGCACCAAGGTAGATATTATTGTTGTGTGTCAAATGTAGTTGACCATGTCGAAGATAGTATCGTAGAAACAAATGGCTCAAATAACCGGAATTAATGTAATAAGATGTTGATTTTAGACATTTGAGTATGGTGATTAGTGTGCATTTGAGTTGTGTGTATGTTGGGAGTCAGTTTGGGACGGTTGAGTATGGTCATTAGTGTGAATATGATGGTTCTAGCACGTTACGGAACGTTATGGGTCAGTTCGGGTTGGATTGACACTCGGAAACGGGTTGTGTAAGCTGAAACAAGGAATAACAACGTCGGCAATATAGAGGGGGCGTCGCCGACGGCCTCCCTAGGCGTCGCCGACGCTGCCCTCTTTCCCCGACGGCTAATCAACTGCCTACGCGAATGAGCACCCGACGCAACTATCGGGAGGCGTCACCGAGGGCCCATAGTAGGGCGTCCCCGACGCCCCTTATAAACATGAAATATTGTTTTTGTTATTTATTCCACCACAAGTTTTCGTACTTCCTAAAACCTGTCTCGTAACCCTTAAGGAACCCGAAAGGCAAAAATAATTAATAGGGAGTTATGTGAACTTAATTGAGTGTGAATAAGCTTGTCGAGGACGAAAAAAGTATGTAAGCATGTATGTGTATGGCTTACTTACATGCTAGTGGTGGAACCCATAGGTAAGCGTGAATAGAAATAAGCACGCGCATAGGTTTGTATGTATGAGGCTTAGAAGTATAGTTGATTGTGACGAAGAATTGCTAGTATGAATATACAGAAATGTAAGTTGTACGTAATAGCTTGGATATGGATGTATGTTTGTTTGTATGTATGTATATGTGTACATATTAATGTGAGTATGTATTTGTGTATGTATGTATGTATGAATCGATATGTATGAATGTATGAAATGCATATATATGTATGATTATAAATGGCTTCAATACGTTTGATTATTAATAATACTAAATCATGTCCCTTGAGATGAAATGAAGGTACAAGTATCTATTGTTGGTCTTAAGAAGATTTGACATTGGGATGCAAGATTTTATTCGGAAAGATACCGAGATGATTAGCATAAGTAGAAAGAACGTGGCGGGTTGTTTAATTACGTGTGTTTAGATTATGTATAATGTCACAAATATTCATGATGCGTTTGTATGTGGTGATTGCAGGGTGTACGCAATTATCATCACTAAGGAGTGTAAGCGGTGGATGATCGAGTCAAAGTACATGGTTTGTACGGGGGTAAGTTCATATAGTTTATAAACGCAGATTATGTTTTATCTTTTAATAAGGATAAAGGATACAATAATTGTAAAAGGGATTACTTCCAATGGTTTTTAGTATGTTAAAATGTTATAAGGAAAGAAATTTTATGGTTCGCATTTTCCGCTGCATCTTTTGGATTAAAACGAATTTAGGGTCTTACACAAATCCACTTAATTGGACCAGTCACTCTTACCTGGGAACTCTTGGGGTGAGTGTCCACTTATAGGCTAAATCATGTCTTCGCGATACATTATAAAGACCTATTTACTTTGATTAGTCACCGTGTGTCATTTATTTGTTTTAAATAACGAATGAATGACCACCATCCTTATATTTCGTCGATATTTTTAACACCTCTCTTGATTTTTCCAATGTCAAACTCACATATCCTCCCTCATGTTTTCTTCAAGAATGCTTCCTCGATGTAATACAACTCAAGATGCCGATATGGAAGCTATGATCGCTAAGCAAATTTCCGTTGTACTCCCAAACCTCGTGACCCATTTAAATCAAGCAAACAACAACAATAACAGCAATAACAATGCATCCGCTCCGTGCAACTATAAACAATTTAACTCGGCTAAACCACTTAATTTACTGGGTCGTAAGGAGCTACTGGGCTCCTGCAGTGGTTTGAAAGTCTCGAAAGCACATTTGACATCTTCAATGCTAGAATGAGCGAAAAGTTGAGTTTGCATCGACTGTATCCCAGAAAAGAGCACTCACATGGTGGAACGGTATGATGAGAGATAAGTGTGACATCTATGCTTTTCAATTTTTGTATTGTTACCAAACAATTTATTATCAATGAATACTGTATTTTATTTCCGATATTTGTTTAAATTCATAACATTTGTGATTTTCATTCTTTGTTCAATTTCGATCTTTCAAACCTTTTCTAGAAGTGAAATCGTAAACTGTTACGCAAACGTAATCAGTTTAACATGACGTACACTCCGAAACAATGACACAAGCTAAACATACCCTAAATATCCTTTACATAACTTAGAAATGAAGTTTGGAAGGGTTCGGTATGGCAAAAAAACGCTTATGTAACTCCAGGGACTATTTTGCAAAATCTGTGAAAGTATGCCGATTCGCGTATTTCTTAATAAGAAACACGTATGCACATTCAAAAAAATTTGTAATCACTAAAATCTTGTATTTTAGTGATGTGAATGCAAAAATATCATCCGTTACGCAATTACGGTCGTTTACGCATTAATTAAAGCGTTCGTCGTAATTAAGCGAAAAACGCAACGTACAACCGAACGAACCAACATCCGTGACATTTTTGGACATATTTCAAGTTCCCTATGCTTTATCATCCTTATAGAGCTTAAAATGAGGTTAACGGTGTTAAAAATATCAAAACGCGACAAAACAAGTCCAAGGGCCAAATCTGCTAATTTTGAAACTTCTACCCCTGCAAGGGCCTTACGGACGGGAAGGCCTAAACCCATACGATCCGTAAGGGTTCCCCAGCTCAGCAGAAACTTGCTGGCAGCTTCTTGTGCATTTCTTGCTCATCAAGTTCGCGATTCTTGACCCCTATCACCTGCATTGGACACCCGGAGGGACATTAAGCATTACCATAACACCTCATAGGGCACTTGTCAAGATTTGGGAGCTCCAAGATTAGTATAAGTAGGAGATCCATGGCTCATTTCAACTTGCTCAATTCTTTTGTTTCTCTATTCTGCTCTTTTAGAGTTGCTACCACTTGTGGAGGCCTCCTACCTAAGCTCTTGAGTGTTCTTCAAACACTAGTAAGTGCTCTCTTCTAGTCTTATTCATTATTTTTGGCTATTTTAAGCCAAAAGTCAAATAGTTTGACTTTTGGTTCTGAACATTTTTGGTCAAGTCAAAGTTCAATCGAACTTTGCAACGTGATCGTATCACGAAGGTTATAATCCTTACGATTATACATACTAATTACCACGTTTACTAGTCGAAGTGACGCGTCAAAGTTTCAGTCAAAAATGCGCATTATGTGCATTTTACGACAGAACTATTCGGGTATCAAAACACTAAGTTTTGATACCAAATCAGTTTTATGACTTAGTTAGACATGTTTTGACATGTCTAACTCATTACTTCAAGTTTAGTGCTTATTTAGGTCGTAAGTCGAGAGGTCTTGACCACCGCTTTAACTTTAGAATCCGACCTGTTTGGTCGATCTTAGGATCCGACCAAACACATATTTGTGACCACAGTTGTATAGGGAATAACCCCCTGAGGTTACACCTTATGGTCACGTCGTCTGGTTAATGTTATGTTAAGTCGCTTGTTATGCCTTTAATAATGACCAAAATGCCCTTTTTGCGCATAAATTCATTTAACCATATGTAACCAACTTTTTGACATATAAACTGATGTTGCAACTATATTAAACATGTTTTGGTATATAAACTTATCATAAGACTAGTTTGACCATCCGAACATACATTTACGTAAATGACCCGTTAAAGTAGCCTAAACTACCTTAACAATTCATAACGGGTCAAAAGCACCTAGGATCCTTTCCAAATCAGAATGTTAAGTTTATTAAACCATATCATATGATTTCCAACACTCATTTGGTTTATAAGACTTCATTCTATCCAAATCTTCCGATTAAAGTCCCAATATTAACATAGTTATCCGATATTAGGACACACTTAAATCCTTGGACTCTTGAGCTTTTGTTTACTCGTTTGAACAAGGACAATCTTGCAATCCCAAGTGAGTACATAGTCCCCTCTTTTACATTTTCAAATGTTTTGGGGTGATACATATGTGCTTAAGACTACTTTCGCTTTTTCATGACATTTATATGCTTTGATTACATAGTACATACTGTACATGATTTCAAGTGCACTTTGCTTTGTATGTTGACTTAGCATGCCTAGCACATTGATTTCAATGACATTTTACATTGTATATTGACTTAGTATACCTGCTCACGATTTCAAAGAGATTTCTGCTTCGTATGTTGACTTAGCATACGTAGTACATGGTTTCAAAGACATTTTACATGGTATATTGACTTCGTATACATATACATGGTTTCAAAGGACATTTACAAGGTATATGACTTAGTAACCTACACATGGTTTCAAACACATATTGCTTCATATGTTGACTTAGCATACCTAGTACATGGTTTCAAAATCATTTTTGCTTGGTATATTGACTTAGTATGCCAAGTACATGGTTTCAAAACATTTTCATGACATACTTGCATTGTTGAAAACATATTGGTGCGTTGAACTCGATAATGATACATTCATTAACATTGATCACGCCGACCGGTAATATGTAATGGTACCATAGGATTGAGAATCCCGTTCCCACTTCCTAGGTTTGTTTGGAAGCGACTTTAGGGAATGACAGAATCCGATGAACATTGATAAACCTTTATCTTTATAAGGGTCTATCCGACAATCAACAAGGCTTGAATGTATTCACCAACAATCCTAATATATGTTTTTGCAATAAAAGCAAAGGTTTATCAGACATAACCTTTGATTTTAAACAAAACTTTTGTTTATTCAAAGACATTGTTTTATACAAGACATTTTGGCTATTCAAGACATGATGTTAGTTTACACACACATTTTGGCTATTCAAGACATGATATTAGTTTACACACGACATTTTGGCTATTCAAGACATGACATCAGTTTATACATGACTTTGGTTTACATATAACATTAGTTTATACAAGACATTACTTTTGTTTAAACAAGACTTTTGTTTCTTGGTTTATGGTGAGTGATTTAAATAACGAGATGTGTGTAACATGATAAAAGCATGGTGGATACATCGTTGGTACTTCCTATATATAAGTGTTTTTATCATCTTACACATCGTCGCATTATTTAGATCATTTCAAACAAATTACAAGACATAACATATTTTAAAAAAACATGACATTTATATATACAAGACGTAACATATTTTTGGTTATCGATTTAACCATGCATTATTTCTTTTATATCATTTGATTTTCTTATATTTCATAAAAGAAAACCTTTTGTAAGGATTCATGGCCACTTTTTGTTAAACATTTCTTTAAACATCCTATGCCATGAATCTTTAACACAAAACCTATGTTACTCACATGCATTTTTATGCGGACGTATTTATTTTCACATATGTTTCAGGAGCGAATGTTTGAGGTTGATCATGCTATACCTAGTACGGACTTTGGGCTTTAGTGACTTCAAATCTGGAAACAATTTAATTTTCATTATGTTTTTCGTTTAAATCCAAGACAATGTAAAAATTCTAATTCAATAAAATATAAGTTATGTACCATGGTTGTTAAAACAATAGTTCTGTTATGACACTCCCGACATTTCCGTCGTGATTTGTTGTTTTACACGATCGGGGTGTGACAGAAAGATTGGTATCAAAGCCAATGGTTATATGGAATTAGGTTATTAGTAATGCTTTGACCTAGACTATAACCTTTCTAGGACCCTAACACAAGTTATCTAGTGTTTAGATTTTAAAACAATACCATAACCTATCCTTAGGTAAATACCAAAACAGAAACACAATTTTCAAAACGATTTTGATATCAAACGTCTATTCTTGGATGATTCATTTTTAGCTTAAAGCCTTCGAAAGTTTTCAAAATCTCGTCAAAGTTTGGTCTTTAATAATGTGAACACATGCAATCTGGAAGGGTGGGTGCCTGTACCCTGAGTTTTTTTCTAAGGCTAGAGCGTTCGTACAAATCCACTTAATCGGACCAGTCACTCTTACCTGGGAACTCTTTGGGTGAGTGTCCACTTATAGGCTAAAACATATCTTCGCGATACATTATAAATATCCATTTACTTTGATTAGTCATGTATGTCGTTTGTTTGTTTGGCGTAACGAACAAATGACCACCATCCTTACATTTCGTCGATATTTATAACATTTCATTTTGATTATCCAACATTCATCTCACTCGTTTTCTCTCGTGTTTTTCTCTCTTTTAGAATGCCTCCTCGACGTAACGTTAATGCAAATCTGGATGCCGCTATGGCAGCTATTACAGTTCAGTTGATTGCTGCTGTGCTGCCCAACATCATAACTCAAATAAACCAAGCCAACAATAACAACAATAATGATCTGCTTCGTGCAACTTTAAACAGTTTAATTCAGCTAAACCACTCAAGTTTAGTGGTTCTGAGGGAGCAACTGGGCTCCTATAGTGGTTTGAAAGTCTTGAGAGTACATTCCGCTATGTCCAATGTCCGAATGAGCATAAAGTCGAGTTTGCTTCGAGCGTGTTCCAAAAGAGGACGCTCACGTGGTGGAACGGAGTGGTGAGAGATAGGGGTGCTGATGTTGCGAGGGGTCAAACTTGGGAGGAACTCAGGGCTCTGATGATGAAAGAGTTCTGCCCTTGTCACGAGCAGAGGGCACTAGAAAATGAGTTCCACGACCTTAAGCAAGACATGGAGAACACCGTGCGTACACTGATCGGTATGAGGAATTAAGCTTGTTATGTCCTGCTACGGTGACGCCTATAGATAAGGCGATTGAAAAGTACATAGATGGTCTTCCTGACCCGGTTCAGGATATTGTCACTGGCAGCAACCCTACTTCTGTTAGACAAGCCATTGAGCTAGCTGTAACCCTGATTGAATCACAAGTCAAAAAGGGTAAACTCCACCGTAAGGGTGAAAGAAACTGTCTGACAAGTCTGAGAAGCGAAAGGGAAACAAAGTTGAAACCCCCAAAAATTCTAGGAAGCGTAAGTCTTCCAAGAACTTCTCCGTTGTCACACAACAGAACCAAGCTGCTCCTAATCAGCCTACCCAACCACCAGCCAAGAAACAGTATGTCGGCACTGCACCTCTATGTAACAAGCGCAACAGTCACCACCAGCCCCATCTTCCATGTTGTATTTGTACAAACTGTGGTAGATCTGGTCATTTAGCCAACACATGTCGCTCACTCCTGCCTCGAATAATGTGGTCCAAAACCCTGTTCTGCCATCCAATCCTATACGACCTGACTATCCACCTGGTTCTTGCTACAATTGTGAGGATCTTACCCACCACAGAAACAATTTCCCGAAGTTGGCAAATGCAAACCAGGCTCGTGGATGAGCTTTCAACGTTAATGCAAACGAGGCACGGGCAGACAACGAGGTGGTGAACGGTACGTTCTTCATTAACAACCATCCTGCTTCAATTCTTTTTTATTCGGGTGTCGTTAGAAGTTCCGTATCCCTAGCTTTTGAACCTTTGCTTTCAATGCCTAGAACCAAACTAGGAAAGCCCTTGACAGTCGAAATAGCTAGTGGGGAACCCCTTAAACTTGATTCTGTCATTCGTGATTGCCAATTGAACCTCAACAACCATCTTTTTGCCATTGACCTCACACCAATGCAACTCGGAGTTTTGATATTATAATAGGAATGGACTGGTTAACTAAACACCATGTCGAGGTGATCTGTTTTGATAAGATCGTTCGTATACCTCATTCGTCGGGTGAAATTTTAGAGGTTCGTGGAGAAAATCCAATTAGTAGCCTTAAACTCATGACATGTACCCAAGCCCAAAGATACCTACGAAAGAATTATGTTGCCTTCTTAGCAAATATCGTAGAGGAGAAAGGCAAGGGCAAATCTATCCAGGACATCCCCGTTGTTCGGGATTATCCTGAGGTATTTCCTGAAGAGCTACCTGGTTTACCCCCAGCACGACAAGTTGAGTTTCTTATAGATCTTGTACCTATTGCCAACCCTATTACTAAATATCCATACCGTCTTACACCGTCTGAAATGCAAGAGTTGTCAAAATAGCTTCAGGAGATATCTGACAAAGGATTTATTCGTCTGAGTTTTTCACCTTGGGGCGCTCCAGTCCTATTTGTGAAAAAAAAAGATGGAACTTTCCGTATGTGTATCAATTACCGTGAGCTCAACAAACTCACAATCAAGAATCGATATCCCCTACCTTGCATTGATGATCTCTTTGATCAGCTACAATGTGCTACCTGCTTCTCAAAGATTGATCTACGTTCTGGTATCATCAGCTTCGTGTACTCGAGGAAGATATTCCCAAGACAGCTTTCCGCACTCGATACGGTCACTATGAGTTCACAGTTATGCCTTTTGGTTTGACAAATGTTACTGTCGTCTTCATGGACTTGATGAATAGGGCTTGTAAGCCTTATTTAGACAAGTTCATCATTGTTCTCATTGATGACATTTTGATTTATTCAAAGTCTCGAGCCGATCACGAGCAACATATACGTTTAACCATGGAACTCCTAAAGAAAGAACAACTATATACCAAGTTCTCCAAGTGTGAATTTTGGCTCAAGGAAGTTCAATTCTTGGGAGATATTGTCAACGAACAAGGTATACATGTAGATCCCGCCAAAATCAGCGCGATTAAGGAATAGGATACACCTACTACTCCTACTAAAGTTCGTTAATTTTTGGGTCTCACGGGTTATTACCGTCGCTTTATTGCAAACTTCTCCAAGATTACGGTTCCCCTCACTGCTTTGACTCAAAAGAATAAACCTTCTGAGTGGGGACCCGAACAAGAAGGAGCTTTTCAGACCTTGAAACAGAAACTTTGTAATGCTCCTATTTTATCTTTACCTGAGGGCAATGACGATTTTGTCATATATTTGCGACGCATCAAAACATTATAGCCTATGCATCAAGACAACTAAAGATCCACGAAAAGAACTACACCACTCATGATCGTGAGTTGGGTGTTGTTGTTTTCGCTCTCAAAATTTGGAGACATTGCCTATACGGTACAAAATGCATGGTTTTCACGGATCACAAAAGTTCGCGATTCTTGACACCTATCACCTGCATTGGACACCTGGAGGGACACTAAGCATTACCATCACACCTCATAGGGCACTTGTCAAGATTTGGGAGATCCAAGATTAGTATAAATAGGTGATCCATGGCTCATTTCAACTTGCTCAATTCTTTTCTTTCTCTATTCTGCTCTTTTGGAGTTGCTACCACTTGTGGAGGCCTCCTACCCGGAGCTCTTTAGTGTTCTTCAAACACCAGTAAGTGCTCTCTTCTAGTCTTATTCATTATTTTGGCTATTTTAAGCCAAAAGTCAAACAGTTTGACTTTCGGTTCTGACCATTTTTATCAAGTCAAAGTTCAATCGAACTTTGCAATGATCGTAACACGAAGGTTATAATCCCTTGCGATTATACCTATTGATTACCAAGTTTACTAGTCGAAGTGACGAGTCAAAGTGTCGGTCAAAATGCTAGTTATGTGCATTTTACGACAAACTATTTTTAGGTATCAAAACACTATGTTTTGATACCAAATCAGTTTTATAACTTAGTTAGACGTGTTTTGACATGTCTAACTCGTCACTTCTAGTTTAGTGCTTATTTAGGGTCGTAAGTCCAGCGGTCTTGACCACCGCTTTGACTTTCGAATCCGACCCGTTTGGTCGATCTTAAGATCCGACCAAACACATATTTGTGACCATAATTGTATCGGGAATAACCCCATGAGGTTATACCTTATGGTCACGTCGTTTGGTTAATGTTATGATAAGTCGCTTGTTATGCCTTTAATAATGACCAAAATGCCTTTTTGCGCATAAATTCATTTTAAGCATATGCAACCAACTTTTTAACATATAAATTGATATTGCAACTATATTAACCATGTTTTGGCATATAAGACTTATCATAAGACTAGTTTGACCATCCGAACACACATTTACGTAAATGACCCATTAAAGTACGTAAACTACCTGAACAAGTCATAACGGGTCAAAAGCACTTAGGATCCTTTCCAAATCAGAATGTTAAGTTTATTAAACCATATCGTATGAGTTCCAACACTCATTTGGTTTATAAGACTTCATTCTATCCAAATCTTCTGATTAAAGTCCCAGTATTACATATTATCGATTAGACACACTTAAATCCTCGGACTCTCGAGCTTTTGTTTACTCGTTTGAACAAGGACAATATTGCAATCCCAAGTGAGTACATAGTCCCCTCTTTTACATTTTCAAATGTTTTGGGGTGATACATAAGTGCTTAAGACTACTTTCATGTTTTCATGACATTATATATGCTTTGATTACATAGTACATCTAGTACATGATTTCAATTACACTTTGATTTGTATGTTGACTTAGCATGCCTAGCACATTGATTTCAATGACATTTTACATTGTATATTGACTTAGTATACCATATTCACGATTTCAAAGACATTTTGCTTCGTATGTTGACTTAGTATACTTAGTACATGGTTTCAAAGACATTTTACATGGTATATTGACTTAGTATACCTACACATGGTTTCAAAGACATTTTGTTTCGTATGTTGACTTAGCATGCTTAGTACATGGTTTCAAAGACATTTACAAGGTATATTGACTTAGTATACCTACACATAGTTTCAAACACATATTGCTTCGTATGTTGACTTAGCATACCTAGTACATGGTTTCAAAGACATTTTTGCTTGGTATATTGACTTAGTATGCCAAGTACATGGTTTCAAAACATTTTCATGACATGCTTGCATTGTTCAAAGACATATTGGTGCATTGAACTCGACAATGATACATTCATTAACATTGATCACGCAGACCGGTAGTATGTAATGGTACCATAGGATTGACATTCCCGTTCCCACTTCCTAGGTTTGTTTGGAAGCAACTTTAGGGAATGACAGAATCCGATGAACATTGGTTTACATATAATATTGGTTTATACAAGACATTACCTTGGTTTAAACAAGACTTTTTGTTGCTTGGTTTATGGTGAGTGATTTAAATAACGAGATGTGTGTAACATGATAAAAGCATGGTGGATACGCCGTGGTACTTCCTATATATAAGTGCTTTTATCATCTTACATATCGTAGCGTTATTTAGATCATTTCAAACAAATTACAAGACATAACATGTTTTAAACAAAACATGGCATTTATATATACAAGACGTAACATATTTTTGGTTATCGATTTAACCATGCATTATATCTTTTATATCATTTGATTTTCTTATGATTTCATAAAAGAAACCTTTTGTAAGGATTCATGGACACTTTTTGTTAAACATTTCTTTAAACATCCTATGCCATGAATCTTTAACACAAAACCTATGTTACTCACTGGCATTTTTATGCTGACGTATTTATTTTCACATATGTTTCAGGAGCGAATGTTTGAGGTTGATCATGTTATACCTAGGACGGACTTTGGGCTTTAGTGACTTAAAATCTAGAAACAATTTAATTTTCATTATGTTAATTATTTAAATACAAGACAGTTTAAACAATTCTAATTCAATAAAATATAACTTATGTACCATGGTTGTTGAACAATAGTTGTGTTATGACACTCCCGATGCTTCCTCCGCGATTTGTTGTTTTACGTGGTCGGGGTGTGACAATAGGGGTGCCGAGGGGGCAATGACTCAAACATTGGAAGAGCTTTAGGCTCTTATGATGAAGATATTTTTCCCACGTCACGAACAACGGGCACTCGAGAATGAGTTCCACGTTCTTAAACAAGATAGTGGAGAGCATTGTGCCTACACTGATAGATACGAAGAACTGAGCTTGCTATGTCCCACCATGGTCACCCCATTGATAAAGCAATCGAGAGGTATATCGATGGCCTGCCTGACCCCGTTCATGACATTGTTACTGGTAGCAACCCTACCACTATCCGATAGGCTATCGAATTGGCTGCTACCCTGACTGAGTCTCAGGTTAGGAAAGGTAAACTGTTTTGCAAAGGCGACAAGAAACAGGCAACCAAGACCACTCAAGAGAAAACCAAGGAAAACAAAGTCGAGCCTTCTAAAAGGTCGAGGAAGCGTAAGGCTTCACAATACTTTGCTATGGTTGCTCAACCCAACCAAGCCACTCAAAACAGGCCAGCACAACCTGTGGCAAGAAAACCTTATATTGGTACTGCACAGTTGTGCAATCAGTGCAATGGTCACCATCAAGCACACCAACAGTGCCGCCAATGCACCTCGTGTGGAAGATTCGGACACATAGCCAATGTTTGTTATTCTGTCCCAAACCAGTTGTTCAGAACCCTGTTCAACCCCAAGCCAACCCCGTTAGACCTCCTTTTCCACCTGGTTCTTGCTACAACTGTGGCGAGATGGGTGTCACACCCCGACCCGCAGCGGATAAGGTGATCGGGGCATGATTGGGTTATCATCAAAGCTCATGACATTTATTAAACGTTTCATATTCATTAATACAATTTAAATGGAAATTTACAATGATTGCTACAACATGATCTAACTACAAACTAAACTTCTTTGTTCTCTTCTAAGGCATATCCTATGTTATCCTTGCTTCAACCTGTTCACCTGTATCATGTGTAAAAAGGTTTTTGGATCAACATAATGTTGGCGAGTGAATCCTATGGAAAACATTTGAACAATTTATTTAAATTGATTATGAAATATGTGCACAACCAAACATGAGTAAAATTAGATATAACTTGATCAACAATCATAAGATGTTAAATGAAACACTCATGAATAATAATGGAACAATTAAAGGCACGCGATGCTCAACTCGTCTCTCACGAGGAACTGAGGGGCCTGATGAATGAATTGCATAAACATGGTAATATGAATAACACAACTACAAACAATATAAACTCAATGAAAACACACATGAACAATAATGAATTTGAATTGAAGCACGCGATGTTCTACTCGTTTCCCACGAGGAACTGATGGGCTTAATGTATGAGTTTCATGTAATTTGACAAACGGAATATAAGTAGATCACAACAATAAATCAATCTAAGTTTAAGTCATGATGTGGTATGGCACCCGTTTAAATAAATAAATTAATTATTTCATAACACATGACACACCCCAAAACGTGTAATTTAAAAGGGGGAATTGTAAGATTCACTCACAGTGGGTGCGTTCGGTTGATGATGATGAATGCACGCGAAGTGGTTTTAACCACGAGTGAGATTTAACCTAGATAAATCGCATTATGATTTGGTGAGTAAACGGATTTTATTAAACTATTTTAGTAGGATTGTTGGGTGCATTTTTGTGAGTTTGAGGCTATTTTCTAATCTTAAAAATGTTATTTTTAAGTATTTATAATTGATTTTTAATTAAAATAATTAAATAAAAATAATAAAAATATTTTATTTTTTTCTGCTACAGTAACATTGACCAGTTGACTTTGACTGGTCGTTGACCGGTTTGAGGAATATTGTTGTGCGCTTGGTGAGGCTCGAACCCGAGACCTCCCGTACGCGTGCACGCAGCTCTACCAACTGAGCTACGTGTCTAACCCGTTATATATCCGATTTTAATTTCATATATACATTAATTAGAATTAATAGAAAATCATTTATTTTAAAAACAGTTTAAGGCGAAACGGTCATGCATACCACAGGTCTCGAACCCGGGACCTGTGGTTTAATCCAACACACAGTCCACCGCTGGACTGTGTGTTCAACATGTTATATCATTCGGTTTTTATTATACTTAAATACAAAATAGATATTTCCTTTTCTGCCTTATTTAAAAAGAAGAGATAATTGTCCGAGTCGGTGCTGAAGACCGGACTCGAACTCGTGACCTGTGATATAAACAAACACACAGTCCACCGCTGGACTGTGTGTCTAACTTGGTTATTATTTCGGTTATTAATATACTTAACATATATCTTAGGCGACTCCGGTTCAGTAAACAAAAACAATGGTTTTTATTAAGGCAGCGTGTGAGACGGGATTCGAACTTGAGACGTTTTGCGTTTTATATGTGCACACAGTCCACCGCTGGACTGTGTGTCTAACCCGATAATTTTCATGATTTATATTATACTTATATGATAACAATCATCGTCTTCTTCAATGAAAAATAACCAGAAATCGGAAAATCGGCTGGTTCGAAGTTTTATCGATTTATTAGTGTTTTACAGTTAATTAAGGTATTATAAAAGTGAAACGGAGAAGAAAACTGGGCGGAGAAAGTATACCGACAAGACTCTCTGTTTTCCGGCAGAACTCCGGCGACAGAATT
Organism: Scalesia atractyloides; assembly: GCA_947069175.1. Taxonomy (NCBI): domain Eukaryota; kingdom Viridiplantae; phylum Streptophyta; class Magnoliopsida; order Asterales; family Asteraceae; genus Scalesia; species Scalesia atractyloides. The sequence continues at coordinate 59,705,909 of CAMTDV010000014.1, forward strand.
CACCTCCGGCGATAGGTTCCTTGCAGCAGCGAGTCTCCGGATATCTTGGAAAGAGTATGGGTAACTTCAGTAAAGGTTTAGGGGATTAGTGAGGTTCAGAAAATTAAAACTCGGTTTTCCGGCGAAAAATAGGAAAGTTCCGGCGAGTGGAATTATGCCGAGAAAAGGTGTGATTTTTGAGCGAAAGTGTTTGTAGACGGTTGTGGTTGAATTTATAGGGGAAAAATGAGATGTATTTGGTCTGATTTCGGACTGGGTTCGTCGGTTTAAGTTTTCCGGCGGTTATGAATTTGGTCGCGGACTTCAAACATCGGTTATAACCGATATGTGATTAAAGGTTTACGTTATAACGTAAATTGTAGTTAAGATTCGCGGAAATTCCGGGATTCCGACGACTGAAACGATTGGGCGCCGGTTTTGAATTTGTAAAGTTATTATATCAATTAAATGTTTGAAATACATAACAAACAAAGCAGTTGGCGCAGTGGTTTGTGTGTGAGAGTTAAGTCACTAGGTGACTCGGTACAGACCCGGGTTCGAAACCCGGCTGAAACAATTCATTTTTATTTTGCGATTTTTGACAGTTTTTCAAAAACTAAATATATGTTCGCGTATAATAATTGATTACGGATCGTTTAAAAATATTTTGGGCATTTAATTCGCAACGAAAATTTTGACTGACTGTTCGGTTGATAAACGGAGCGGGTTTGGTAAATCCGTTTTTGACGGATGTTACAGTATCCCCTGCTTTTTAGAAATTTCGTCCCGAAATTTAAATAATGATATATTTTGACTATAAGAATGATGATGTTTTGTTTGACAGTTGTATGCTCAGAAAAATGAGGGTTTAAGTTTTTGTTCGAGGCGGTAACGTTCCTTGGAAAGGTTAAGTACCCTATTTAGGAATCGCTTTTTGTTGCCTACTGTGTAAGTATTGATAAACAGGAATGATTTGCTAAAAATGATATCATGCATAAGAGTTTAGTTACGTTTGGTAAAATATGGTTATATCCTAAGGAAAAACTTCTAACACTACAATCTACATGGAACATAAATAAAAACACAACAGCTGATATCCAAACATGAATGAACACATCAGCAAATATTTGAACATAAACATAACAGCAAATATTCGAACATGAATGAACACATCAGCAAATATTTGAACATGAATAAACACAACAGCAAATATTCGAACATGAATAGACACATCAGCGAATATTTGAACATGAATAAACACAACAGTAAATATTTGAATCCATATTCTGATAACATATATGTTTGAACGATGGAAGTTCCTCTCTCGTTTGTTATGATGGAGAGGTTAATTTATGTAGAAATGGAACACAATCCAATCTCTTTAAATAACATGATGATATAAATGTAACACAAATTCCAACCAAGGCAATACTAAATCCTACATGGAACTCCTCATAACCGCCTGATAATACCTCTGATCCTTTGGCAAGAATACTTATATATAGGAAGTACCAGCGGCGTATCCACCATATTCTTGCCAAATTTTCATTAGTTTTATCCACAAGTTATGATTGGTTACCAAGAAACTAATAAATCCTACATAGAACTTCTCATAACCATCCGTTAATGCCTCTGATCCTTTGACAAGAATACTTATATATAGGAAGTACCAGCGGCGTATCCACCATATTCTTGTCAAATTTTCATTGGTTTTAACAGTGAATTATGATTAGTCCTATAACTCTACAATCAATACAACAAACATAAATTACTGAAATGAAATATATCTGTGCAATCAAGGCTCAATCGAACGGAGCCGATCGTATTGCATGTACTGAAAATAAAATGGATGTGCGCTCAAGGCTCAATCAAACGGAGCCGAACGTATTGAATGTACTGAAATTGAAATTGTGTGCTCAAGGCTCAATCAAACGGAGCCGAACATATTGAATGTACTGAAATTGAAATTGTGTGCTCAAGGCTCAATCAAACGGAGCCGAACATATTGAATGTACTGAAATTGAAATTGTGTGCTCAAGGCTCAATCAAACGGAGCCGAACATATTGAATGTACTGAAATTGAAATTGTGTGCTCAAGGCTCAATCAAACGGAGCCGAACATATTGCATGTACTGAATATGAATAACTTAACCACACAAACAGCCTATGCATGGAACCTCTCATAACCGCCTGATAATGCCTCCGATCATTTGACAAGAATACTTATATATAGGAAGTACCATCGGCGTATCCACCATATCCTTGTCAAATTTTCGTTGACTTTATCCGAAAGTTAGGGTTAGTTCGATGCGACTCTACTACAAACACCACAACCACAAGATACTGATAATGAAATTGTATGTGCGCTCAAGGCTCAATCAAACGGAGCCGAACGTATTGCATGAACTTGAAATGTAAATTGAACTGTGCACTCAAGGCTCAATCAAACGGAGCCGAGCGTATTGCATGAACTTGAAATGTAAATTGAACTGTGCACTCAAGGCTCAATCAAACGGAGCCGAGCGTATTGCATGTATTGAAATGTAATATTACGTAACCGATCAAGGCTCAACAAACGGAGCCGATCGTGCGGGCATGCCAAGATCAACCACATAATAAAATGGGGATCCAACTCAACCTCGATGGATGGGGAGCCACGGCCTCGGCAAAATCGTATACTGAAAACAATATATAATATATAATATACCATAATTACTCTAACAGTCTACCCATGTGATAAAGAAAACATAAGACTAAACAATAGGAGTTGAATCTGGATCTTCGGCAAACAGGACTAGCTGAGTATCTTCGTTTGGGCCGTCATTATCTTCGACAGGATTGGCGTTGATATTGAAGACTCTTCCTCTTGCTGGTGGCATAGTGGTTGGGTTTTCTTGGTTTACTTGATTAACTGGGTTTGATTGGGCTTGAGTGTTGATAATGTTAACCAATTGAGGGCATGTGTTTCTAAGGTGGGTAGGGTCGCCACAATTGAAGCAAGCTCGAGCATATGGGAACATGGGGTATTGGGGTTGATGATAAGTTTGGGCCATGTTTTGTGTAGGGGAAAAGGTTTGGTCTTGGAAGGTGCGACAAACGTTGCTCAAATGACCATAACGTCCACAAGTTGTACATAGCCGGCAAGGTAAAGTAAGGGAATGGTGATAAAAACAGTTGTTGCATCGAGGGTGAGGTCCGAGATACGGTTTCTTATTTGGGTAAGCTGAGTTGGGTGCCACTTGGGTGATTGGGACAGCTCGGATGGGTATGGCGTGAAAAACTGGTTGATTACGTTGGGTGGCAGCGAAAAGTCGCCTGACTCTTCTTCTCTTAGGTTTGGGTTGAGAAGGGGATTCGGGTTGAGAAGGGGATTCGGGTTGAGAAGGGGATTCGGGTTGAGAAGGGGATTCAGTTTGAGTGGAGTCGGAGGTTTCAGTCGATTCTTTATCCTTCTTCTTCTCCTCCTCGAAGTCTTTGTTTCGGATTCGGTTCTCGGTGAGCTCTGTTGCTAGCTCCATTGCTGCTTCCAAAGTTGCAGGCTTGGTACTTATTACAGGGTCTTGAATCTTTGACGGAAGACCACGAATGTAGTGCTCGATCAAACGGTGGAGGGGAGTAAACATGTTGGGAACCATTTGATGTAATTCGAGAAACCTTTTGTTGTAGGTGGTGTGGTCTCCTTCCACTTGCTTCAATGAGTAAAATTCATCTTCTAGCTTCTTGATTTCGCTCCTTGGGCAAAATCGTCTGGTCATGATTTCCTTCAATTCGTTCCAAGTTAAGGACATAGCATCTTCAACACCTCGTTTGGCCTTCTCTGTATTCCACCAAGTAAGTGCTATCCCATATAGTCGACCGGTAGCATAACGCACTTTGCGATCATCAGGGCAATCGCAATTTAGAAAAGTATTCTCCATTTCTTCAAACAAATGGAGGAGTGCGGTGACACCTTCAGTCCCTTTGTATTTCGGAGGGTCGCATGATTTGAAATGCTTGTAGGTACATTTAATGGTATTTGGGGAAGAGTTGAAAATGTTTTGGTTTGCTTGATTGACAGGATTATGGGTAAGTGCTTGTTGAACTTGGATTACAATGTTGGGTATTACGGCAGCCATTTGTTGAGCGATTAAGGCAGCCATGCGCTCGCGGGCTTTTCTTGCTCTCGTCTTCCTACGGGCGAGGTTAGAAGACATCTACAATGAATACATGACAAGGGTATGAGTTGGATGCTTTTGAGATCATGGGTCGCATTAGGGATGAACATTCATAAAATAATTATACAAAAATACTACATCCATAGGATGTCTTTGGCTTTGCTCGCTGTTAGGCCCGTCATGCCGCCATACTTTACCTTATGTAATCATGTGGGCCCCCATGAATTACCGGTTTTTCATATGGTTCGCACGGTTTCTGCCTGGTTGCGTACACAAAAACCCGGTGAAAATCGAGAAATATGTATACAACGTGTGATGTTCGGAATGTGTCCAGGTGTAGACACGGTGACACCTCAAAGTAGGGTTAGTTCGAACGACGTTTGGTGTGGCATGCTTTGGCCTAATAGGTCCTTCGTACTCTCATCGTTGGTCCCCAGGTAGGCAAACTGGTCCGTTATATTGGATTTATACGAATGCCAGCCTAGACAGGACGTTCCGACTACCGGTACTTGTACCCTTCCAGTTACTACATGCCCGTCGCAGAACTTACTTTGATGAGAATTGAAAATTGCATAAAATCTTTGGATAACGAGAGTATGAAAATAAATTGAACACATGAATATCGATATATGTATAATGAATATGTATATATGTATAATGAATATGTATATGAGCATGTATGTTTGACTGAAATGTAAACAAATATGAAACAAATAAATATCACAAGTTTGTATGTAACCACTTAATCAATTTAAAATTTTAGGCAGACTATAGTATAGGCTCTAAGGGTCTAATAACCTATCCTATATCCCTATAGTCATGGCTCTGATACCAATCTGTCACACCCCGACCCGCAGCGGATAAGGTGATCGGGGCATGATTGGGTTATCATCAAAGCTCATGACATTTATTAAACGTTTCATATTCATTAATACAATTTAAATGGAAATTTACAATGATTGCTACAACATGATCTAACTACAAACTAAACTTCTTTGTTCTCTTCTAAGGCATATCCTATGTTATCCTTGCTTCAACCTGTTCACCTGTATCATGTGTAAAAAGGTTTTTGGATCAACATAATGTTGGCGAGTGAATCCTATGGAAAACATTTGAACAATTTATTTAAATTGATTATGAAATATGTGCACAACCAAACATGAGTAAAATTAGATATAACTTGATCAACAATCATAAGATGTTAAATGAAACACTCATGAATAATAATGGAACAATTAAAGGCACGCGATGCTCAACTCGTCTCTCACGAGGAACTGAGGGGCCTGATGAATGAATTGCATAAACATGGTAATATGAATAACACAACTACAAACAATATAAACTCAATGAAAACACACATGAACAATAATGAATTTGAATTGAAGCACGCGATGTTCTACTCGTTTCCCACGAGGAACTGATGGGCTTAATGTATGAGTTTCATGTAATTTGACAAACGGAATATAAGTAGATCACAACAATAAATCAATCTAAGTTTAAGTCATGATGTGGTATGGCACCCGTTTAAATAAATAAATTAATTATTTCATAACACATGACACACCCCAAAACGTGTAATTTAAAAGGGGGAATTGTAAGATTCACTCACAGTGGGTACGTTCGGTTGATGATGATGAATGCACGCGAAGTGGTTTTAACCACGAGTGAGATTTAACCTAGATAAATCGCATTATGATTTGGTGAGTAAACGGATTTTATTAAACTATTTTAGTAGGATTGTTGGGTGCATTTTTGTGAGTTTGAGGCTATTTTCTAATCTTAAAAATGTTATTTTTAAGTATTTATAATTGATTTTTAATTAAAATAATTAAATAAAAATAATAAAAATATTTTATTTTTTTCTGCTACAGTAACATTGACCAGTTGACTTTGACTGGTCGTTGACCGGTTTGAGGAATATTGTTGTGCGCTTGGTGAGGCTCGAACCCGAGACCTCCCGTACGCGTGCACGCAGCTCTACCAACTGAGCTACGTGTCTAACCCGTTATATATCCGATTTTAATTTCATATATACATTAATTAGAATTAATAGAAAATCATTTATTTTAAAAACAGTTTAAGGCGAAACGGTCATGCATACCACAGGTCTCGAACCCGGGACCTGTGGTTTAATCCAACACACAGTCCACCGCTGGACTGTGTGTTCAACATGTTATATCATTCGGTTTTTATTATACTTAAATACAAAATAGATATTTCCTTTTCTGCCTTATTTAAAAAGAAGAGATAATTGTCCGAGTCGGTGCTGAAGACCGGACTCGAACTCGTGACCTGTGATATAAACAAACACACAGTCCACCGCTGGACTGTGTGTCTAACTTGGTTATTATTTCGGTTATTAATATACTTAACATATATCTTAGGCGACTCCGGTTCAGTAAACAAAAACAATGGTTTTTATTAAGGCAGCGTGTGAGACGGGATTCGAACTTGAGACGTTTTGCGTTTTATATGTGCACACAGTCCACCGCTGGACTGTGTGTCTAACCCGATAATTTTCATGATTTATATTATACTTATATGATAACAATCATCGTCTTCTTCAATGAAAAATAACCATAAATCGGAAAATCGGCTGGTTCGAAGTTTTATCGATTTATTAGTGTTTTACAGTTAATTAAGGTATTATAAAAGTGAAACGGAGAAGAAAACTGGGCGGAGAAAGTATACCGACAAGACTCTCTGTTTTCCGGCAGAACTCCGGCGACAGAATTCACCTCCGGCGATAGGTTCCTTGCAGCAGCGAGTCTCCGGATATCTTGGAAAGAGTATGGGTAACTTCAGTAAAGGTTTAGGGGATTAGTGAGGTTCAGAAAATTAAAACTCGGTTTTCCGGCGAAAAATAGGAAAGTTCCGGCGAGTGGAATTATGCCGAGAAAAGGTGTGATTTTTGAGCGAAAGTGTTTGTAGACGGTTGTGGTTGAATTTATAGGGGAAAAATGAGATGTATTTGGTCTGATTTCGGACTGGGTTCGTCGGTTTAAGTTTTCCGGCGGTTATGAATTTGGTCGCGGACTTCAAACATCGGTTATAACCGATATGTGATTAAAGGTTTACGTTATAACGTAAATTGTAGTTAAGATTCGCGGAAATTCCGGGATTCCGACGACTGAAACGATTGGGCGCCGGTTTTGAATTTGTAAAGTTATTATATCAATTAAATGTTTGAAATACATAACAAACAAAGCAGTTGGCGCAGTGGTTTGTGTGTGAGAGTTAAGTCACTAGGTGACTCGGTACAGACCCGGGTTCGAAACCCGGCTGAAACAATTCATTTTTATTTTGCGATTTTTGACAGTTTTTCAAAAACTAAATATATGTTCGCGTATAATAATTGATTACGGATCGTTTAAAAATATTTTGGGCATTTAATTCGCAACGAAAATTTTGACTGACTGTTCGGTTGATAAACGGAGCGGGTTTGGTAAATCCGTTTTTGACGGATGTTACAATGGGTCACTTCAGGAACAACTGCCCAAAATTGGCAAATGCAAATCCAGCCCGTGGACGTGCATTCAACATCAATGCCAATAAGGCTCGTGCTGATAACGATGTAGTTAACGATATGTTCCTTGTTAACAATCATCCTGCTTCTGCTCTTTTAGATTCGGGTGCTGATAGAAGCTTTGTATCACTAGCCTTTGAACCTTTGCTTTCGATGCCTAGAACCAAACTAGGAAAGCCCTTGATAGTTGAAATAGCTAGTGGCGAACCTCTTGTACTCGATTCAGTCATTCATTGTTGCCAGTTAAACCTCAATAACCATCTTTTTTCCCATTGACCTCAGGCCAATGCAACTCTGGAGTTTTGACATCATAGTAGGAATGGATTGGTTAACTAAACACCATGCTGAGGTTATATGTTTCGATAAAATAGTTCGCATACCCCTTCCGTATGCTGAAATCTTAGAAGTTCACAGAGAGAAACCTCTAGTAGCCTAAAACTCATGACATGTACCCAAGCCCAAAAATAAATACGAAAGAATTATGTGGCCTTTTGGCACATATCGTAGAGGAGAAAGGCAAGGGCAAAACTATTCAGGACATCCCCGTTGTTTAGGATTACCCCAAGGTGTTTCCTGAAGAGCTACCTGGTTTACCCCCAGCACGTCAAGTTGAGTTATGTATAGCCCCCGTACCTGGTGCCAACCATATAGCCAAATCCCCTTACCGTCTTGCACCATCTGAGATGCAAGAGTTATCGAAACAACTCCAAAAGTTATCAGACAAAGGATTCATTCGTCCAAGTTTTTCACCTTGGGGCGCTCGTGTCCTATGCGTGAAAAAGAAGAATGGATCCTTCCGCATGTGTATCGATTACCGTTAGTTCAACAAACTCACGATCAAAAATCGATATCCCCTACCTTGCATTGATGATCTTTTTGATCAGCTACAAGGTGCTACCTGCTTTTCAAAGATCGGTCTGCGTTTTGGGTATCATCAGCTTCGTGTACTCGAAGAAGATATTCCCAAGACTGCATTCTGCACTCGATACTGCCATTACGAGTTCACTGTCATGCCTTTTGGGTTGACGAATGCTCCAGCCGTCTTCATGGACTTAATGAATAGGGTTTGTAAACCTTATTTAGACAAGTTAATCATTGTTTTCATTGACGACATCCTCATTTATTCTAAGTCTCAAATTGATCACGAACGCCATCTCCATTTAACAATGAAACTCCTAAAGAAAGAACAACTTTATGCCAAATTCTCGAAATGTGAATTTTGGCTTAAGGAAGTTCAGTTTTTGGGATACATTGTCAACGAACAAGGTATACATGTAGATCCCGCCAAGATCACTGCGATCAAGGATTAGAGTACACCCACTACTCCTACCGAAGTTCGTTCATTTCTCGGTCTAGCTGGCTATTACCGCCGCTTCATCGGGAACTTCTCAAAGATGGCGGTTCCCCTAACTGCTTTGACTTACAATAATAAGCCTTTTGAGTGGGGACCCAAACAAGAGGAAGCTTTTCAAACACTAAAACAAAAACTCTGTGATGCTCCTGTTTTATATTTACCCAATGGCAATGAGGATTTCGTTGTCCATTGTAACGCATCGAACCTAGGCCTTGGTTGTGTTGTCATGCAACAAGATAAAGTCGTAGCCTATGCGTCAAGACATTTGAAAATCCATGAGAAGAACTACACAACTCATGATCTTGAAGTAGGTGTTGTAGTTTTTCTCTCAAAATTTGGGGACACTCCTTTTATGGTACGAAGTGTGTGGTTTTCACAGACCACAAAAGTTTCCAACACATATTCAATCAAAATGGACCTAAACATGAGACAATGACGTTGGGTCGAACTTCTGAACGACTACGACTGTGAGATTCGCTACCATCCTAGTAAGGCAAATGTCGTAGCTGATGCGCTTAGTAGTAAGGAACGTGTCAAACTTCATTGTGTACGAGTTTAATCTGATATCCAGACACATATCCTTCAAGCACAATGTACATGCATAACCCAAAATTTGTTGAAAAATGAGCTGCCACAAAATCTTGAGCTTCAACTCGAAACAAAAGACAATGGAATACTCTATTACATAACCGTTTATGGGTTCCAAGTTAAGACAATCTCCACACCTTATTGATGGACGAAACTCATAAGTCTTGTTATTCAATCCATCCTGGTGCAGACAAAATGTACAAGGATCTTTGTACCCAGTATTGGTGGTCGAGTATCAGGAAGGACATTGCCTTGTATGTGTCTAAATGCCTAACTTGTCTTGAAGTCAAGACTGAACATCAACGCCCATCTGGTTTACTGGAGCAACCAGAAATACCGGTATGGAAGTGGGAGAACATTGCGATGGATCTCATCACTAAACTATCGCGCACATCTAGAGGTCATGATACCATTTGGGTAGTCATTGATCGTATAACAAAATCAGCACACTTTTTGCCGACTTGTGAGGACCTATCTGCTGACAAACTTGCTAAGATCTATGTCGATGAGATTGTATCTCGTCATGGTGTTCCTTTGGACATCATATTTGACCGAGATGCTCCATTCTCATCTCACTTTTGGAAGACCATGCAATCTGCCATGGGAACCAAACTTAATCTGAGCACTGCCGATCATCCTCAAACGGATGGACAATCTGAAAGGCAATTCAAACACTGGAGGATATGCTTAGAGCCTGTGTGATTGATTTTGGTGGTAGTTGTGATTCGCATCTACTGTTGATCGAATTCTCCTACAACAATATTTATCACGCCAGTATCAACATGGCGCCTTTCGAAGCTCTATATGGTCGAAAATACCATTTACTTGTCTATTGGAATGAAGTTGGTGAATCTCAGTTCACCAGAACTGAACTCATTCAAGACACCACAGACAAAGTCAAGAAAATTCGTGATAACCTTTTGACAGCTAGAAGCCGTCAAAAGAGTTATGCGGACAAACGGCGCAAGCCCTTGGAATTCCAAATTGGTGACCACGTCCTACTCAAGGTATCCCGTTGGAAAGGTGTCGTTAGATTTGGAAAGAAAGGAAAACTTGCACCACGATATGTTGGACCATTCAAGATCGTTGAGAGAATTGGAAAGGTGGCCTACCGACTTGAGCTACCTCCCGAACTTGGGAATATTCACCCAACATTCCATGTGTCCAATTTGAAAAAGTGTTTAGACGATACAAACCTCCACATCCCCCTCGACGAAATTCACATTGATGACACTATGCACTTTATCGAGAAACCGGTGGAGATATTGGACCGTGAAGTCAAGAAACTCAAGCGTAGACGAATACTGATAGCTAAGCTCGCTCGGAATCCAAACGTGGCCTAGAATTTACTTAAGAACGAGAGGATCAAATGAAAGCGAACTACCCACATATGTTTTCACAAGTTTCCTCTAATTAAATTTCGGGGCGAAATTTCCTAAAGTAGGGAGACTGTGACATTTGTGCCGATTCGATCATGTTACAATTCCGAACAATTTCTCAATCAATGAAACCTTGTGTTTTATTTCCAAGATTGTATATTTACTTAAGAATTGGTGCATTTTCAATCTTGTTCAATTTCGATCCTTCAAACCTTTTTCTGGCGTGAAATCATAAACCTTTACGCAAACGTAATCAGTTTAACGCGACATACACTCTGGATAAGGACATAAGCTAAGCATACCCCAAATACCCTTTAGATAACTTATAAATAACTTGGAAAATTACCCTAACTCGTCACTTCTAGTTTAGTGGCTTATTTAGGGTCGTAAGTCGAGCGGTCTTGACCACCGCTTTGACTTTCGAATCCAACCCATTTGGTCGATCTTAGGATTCGACCAAACACATGTATGTGACCATAGTTCATAGGGAATAACCTACTGATTATACTTATGGTCACGTCGTTTGGTAGTATTATGATAAGTCGCTTTTATGTTCTTTAAAAGTGACCAAAATGCCCTTTTTGCGCATAAATCCATTTTAAACATATGTAACCAAATTTTTGACACATAAAATTATATTATAACATTTTCAAACATGTTTGGCATTTAATACTTATCATACATGTTTAACCATTCATCATGCGTTTACGCAAATGACACGTTAAAGTAGCGTAACTACCTTAACGAGTCATAACGGGTCAAAAGGCCTTAGGATCCTTTCCAAATCAGAATGTTAAGTTATTAAACCATATTACATGAGTTCCAACACTCGTTTGGTTTATAAGACTTCATTCTATTCGCTCTCCCTTTTACATTAACATAGTTATCCGATATTAGGAACCACTTGAGTCCTTGATCCTCCGAGCTTTGTTTGATGTTTTATACAAGACTTATACGCATTCCCAAGTGAGTACATAGTTCCTCTCTTTTACGATTTACAAATGTTTTGAAGTGATTCATATGTGCTAAATCATTTTCAAGTTTGGGTTTTTTACATATTTTCCCCTTCCTAAGTTGACTTATTACATATTTACACAATTATAAAATTCAATTACATATTTCCCTCCCTAACCCATATATATTACATATTTCCCCTTTTCCTTAAAAACACTCTTATTGAATGATTATTTTACCCTTAATGAACTAATTAATTGAATATTTACATATTTCCTCTTTTTAATTTCATCAATCAATTACATATTCTCAATTCATTGAGTATTTAGATATTAAATGAATAATTACATCTCCCTTTATTGAATGAATATTTAGCTCCAATGCAAGCTCAATTATGATGAAAAATACATAGAACGAGGGGTCCGTATTATTTAAAAGATACTTTAACCTTTGATTTGTGTTAGTATCCAAACCGAATTCTAAAGCTGAGTTTTTAAATCTTATTCGTATCTGTGATTTTGGCGGACTATACATTTTTATACGTAATTAGTTTACTTTTCCCCCGCATACTTGTTTATGCAAATCAACTTGAATTCGATTTCCAATTCAATTTTGATTCTAGTTCAGTTCACTTTAAAAATCTAAATAACCAAATTTAAATAACACATATGTTTAAATCCAATGTGATTTAATTATAACTTAAAATATAAAATTCCTCACTTCCTAAAGCACTCAAATAACACAGAACTGACAATATTTTTAGCTTTGCTATCTTGGTGCATCACTATCATCCACATCCACATAAATTTTTCTTACTGGCTGATGCTCATAAAGTCAAGGTGCTAAACTTAACAGAAACCTTGACCATTACATGATAATTGAAACCACTATAATCAACTCTTCGCAGCATCACCTATCTCATCTACACCTCTGCAATTTCACCATAATCAATGACTGAACTTGTGTCTTCTGCCTTCCTTTCTGTGCTCTTTGAAAAGCTGGCATGTGCTTTCACCAATTCATGTAGTATTTACATATTAAACTTGAGAAAACATCCCTGAAACTCGAATGAACTGTTCATGTTAAGGGCTACAAAAAGTCGAAGCTCCAAAAAAAATTGTGGACTGTGCGAAACTCGAATGAAATTTTTCGAATAACCTTACAAAATCGAAAAAAAGCCCTGAAACTCGAATGAAGAGTGCAAAAAACGAATGAACAACAAATGAAACTCGAAAAAAACAAGTCGAAACTCAAAAACCATACTTGAAACTTGAAAGTTGAACTGTGTAAAAGGTCTTCTGCTTCTGCTCATCGTGTGGGGTTCGGCGTGGGAAATGAATGGGATTACCAGGGAAACGATTATGAAGATGGAAGAAGATTCATTGTGGGCGCAGTGTCTTTAATGTAGGGTTATGTGTGGGAAGAGGAAAGGATTATGAAGATAGAAGAAGATTATGAGAATAAGAAAAGGTAATTGAGTAATTTCTTAAAAAAGGGAAATATTTAATTGTTTTTTTTATTTGGGGAAATATGTAATAAGCCCTCTTAGGAGGGGGAAATATGTAAAAATCCCTTCAAGTTTACAAGAACAAAGTCGATGGTTTACATATAAAAATACGATTTCAGTAATGTGGATAACTTGTTGGTGCGTTATCCATGACACGAATGACATTCATTAACTTTGGCCAAGCCGACCAGTAGTATGTTATGGGACCAAAGGACTGACAATCCCGTTATCGAATTGTTTACTGGATTTGGTGGAAGTTTGGATAACGACAGAAACTGTTTATGATTAACAAGTCATTGTGATTGTTAGTCTAGTTAAAGAGACCCTTTGGTGGTCTATTAAAGATACCATTTGGTGGTATAGTCAACACAGGCTTGAATGTGTTCATTAAAGAACGACCAAAAGTTTTTCACAATTAAAACACGGATGATTGGTTTATAACACAGATGAATTATTGATGACACGTACAAATGGTTTATAACACGGACGATTGGATGATGACATGGACAATTGGCTTATGACACGAACAATGGTTTATAACACGGATGGATGATTTATAACACATACAATTGGACGATTGGTTTATGGTAAGTGATTTAGGTAGCGAGACGGGTGTAATATGATAAAGCATGGGGAATACGCCGTTGGTACTTCCTATATATAAGTGCTTTTATCGTATTACATATCGTAGCGTTACCCAAATCACTTGGACAAATGTTTTCAAACAATGACACGCAACGATTTTCACTTAAAGATACAAACCATACAAGTCTTCTTTAAATCGATTTACTACTCGTTTTACAAAAGAAATGTTTTGATCAAAATTCATGGCTACAAGGATTTAACAAACTCTAACCAACTTGTTATAGTTGGTTAATTGTATTGCAATATCAAACACTTTTGATACAAGGTTTTCACTTAGCGACTCCTGTAGTCGGACAAGGTGTTACAAAATGTATACAAAGCCATGAATTTCACACACTCACAAAACCTATATATTCGCCGGCATTTTTATGCTTACTCACTTTTCACATGTGTTTCAGGAGCCAATGTTTGATGGTTGAAATGCATGCTTCATGTAGGATCGGACGCAGGTCTTAATGACTTAAACATGAAAGACAATTTATCTATATTTTGTATCTGTTTATTCCAAGACAATGTAAACACTTAATTCAATAATACAAAACTTTAGTACCATGTGTTGTGAAACAATAGCTCTATGACATGACTCCCCGACGTTTCCGTCGCGGTTTGTTGTTTTACGTGGTCGGGTGTTACACATTTCATCATGTTACTAGACTTCATATGAATACCTAATATAATCAAGTTCTACATACAAACTAGTAGACAACATGATCTCAAGCACTTATTAACGTTGACATATCATCAATTTCATCATATCACACATAACCAATTTCAAGTCATGTATGATCATGTAACACCCCAAATCGCGTAAAGCAACACGCGGCGGAAACACTTGGGGAGTCACGTTACAAATTGTTTCGCAACACATGGTATTTAAAGTTTTGTTTTATTGATTTATCAAATTTACATTTGTCTTGGAATGACGAAAAATAAAAAACAATCAAATTGTCTTCTAAATTTTAATGTCACTAAGGCCCGTGTCCATTCTATGTGTAGTATGCAGCGACAATCATCATATATGTAAACCTGAAACATATGTGAAAATAGGTACGTCAGCATAAAAATGCATGTGAGTAACATAGGTTTTGTGAATTAGATCCATGGCTTTTAATGTTTTAAGAAAAGAACATACGTTTTTAGAAATAGCCATAAATCCTTACAAAAAGTTTGGTATCTAAAATACTTTGCTTTTTGATAAAAAGTGTTTATAATATGTACAAGATATACTTTTGGTTTTGAAATAACAATTTAGGTAGTATATCAAATGTATACTTTTGATTAAAAGTTAGGTAGTATATCAAACTATACTTTAGTAAATAGTAAGAAAATCGGTAGTATATCAAAATATACTTTTGTTTAAGACAAGAGATTCGGTAGTATATCAAACTATACTTTGGTAAATAATATCACATTGATAGCGTATCAAACTATGCTTTGGAAGTATATTGAAATATACTTAATTGTGATTTGGTAGTATATCAACTGTACTTTGGTTTAGGGAATCAATAAAAGATAAGTTTTTTATTATGGCTTAATTTGTCGTTTTGGCAATACATTCAAACCTGAGTATATCAAACTATACTTTGGTGACTATAGATTACCACGAAGGCAAAATCTATTTGGTTTAAACTCGGTTTTTGACATTACATACAAAGGAATGGGGTGTCCAATCCTATAGAGCTATATCGTACTACCAATCGGCTTGATCATTGTTAATGAATGTATAAAAGAAATAGCACCAACATAAACTTTGAAAATCCTTATTTAAGCCATAGGTAACAGTTTTAAATCGTTATTGGATATAGTACTATGTTTAAGAAATCATATAGCATTGAAAAACATAAAAATAGTGAATCGGCACATATGAATCACCCCAAAACATTTGTAAACTAAAAGAGGGGACTATGTACTCACCTGGGGTTGCAAAAATAACCTTGAATAAAAGATTAAACAAGCACAAAAGTCCGAGAAATCAAACGTGTCCTAAAATCGGATAACTATGTAAATATCTGACTTAAGTCGGCGGATCAGATAGAATGAGGTCTTGTAAACCAAATGAGTGTTGGAACTCATATGAAATGGTTTAGCACAGTTAACATTCTGATTTGAAATCAATTCTAAGTGTTTTGACCTGTTATGACTCGTTAAGGTAGTTTAAGCCACTTTAACATGTCATTTACGTAAATATGCATTCGGATGGTTAGATATGTCCTGTGATAAGTCTTTAATGTTTAAACATGTTTGAAAATATTATTAGATCAGATTATATGTCCAAAACTTAGGTTGCAAATGTTTAATATTGATTTATGCGCAAAAAGGGTGTTTTGGTCAATATTAAAGGACATAACAATGACTTATCAAAATACTTAACCAAACGGCATGACCATAAGATATAAGGTATAACCTCAGAGGGTTATTCCCTATACAACTATGGTCACAAATATGTGATTGGTCGGATCCTATGATCGACCAAACGGGTCGGATTCAAAATTCAAAGCGGTGGTCAAGACCGTTGACTTACGACCGTAAACAAGCACTAAACTAAAAGTGATGAGTTAGACATGTTAAACATGTCTAAGAAGGTTTATAAAACCGATTTGGTATCAAAACAAGGTGTTTTGATACCCGAAAATAGTTCTGTCGTATAATGCGCACTTTTAAGACCCGTTAACCTCATTTTAAAGCTTTTGTAAGGATGAATAAACATAGGGAACTTGAAATTGTTCAAAAATGTCTCGGGTGTCGGTTCGTTCGGTCGTACGGTCGTGGTTTTCGGTTAATTACGACGGAAATCGTAACGAACGCGCAAATGACCGTAAATGTGATTGAATGATATTTTTGCATTCCAATCATTAAAACACAATATTTTAATGATTACAAAAATTTTTGGATGTTCGTACGCGTCCCGGATTAAGAAATACGCAAATTGGCATAGTTTCACAGAATTTGCAAAATAGCCCTGAAGTTGCAAAAGCATGTTTTTGCCATACCGATGCCCTCGAAACTTATTTTTAAGTTATGTAGAGGGTATTTAGGGTATGTTTAGTTTATGTCATTGTTCTGAAGTGTATCTCGCGTTAAATTGATAACGTTTGCGTAAAAGCTTGCGATTTCACGTCTAGAAGCGATTCGAAAGATCGAAATTGTACAAGGACTGAAACGTGTGAATGTCACATGTAATTATACAATTCGCTGGAAATGAAACACAAGATCCCATTGGATTCGAAATTGTTTGGAATTGTACGATGGTTAAAAAGGCACAGATGTTACAGTCTCCCCTACTTTAGGAAATTTCGTCCCGAAATTTAAAATTAGAGGAAACTCGTGAAAACAGATGTGAGGGTATCACTTTCAAATGATCCTTCATTCCCGGAGTAAAATGCTAGGCAACGTTTGGATCCTCAGTGAATTTTGTTTATTGTACTCTTCTATTGTTTGAGTTCAGATTTGAAACTCTAAACTTCAGTCCAATAAGTAGGTGCATGACACCTTTGATTGTATCGAGCCTCCGAAGGGGGCTATGTTAATGTCAAAGTGACATTCTTGTTTGTAGAAGAACTAAAAAGAGCGTGAACTTGAAAAGGAGTCGGATTTCCGTAAAATGAAAGGGAGAACGTTTATAAAGGTTTCCCATGAAGACTAGTATAGGAAACTTGTGTGTGCTCGAAATTGGAGTTGGAGAGTAAAAGATTAAAAACATTGGTCAAGGTCCAGAACTTCTAGTAACTTAAATAACTCCACGCTTGCAATGTAATAAGGAACACTTATATATAGGAAGTACCAGTGGCGTATCCACCATACCCTCATTACATTGTTCCCGTTTCGTTATTCTTATTACTATAGGTTGTTACACATGACAAAACTTGATGTGGTTTCTATGCACTGAATTATATAATTATGTATGCATCCATAATTACACAATTCCTTGCATAGTCCGCATAGTTCATTTTGTGATGTGCAGGGAAAAAATCAAACAAATAAACATATGATGACTCATCTTAGACCACAAAAGTGCCTTTTTAATTAGATCAACGAATAATATTTTTAATAGACACTAAAGAGTCTTTTAACTGGATCATCACATGACTTCTTTAATTAGAATAGTACTTTGGAATCCAAGGGTCTAACTATTGCATCGAAAAGCCCTTAAGGATTTAAGATAGCACTTTGGATATCCTTTTAAGGACCTAACATATGAAGATATGGAAGGTTCTATAAGGATTTGGATAGTAATTATTTTGGATCAAATAACCATTAACTTGTACATACGTATTAAGCACACAAAGAATCCAACCAAGGACTCCGGATTGCACATTAATCATCCACAGGGATCTAACTAAGAATATAGGAAGATCCTATAAGGATTTGGGATTTGTATAGCAAAAATGTTTTGAAAAATCGTGTACTAGATGTACTACGAAATCAAAGTATGTGTAATGTCATGAAAATACGAAAGTAGTCATAGGCACATCGACATATTGCATAAGACCAATTAAGTACTTATGAAAAGTACCCTTAAGTATCCAAGCAAGGATTTGAAGTGGTACTTCGAGTATTTGTTAAGAGTTATGATTTGTACCTTGTACTTTGTTTCTTAGAAGAAACGAGTACATAGGATTTTTTTTGTGGAGATCGCGAGCGATCACAAAATAGGAGAAACTACGAGAGTAGTTTGATTTGCAAGGAACCATATCCTTGGTGTCGGTATTGTAGAGGTATGTCACACAAACATATAATCATATTGGTTTTGTAAATAAAATTGAAATAACAATATTATTTATAAACCAACCGAAATGTTTCAAGTTTTTTTGGATATCACAAAGTGAAAATATAAAAGTTTAAATGTTCATAGCTGCATCATCATTAGCACGAGTCTCGTTAGCATTTATGTTAAATGCTCATCCACGGGATGGATTTGCATTAACAAGCTTCGGGCAATTGTTTCGATAGTGAGTAAGATCACCATAGTTGTAGCACGATCCAGATGGATATGGTGCTTGAGCAGCAGCAAGGTTTGCATTTCCGTGATTTTGGGTGTTGGTAGCAAAACGACATGCATTGATCAAACGTCCCAATCGTCCACAGTGGGTACATTTGTGACATGGTGTTTGATTTAGATGATGTCGATTTGCATTTGTTGCACAGAGGTGCGGTGCCAGCATAAGTTTTCCTAGCACGAGGTTGTGTTGTTTGGTTTGGAGCAACTTGATCGTTCTGAGTAACTAGAGCGAAGTTTTGTGAAGCCTTACGCTTCTTTGACTTCTTAGAGGATTCAGTTGGGTTTTCCTTTGGTTTTTCTTGGGTAGTCTTGTCCGATGGTTTCTTGTCGCCTTTACAGAAAAGTTTACCCTTCTTGATTTGAGATTCAGTCAGGGTAGCGGATAGCTCAATGGCCTGTCTAACTGTAGCGGGATTGCTACCAGTGACTATGTCCTGAATTGGGTCAGGGAGGCCATCAATGTACTTTTCAATTGCCTTATCCAAAGGCGTAACCATGGTAGGACATAACTAACTTAGTTCCTCATAACGATCAGTGTAGGCTTGATGTTCACCACTATCTTGTTTCAGATCGTGGAATTCATTCTCGAGTGCCCCTGTTCATGACATGGGCATAACTCTTTCATCATAAGAGCTCTAAGCTCTTCCCATGTCTGAGCCAGTGCTACGTCAGCACCTCTATCCCTCATAATCCCGTTCCACCACGTGAGTGCTCTCTTTTGGAAAACACTCGAAGCAAACTCTACTTTCCGCTCGTTCGAACACTGAACATGGTGGAAAGTGCTTTCGATACTCTCAAACCAATGTAGGAACCCAGTAGCTCCCTCAGACCCAGTGAAGTTGAGTGGTTTGGCCGAGTCGAATTGTTTAAAATTGAACGGAGTAGGTGCATTGTTGTTATTATTTTGATAAGCTTGATTGAGTTGGGACACAAGGTTTGGAGTACAGCAGCCATTTGCTGAGCGATTAAAGTTGCCATTTCGGCGTCTTTAGTAGCGTTGCGACGATGAGGCATTCTAAAAGAGAAAGGGAATCATGAGAGAAATCGAGTGAGATTGATATGGATAGTTGAAATGAATTGTTAAAAATATCGACTAAGTGTAAGGATTGTGATCATTTGTTCGTTACTTAAAACAAACAAACGACACAGTGACAAATCAAAGTAAATGGGTCTTTATAATGTATCACGAAACCTATAAGTGAATACTCACCCCAAGAGTTCCCAGGTAAGAGTGACTTGTCCGATAATGCGGATTTGTACAAACACTCTAGCCTTAGACAGAAAACTCGGGTACAGGCATTCACCCTTCCAGATTGCATGTGTTCACATTATTAAAGCCCAAACTTTGACGAGATTTTGAAAACTTTGAAGGCATAAAGCCAAAACAAATCATCCAAGGATAGATGATTTCTTGTGTAATTTTTAGAAAAGTTTGACTTCCGAAAGATGTATTATGTTTTGTTTTTGGTAATCACCTAAGGATAGGTATGGTAGTTATTAGGAATCTAAACGCAAGTAAACTCGCGTTGGGCTCCTAGGAAGGTTATAGACTAGGTCAAAGCATTACTAATAACCTAGTTCCCTATAACTAGTGCTCTGATACCAATCTGTAACACCCCAAATCGCGAAAAGCAACACGCGCGGAAACACTTGGGGAGTCACGTTTAAATTGTTTTGCAACACATGGTATTTAAAGTGTTGTTTTATTGATTATCAAATTTACATTTGTCTTGGAATGACGAAAATAAAATACAATCAAATTGTCTTCTAAATTTTAATGTCACTAAGGCCCGCGTCCATCCTATGTGTAGTATGCAGCGACAATCATCATATATGTAAACCTGAAACATATGTGAAAATAGGTACGTCAGCATAAAAATGTCTGTGAGTAACATAGCTTTTGTGAATTAGATTCATGGCTTTGAATGTTTTAATATAAGAACATACGTTTTTAGAAATAGCCATAAATCCTTACAAAAAGTTTGGTATCTAAAATACTTTGCTTTTTGATATAAAAAAGTGTTTATAATATATGTACAAGATATACTTTTGGTTTTGAAATAACAATTTAGGTAGTATATCAAATATATACTTTTGATTTAAAAATTGGGTAGTATATCAAAATATACTTTAGTAAATAGTATGAAAATCGGTAGTATATCAAAATATACTTTTGTTTAAGAAGAAGAGATTTGGTAGTATATCAAACTATACTTTGGTAATAATATCACATTGATAGATTATCAAACTATGCTTTGGAAGTATATCGAAATATATTTAATTGTGATTTGGTAGTATATCAAACTATACTTTTGTTTAGGGAATCAATAAAAGATAAGTTTTTTTATGGGTTAATTAGAAAACTTTTGTAAAACATACATTGTGGTTGTTTGGCAATACATTCAAACCTGAGTATAACAAACTATACTTTAGTGACTATAGATTTACCAGAAGGCAAAATCTATTTGATTTAAACTTGGTTTCTGACATTCCATACAACAGAATGGGGTGTCTAATCCTATAGCGCTATATCATACTACCCATCGGCTTGATCATTGTTAATGAATAGTCTCACAAACTTTAAAATCGTTATTTAAGCCATAGGTAACAGTTTCAAATCGTTATCGGATATAGTACTATGTTTAAGAAATCATATAGCATTGAAAAAGTGAAAATAGTGAATATGCACATATGAATCACCCCAAAACATTGTAAACGTAAAAGCGGGGACTATGTACTCACCTAGGGTTGCAAAATAACCTTGAATAAAAGATCAAACAAGCTCAAAAGTCCGAGAAATCAAACGTGTCCCAAAATCAGATAACTATGTAAATATCGGGACTAAATAGGCGGATCAGATAGAATGAGGTCTTGTTAACCAAATGAGTGTTGGAACTCATATGAAATGGTTTAGCAAAGTTAACATTCTGATTTGAAATCAATCCTAAGTGTTTTGACCTGTTATGACTCGTTAAGGTAGTTTAAGCCACTTTAACGTGTCATTTACGTAAATATGCGTTCGGATGGTTACATATGTCCTATTATAAGTCTTTAATGTTTAAACATGTTGGAAAATATTATTAGATCAGATTATATGTCCAAAACTTAGGTTGCATATGCTTAATATTGATTTATGGGCAAAAAGGGTGTTTTGGTCAATATAAAGGACATAACAATGACTTATCAAAATACTTAACCAAACGGCATGACCATAATTAAGGTATAACCTCAGAGGGTTATTCCCTATACAACTATGGTCACAAATATGTGATTGGTCGGATCCTATGATCGACCAAGGGTCGGATTCGAAAGTCAAAGCGGTGGTCAAGACCGTTCGACTTACGACCCTAACCTAAAAGTGACGAGTTAGACATGTTAAACATGTCTAACAAGGTTAATAAAACTGATTTGGTGTCAAAACAAGGTGTTTTGATACCCGAAAATAGTTTCGTCGTATAATGCGCACTTTTAACACCCGTTAACCTCATTTTAAAGCTTTATAAGGATGAATAAACATAGGGAACTTGAAATATGTTCAAAAATGTCTCGGGTGTCGGTTCGTTCGGTCGTACGGTTACGGTTTTCGGTTAATTACGGCGGAAATAGTAACGAACGCGCAAATGACCATAAATGCGCAACGAATGATATTTTTGCATTCCAATCATTAAAACACAATATTTTAATGATTACAAAAATTTTGGATGTTCGTACGCATCCTAGATTAAGAAATACGCGAATTGGCGTAGTTTCACAGAATTTGCAAAATAGCCCCTAAAGTTGCAAAGCATGTGTTTGCCATACCGAAGCCCTCGAAACTTATTTCTAAGATGTAGAGGGTATTTAGGGTATGTTTAGCTTATGCCATTGTTCTGAAGTGTATGTTGCGTAAAACTGATTACATCTCCGTAACAGCTTGCGATTTCACTTCCAGTAGCGATTCGAAAGATCGAAATTGTACAAGGACTGAAACGTGTGAATGTCACGTGTAATTATACAATTCACTGGAAAGAACAGATACATTGGATTCAAAATTGTTTGGAATTGTACGATGGTTAAAAAGGCACAGATGTTACAGATCACATACTCGAACTCATAGATTATTCAAATATCTTCCTATTACTATCATGTATGATGATTCTAAGCACAAATTTATCATCAACTTCATCATATCAACAAAACCCTTTTAACTAGATGTGGTAAACGTGCAAACATCCAAATCCTAGCAAACTATTTAAAATTTTCACTTAGGGTTTGTTCCTAAGAATTATACTTCTCTTATCTTACTTCAATTTCTAATATTCATACATGGATTGAAATCCATTAATTCTACCTACATTCATAATATCACCAAATTAAGAGTTTTGACATACCTTATGATCCCCTAGTTTAGGTGATGGTTAATATGTGTTCATGCATGGATTTGGTGTCCAATTTCCCTTTCAATTTGATGATTTTTGTAGATTATGTCAAGATGGGGTTTCCCCTCTTTCTCTGCTCCTGATCCACACATACTATGTGTGTGTGTGTTGTGTTTTAATTTTCTTTTTAAATCACAATTTCCCTTTTACCAACTTTGGTCCCTCTAGTTTGTTCCCTTTTTATTTAAAGGGCTACAACTCATTGTTTTATTCCCATTTCCATGTTACTAACTAGGTTAATTTGTTCCTAGTTATTTTGTTTACGGGTTAACTTTACCACCAACGGTATTTTTATCCTCTCATCTTTGGTTAATTTGGTTTAATTAATAAACCATTTTTTGGGATGTTACATGGTTCAATATGTTCTGTTGCAGTCTCATCAACATTCATTCATTATACACTTGGATTTGAGTGTTACTTACCTTAGACGTGGACGTCGGCTGGTAGGGTTTTTCCGTGAAACTGACTGATAGTTTCGATGATTGTTGGGAACTTAGTGACTCATCTTGGGTACTACGATTAACTTCTTCTGATGATGGCATCCACTTTAGACAACCAAGTGTGTGATCATGCTTCTTCTCCCCCTGATTGCTGAGTTGGGAGTTGTAAAAGAATTTTGTTTCAAGGAAGTCACAGTTCATAATAGTGTACATGTGACGAATCTTAGGACTATAACACTGGTATCCTTTATGGATCGATTCCATATCGACTAAATACACATTTTCGGCACACGGATCTGATAGGTCTGACGATCCGGTTTCAGTCTGGTTCGGTTAATAATATAGACGGATGATTTTGAGCCATGAGTAAACAATAATAAACAAGAAAGATATATGAATACTCGATCAAAATATAGAAATTTTCATTGATCGATAAGAACATATAAGATAATAATCCACCCGGGGAGCTCCCCGGGGTTGGCGGTTCACAAAATGCACCTGTAACATGTGGTGTCTAGTATTCTATTTACAGACCTTGAGCCTTGTCCTCCAATCAAGCCGCCATTTGCTTGGAAACCTCCTAACTCGCTAAAACGCACGACTATAATAATTAAAACTCGCTACATTATACAAACAACAATATCCCCAATTAAATTCGCCTTAATTGATAACATCATTCTCCAATTTGACTTAACAATATTCCCCCGAGAATGATGCTATCAATTCTTCAAATGATCTTCAAAAATAAATCTGAAATCGTCTTCGAATCTTCACAAATCGGCTAAATACCCAAAATCTTCATTGTATTTTCCCCCGCAAATGTTGACCTTCCTATATCTTGTCGATCGAAGCTCCTTATCTTATTTTGAAGATACAATCAATTGTAATAGGCATATGATAGGGTTCGAACTCCAATGATAAAAACTAAATAATTAGCTTCACTATGAGGATCTTCAAGTTTGTCAGATTGTATAATAAGCTCCGGGCCCAAATAAACGTTCTTTTAACACCCGACCCATTTATAACCCCACTTACATAAATCCTTGGAGTCAAAATTTCACTAAATAACTATGTGGAGCCAAAACAAAAATAATCCAATATGTGCCATATGATGAATTAATGAACGTCATAAAATCATCCCTAAGCAAACCAACCAATCATTTTAGTTTAGAAACCTTAAAATCCATTTTCAATAAAAAACCGATCCATACCAAAAATAAATATGTAACAACCTCGGTTTCATGGAGTGTAGCATTAAATGTGGTCAACCATTCACAACTGAAATAAAAAACTCTAACCTGAGGCCCAAATGTGCAAATAAGTCCACCAAATGAAAGAAATAGATTGCCCACAAAAGACAAAAATCCCAAACTTTCATGGACCATAATAAAAGAATAATCATAATGTAGTCATTATGGCCCAACGTTCAATAAGGCCCATGCACCTCAAACCTGATCAACCTTAGCCGTAATCACGTTACTAGCCGACATCACCGGAAAACATATTCCGATCCTCTAAAACAAGCCGTCCAAACGTTTCGCCGAAATAGCTAACCGCCGTTTACTATAATCAGAATCACATTTAACCCAGTAAGACCCACCATCAAAATAATATCACACCATCATCTACCATGTGCCATCACCTAGGATCTCGAAAATAATCAACTCCGGCCATCAACCACCATCTATTGCCACATCAGTTACCCCATCATCTCCGACTATCACCTCTGTTCCACCAAGCTTCACTACACCAACCGAAAACCACGGTGCCACCACCAGATCCTCCTGATCGAAAACCGCATACATGTTCGAACATGAGACCACTGACCAATGGATTCCTCATTTCTCTCTTATCTCTACCATATTACTTTCTCTATGAACACACATATAATGCGCAAATCTGAACATCTAGCTTGGCCGGAGGCCATGGCCGCCACCCTCTTTCTCATTCTTCACTCCCAAAACCTTGAGGAACAGAATTATGAATAAAGTTGTTGGATCCAACGAAATCATAAAACAAAGTTTCAAATTCAATCTCCTCATTTGATGAACAAAAAAATGATGGATGTGCAACGCCTCCAAAACACAAACATCTGCCATTCATTTTACCTCTCTGTCGGTTTTCAAGTGTAGATCCGACTAAACCAAAACTGAAACGAGCCACTGACGTGATGTCGAAGTCTCGCGCAAATTTAATCCAAATACAAATAAATAGCTAGCCGGTAAGTGGGTATCGAACTCAGGGAGTATGTGGAAAATGTGTTTACTATGTAGCTTTCAAGTTAACTAGATTAAACTAATTGAAGAAAACGTAAATTCCAAGTTTTGATTGATTAGTTTATGATTATCTAAATGAACTAAATTAAATTGCAAATCAAAGAGTGAGTTTTGTAAACAGATTAAGAGATAGTGATCGTCCTAGGTTTCAGGTTTGAATTGATACTAATGTTCATGCTCACTAGAAAGAACGACATAGACATGGCTCATGTTTGGTTACTTATTTGTGATAAAAGGGAACAAAGTACTCGGATTACTAGAACGCGAGGTTGTTACCCAATGACCAATTAACTAATATCCAACCCTAATCCCTCCCATGATATCTCGATTGCCAACGACACCAATAACGTATGGTTTAGACTATGATCAAACACAATTAACACTTTACAAACAAATATCCAAACGCCATAATAACTAAACAATCATTGCAAAGTTATTATTCTAGAAATTCAAGCATAAACATAGTATCTCAAACAAACCTTACACCTAGGATGATCACCAACGAATTTAGCCTCTCAGAGTGTGGTGAATCATAATCAAATCAATTGTATTGTTCATAGGAATTAAACAAACAAACCCAATGTTAGAATCTTGCAAAAACACCAAGAGAACACCTATTTTCGCCCAAAAACTGCTCTTAGACGTCTGCCAATGATTAGATATGAAAAGACACTTGAAAACCTCTCTTTTATGGGCAGTTACAAAATTCACGTCAGGGTTCCACCGTAAACTGCGGAAAAATGTGCCGTAAGACAGTTTTAAGCCACCGTGGGACACTTTTAAAGCCACTGTAAGCTACGGTGGGTTGCAGCAAGGCAAACTTGTTTCCTTAAACTTTCTTGTTTGAACTCCGTTTTCTTCGTCGTTTGCGCTCACGTTCTCGTAATTTCATCCTCTATCATGTTATCTTCTTAAATATTCAATTCCAATAAGTTATTTTTTTCATTTATTCTCCGTATTCCTTCCATGCTTCTTCTAACACTTCCTTTTCGCTTCCTATTAAGCCTTTTGCACCTGAAATGGCAAGTAAACTGTAGTTATCTAATTCGAGACAATAACCCACTTGAATACATAATTATAACAGATATTATGCCATTAAGGGTTGTCCTACGGTCCATATGTCACATCCCCACACTTACACGTTGCTTGCCCCCAAGCAACTCATTCAACACAATAATTCCACATTTTCCTCCTCAACAAGCGATCCAATTCAAACCAAGCAAATAATCGTTACCTTTTATTAACTTTCCTCATAATCACATGACACAAACACACAAAATCAGTTCCTTTTCATTCACCTTCCCCGCACTTGCTTATTACAATGGTTGTAGATATAAAGACACAAGCTTTTATCTTTTCAACAAAATTCGGGCATGATGTCTCTATATTAAAAGGATTTCCCAAAAACATAGTTCCAAGAATTTGACATCATCCCCATCTACAACCATATCCTCGACTAACTCACAAATTCATATCATCTAACCTCTATAAACAAGTGTGTAAGCAAAGAAAATAACGACAACTTACAATTCTACAATATACTTCAAATAATGAACATAAATTGCGTACCTTTGCTTTCAAGAAGATGAAAATGACAAGAGCTTCAAACTAAACAACAACCCACAAAAATCCCCAAATTTTCGAACCCCTAGTGTCCATAATCGACCACCAAAACAGGGGAATCTTGGAAAATTAAACAATATGAATTCCTTGCGAAATTTTAATCATGATTGACCCAAAAATCTCTTGATTTAGTGAAGATTTGATGAGTTAGTGGCAGGTTAAAGTTAGCCTTTCTGAGTCACTCAAAGGTCAAAATCCAAAAAGAAATATTCCTATGGAGACATCATATCCCTTAGAGTTGGCTGCAGTAAAGGGAGAAATGCTACAATTCTATACAGAAGCTGATCCATCCAAAAGAACCTTCTCATCTCTTCATGGCTAGAGAAATCCCCAAAACCATTAAGGATTATCTAAAACTGAAGACTAAGGCAAGCCAAAATCATAGCAAAAAAAAGGAGAGTGAAGGAAAGGGAAATGCTTACCTAATCTAGCTAAGTAAAGTTAAGAAATTAGAAGAGTATGCAAGTGAATTAAATGAGAAAATGACTGTGAATTCTCCAAAAGATGATCCTCAAATGAAGCAAAGGGCAAACCTCATCAGATTCATCATGAAAGAAAAACCCTATCAAACTGAGGAGAACCAGTTCAAAGAGTGGTCCATCCAAGCTCTCAAGCAAGAAGCAGACAGAATAGACAGGATGAAGAAAGACCCTCAAATAAGACAGAATGCACCAGACTGGAAAAATGTTAAAAACCTAAGTGCAGATCTGTTCTTGGAAACAACCATTCAAGCCCTCAACCTAAGGAAGAGGCAGCTGCAGATGGATATGCAAGATCAGCAAATAGATACTAACAAAAGTAAGTAGGCTATCACTAAGGAAACTTTGCCTGACTTGAATAAAGAACATTTAAGCCTTTACCTAATTCTAAAGATCTTTTTCAAAGGCTTTCAAAAAGTTCACCTTTTCAATTCTCATCACAAATAACTCCTCTCCCGAGAAACCCATTGAACTCAAAAATACTAAAGTGGCTCTCTGATAAAAAGACCCATGTATTAACTCTGCTCAGGTCCAATGGGAAAGTTGTGAGTATGCCAAGGAAGGATGCACTAAGCTTGGGTGTAGCTGACCTTCAAGATCTTTTGGAACTACAACTGTGTAGGGTTGAGGATGATGAAGATTCCTTGAACTTTGAATCACAATTCAAAGAACAAATCAGGGAAAAATTGAAGACACATAAAGATCATGAATAAAGAAGAGTTTTGGCATCATATGTTCTAGGGGGAGATTGTTGGGATTGACCTTACAAAAGAACAGATGATAGAAAGCCAAAACATGTTTGCTCTATATGATCCAGAATAAACAGAGTTTAGATTCACTCCTTCCAAAGACCAGATACCAAACCACTGCTAGTTCTAACAACTGCCCTAATGCCAAAGCTCTGCCAATTGTAAAGTCTGTTGATTCACCAAACCTCTGTTGGGTCAAAGGTTGCTTAAAAGTTAAAGGTCTACTGGAAGTCAAAGGTATGATCATCCTTTGAAGAACATCTCCAATACTTCATCAGAGTCTATGCTTATCAGTGTTTAGGGTCATCAGTGCTTTGCAAACACTGTTTAGGTTAGGCAGTGGTTAGAGTTTGTTATTGTTGTTAGATGTCATTGTCAAAGATGATGTCACCTTTAACGATCAGTGGTTAGGATAAGTACTATAAATAGACAGTGCTTGTACTGTTCTATTTACTTTTCACACTTTCACTTTGTTGTACATTCTTTTCTGTGTAAGCTCGGTCTAAAGGGGAAGTTTAGTGATTCATACATGTAAGTTATCTGTCAATCATTTTAATCTTTTGAGTAATGAAAACATGTTATGATGAAAACTATTCTCTCGTTGATTGTGTTATAAAGTTTTAACTGTTCTTCCGCTGCAAAATCCTTTATGATTTATCATTCTGCTTTCAAATTAGTAAAAACAATAATTCAAACTCAGATCCTAACAATTGGTATCAGAGCCTGGTCGGTCAAATTGATCTAACCATCAATTTGCATTAAAAAAGATCGGCTCGATCTCGTTGATATTGTGCTAATTCTTAATTGTTGAAAACGGAGTCGAAATTGAATGGAAGTTCACGATTCATGTGGTTTTATTGATTATGTTCGAGTCTATGTTGATTTCGGGGTTATTTGATGTAGAGGATACATATCAGTTTCATATGAATAATTGAGATGAACTTTTAAATCATAAATTCTTCAAAAGAACTGCTGGAAGTCTATCAGATCTAATTGATTCACTTATCACGAAATTTTCTACGAATTTTATAGTAGAAATTTCTTGTTCATATCAGGTATTGTATTGTTCTTCAGAATTTTTGTTGAAGATAATACACCTTGAGTTTTGCTTGTTTTTATAGATAAAACTTAAGTACCTGCCTGAAGTAGAACCCTATTTTTAGAAAGGGAAGATACTTCCTCTGATAGTGAATCAAGAGGACTCTGGTTGATAACCAGTTCAAATCAGATCAAGTGTCCTTGAAAACTTGTCTCTACAGACAAAATAGTTGTACCATCTGAGATATTCAACCTCTGCTAAAGCCTGTAAAGTGTTTGTACACAAGGACGAGCATGTAAATGAAGCTTTGACTGAAAAAGGTTAAAATCTTATGTCATTGAAAAATCTCAGAAAGACATTTGAAATAGTCTGTCAAAACTAACCTTGCAAACTATCAAAATTTTTATCAAATATATTGACATCAGACATCACTGTGTGAGGGATTGCTATGAGAAAAGGTCTGAATTCTTTACAACATGTCCATACCAAGGATCAACTAGCAGATGTGTTGACAAAAGCACTTGATGCTTCCATGTCTGACATCTTGATTTCTAGGTTTGGAATGCTAAGCATGGATTAAAAAATAAATTTTCCTGTGATCCATGTGTAAATAGCAATAAAATGTTTTTAGAAAATCAGAAGTTCATCCTTAAAAATAGTTAAAATTGAGCTTTTCAATAAATCCTTAAAGTCTGCTCAAAGCTCTGATAGCCTAAAAACATTGTTGGATAGAAAAATCTATCCACTGATGTGAAACCTCTGATAGTATTAAACATTTGGTCACAACCACTGATAAGTTATTCTGTCAGTGGTTAGCCAAACAACTCACGTGGACAGATGTTCTTTGACAGTTGTTGCATCAGATGCCACGTCATCATCACTTTTTGAAAACTCTATAAAACCCTATTTCATCCACAAACAGAGCTTTCATTTTTACTGTGCTATTTCAAAAATCTCAAAATCATCTTATCGAATAATCATGGCACCCAAAGCGAAATCAACACAGGAATCACCAAAACGCATTCTCAACATCAAAAATCCACATAATTATCTCTGTACTCTTGAGAAGACGAAGAAGAATACCGAGTTTCACGAAATCATTGATATACTATCTTCCTCAAAGTACAAGACTCTGTTAACCTGTAATGCACCAATTTACCAAAATGCCCTTAGAGACTTCTGGGAAAATGCTGCAATTGAAAGTCTGAATCAAAAACCTTGGGCAATCACGTCAAAAGTGGGAGGGATCTTGGTTCCAATAACCCCACAAACCATCTCAGAGGTTTTTCATATGAATGATCTAGAAGCTAAAACTTCTTTCCCTAAAAGTGAGTATTAAATTGTTTTGAAAAACAAAGGGTATACAGGAGATTTATCAAAAGTAACCATGAAAAAGGGAAAATTCCCACCTCCTATGAAATTTTTGTTTCATACCCTGCTCACATGTGTTTCCAATAAGACAACTGGGTTTGATAAAATACCATTGAAAATTCAATACTTAGAGTATGCCACTTTGTCTAAATCTGATTACAATTACTCCCAAGTATTATTTAATGATCTGGTAACAAATCTAGAAAATATGAAAAACAAAAGGGAAAATGTTTTTCTGCTATTTCCTAGATTTTTAGTTTTTATTTACTGAAGAAAATTCCAAAAGAAAGTGCACATGTTCTTATTCAAGGTGTGCCGTTCCAAATAAATAGTCTATCATCTAAAACATATACTCGCCTTATGGCTAAAGAGTCAAAAGTTTCAAAAACACAAGCAGGGGAGTCTGAGCAAAATTTATGTCACACCCCGACCCGCAGCGGAAAAGGTGATCGGGGCATGATTGGGTTTTCATCAAAGCTCATGACATTTATTATAATGTTTCATATTTATTAATACAATTTAAAGGAGATCATACAATCAAATCATACAAATACAACATGTTCTATACATCTTTCTAAACCTCATTATTTTTCTTCTAAGGCACTTTCCTATGTGTTCCTTGCTTCATCCTGTACACCTGTATCATGTGTAAAAATGGTTTTTGGATCAACAAAAGTTGGCGAGTGAACCTTGTTAGAAAACATTTATTATTTATTTCTTGTTGTATTTAATATGGAAAAGTTGTGCAATAATCATATATGAACAACGTAAATAAACATACAATAACAAACAAATAGCATACAATAACAAACCACCTCGCATGAATATGTAACATGAATGATAATGTAAATGTTGGCAACGTCTCGTTCACGCTCATAGGTAATGGGGAACGGCTCACGCTCATAGGTAATGGAGAGCAGACGGCCTATGATGAAATGTATGTGCGATCAAGGCTCAATCAAACGGAGCCGATCGTATGTTGGCAACGCCTCGTTCACGCTCATAGGTAATGGGGAACAGCTCAACGCTCATAGGTAATGGGGAGCGGCGCCTATGATAATGTGTGTACTGAAAATGATAAATTTAATCTAAACAATAATCACACAAACAGATGATACATGTTGGATATACATTTGATCATGGATATGATGGATGCACAAGCGTTTAAATGTAATAAATAATAAGACACATGATACACCCCAAAAACGTGATTAAAACGGGGAATTTATAGAGATTCACTCACACTGGGTGCGTTCTCTTGATGATGTTGGATGCGCCCGAGTTTAGAGAGTTGATCGACGAGGAATAACTAACCTAGTTAATAATGAAAAGGTACGGTAAGTAAGTGGATTTTATTAACAATTTTAATAGGATTTTTTGATATATTTTTGTGAGTTTAAGGCTATTTTCTAACTTTAAAAACATTGTTTTTAAGTATTTTTAATTGATTTTAAAATTAAATAAATAAATAAAAATATAAAAAAATGTTGACTTTTTGACTTTGACCGTTGACCAGTTGACCGTTGACCGTTTGACTGTTGACCGGTTCGGTCGTGTATTTGTTTGCGCTGGGTGAGACTCGAACGCGTGCACGCAGCTCTACCAACTGAGCTACGTGTCTAACCCGAAATATTTCTGTTTTTAATTATATTTATACACTATTTAATTTAATCCGAAAATCATTTATTTAAAAAGGATTTAATTGTATCGAACCGGAGCTCTCAACAGGTCTCGAACCCGGGACCTGCGGTTTAGTTTTGCACACAGTCCACCGCTGGACTGTGTGTCTAACCTGGTTAATATTCTAGTTTTTATTATACTTAACATCTTACTGTGAGTTAACCCGGTTCGGTTTTAAAAAGAGCATTTTTATTTAAGAGAGTGAGGTTGAGTCAGGGATCGAACTCGAGACGTGTGTTTCATGTTTGCACACAGTCCACCTCTGGACTGTGTGTCTAACCCGTTTATTATTCTGATTTTAATTAATCTTATAACCATAATCAACTTCGTCTTCTTCGCTCAAGAACACAGACGGCGATCATTCAACTGTTACTTGTTAAATTAAATTAACGAATTTTATAAGCGATTGTAATGTGATGAACAGAGAGGGTTTGGGGAAAGAAAGTACCGGAACAGGTTGTCTTTTTCAGAACTCCGGCACAGATCGTCGGCTCTGTTTTGTGAACTCCCTCTGTTCGGATCAATTAATAGTTTTGATTGATTAGATATGAAATTGAATTACTGAGTACCGATTATCAGGAGGTTTAGATGATCATACCGATTAACAGCGTGACTTCGGAAATTCCAGCGATTTTCCGGCGAGTACAGAATATCCGGCAACGTCGTCTGGGATTGATTCTGGGTGATGGGTCGAGGTATTTACCGTGTTGATGTGAGACTCGGTTTTCCTGCGAAAGTCCGGTGATGGCAGAAAAGTTCCGGCGAGTGAAATTGATTCGAGAATCGGTGCGATTTTGAGCGAAAAGATTACCAAAGGCTAGGGTGTGCATTTATAGGGAAAAATCAAGTTGAATTGCATCTGTTTCTAGTCTCGATTCATTGGTCAGCCTTTCTCCGGCGGTTATGACTGATGTCGCGGAACTGGACATCGGTTATAACCGATGGCGACGTTAATACGTACGTTAAGTCAAAAGTAACCGTCGATAATTGGCGAAATCGTCGGATTTTCCGGCGACTGCGAAATGGGCGCGCTGTTGACTGGGTTTGATTCCGAGTTTTGTTATATGTATTAATTGTTTCGATATATTATCAAATAACACAAGTGGCGGAGTGGTTGGATGGGTGTGAGTTAAGTCTTTGAGGTTCCCGGCTGACCCGGGTTCGAAACCCGGCATCAACATATTATTTTTATTTCATTATTTTTAATAAATTTTCAATTATAAATTTTATATTCTAATATATTTATTAATTATGTATCGTATAAAATTAATTTAAGCATTAAATACGCAACGAAATTTTTAACTGGATGTTCGGTTAATAAACGAAGCGGGTTTGGTTAACCCGGTTTTTTACGGATGTTACAATTTAGATGAGTCCACATCTGCTCCTCAGATTCCAGCTGCTGAGCCCACTGCTCTTGGTGACCACAATAGCAAAACCACTGTTGTGCAAGCCACACCAAAAACTCCTAAAAAGACCAAAAAGAAACTTTCAAAACCCACCAAACCTATCAAAAAGGACCTTCTGGAAGATGAGATCCCAAAAGTTAATCAAGTGACAACACAAAAGTCACATGAAACCACTGCTGCTACTTCCTCACAGCAGATGGTAGAAAGATCTCCACCCAAAACCATGACTCCTCATGATTCCTCACAAAGGAACATGTTGAAAGCACAGGGAACCCACAACTGATAACATCACCCTCATTTGAGAGTATGTTAAAATGTCCATCTCCCAGGACAAATCTACTTTCTACAACACTCCCCACATCCCAAATTACAACAACCACCACATCACTGTTTGAAACTCTTGATAGTAAGTCACAAAAAGGCCACTCTCACCAACACATTACTGAGAGCAAAACCTCAAAAATGGCTCTGTCTGACAAAAATCAACTAGTTATCCCACAAACAGTTTAGGAGGCTACATCACTTGGATTTCCTGAAATCCTTGTTGATAGTCAACAGGAGCAACTACTACAGATGTTGAATCCACTGATTTACATCTGGACAGTAGTTTCGTATATAAGTCTCCTTTGAAGGCAACCACTATTGAGGCTACAGAGGTAACCACTGCTGCAGTGGGAAGACCCCAGTACCAAGAAAAAGGGGCATCTAAGGTTGAAGCAAGTGATAAATCACATGCTCATGATACCCTAGATAAAACTACCACCAT
Organism: Scalesia atractyloides; assembly: GCA_947069175.1. Lineage (NCBI taxonomy): Eukaryota > Viridiplantae > Streptophyta > Magnoliopsida > Asterales > Asteraceae > Scalesia > Scalesia atractyloides. The sequence continues at coordinate 59,741,244 of CAMTDV010000014.1, forward strand.
GGGTAGGAGCTCAGATGATCCTATTAACTTAGGAGATGAGCTAAAACATAAGGAATTGACGGATAAAGTCACAAAGATTGACGCATCAGTGGTAGATATCAAAAATGTGCTGCAACAGATGTTACACTCTACAAAATCTCAAAACACTGCTCAATCCTCTGCTCAGGCCACCAAATTTACAACACAAGTGTATCCTCTGCTTCAACAACACATTCAGCATGCTAAATCAGTTATATGATTCAAAAGTGCAGACATTCAAAGAAGAAGTTGAAACAAGGTATAAAGACACATAGAAGAGCTTAGAGTAATCAAGAAAATTCTCATTCCTTGCACTACCCCTGCATCTATCTTCAAAAGAGTTGATGATGCCAAAAGGGGGAGAAAAATGACTCTGAAGAAAATATCTCGGTAGCTTCTACTGAAACATCTGTCAAAGAAAAGGAAAAGGGAGGTGATGATACCCTGAAAATTCAAGCAGATGATGAAGATACACAAATGAGCATCGACCAAAGTCATGTCAGGATAAAAGAGAAGGAGATAGAGGGTACCACTGCTAGTCTCAAAACCACTGCTGGTGTTAAAAGGTCAACCACTGATAATTTGTTGCCTTCCTCATCTCAGCAACCACCAGTCAAAGTAACAGATGTTACGACAGCAGTGGTTTGCACAAATGCCCCTGCACCAAAATTGGTTTATGCTAGAAAAAGAAGAAAAATGGCTACAGTGAAAAATGATGACATACCATCTACACCTGTTGTCCAAACAAATCCAATATCATAAACCAGCTATCACCCACTCATCATCACTACAAATTAGCCTTGTGAGTCACTCAAAGGTCAAAATCCAAAAAGAAATATTCCTATGGAGACATCATATCCCTTAGAGTTGGCTGCAGTAAAGGGAGAAATGCTACAATTCTATACAGAAGCTGATCCATCCAAAAGAACCTTCCCAACTCTTCATGGCTATGGAAATACCAAAACCATTGAGGATTATCTAAAACTGAAGACTAGGCAAGCCAAAATCATAGCAAAAAAGGAGAGTGAAGGAAAGGGAAATGCTTACCTATCAAAATTGGAACAGCAAGAGCTAAGTAAAGTTAAGAAATTAGAAGAGTATCCAAGTGAATTAAATGAGAATGACTGTGAATTCTCCAAAAGATGATCCTCAAATGAAGCAAAGGGCAAACCTCATCAGATTCATCATGAAAGAAAAATCCTATCAAGCTGAGGAGAACCAGTTCAAAGAGTGGTCCATCCAAGCTCTCAAGCAAGAAGCAGACAGAACTGACAGGATGAAGAAAGACCCTCAAATAAGACAGAATGCACCAGACTGGAAAAATGTTAAAAATCTAAGTGCAGATCTGTTCTTGGAAACAACCATTCAAGCCCTCAACCAAAGGAAGAGGCAGCTGCAGATGGATATGCAAGATCAGCAAAAGGATGCTAACAAAAGTAAGCAGGCTATCACTAAGGAACCTTTGTCTGACTTGAATAAAGAACCATTGAAGCCTTTACCTAGTTCTGAAGATCTTTTTCAAAGGCTTTCAAAAAGTTCACCTTTTCAATTCTCATCACAAATAACTCCTCCCCAAGAACCAATGAACTCAAAAATACTAAAGTGGCTCTCTTATAAAAGACCCATGTATTGACTCTGCTCAGGTCCAATGGGAAAGTTGTGAGTATGCCAAGGAAGGATGCACTAAGCCTGGGTGTAGCTGACCTTCAAGATATTTTGGAACTACAACTGTGTAGGGATGAGGATGATGAAGATTCCTTGAATTTTGAATCACAATTCAAAGAACAAATCAGGGAAAAATTGATGAGACATAAAGATCATGAATAAAGAAGAGTTTTGGCATCATCTGTTCTAGGGGAGATTGTTGGGATTGAACCCTACAAAAGAAGAGATGATAGAAAGCCAAAACAGGTCTGCTCTATATGATCCAATATAAACAGAGTTTAGATTCACTCCATCCAAAGACCAGCTACCAAACCACTGCTAGTTCTAACAACTGCCCAATGCCAAAGCTCTGCCAATTGTAAAGTCTGCTGATTCACCGAACCTCTGATGGGTCAAAGGTCTGCTTAAAAGTTAAAGGTCTGCTGGAAGTCAAAGGTCTGATCATCCTTTGAAGAACATCTGCCAATACTTTCATCAGAGTCTATGCTTATCAGTGTTTAGGGTCATCAGTGCTTTGCAAACACTGTTTAGGTTAGGCAGTGGTTAGAGTTTGTTATTGTTGTTAGATGTCATTGTCAAAGATGATGTCACCTTTAACGATCAGTGGTTAGGATAAGTACTATAAATAGACAGTGCTTGTACTATTCTATTCAGCTTTTCACACTTTCACTTTGTTGTACATTCTTTTTTGTGTAAGCTCGGTCTGAGGGGGAGTTTAGTGATTCATACATGTAAGTTATCTGTTAATCATTTTAATCTTTTGAGTAATGAAAACCTGTTATGATGAAAACTATTCTCTCGTTGATTGTGTTATAAAGTTTTAACTGTTCTTCCACTGCAAAATCCTTTATGATTTATCATTCTGCTATCAAATTAGTTAAAACAATACATTCAATTCAAACTCAGATCCTAACAACTTGGCCACTTGTCTGGGGGTGGTATGGAGTAGCAATCCGATGGTTTACATTGTACTGCTTCAACAATTTCCCGAAATTGAAAATTTTAAAATGTGACCCACCATCACTAATTATAACCCGCGGAATACCAAACCGAGCAAAGATATTGGATTGAACAAACTTACACACGACCGAATGATCATTGGTCCTTGTGGGTATAGCTTCAATCCACTTCGAGACATAATCCACCGCGACCAAGATGTACAAAAACCCGTTCGAATTCTGGAAAGGACCCATAAAATCTATGCCCCACACATCGAATATCTCAACCACCAAAATGGGTTGCAAAGGCATTTCATCTCGCTTCGAAATACTACCCATCTGTTGACATCGTGCACACTGTCGGGCATATGCACATGCATCCTTGAAGATTGAAGGCCAATAAAACCCACACGTAAGAATTCGGTATCCCGTCTTGTGACCACTAAAGTGACCCCCACAAGCTGACGAATGAGCATTGATCAAAATATCTAACATTTCCGTCTCAGGTACACACCTTCGAATCACTTAATCGGGCCCAATCTTAAACAAGTCCGGTTCATCCCATATATATTGCTTGACTTGAACCATAAATTGTTGTCTTCTCTTCTTGGTCCAATGGCATGGAATTGCACCCGTGGCTAAGTAATTCACATAACGGGCGTACCACGGTGCAACAAAAGTGGACACGGCCAATATTTTTTCATCAGGAAACCGATCATTAATTTCACTTGCATCATCAATACCTTCCAACGGAATTCAGGATAAATGGTCTGCCACGACATTCTCACATCCTTTCTTATCCCGAATTTCTAAATCAAACTCTTGCAACAACAAAACCCATCGAACCAAACGGGGTTTTGCGTCCTTCTTCTACATCAAGTATCGAACCGCACTATGATCCGAATATACCAAAACCTTGCTCCCCCAAATATACGAACGAAACTTATCCAAGGCATACACCATGCTAATAACTCATTTTCGGTTGTAGTGTAACTCAGTTGCGCCTCGGACAAGGTTTTACTCGCATAGTAAATCACCATCGGCTTCTTATCAACCCGTTGAACCAAAACCGCCCCAATAGTTGTGTCACTTGCATCGCACGTTATCTCAAACGGCTTTGACCAATCCGGTGGTTGCAAAATAGGAGCTTTTACCAACTGTTCCTTCAAAATATGGAAAGCTTGCAAACATTCATTAGTAAACTAAAAAGGGACATCTTTTAGCAACAAATTACATAAAGGTTTAGTAATAACACTAAAACCTTTAATAAATCATCGATAAAAGCCCGCATGTCCCAAAAATGATCTTACCCCTTTACATTCTTTGGTGGAGGCAAAGATGATATTACTCGAACTTTAGCCTTGTCTACCTCCATCCCCCTTTCAGAAATGACATGGCCTAACACAATACCCTCTTGTACCATGAAATGACTTTTCTCCAAACTTAGCACCAAGTTTTTCTCAACACATCTTTTTAAAACTTTTTGTAATTCGTTGAGACACGACTCAAAACTTGTGCCAAAAATGGAAAAATCATTCATAAATACCTCAAGTGACTCCCCAACCATGTCTGAAAAATACTCATCATACATCGTTGGAAAGTCGCCGGGGCATTACACAAGCCGAATGGCATTCGCCGAAAAGCAAACGTGCCATAAGGACAAGTGAAGGTGGTTTTGTGTTGGTCATCCGGGTGAATGGCAATCTGGTTGTATCCCGAATACCCATCTAAAAAGAAGTAATATTTTTGACCCGACAATTTTTCAATAATTTGGTCAATGAAGGGTAACGGAAAATGGTCCTTAGAGCCTTCACATCCTATCCATCATTTTTTACCCTATAATTACACTAAAAACAACTACATTTTATCTCTCTTTTCAATTAAATAATAATATTTTATACCTTTATTATTACATTTTCTCTCTCCCGTACTCACAACCACTTTCAAAATATATTAAAAAAATTATAGAGGGTGAACAGTGTCCCTCCAAATATACAGATGAACAGTAACATTTTCTCTCTCCTCCACTCACAACCACTTAAACCACTTTTTATAATTTAAAAACTTATCTCACATAATATAATGGAAAGGATGTGAATGCTCTTAGATGTGGGGGCGTTCAATTTCCGGTAATCGATACAAACTCGCCACCCGGTAACTGGTCGGGTGGCGATTTGTTCACCAGTTTCATCTTTTATAACTTGAATGCCGGCCTTCTTAGGACAACTTGGGTAGGACTTACCCAAGCACTATCTGAAATTGGATAAATAATACTGCATCGAGCCACTTAATTACCTCCTTTTTTACTTCACGCAAATTCGGGTTCAATCTTCTTTGAGCTTCTCGTGTCGGCTTTCCATCCTCGGTGGTAATAATATTGTGCATTACTGTTGATGGACTAATTCCCTTCAAGTCGGCGATTGTCCATCCAATAGCACCCTTGTTTGCCTTTAACACTTCCAATAACGCTTGTTCTTGAGCCGGCTCCAAATTAGAGGCAATAAACCGGTAAAGTGTCATTATCCCCTAAAAATGCATACTTCAAGTGGCTCGGAAAATCCTTCAATTCTAACTTTGGTGGCTCCTCCAATGAAGGTTTTGTCCCTGAACTAATTCCCACCTGTAAACTCTCAAACTGATGGGTCCATGGCGGTCGACCCTTTTTCACTGCTAAAGCATCCAACTTTTGTTCCTAGATCCTCAACGCACAAGTGTGTACCTGTTCAGAAAAATCACAAACACAAGACTCCATGCTATCCTCCTCATATTCATGCGGTTCACATCCATCAACTAAGTCTGCCATAAAACACTCATCAACACCAAGATAATTAGAAACGTTAGTAAAAACATTTAATCTCATTTTTCTGTTGCCGAATGTCATGTCAACCGTACTAAATCGACAATCAATCACAGCATGAGCGGTGCTCAAAAATTGGCGACCCAAAATGACATTTTGTTGTTGTTTTGGGTCCGTGGATTAGTAGTCTAAACCTAGAAAGTCAATAGGATAGTAAAACTCATCAACTTTAACTAGAGCATCTTGCACCATCCCTCGAGGTAGCTTATGAGACAAATCGGCCAAAACTACCATTCCGGTTTAATGGACCAAAATCATATTGGTCATATAAGCCCCCCGGTAAAATACTTACTCCGGCTCCAAGATCTAGTAACGCCTTTGACATTTGAAAATTTCCAACTTGAATATCTATAAGAGGTGTTCCCGGATCTTGGAGCTTAGGAGGAAGATCCCCTTTAAGCATCGCACTTACCCGCTCGGTCAAGTCGACCCGTTTAGGTACCTTTTTCTTTTGTTTCCTCTTTTATGTGCATAATTCTTTTAAAAATTTAGCATAGGCTGGTACTTGTTTTATTGCATCAAGTAAAGGAAGGTTAACTTTGACTTGTTTGAAAACATCCAACAATTCCTCCTTTTCAGGAACCCTTTTTGAAATGAAATTTTTCTTACCCGTGTCAATTAAAGCCAAAGGGAATGGGACTTGACTAAGTCCCCCTTCCTCATTTTTATCTTGTAAAATTTCACCCAACCCCGGTTTTTTAATTTCCTTTTCAACATTAGGGTCCTTAGACACAATTGAGGGTGACACTTCATCCTCATCACTTTCATTTCCCGTAATATCCTCAACCACCCCATCAACCATTCCCGGCAACGATGCCAAATTTGACGTGATGTCAAAGTCTCACGCAAATTTAATCCAAATACAACTAAATAGCTAGCGGTAAGTGGGTATCGAACTTAGGGAGTATGTGGAAAATGTGTTTACTATGTAGCTTTTATTTGATTAGTTTTGATTATCTAAATGAACTAATTAAATTGCAAATCAAAGATTGAGTTTTGTAAACAGATTAAGTGATAGTGATCATCCTAGGTTTCAGTTTTGAATTGACACTAATGTTCATGCTCACTAGAAAGAACCACATAGACATCGCTCATGTTTGGTTACTTATTTGTGATAAAAGGGAACAAAGTTCTCGGATTACTAGAACGCAAGGTTTTTACCCAATGACCAATTAACTAATATCTAACCCTAATCCCTCCCATGATATCTCAATTGCCAACGGCACCAAGAACATATGGTTTAGACTATGATCAAACACAATTAACAGTTTACAAACAAATATCCAAACGCCATAACAACTAAACAACCATTGTAAAATTATTATTCTAGAAATTCAAGCATAAACATACTATCTCAAACAAACCTTACACCTAGGATGATCACCAACGAATTTAGCCTCTCATAGCATGGTGAATCATCATCACATCAGTTGTATTGTTCATAGGAATTAAACAAACAAACCCAATGTTAGAATCTTGCAAAAACACCAAGAGAACACGTATTTTCTCCCAAAAACTGCTCTTAAGCGTCTGCCAATGATTAGATATGAAAAGACACTTGAAAACCTCTATTTTATGGGCAGTTGCACAATTCACGTCAGGGTCCACCCTAAGCTACGGAAAAATGTGTTGTAAGACAGTTTTAAGCCACCGTGGGACACTTTAAAGCCATCGTAAGCTACGGTGGGTTGCAGCAAGGCAAACTTGTTTTCTTCATAACTTTCTTGTTTCAACTCCGTTTTCTTCGTGGTTTGTGCCCACGTTCTCGTAATTTCGTCCTCTATCATGTTATCTTCTTAAATCTTCAATTCCAAAAAGTTATTTTTTTCATTTATTCTCCATATTCCTTCCATGCTTCTTCTAACACATCCTTTTCGCTTCCTATTAAGCCTTTTGCACCTGAAATGACAAGTAAACCGTAGTCATCTAATTCGAGACAATAACCCACTTGAATAAAGTTTGATGCATTAGAACTGAACATTTTAATTCTTTTGTCACATGACTAATTGATAACAATTTATGTGACAAGGATGGCATGTAAAGATAATTGGAAAGCTTCAAGGTTGGTAAAATTTCAATGGTTCCTCCTACTTTAATAGGAACATTCCCCCATTGGCTACTTGAATGGGATTTTTTTGTGGTTTGGTCCTTGAAGTCATATCTGATAATTCATACGTCATAGTATTTGTAGCCCTGCAATCAAATATCCATGACTTAATCTTTTTTTCACCAATTCTGCCACATTAGCTTTTCCAATTGTTTCCACAGCTTCAATTTTTGAACCCATTTTATTATTTTTGAAATGTTGAGGGGTGTGTTGTTATAATTCAAGTACTTAAAGAAAAATACTTAGGGATTAAAAGATAAAATTCTGAGAAAGAAGAGTTTGAGATCAATTTCCCATCCCCTTCGTTGCCTGTATCGACCCCAAACCCTAGATTTGCAGCCCCTTCATGACTTGTATCGACCCCTAACCCTAGTGAAAAATCTTATAAGAAGAGTCTGAGATTTTCTGTCGAGACTATTCATCGCCACCACTACTCCCTGTGACTTCTGAGTAGCCTGCCATCTTCCCTTCATCTTGACACCTTTCTTGTGGGCATCATTCCACCACTCTTGATATCCAACAGTTTTAAAGCACTGATCTTTGGTATTTTTGTCATACCACCATGACTGCACTTCAATTTGGTCTATGGTTTGATCGATAAGCGATTGAAAAGAAAAATCAGTACATTTAGATCACCTTAAAAAACCGATCCCGTAACGCGAGTAATCATTTCTAGTTAAGAAAACTTGAACAATTGAAATGAGAGATTTAGCATCCCCTCACGCTTGGCGCCAATGAGGCTTTTATTTGAGAGAAAAAAGAAGACTATGCCTTCGCCATATGAAATATGAATATTAAGTAATAATAGCATGGCACTTTGAATTTGACATAAAAAAATTTGTTTTCAAAACATCAGATTATGTATCGAGAGAGTAATATGATAAAAAGGTATTTCCTATTTTAATCTTGGAAGTCCAGTTCAGCGTCACAAACTTTTTTCACACCAGAGGTCTCTTAACAATATTATAGAGCGAAAAAAAAATTCTTTTTTCCTTAGTTTATTTGATCAAATAAAAAAGCCACTTGGGATTGCTGAATGACAGACAAATAACAAACAAAAAAACATAATCAATATATAAAGCAACGGAGCCATCATAGTATTTTTTTTAACCAAGAATTATTAGAACTATAATAATAGGTTATAGAAAGAAGATCAAGATAAGTTAATTAGAAAACAACAAGATTTCCTTAGAACAATATGATCCAATTAAAAACAAAATGTTCCATATTATCAAGTGTTATACGTCTGGTTTAAAAGTAAAGTATTATATGAGAAATATTAGTTATTTTAGAGTAAATTGTCAAAATCATCCTTGAGCTTTGGGCATATTTGTCAGTTTCATCAAAACAACTTTTTTTTACTATATTAGCCTTCACTTTGAGATTTTTTACCATTTTCATTCAAACGTCTAATTTGCTTTATTTTTTTTCTAAACATTTAGATGAAAATGACAAAAAAAAATCCAAAATCTCATAAACGATTTTGGCAAAAGAAAAATCACGTTTAGAAAAAATGCAAAAAAAAATCCATATAATAAAGGCCAATATGACAAAAAAAATTGTTTTGAATGAAACTAACAAACATGCCCAAACCTCATAAAAGAAATTGGCAATTTACTCTTCATTTTATTAAGAGCGTAAATCATTTAACAATTAACAAGACCATAATTAGGTTATAACTAAGTATATACAAAGTTTTTTTTAGCATTCAACAAAGTCCGGTCACCCGAGTACAATGGTACACCCATAGGCAAAAGGTCACTCAAACTCGCGATCGCAGAGAACGCTAGTGACTCGACCTGTCACCAATTCCATAGAATGCTCATCACCCAAAGGTCCACTATAGTAAAACCCATGGCTCTCATATGACATTTTATCACGAACAAGACTCCAACCGACGATCTTCTTTAGAGAAAGTCATTGAGTGTTGCTAGAACGCTCCCCCTTTAGTTACATAAAAAGTTATAGAGAAAGGAATACCTATTTACTATATATATGAATTATCAACTTTTCTCCTACTCACAAAATTACTATTCAATTTTCTTATATTTTTAACCCTTATACTTTTTTTACAACTTTGTCACGAACATTTTTTTCAATTTTTACCCCAACACTTTTTTATCTTCAACTTTGATCCCTTATACTTTTAATATATTACAAATTTTTCGTTTTAAGTTTCGTTCTAAATTTGCGAGTTAAATTTTGCGAGTTAACATGTTGCAATGCGCGTGTGAGGTTCCATATTTTTATTTTATTTGTTTTGTGCTTTAACGGCTTTGTAGTAATTCGTTTGTCTTATTAGTTATTTTTTATGAGAAAAGTGCCCAGATAGTCACTGTGATTTCCTCTGATTTCACTTTTAGTCCCTACTTTTTTTCTAAATTACAGCTATAAACTTTGGCAAATTCGTTCTCGGATGGTCCCTGGCACGGATGGGGGTTAATTTTCTTAGCTAAGTGCGTGTGAAATGACCAACATACCCTTACATGTTAAATTAATAATTAAAAAGCTAAAAGAAATATAATTAATATATAAAAATTATGTGGGACCCACCACCCACCCACCCCACTCTCTTCATCTTCCTCAATCTTTACCACCTCCACCATTCACCACCACCACCTCATCCTCCCACCATCATCTTCAACCTCATCCACCAGTGCCGCCACTGATCACCCTTCAACCTCTAACAATCTTCCACTTCTAATCCATCACCTACCACTTCACTTCCACCTGTTCATCAACCTTCAACCTTTTTTCCTCTGGCTGCTCTATATTCTCTTGAACTGCATGCAGTAAGAAAGGTAATAAAGTCATTCTATGATATAGAGGATCCAAAGCAAAGAAACTTTCCCTCTCTTTTTGTGTATCGAAAGCCTAGAAACCTTGATGGATACTTGAAGCTAAAGGCTAGACAAGCAGAAAATGTGGCAAAAGAAGAATCCAAAGAAAAAGGTGACAGGGCATTACAGGGATCTATGCAATTACAACTTGGAAAAGTCAGACACATAGAAGATTCTGCTAGAGACTTATGTAAGTCCAAATTAGAAGAACCAACCAAAGTCGACTAATCGGAGTGTCGCGTCCCGGTCAAAGATAATACTTATATGCCCAAGTTACCTTTAACAAATGCGTTAGTGGTAGTAAGGGGTCGATCCACAAAGAGTATGTGGTTTACGTATGGACTAGTTTGATTATGAAGGTGTCACAATTTTATGAAGTTTGCTATTTTGATTGATTTAATTTGTTGGTTGGAAAAGGTGTCGAAGTCACCGACAATGCTATGAATGTGATTAAGTACTACGATTGTTCAAACACAAGTAAACTCAATTGAAAATGATGATTTAAACAGTAATGAGAAAAAGGGTACACACCCGGTTTCGGTAATTGCCAACCTAGGGTTTCTACACGTTTTAGACTCAACTCAATTGTAAAACGATTAACGGATTTAGTGTACCGTGACTTAGGTGCCAATAACTATCAACGTTCCGAAGAACGGACAAAATGCACTTTGTAAACACAACAAGTAAAACCTAACCAAGACAACGCATAAATACACATAACCATTTCGTAAAGTCATAACTTTATAATCGTTCGACAATTTATGAATACGAAACAAATGTAAACAATTGTCAAAGGTTTCAAAAATCAATACAATTTGTCACAAAGGTAAATCAAGAACAATTTGAAACCCTAAATTAAACAACTACCTACACCGGGGTGAAACCGAGGTGATTAGCCGCTCATGATTGAAGGAACTTGATCACCGGATGATTGGAACTTGAACCCGAACATCTTGAAGCTTCGAGGATGATGATGATGATGATGATTAGGGTTTGCAATGGATGGTGAAGGTGATGGATTGGATGGATTGATAGAAAGGATGATGGTATGCTAGGGTTAGAATCGAAGGATTGATGATTTAGGATGATGGAAATGGATTCGGATTGAAGTGGATGGTGATTCTTGGCTCCAAGAGGTGTTCTTAGGTTCAAAATTGCGTAACTCCCGAAAATAGGTCAAAAACAAGCATATAACCCATCCCCCAACTCAAAAAATCAAGTTTTTCGTGAAGTGGAAATGCAGGTGGCGTCGCCGACGCCCACTTAGGGCGTCCCCGACGGCCCCTAGAAGTCCCAGTTTCATCTGACGGCTTAATATTCTGTTTACGGAGGTTTTTGGCCGACGGGACAATCCAGAGGGCGTCGCCGACGGCCCTTTTGGGCGTCCCCGACGGCCCCTAGTTTTGCTAGTTTCCTGTGAAAATTGTTTTTTTCATAACTTCTTTGTTATAACTTCGTTTTACTCACCGTTTTTTGCTGATGTACTCGTAATTCAGCCCTCTATCATTCCATCTTCAAATATCTTCATTTTAAATCCATTATCATCCCCCAAAACACATCCAATCTTCATGGTTAACCCGGTTTTGTTCATTTCACATCCCCGGTTGACCTCATTCGCTCCCGGTGCTCCATAAAGCTCCTGAATAGCTCCTTAAACTCTCTTAGACCTGTAAAACACAAATCCCGTTAAAAGTAGGCTATTCAAGATTAAAAGTTATGTAAAAACATTAACTTAGACTTAAACAAACACCGGTTTTCGAACACGTATCACATCCCCACACTTGTCTTTTGCTTGCCCTCATGTAAATCTGTTTTTCACTTTCACGGGGGTCGAACAAGAAACACACTTCCCATTCTCGAGACGTAAGTTAAGGTCTCAAATCATACCCGATTCAAGATATTTTGCAATTTCAAGTTAGTTAACAATCAATGGACTAATCACATGAAAGTAGTTATTCAAGATTAACCCACCCTTAAAACACACAAGATATGCATATCCCTCACAATGTTCACTCCACTCGGTTACAAATTGGCTAATTTAATGTTGTTTAGCACTTTTAAAGTGATCACTCAAAACCAAATAGAACAAGTACCCGCATAGGCCTGCAACTCAATCATTCTCCACCACTGAACACGAATACTAAACACAAGTCAAAAGGTCTTTGAAGGGTTGTAATGGGGCTAGGCAAAGGGTAGGAAATAGGATGTTTTAAAGTGGCGAAGGTGATGAAACTCGATTTCTATTACAAAACCAGTACTCTACACAATACTAACCATAAATATCAACTACGAGGCAACAATTTTCGCCTTTTATTCAACGACTAATAACTCATATTTTTGTACTTTTCTAAATGATTTTCTATTCTTTTTCGCAACATTTTCTTTCTTTTTCTTTTTTTTTGAATGCATAAGTCACAACTTTACAAGCAACTAATCCTAAAATTGAATTTTCATCACATGGGTTAAAAGAGGTTTAAAAGTTAAGAGCTAAATGGGGTGATCAAATGAAAGGTTTAGGCTCAAAATTGGCAACTAGAGGATAAATTTCGGGTAGGGATAGATAATTGGTTTAAAAGGAAAAAGTTCACCTAATGCCTTAATCATTCTCGTGCTTATATTCGGTCTATGGTCTCAAATGTATCCAAAGATGCAAGTTCTACAATACATGCCTAATAGTCCACTCAAACAAAGAAATATATGTATATATAATGCATACAAGTGGCTCAAAATCTCACGTATAAGGGTATGAAGTATGATATGCATAAATTCCAAGTTTTTTAGGCGGCTTATTCCCAAATAACCACCCGCTAAATAAATGTCATGCTATTAACTTGAACTTGACCATGATAAAAGACCAAATGGGTAGTGCCATCCTTCACTAACTTAGTTACTTGTGCTTTTAGATTACTTCAAACAAAGACATTTTTGAAAAATTTTTGAAATTTTCCCCCATCCCCACACTTGATGTCAACATTGTCCTCAATGTGTAGTGTTTAAATGAACGGGTCAAAATCGAAAAACTTTTACTCCCCCATCTCCACACTTGAGGTAAACATTGTCCTCAATGTGCAAGAACTAGAGCTTTTAAAATGCACAAGAGATGTGATACGACCAACTTCCCCAAATTTTACCCCGTAACAATATGATACAAACTACATTCCACTTATTAACTAACTAAAAATCAAAAGAAAAAAGAAACGTATGCACCTGATTTTTTTATTTTTTTTTTGAGCTCATTCCTTGTTTGCTCTTCATCCTTCAAGAAAATGGTCGTCTCGCGAACACAACGTACCTACAAATTTCAACCCTTGTGTAGAAGCATGCTTCTCACAGCCATTTAAATTTGTTAGTTACCTAGTTCTACCATTTTTATGAAAATATTACCAAGCCATAGGTTATTTTATCTTTGATTTATGTGGAAAACTAATGTACAACAATAACAAACCTAACTCACTTTCGTAGGAATCACGGTTGCATTTAGCTTATGCAACAAACCCTTTTAAACCTCCCAATAGCTTGGGAGGACGAGTAAGGTCTCGCGAGGGTTATATAGGGAACACACCCACAACGTTCATTTAGCTACTAAGAAGAAAGGCAACAAAAAGAAGATACAAGGAAGCTGAAATAAACAAAACAACATAACTAAAAATAATATACAACAACAAATAACATACCACCTCATGGTGGTCGAACAGAGTGCTTGTCTCCCACGAACTCTACCACATCAGCCACCGGTGATTCATACCATCTATCCCGAACGTGCCAAACCTCCTTAATTTCTCCTCTTCCTTCTTCTCTTGAGGTGACTTCTTCACCCTTTTCTTCTTGACTGGTTTCTTCTTTGATCCACCAAACCTACCAACCATAGCACATGTCTTTTTGTTTGGACTCGTGTCCTTCTCAAGACACTCGTCCTCACCTAATGGGTTAGTAAATTTAGGAAAAACACTCAAAATTAGTTCCCGGTCCCCAAACTTCATGCTCACCGTTCCCGTTGCACAATTTATTATGGAATTAGCAGTTGCCAGGAACGGTCTACCCAATATGACTATCGGTTGTGTGTCCTCAACACACCCAACATAGTCAACTACCAAAAAGTCAACTGGGTAGTAGCAATCTTCAACCTTCACTATCACATCTTCCACCATCCCCCTTGGATGCGTGGGAGTCTGATCAGCCAACACCACGGGGTGTCAAACTTTTTCAAAGGACCAAAATCATATTAGTCGTACAGATGCCCAAGAAAGATACTCACACAAGCTCCAAGATCTAGGAGCACCCTCTTAATTTTAAATTTACCAATTTGGATTGGAATCAGAGGGTCTCCCGGATCTTTAGTTTTTTTGGGGAGGGCACTAGATAAAACGGCACTAACATGAGATATCAAATCAACCGGTTTCGATAATTTGTTGTGCCGTTTCTCGGTGCTCAACTCTTTCAAACACTCTACATGAGCTGGGACCTTTTTAATGTCATCTAGAAGCGGTAAATTAATTTTTACTTGTTTAAAATTTTCCCACCTCTCATATTTTGGCGGGCTCCGTTTTTCAAACCTTGATGCATTAATTGGTTTTAATAGAGCCAACGGGTATGGGATGGTATTAAACTCCACGCCCATATCATTGGCCCTAGCATTTAATTCTTTTAAACAACATTCACATAAAGAATTTTTTAACTTTTCTTTTTCAATTTTAGGTTGTGAAATTGTTTCTTGTTCATGTTCGCTTTCATCATTAAAATCCTCCACTACACCATCAACAAGTTGTGGTGGTGGAGTACTCTCAACACTACAAACCTCATCATTTAAAAGAAGACTTACCGCGTTAATGTGCACATTCCTCACATTATTCATGCTTGAACTTTGATGCTTCGGGTTCACTGTAGTGTCACTCGGAAGCCTTCCTCCGCTTCCCCGCATTTGAGCCATTTCTTCCGCTAGTTAGCCCACTTGCTTCGCTAATGCCTCATGAGATTTATCCCTCATCTCATTTGCCTTTTTCATCTCCTTGATGTCACTGCTAGATTCCTTCACTACATTCAATAGTGCATCAATCTTGGCACTCAAATCATCACCACTGCCTTGAGAGTTCGAATTACCTCCCCCGTTACCACCTTGGTTGTAACCCCTTTGATAATTTCCTTCACGGTTCTGATACGATTGATTACTACCTTGGTTGTAGTTTCTTTGATAGCCCCTGTGGTTACCACCTTGGCGATGATCCGCCTTGGTTACCCGCGTGAAAGTTCGGGTTCATTTGATTTTCGGAGTTCCCATAACGGAAATTAGGGTGATTCTTCAACCCGGGATGGTAAGTGTTCGAGTTCATGTCATTATGCTTCCGATCACCAAACACTTGATTTACTTCCTTGGTGTCTTCAGCTTTTCCCATTTGACATTCTATGGTTCTATAATCGAATCCCCCACACCCATCGCAACCCGCGAATTGTACCGCGTTAACTTCCTTTTTCTTCATACGGGCCAATTCCCATTCCAATGTAGAAATGTGGTCCCTTGAATTAGAATCAAGGTCGGGTAGTGACCGGGATATAGGGTGCTTCTTAGCTCGGTCAGCCGACTCTTTAGCTTTCGATCTTTTGGCCATTCTCTCGAGAAACTCCCAATCGTAGTCTTCATGATTACTCAACAACGTTCCGTTACTAGTCGACTCCAAATGATTCCATGTCTCCCCATCTAGACCTCTCACAAAGCACTTCACCAATTCCCACTTTTTGATTTGATGATGAGGACACTTTCGGATCAGTTCTTTATACCTCATGAATGCCTCATGTAGCGGTTCACAATGGAGTTGTTTAAACGCTCTAATCTCATCATGCGCATCATCAGTCTTGGCCATCGAGTAATACTCATCAAGGAAGGTTTGTTGCATCTCCACCCAAGTGTGAATGCTATTGGTGGGCAATGTCAAAAACCATTGCTTAGCCTTGTCCTTTAATGAGAATTGGAAAAGACGTAAGCGAACCTCATCTTGAGTGAAGTGACCACCCCCAATAGTGCTACATATAGCCGAAAACTCCTGTAGATGCGTATACGGTTCATCATTCGACTGTCCATTAAAATGGGGAAGTATGTTGATGTAGTTGGGTTTGCAATCAAAAGTAACTCTTCCTCTTGGCGGTGGTACAATCGGAGAATCATTTTCCGATATCATCGGTCGGAACCGACCGTCAACTCCTTGCGGTGGTTGACGCTGATTGTTGTTGCGATTGTGTCGATTATCCCTTGGTGGACCGTTCACCTCTTGGTCCCCCATTCTTCGATCCCATCTTCTATCACCGTCTCGATTACCCCCTTGATTCCCACCACCCACGTATTGTGGAATCCGATTACGATTGGCGTTTTGATTGTTGTAGTTGTTATTACCATCGTCTCGGTTCCTATTGTTATTACGTGGTTGACGGTTGTTCCTATAACCGTCATTTCTCCCGTATTCATCATAATCCCACACAACATTCGCATATTGATACCCCCATCATCATAACCAAAATTCAGACCGTTGTGGAAAAGCTCTTCATTGTCATTTCCCCATCCATTGTCTTCAACCCGATCACTATAATATCCCCCATCGTCCGAATAGTCCGTGTGAACACTCACATGTCGAGTGATTGATAACCGGGTACACTATAGGGTTCGTCATCCGGGATATTATTCCTCAATTCATCAAGATTGACAAATTGATCTTCATTCGCGGGGTTGCCCCGATTCACATTAACACCACGGTTGGTGTTAGTGTTGCGGTTGTTAACATTTGGTGGTAATGGATTTTATCGGTTTTGGTTCTGAGGTGGAGGTGTGCATGCACGTTGGGTGAGGTTTTGGTTAGGACCACGGTTTGGAAATGGTGGTGTAGGTGGTCTTGAATTGTTACCACCCGGTTGGTTGTTTGGGTTTTGAGGTGGGTGATTAGGGTATTGATGTTGATTGGCGTTTTGGTTATCCATTGGAACGGTTCCAACAGATGAGGTACTTGGTGTGTAAGGTTTTGGTGGATAGAGACAACGGTTGCCTCTAACCGGTTAGCTAGGTTTCTTCTAACGACCCGCTCAATTTCCGGCTCGAATGCTAACGGTGAAGTTCTTCCGGAATTTCGTGTATGCATGCACTACCTGTAACCTGCACAAGTAACACCCGCGTAACACAAAAGCAGATACGATAATAAGAAAACAAGCAATTAAACAGTTAATCACAAAAATCAATAAATCCAAACGCAAAGCGCACGAACTCCCCGGCAACAGCGCCAAAATTTGATCGGAGTGTCGTTCCCCGGTCAAAGATAATACTTATATGCCCAAGTTACCTTTAACAAATGCGTTAGTGGCAGTAAGGGGTCGATCCATGAAGAGTATGTGGTTTACGTATGGACTAGTTTGATTATGAAGGTGTCACAATTTTATGAAACTTGCTATTTTGATTGACTTAATTTGTTGGTTGGAAAAGGTGTCGGAGTCACCGACAATGCTATGAATGTGATTAAGTACTATGATTGTTCAAACACAAGTAAACTCAATTACAAATGATGATTTAAACAGTAATGAGAAAAAGGGTTCACACCGGTTTCGGTAATTGCCAACCTAGGGTTTCTACACGTTTTAGACTCAACTCAATTGTATAACGATTAACGGATTTAGTGTACTGTGACTTAGGTGCCAATAACTATCAACGTTCCGAAGAAAGACAAGAATGCACTTTGTAATCACAACAAGTAAAACCTAATCAAGACAACGCATAAATACACATAACCATTTCGTAAAACCATAACTTTATAATCGTTCGACAATTTACGAATACGAAACAAATGTAAACAATTGTCAAAGGTTTCAAAATCAATATAATTTGTCAAAAAGGTAAATCAAGAACAATTCAAAACCCTAAATTAAACAACTACCTACATCGGGGTGAAACCGACGTGATTAGCCGCTCATGATTGAAGGAACTTGATCACCGGATGATTGGAACTTGAACCCGAACATCTTGAAGCTTCGAGGATCATGATGATGATGATTAGGGTTTGCAATGGATGGTGAAGGTGATGGATTGGATGGATTGATAGAAAGGATGATGGTATGTTAGGGTTAGAATCGAAGGATTGATGATTTGGGATGATGGAAATGGATTCGGATTGAAGCGGATGGTGATTCTTGGCTCCAAAAGGTGTTCTTAGGTTCAAAATTGCGTAACTCCCGAAAATAGGTCAAAAACAAGCATATAACCCGTCCCTCAACTAAAAAATCAAGTTTTTCGCGAAGTGGATATGCAGGTGGCGTCGTCGACGCCCATTTAGGGCGTCCCCGATGGCCCTAGAAGTCCTAGTTTCACCCAACGGCTTAATAATCTGTTTACGGAGGTTTTTGGTCGACGGGACAATCCAGAGGGCGTCGCCGACGGCCCTTTTGGGGGTCCCTGACGGCCCTAGTTTTGCTAGTTTCCTGCGAAAATTGTTTTCTTCATAACTTCTTCGTTATAACTCCGTTTTACTCACCGTTTTCGCCCATGTACTCGTAATTCAGCCCTCTATCATGCCATCTTCAAATATCTTAATTTTAAATCCATTATCATTCCCCAAAACACATCCAATCTTCATGGTTAACCCGGTTTTGTTCATTTCACATCTCCGGTTGACCTCGTCCGCTCCCGATGCTCCATAAAGCTCCTGAATAGCTCCGTAAACTCTCTTTAGACCTGTAAAACACAAATCCCATTAAAAGTAGGCTATTCAAGATTAAAGCTATATAAAAACATCAACTTAGACTTAAACAAACACTGGTTTTCGACCACGTATCATCGACCCTGATTTGAAACAAGACTACCTTGAGCACATAATGAAACACAAACCATATAAAGCAACAAGAGCTCAATTCAAGAATTGGTCTGCAGAAGATCTTCGGGAAGAAATTGAAAGGATTCAAGTTATGCTCAAAAATCCTTCACAAAGGTTAACTCCACCTAACTGAAAAGAGCAAAGTTTGTTGATCAAGATCATGTCCTGAAAATCAAGAGAATGAAGGAAGAATTGGTTGCTGCACAATATGGTACCTCAAGACAAATTGCAAGGTGGTCAGAATCAAAGGTTGTTGATACCTATAAAAACTTGGAGAAATGTGGATTAAAGGATCCATCTGTCCCAAGAAACCAGAAACACTGTCAAAGCTTGTAGAAACACTGTCAAAGCTTGCCAACAGACACATTTCACCCAACTCATCACATATAAACCTTCTCCCAAGAAAGCCATCAGACCCAAAAATTCTAAAATGGAAGTCAAACATAGACACCCATGAATTGACCTTGCTCAGGTCAGATGGCAAAGCTCAAACAATTAAAAAACGGAGGATGCATATGGTGTGTGTGTAGAAGACCTCCAAGATCTTTTGAAACTTGAGCTTGAAAGGGAGTTTGATGATATGGTTTCCCTTAACTTTGAACTTCAATCAAAGGTCAAATAAGGGAACTATTGATGAGGAATAAATATCAAGAATAAAGTTGAGTTTTGGCATCATCTGTTCTAGGGGAGATTGTTGGGATTGAGCCCTATAAAAGAACAGATAATAGAAAAGCCAAAATGTCTATTAATCTTTGATCCAGAATAAACAGAGTTTACAAGGTCTGATGCTATATACCAAAGACTGTTAACAAACACTGATGAAGACAAAGCTCTGCTAATGAAGTTAACATCTGTTGAAGAGAACCTCTGATAAAGACCAACAGTGGATTAATAACAATAGAGTTTAGTATAGCTGTGTTTACCAATGTAACAGTGTCTAGTTAGCAGTGTTTAGTGTTAGCAGTGCTTGTAGTTTACTATTAGATGTCGCTTTCTTGCTGATGTCATCATAAAGATGCTCAGCGGTTTCACTTGTACTATAAATAAGAAAGTGCATGTACTGTTCTATTACGGAGATCACTTATCATTTTATCAAATCATCTTTTTGCATTCTGTACGAACAAACTTGTGTGATCTCAGGCTGAGGGGGAGTTGTGAATTACATGCATAATAAATGTTAAGAGCATGATAATGAAAACAATCTGCCAGTAGTTGTGAATCAAAAGTTTTACAAATTTCCGCTGCATTAGTCTTTATTTTATCTTCATTCATTACTTCATCTTTAAACTATTCACAACTATTCAAACTCATATCCTAACAATCTGTAATTCATTTCAACTGGAATTGATCATTGATTCAATCAATACAACCTTCGTTTTGTCAATAGTACTTCAATTGATTTAGAACCCTAGAAATTGGTGAAAATGACAACTCGTAGTAGATCTGATTCAGAGAAATCAAATCTTGAAAAGACAGTAAAAGAACACGGTATTACTTTGTTGAAGGTGGATGCACTTATGCAGAAGTTTAAACTCTCTTTCACTTCGCCTTTTGAGATAAGAACAGATCAGAAGAGTCTTACAATTTGCTTGATCAAAAAATAACAACACCATTACATTAAGTTTGGCTCTCCAAATTAATGGGTTATGATTTTGAAATATTTTATAAACAAGGAAGTGAGAATGGTGTAGTTGATGCCTTGTCTAGAGTACAATCTTCTTCTTTAATGGCTATGACTTTCAGTACTTTCGATGATAGTATATGGAAGAGGGTTCAGGATACGTGGAACAATGATCAGAAACTTTACACAATATTATAAGATCTTAAAGCAGGGAATTCTCATCCAAAGTTTTCTTGGAATGGGCAAGCTTTATTCAAAAAAGAGAAGGTGGTGGTAGGTAACAATGATCAGTTACAAAGTGACATTATTGCATTGGGTCATAATAGTGCTATGGGTGGTCATTCGGGAATTCATGCTTCCATTCAAAGAATAAGATCTTATTTATATTGGAAAGGAATGCATAAACAAGTCAGGAACTTTATTCGGAATTGTGCAGTATGTCAGAAAGCCAAGTATGAAATTGTAACCTCTCCTGGATTGTTGCAACCTTTACCAGTGCCAAATCATGTTTTCCCAGATATCTCGATGGATTTCATTGGGGGCTTGCCTAAGCCCCAAGGTAAGGATGAAATCTTTGTGGTGGTTGATAGATTAACTAAATACAGCCACTTCATGGCCTTATCTCATCCATATACTACAACACAAGTTGCACAGTTATTCCTTGATCAGGTTTTTGAATTGCGTGGGTGGCCATAAACTATAGTATCTGATAGAGATCCCATTTTTGTAAGTCAGATTTGGAAGGAGTTCACAAGTTTGCATGGAATTCAGCTAGCTTTGTCCACTGTACACCATCCTCAGACGGATGGGCAAACTGAGGTTGTGAACAGGTGTTTAGAGTCCTATCTTCGTTGCATGATTATGGATAAACCAAACATGTGGGTTAAATGGTTACCTTTGGCGGAATTCTGGTACAACACTAATTTTCATACTTCCTTAGGTATCCATCATTTCAAGCCCTATATGGGTATCAACCCCCATTATTTGTTCCATATATTCCTAAGCATGTAAGAGTGCCTACTGTGTATGAATTGATGTGTGATAGAGAAGAAACTATACAATGTTGAGGAATTTCCCATTGCTGAGAGCTCAAAATTGAATGAAATAGGCGGCAGATAAAAGGCGAAGTGAAAGGGAGTTCAAAGTCGGAGATAGTGTTTATGTCAAGTTACATCCATATAGGAAAACCACACTGCGGTCTAATCATTTCAATAAGTTGGGTCCTAAGTTTTTTTGTCACACCCCGACTCGCAGCGGAAGACAATCGCAGGGTGCGGCAGACACATGGTAATTCCCCATAATTTAAAAACATGATATCCATAAAGAGGGAACCTCGGTTACAATGTACTAATAGTATCATATTACAAACCATAAGTTCAAGTACGGTACTACGAGCCACTACAGCTCTTATTCTGCTACCCATGCCATCCACACGCACGTTCTTTATTCCTGTTTAGTCTTACCTGAAATGCATGTTAGTTTTTAAAAGGGTCAGCTAAACGCTGCGTGAGTTCCACTGGTTTGGTTGTTGTGTAACAATAGGTGTTAACAAGTTTAATTGCACAGGTCACAGTCACAAATGGAATTACACGAAGAGCACAAGTGAAACCTGGACTGTTTTAACTGTGTCGTGTCATGTTCGACACCTCAGCACACCAGGCGTGCCACGTTCGACACCTCAGCCCATTTACTGCGTCACATGCAGTTGAATGTTCCTAAAGTAGTTATGCCTAACAACATAACCAAGGTTAGGAAGCGTGCAGTTGCCTTGTTACCGGCCGCACTAGTCGGAGCAACTGGGTTTGTCAGACCAATAGTACTATCCACTGCCCCATAAGGCTTACGTTAATCACTTGTAGTGGGGAGGTTGTTCGTGTGTTAGATAATTCACATCATCACAAGTTGGTGCAATTATCACAGTTTGTAACATGCAAATCATTCTAGAGAACAGTTTAACAGTGGGGAAGTGAAAACTCACACCCAATTTGGTGTAATCAACACAGTTTTAACATGCGAGTCCCTAGAAAACAGTAAAACAATTTAAAAGTGGGGAAGTGAAAACTCACTATACGCGTAGTAGTCTCAACAAAAGGGTGATCATGCAACTGGTTCAACTTTAGTAGCAAGCATGCAAGTACGAACTCAAATCAGTATCTAGATTGGTAATGGTTATAACTTGGATTCGATCAGGAGTTTTCACCCCGGATTGAGTCTATAGGACACTGGCATGGTGATGGAGGTCAGGGTAGTATTAGTTTTCAGTTTGGCTTCTGGGCATCGTTTCGCATGCCAGCCAAAGTCAGTAGTTTAACGTGTTCGAATAATGGTACGAATATCAATAGTGCCAACACGTGGTTATTTAAGAATGATTAACTTTTCATCAAGGGAGTTTGAGTGTTTGGGGAGTCTAGGTTGCCCAAATTTGAGTTTCCATTTTCACCGTCTAGAATTCTCCCGAATTGTCTTAGGACACTCACATAGTGCCCAATTTGCCCGGGAATCTCCCGAAATCACTCCCGGTGTTCCATTTTAGTATTTGTCGGTTGGGTCAGTTCCCAGTTCCAGCAGGTTCGTTATACGGTAAACTGTCGAAATTGATTTAAAATAACTTATTTTTAATTCCATAAATTCTCATTTAATCTATAATTTGAATAAAAATCTGCAAAATTTTTATACAAGTTAGTAAAAATCTGTAGATTATGGGAATAATAATTTTGAAATTTATTTTGCCCTTTCCTTATTTAAATAAATTATTAAAAAAACAATATTTAATCAAATAATTAACATTAATTATCATCATTGGTCCAAAAATTCCCAAAAAATTCCAAAACATCCTTTACATGTCCAGGAACTTCTCACAATAATTTGAGATTTTTTGATTTCGTTTCGGCGCGTTCCCGGCTACCAAAATCTCGCAAAAACACAGATTTTTAACCCAAATCAAAACTCAAAAATGGACTCCAAAATTTCCCAGAACATTCCCCATATGTTCCTTATGTCTCTATAACAATTGGTGATTTATTGAATTCGTTTGGTAATTTTTCCAAAATTCTTTCCGTAAAACAATCAAAAATTCATCAAAAATCGTAGAAAATTCCAAACATTCTAAATTTTTACATGGACCTTCCTGACAATTCCCTACACCACCACACCAAATTTAGCTCAATAAAGTATCACGGACCTAGTTATACCCAAAACAATAATCTGCCTACTCTAGATTCGGTTTCGGGCGATATACCTAGCCAAGCTCCGTTTCCGCATGTTTTTCTTGATTCCAGAAGGGTGTAGGAGCTATATTCAGTACCTACACATCAAGTACAATCCAGATATGCTAGAACTTAGATCAATCAAGCTTTGTTTCATGGTTTTTCGGTTAATCAAATAGTTATGCGATTTTTGTCGAATAGGTGTTGATTAGGGTATCAAACCCCAAAGATTTGTGACCATGGCTGCCATATAACACCAGGGAACTCCCAAGGTGTTCTTATTCAGCCCATAAACTTGTTTAAACTTCCAAATTTCATGGATTATAACGAGTTTTTCGGTTATAAATTGCGTTTCATCGAGAAATATTAATCAAAATCACTTGAAACTCATGAAAGTACCTTGATTTAGTGAAGAATTGAAAGATGATCAGCTGATTCAAGTGTGTCAATGGCAGAATTTGCTTGATGGAAGATGATTTTTTGTGTTAAAATGAGAAAAAAAAAAAAGAAAAACAAAAAATAAATAATATTTAAAGGGGGGCGGTTTAGGGGTGGGGTCCATGGGGCCACCTCGTGCTTCGTATCGCGTGTTAAAAAATGATATTTATCTTCCGTTTGCTTTTAGGTTCGTTTTCGGGTCCCGGACGCGTTCTCGATTTGCGAAACGGGCTCTGTTTTTCGAGTTTTTAGTGTCAAAAGACTCGGTTTTAAAAATCGTGCATAACCGTCCTGAAATCCGAACCCAGTTATGTTTTAATCATTAAATTCTAGTATTTGGGTATTTTAAGTGTTTTTAAGCTTGATTGATCGTTCCTTGCACATTTGGTTGCCTTATGTTATGCCCGAAACGAAGGCGTTTCCCTAACCGGGAAGTGCTTCGTTTTGCGTGCCCGGGCTTCGATTAGCTTGAAACCTTATATCACAGTCTATGGCACAAAACTAAGTTATTTCTGGAACTCGGAATCTTAAATGCTACCGATAACCTAATAATCAACGTCAAAGGTTTAATGCGCTGTTAAACGGAAAGCTCCGGTTCAACACGTGTTTAAAGGCTAAGGACACCAACTTTGCACCATTAGCCCTTATTAGTGTCATGTGATTCATAACGTGCTCTCGGATTCCTCCGAGACATAATAAATATCGTTTAATCACGCACACAAGTCCACATGTTTGCAAAGTTTACGAGAAATTATTGTTTTTAATCAGGCTTTAAGTTTAGGACCAATTAAGGTGTGCCTGGTTTCATCGTGGGTATCACATTTTTTGTCCGTTTTTGGTAATCGAAAAGATTGGTCTGGTCTCTTACAAATTGGATCTTCCTAATGATGCACAAGTACATCTGGTATTTCATGTGTCACTGTTAAAGAAGGAGAGATGTGATATGATGCAGACTACACCTTTGCCTCAGGGTCCGAGATTATTATTCAAACCATTGCAGGTCTTGGATAGAAGGATGGTTAAGAGGGGGCATCGGGCTTCAGCCAAGTCTTGGTACAATGGAACAATTTACCTATAACTGAAACAACTTGGGAGAACCTCGAAGACTTACAAATAAGATTTCCTGACTTTCATTTTTGAGGACAAAAGTTGTTTAGGAAGGGAGTATTGATATGTTGTAATGGGTTTAGGGGCTTATGTGTACATTGAAATAAGTACAGGTATTGTATGTTAATGAATTAGTCTTGATAGTGTGTTTACTAGTTGTAAGATAGTCAAGGGGTCTATGTGTAAAATAGTGGTAAGAAGTTGTTACATATAGTTAGTCGTTGTAATGAAACGATTATCGATTTGGTGCGAATCTCTTTCTTCTGTCTTTTCTTATCACAATGACCAACTAAAAGAAATCCTTGGGGAATTTGGTACAACGGTCATAGGTTTGGATGTTAAGGTTGAAGGGTGATCGGAGGCGGCAGTAGTGGATGAGGTTGAAGTTAATGGTGGGAAGGTGATGTGGGTGCGGCGGTGGTGGTTATAGCGGAGGGTGGTTGTTGAAGTGGGGAAGATGAAGTGGGTGCGGCGCGGTGGTTGTGGCAGTGGTGATGATGGTGGCGGCGGTGGTTATGCTGGGGGTGGTTGTGGTGTAACACCCCAAAAACGTCGCAGCGGAAATACAAACGTAATGGTGACGGAAGTTGGTGCTCATAAATATCTTGTTGAACGATGCATCGTTAATTTCGGACGTTTAACTTAATTAAAACATAGTTTAAAAGTTTAAACATTAACCAAAACCATAACGTAGTTAATTGTCTTGATCCTTATAGATCTTAATACAGTCGGTCCTAAATAAGTTTTAAAAGTTGTCCAAGGTTTATTATTAAACAAAACATGCATCACGACCACAAGACACGCCAAAGATTCCCCGAAGCCGAACTCATGTACCTGAAGAACACATTAAAATCAAGTGTCAACATAAAGGAGGGTGAGTTCACGTATTCAAATTTAAAACAATTTATCCAAGGAAAACTTTCAAATTATGTGTTTAATTATTAAAACATCCATATAATATTACGAAAGCCACTTTCATTTCCTTATAAAAATTCAAGGGTCAGCCATCGTAAGCGTTTTCCGAAAAGCTTCGATACACAACATCTTCCCAAGTTTTCCATATTGAATTGATAGCATCAAGTGTTAAGACTCGTATGTTTGAAGACAATACGAACTATATATTAACAATAAGGACATAATCAACGCTAGACAGTTGTAGAATAAATTCATTCTTCAAATCGTTCATTTGAAAAATGAACGCTTGACTTGACGCGGAGCTACCGGTCACGAAGGAGTGGTCAACCCGATAGATCTATCAACAATTCCACACATATCGATATTAATGATTAACTGGCTAAATTTCGCGCTATATGCCTGCAATGGGTCACTCAAGGTGCCAACCTTATGAACAATATATATATCAAACTAAAATGATAAATTTAATATAACGAGTTGTACGAATTTCCCCGAAGTCCCCACCGAAACGTAAGCCTAATACCCGATACTTACTCTCTTGAGACCGAGCGAATTCGTTACAACTTTAGATTTAAGCAATTTTAAATCTACACGGTCGCTTTCTCTTAAGCACCGTATTAACACCCGTTTCTCCCCGAAACATATATTCACATTTATCCAAAATCCGTTTCTCCCCGAAACATATTTATATCCAAATCCATATATTTTCCATGAAAATATATTTATAGTTTAATAAAAGGTATATTTTATACAAAAATGTGTACTTATCCTTTTAAGGTATGTTCTTTCCCCAAAACAATTATAAAACAGTAAAAAGAGGGGCGTAGTGACACTCATCTTTGGGTGCGTATTTTAAATAGCGCAATTCCACAATTGTTTCTACACGCCCTAATATATGTAGGAACGATTTATTAAACAAGTATATCACAAAATTCCTAAGTTTCTCCAAATCTTGGAATTTTCGCATAACTTTGAGATTTTCTCGAAAAGCTTATTTTTATTTATGTTGGCATTTTAATATATATATGAGTTCATATATATTTTAAGATTTTGCGACTTGAACGATTTTATTGGTGACCCTTAGTATGTTATATCCATTAACACTCCCGTTTATACGTACTATATATCTACAATTTGTGCGTCGTAATATATATACATAAACGTACACAAATATTCAATATCGTAACACGCGAAAACTCAATAACTTATACATTTTATCATTTTTAAAGCATGCATACATGAAATAACTTATTAAGTTAACCTATGTATAAATTTTCATGCTCGACAAATAAGTTACACTTTTAACGCGATTTTCACCGATTTTACCGCTTTAAACATACAAGTGTACATGCATAGTCTAAATTTCCGCTATCATGTCAACACTTACAATATTTATCATATACACATATTTAAATCACATAACACATTCTAACACATAAGGTTCACCCATGAACAACCTCTTCTCGTGTTCATTGAAAAATGCGTATTTTAGCGATTCGGTAAATTTTCGGGCGTCGGAAGTCACGTATGACTAACCAAACACCAAGTAAACTTAATATAAATTAAAATACTTATATTTATATAAAAAATATTACTTTAGTTACTGATCTAAAACAGTTTCATAAAAATCTCTTAAAAAGGCGATTTTTACCGTTTTTATCACATAGTTTTGCGTCAAACATTACCAAAACCATCCCAAGTCGAAACGACTTGATATTTTAACAAAATACATGTTATTTACTGATTAAAATAATGGTTATGTTCAGATTATTGCAGTTTTTGTGTAAGCCATATAAATCATGCGATTTCATGCATTTTTCAACTCTTTAAGCACCAAGTACAACATGCAAAGCTAGTAAACTTTATGACCAAGTTTCATGTCATTTTTACACTTCAAAATAATTTTTTTAGTGTTTATAACCTGATTAAAAATCATCTTTATCATACCAT
The DNA here is from genome assembly GCA_947069175.1 of Scalesia atractyloides. Classification (NCBI taxonomy): domain Eukaryota; kingdom Viridiplantae; phylum Streptophyta; class Magnoliopsida; order Asterales; family Asteraceae; genus Scalesia; species Scalesia atractyloides. The sequence goes on from CAMTDV010000014.1 coordinate 59,769,743, forward strand.
GCATTATTCATCATTTCATGATTATACAACTTCATGCATGTCTATGTACAAGCACTTAATGCACACATATCATATCTTCATCAACATGCATGTACTCATATACATCACATTCATTTATTTCATGTTCACTCATCCAAGAACATAATCATCTTCTTATTATCATCATCATCATCACCAAATCATTCCATCATAAATGCAAGACATGTACACATATTCTTACACATCTATTTTTATTAACATCAGAGAGTTACATGCATGCATATATACATATATATATATATATATATATATATATATATATATATATATATATATATACACGGCACATATATATACATATATGATTCCAAAATTTCACTTTTCATATTCATCTTTTCAAATCACATAGCTTTCATATGACACCCTTTTTAAACATGCATGCATTCACCTTCAACATCTAATCAAACAAGAAAACATCAAAACTCAACTCATATGTGTAACATACGGCCATATATACATACACACACTTGTCCATTTTCATTTTCTTTAAAAACCCATTTGTTATGGTTTTCAAGTTAGTGAATCATCCAAATGTTTGAGAAACCTTCCATAATCATCAACATCATCATAAATCAAGAATATGGATTTTAAAGTAAGTTTTATACCTTCAATATTTTGATGGTTTTTGACAAGAATGATAATATGAAGCTTGGTTTTAGTTTGAAACTCCTTGAAAACACCTTTGAACCTTCAAAAACACTTAAAATTACCTTAAAATGCCCTTGAATCTTCAAGAAATGGTTTGAAATTTAAAAATGAATGTGTGTGAAGGGGTGTTCGGCCGAGCTTATTAGAGAGAGAGAGAGAGTTGATTTGTTTTGTGATTTGTTTCTTGGGTTTTGAAGGATCTTAGAAGATTTGCAAAAAGATTAATCATCATGAACAATTTCACATGCCAACACATGGAGGAGAGAGGATAGAGGAGAGATTGTGGGCTAAATGGCTGCCACAACTCCATACACACAAATACACGCATACATGCATATATAATACATATATAGGCTTTAAACTGGTATTTTACTGGATATCGGGTATTTTATCTAGCGTTTTAATCACGTTTTAAATTATTTTCAACTCTCTATAAAAATAAACTCACTAAAATATTATTGATCAATATTTTATTTGCCTGGTCCGGTTACGTTGTCGGTATTTGGCAGTATGCGCACTGTGTTGCGCAGTACGCGCTTAAATTCGCAAAATAGGGATTTTAAGCTTTTTAATTTATTTTTATCATTCTATAAAAATAAACTTTTCAAATTATCACTATAATAATTATCAGTTGTCGTAACTGGCTGTGTTCACAGTATTTTGTCAGATACGCGCAGTACGCGCTTAAACTCGAAAAATAGAGTTTTTTAGTGTTTTAAATTATTTTTCCTCACGAATATGATTAAATATATTATTTCAATCATAATGGACTATTTTTAGGATTTTAACATTAATCGGGCGGTCACCGACGTTCATTTCGCATTTTATCCGTTATGCGATAAGCGTTTATCTTAAAATTACCAACATAATTCCCAATCAATTCTAAATTTTATCCGTTAAAGCTGGAACCTGCAAGTTTGAGGAAACATAAAGGATGTTTTGTGCAATTTACTCTTATTTATTCATACACGTTTCACATTAGTACAGGCTCAAAATAAACGGGTGTCACATGTGGCGGTGGTGATGGTGGTGGTGGCTGAGTGGTATGGCGGTGGTAGAGGTGGTTATGGTTCATATCTGATTCAAATGGTTGGGCAAGAATTAGGAAGAAGAGGCGCGATTGGATTGAAGATGAATCTGAATATGAGGAAGAAGAGGTGGGTTTGGGTTGAAGATGAATTTGAATATGAGGAAGAAGAGATGGGTCCCATATATATATAATATACTTAATTAATTTACTTTGTTTTACATTAAGGGTATTTAGGTCATTTGAAACGCACTTAACTGAGAAAACTAACCTTCATCTGTGCCAGGGACCATCCCATAACGAATTTACCAAAGTTGGGGACTATAGCTATAATTTTGAAAATGTAGGGACTAAAGGTGAAATCAGAGCAAACAACAGGGACTATCCGGGCACTTTTCTCTTTTTTTTATATTTTACGTTTTGGTCTAATCTTTGCGAGTTAACATGCTGCATTGTGCCTGCGTAGTTCAACATTTTTATGTTTAGTTTTTGTTTAATTTAACGGTCCCATCATAAAGCCCGAGTCATGGATACTAGTCATATATAGGGATGGCAAAAATACCCAAGCCCGACAGGTATACTCGAAACCGGACACAAATGTGACGAGTATACCCGATACCCAACGGGTAATGGACCGGGTATGGGATTAGTTTTTAAAAAATTTCGCGGGTATGGGTGGGTATGGATTAGGTGATACCCGATGGATTACCCGAAACCACATACCCGTTTACCCGAACTATATACCCGATCATATGCCTGATTTTTTTAATTTATATTTTTATTTTCTATTAACCCTTGTCTATTGGTGATTTATTTATGTATGTTCATAATGTGAAAAAATAAATTTTCTTTTAGTATATGCATTTGATAATAGTATTTACATTTTGTATGTTGTGAAGTATATACATGTAAGTGTATAATATTATGTAGTTATTATTAATTTATAATAAAACTTATATGTATATAATGTACATTTTTAATTTATAATAGTTGTTGTATAAATAAAATTATATAATAATTATAATATGAAAAAAATGTATTTAGAAATCCCAACGTCAATCTTTTAACAAACTAATGGGTATATCCGATACCTATGGGTATATCCGATACCAACGGGTATACCCGATACCCGATGGGTAATTACCTGACAAATACGTGATGAGTATTGGGTTGGGTACGGGACATGATTTTATAACCGGGTATGGGTTTGATTACTAATATCCGACCCGAACCGACCCATTGCCATCCCTAGTCATATATATGTAAAGAATATCATCAAGAACAAATGAATGTGTTTATACACTTTGTTTTTTCTATCTAATTTTTCCCTTTGTTTTTTCTCTATTAGCCTCTTGAAGTAAAGGACAAAGAAACATAGAGTGGACACCAGGATGGTTGTACTCTAGCAGGCAAAACAAATCCCCCGAGATCACCCCTAACAATCCCAATTCTTTATCTTGTTTTTACATATGAGTTAAGTGTCCTTTTCGGTCAATTTACCTATTATCTCTTTCAATTTAAAGTTGGGAAGCATGCACTATGGTATATTGGTACTTTACCTTTTCCCTTTATTGACCACCATGCCCTTTATTCTAAGGGGTGTTTGGGATTGCTTTTTCAACTGATTTTTTTATTATGTGTATTTGAAATCGCAAAAAATCTATTTTGAGTGTTTGGTAAAAAATAATAAAAAAGTGATCTTTTACGTTTTGTAGGGTTCAAAACGTGATAATCCATAAGTAGGTCACCCCTTGCTGCAGGAAAACGTGATAATCCAAAAACTATTTTTTACGTTTTCACTTATTTATTTTTTAAATATATATACTTGCCAAACGCTCAAATATGATATCTGATTATTGTGATATCAAACAACATAATCAAATCCAAACAATGTTGATTATCTGATTATTGTGATATCAAACAATATAATCAAATCCAAACACTATATTTCTGCAACACGTTTTGTTACAGCTAATTATCTGATTCTGATTATTCAAAACGCATAATCTATTTTAAAAAAGCAATCCCAAACACCCCCTAAGTGGATAATTAGCGCTTATGGATACTTGAATACTTCATCACTTAAGTCTCCAAAGTGGAACTGAGTCATCCAAAACTAAAAATAGCTATAGAGAGGGAATTTCATATATCCCATTTATAACTTGTAAAATTGTATATTTAAAGATCAACTAACTATTCAGTTTTGCATATACAGTTTCTACTATTCATGCTCTTCGATTTACTAGTCGTGTCGTGATGATGCGACTTTTTATTTGTTATTCTGTTTTATTAAGTGTAATTTTGTTTTTAATAATTTCTATATATTACATTTTTGTGATTCTGTTTCATTTTTATCTATATTTGTATTTTTATATAGATTTTATAAATCTAAGTCGTATTCACTTTATTATAATAATAATAATAATAATAATAATAATATATAAAAAGATGCTTTTTAATTTATATTATTATTATTAATTAAAAGCTAGAGAAAAAATAAACCTATATTCTAATAAATAATTACAAAAATTACTTGGATGTGATTAAAGGGCTGTTTGTTTACCTCTTAATGAGTCTCTTAGTGGTTCAGTCCTATTGCTGGTTCAGCACTTAATTGTTCAGAATGTTTGTTTCGCGAGCAAATGTCTGAATGGTTCAGACATTTGCCTCTGAATGGTTAAGTATTATACTGAGTCTGAAGGGTTAAGATCTTTAATCTGAATTGGTCAGACATTTGCCTCTGAATAGTTAAGCATTATACTGGCTCTTAATGGTTCAGATCTCTTACTGGTTCAGCACTTAATGATTCAGACCTCTTACTGATTCAACACTTAACCATTCAGAAGTTGTCAAACAGCCCCTAATTTACTTTTTTGGAACGCTCACTTCTTGTATTAGGCTACCGCACTCCCCAAATTGAAGAGTCTCGTTGTCCCACTCCGACCAGACTATATTGTCTTAATCGGGGCTCACGTTGGCTTCAGAGTTTGGCTTGAACGTTCCCCAGAAAACCATACAGCCGGCTGCCACATTATAGTCGTTGTGTCACCACAAAGAGAGGACCCTCTGATGTAACACACGGTGTAAATAGTGAATTGATCGGTGCTAATAGATTACCCCATTTATGCCAATCACAACCAAAATCTCGCCAACAAAATGAAAATTGTCCTTAACATATAACATATTGACGTCTTATCAAATTATTACTTCTTTTTTAAATATGAAGATATTTTAGTCATCCAACAAAATTATTGTTACAAATCAAGTTGATGCTTGAATTCACACATGCCGGCATTAAATTAGAGCAACCCAAATAGTAAACACCATCGTTACGCCTATCATATACCATATAGTACTAGATACTCGTTCGTAAATAATACATAACAGACAATCTAGTAACACCGTTTTACTGAGTATTTTTTAAAAGTAACTCACAAGACAAAAAAAAACTACACACCACAAATTGGAAATTACCGAAATACCCTCCACCTACTACAATGATTCAACTATTAAACCAAGAAGCTTGTCGGCGGAAGTCAAAAGGGAAAATAAGAAAGTGGAGGTCAAAAAGGGAAATTGATGTTATCAACCCGGCTTACAGAAAAGTCCTTGTTCCCCACACCAAGATTGGCGACTTTTCAAACTTAATTTAGCAAGATGAATAATGGATTTTAATAATCCAAACTTTTAGTCATTTGCCGGAAATGGTCCCAACTTTAAAAATAACCGGTGGTGGTCCCAAGTTTAAGTATATTGTAAACCAATTGACTTTTACAAAAAAAAACCTTAATTTCTTTTTATCTCCTTATTCTTTTCGGCAACTTTTTCGTATAATGTAAACCAATGAGCCTTTACTAAACCGAAAAAGATAAAGAGACAAAGAAATTAAGATTTTTTAGTAAAAGTCCATTTGTTTACAATATGTGAAAAGTTGGGACCACCACCAGTTATTTTTGAAGTTGAGACCATTGCCGGCCAACGACTAAAAGTTTGGATTATTAAAATCCATTATTCCTTAGCAAAATTACAAAAAAGCCCCTGGAGTGATCGTCACCAGCCAAAATCTCACCACATATTCCCACGGAAACTTTTCAGAAATGTCATTGTCGTAAGATGAATGTCGGTTGGGAATATCTGAAGTAGGAGGGGGTGGGGGTGGGGATAGGGGTAGGGGTGGTAACATCTCCATTGGAGACATATACAGAAAAAAAAAATCATAGATGATGTAGCATGTGTGTTTCTAACTTCCTACAAATATATAAACTTTTATAGTTAAGATAGTCATAAGTGTGTTTTTAACAGTCAAACAAACTGATAACCTGTTAAGGAAAAAACGTTTGACTGTTTTAGAAGAGGCAAACTGGTACTTTAAAACGTTTATTTATCAATAAACAATTGAGAATTTCGAGTTCAGGATTTAGGGTTTAAGGTTTTGTTGCTTAAAAGCAACAGTGGAAGCTATCCTGCAACTCCTCCTCTGATGCTCCAACACAAGCTCTCCCGCAAACCAATCAAGTTTCTCGAAATTGGTCTGCTCTACAATCCTCTTACCACCAAAAAGGACCGACTCTACGTTTTTGTGTTTCAACATTTCATCAGCTATCCCCGTGAGCAACTTCACATTTTCTGGGCTCCCATCAGAATCAACGTTGACCCCGCAACGACCCATATTAGATCCGTTAGCCTAAAAAAGCACAAAAATTAAAGCTGAATTTTAGATATATCTAGTTATAAATATGATTGAGCATGACAGCACATAATCATTTAACATGCATCTTCCAAGGGAACTAATTAAGATATCAGACAAAGTAAGACTCTTTACCAAAAAAAGAAGATATGGCAATTTCCAATTACTAGGCCCCATTTCATAACTTGTTATTATGACTTGTAACTGTCCGTACCCTAAAATCACCTGGCCTAAATAAGAAGTTGATAACCATTGGGCTTTGGCTCAGTGGCCACCGGCACCTATCTAAACCGGTTCGGCGAGGGTTCGAATCCTGTCTCTGGGCTCTTCGCTCCCTTGTCGAGTCGACTGGGTATTCACCGCTAGGCAGCGTTGTCGGGTCGCTAGTTTGGGAAGGGGGATCCCTTCGCGGTTAGGGGTACCGTGTGTCTACCTTTTTTTTAAATAAGTTGATGCCAATATGGTCCTGTAAGGTTTTAGTGACATATTTATACACGAACCAATCCTAAGTAGAGAATCGTATAAGTGTTTATACGTAATGCTAGTGAGGAAGAGAAGGTTGTATGCTCAAAGTTGATTTCATATCGAGAAGTCCCATATATACACATATATATTTAGTGAAGTTTACATGCTCACTGTAATTAGTATAAAATGTTATACTGTGTTTACCCTAGCGCTAGCAAGCTTCGTTCACATTTAAATATTAGTGACCATTATAAAATGTTATAATTGTCACTAATCACATAAAATGTAATTAGTGACAATTATAGCAAAAAAGTATTAAGGAAAAGTATTACTTCAAAGCTCCAGGGATTAGCTTAGCAAATAACATTTAAATATTAAAATAAAAAACGAACAATACTACAAATGTACAGATAATAAATTTTATTTTGTTTAAAAATTACCAAAGTCTGGTATTTTCTTGTCAAGATAATATCATTATATCGAATATATTTTATTAAAAGACAAACATGCCCCCACATAGTCGCATGTTGACCTTCAAATTATACATCTTTGATGATCAGTAGCACAATACTAGTGACAGAGGGCTGTTTGGAGCATATATGGCAATAACTATGAACCAAAAACCCACAGTTTTCGAAACCTATTCTCATAAATTATTATATTTTACAAATATCACTAAAAATCTACAAACTTCAAACTCATGGGAAATTAAATACGGACCACATACCTGAGTACGAACATAATTACTACTCCGGCTTTGACCAAACGCCATAGCCACAGCGTGGTCCACCATGTCAGCCGAGCTATCACCAGAAATCCTAGCCATGGGCCGAGCCCACTCCTTAGCCGTCCACCGGCTCACTCGGCTATAATCATAATTCCCTTCTAAAACCTGACCAGTCCCCAGTGAAATTACCAAAATATCCTCCACTCCTCTCACAAACGGAAACTCTTGTTTGTTATGCAGCACGTGCGTAATTGCAGCTGCCGTAGGGTTACTCATCGCTAAACCACCGTCAACCGCAACACACCGAGTTTTTCCGTCAACCGACTTCATTGAAACCGGTTCGAACAGACCGGGTGTTGCTGACGTGGCACGGCATACCTCCCAGAGCCGAAAGTCAAAGCTGCTGCTCTCCAAAGCATCGGCTCGAGAGAATAAAAACGGAGCCGAGCTGGTGAGGTCGTAAAATGGGATTAATACCGGCTTCAACGTGTTTCTCAAAGTCAAACTTGTTCCTTTGACGACGAAACCATCTTTCATAGCCGTCTCGAAACCGCTAGTTGCGGTTTCGGACTTATTGGATCCGAGGATCCGTTTAAGCAAACCGGAACCGGATTTTTTGCGGTACAGTTTCATACCCTGCTTTGCTAAAAACTGCCACGTGTCATCCGCTTTGAAAAGTGGACGGTTATCGCTACCGGTTCCGAACAACATCGCCGTGAACACGCCCCCGACGCCGGTGCCGGCTGCCACGTCGAAAATATCGGCGATTGTAGCGTTTGGATTGCCAGATTTTGACTTTAACGCTTTTTCGGGATACGCTAACGCTTTTCCTGCGAGTATGCTTCTCATTCCTCCTCCGTCGATGGATAACACGCAGATTTTGCCTCTCTGATTCTTCATTGGTTGAACGGCGGTGTCATCCGTTACGGTTACCGGCGTCGGTGTAACGGTGACGGAAACTTCTGGAGAAACCTGTTTAGGTTTCCAGAGCTTAGGATCGTCGTAACTGAATAAGAACTTACTCTCAAGAAATGAGAATATCTCGTAGCTGAGCTTATCGGTGTCGATGCTCGGTTCGTGCAGCGTTTCTGTTTGATTAAACTCCATGATTTGTTCGCTTATTATTGTAAACACACCTGTTTACGAGCACGAAATGCTTTACTAGTTAAACGAATATAATAGCTATATCTGCATTCAGCACCTGCACAAAATTCATTTCTCAAAACACTTAAACCATTTGTACCACTTATGAGCTAAAAATTTTGACAAAAACATATCAACAGTAAATACAAAAAAAAAATTTCATTCAACATAAACATAAGAACAATAAATGATAATTTCTCACCTCGAATCTCCCGCCAAAACTGAAATCACATATCATTTTAAAGCATTTAGTCACTGAAGTGAAAATTCTCGATCGTGTTCGTGAAAAACAAACCGAAACCCTAACAATTCGAGTTGAACAGAGTGAAGAATTATAACTATGAAAACGAGAGAATGAAGAGACGATGAGAAAATATAAAAAAGAGTAAAAGGCTACTGGTGAGCATGTATGTGTTTATTTTTTCTGAAATTATGTGGGGTCCATTAGCAAATCAACTAACATAATTAGTGGGTCTCCAATTGCCTCTACCGATGACGTCGTTTTGGGCCCTATCGAACGGATTGGCCCCACACGTTAAAACGGAGGCCCCGCCGTCCTGGCAGATTAAACATATGCAATTTTAGCCGTTGATGACGGACAAAAGGCGAATCATTTTCATGCCTAGAAAATATTCTTGGTGAATTGTGGCCGTTGGATTAAGCCGTGAAATAAGGGCAGCCGTTGGAGTTTTTTTTATCACGGGAGATTGTTTATTTTACTCTCTTATATTCTTGGGTTTTTGGTTTATAGTTTGCTAAAAAAACATTTGGTTATCTACATTATATATATTTAAATAAATTATTAGTATTTCTTTTTATTATTATTGTTTGTCAAAGTTAAGGGCTTTTGTTTTTAAAGTTGGCTAAAACACATTTGGTTATCCAAATTATATATTTTTGTCACAGATTCTTTTTTTGATATTTTATTCAAACAAATTTTAACGTTTTTTTAGATTAGATATTTGTATGTTAGCAATCAACTGAAAAAATGAAGCCATGTGTATCAGAGGTGTTCACAGCCCGATTTTCATGATTATTGTATCAAACTGTGAACCAAACTGTTAGTAACGGTTTTTTTTATTTTCATAAACCTAAAACAAATCATAGAACTTTTAAACCTAACCAAACCATTGGTTTGGGAATGCTGGGCCTTTATACAAGATGTCTAAAATTAGGGTGAAACGTACTTTACCGTTATACTGGATGGCGGGAGAATTAGAGCATAAAGGTTTAGAAATATTTTGGTTTTTGACGTCCAGATAGATTTTTAGAACTTTTAAATAGTCATTGTTATAAAACATGGATCTGCACTGAGATCTTCAAGATAACATAAATACCCAAACCAAGATATTATTTAAACCCTAAATGAACAATCTGAAACAAATACAACAGAAACAAAACTCACAACGATCTATCAACTACTCCTAAAGATTATTGAAGCAATAATCTCTATGCGACTAACTGATCTCAATACTATCTTCACATATTCAGGATGAATATGCCCTAATCGCCTAAAGGAAGAGAGAGAAAGTGACACAAGGAAAAATACCTGAATGACTTGAAAATATCTCTGAACATCCTCCTTTATACACCAGCAACAAACCCTAAGTCCATATTAGTTGGCCCATCTGAACTTCAGTTATAAGCCCATCTGTCCAGCCCAGTCAGCAATTATCTTCACTTCATCAGCCCATCTACATTATAAGGTATGCCAGCCCATCTACGTTGTAAATTTATCCAACTCATGTCCATTTTATTTATTATACAAAACAAACAAAAACTTACTAGAAAAAAAAATACTATTAAACAATCTAACAGAAATATAATAAAACTAGTATGTGTATCAACTACGCAAATTACTATAAGTCATTGATATAATATGAAGATTATAAATTTTAACGCCCCCTCTCAGATCAATGTCTGTTAAACAAATCCTGTATATTTAGCCGATTGCACAAATTTTCATGTTGAGTAGCTAACATACCCTTGGTAAACAAATCTGCAACTAGATCAGGGGATTGAACACCAACAGTTTCGATAATCCCTTTAGATATTTTTCCCCTAAAAAGAAAAGATCAAGTTCGAAATGCTTTGTTCGATCATGAAACACAGGATTTGCAGCATCGCCAATGCTGTTGTGCTATCACATGCTAAATACACAGGAAGTTTCACATTAACCCCAAGCTCATTCAAAACATTTTCATCCATAATATTTCACAAGCAACAACACATGACGCTCTATACTCAGCTTCCCATGAGGATCTAAAGATTGTACTCTGCTTCTTACTCTTCTAAGAAATAAGTGAATCTCCCAAGAAAATACAAAATCCTTTAACTGATTTACGAGACTCGGTCACAGACTTTCCCCAATTTTAATCAGCAAAAGCTTTCAACTCAAAGCTTTAACTTACCCTGAACATAACCCCATTATCAGGTGACTTCTTTAAGTACGTCACCAATTTATAAGCAATTTCCAAATGTCCAACAATAGGACTGTGCATGTATTAACTAAAAAAAATGCACACTATAAGCTTTGTCTGATCTCGTATGAGACAAATAAATCAGCTTGCCGACCAACTTTCGATAATAAATCACATTAGACAACAGTTGACATTTTTCTTTACAAATCTTAGCCACAACATGAGTTTTCTCAATAGGACAATTAATAGGTTTACACCTTAACATACCATACTCATTCAACAATTCCATATAATATTTCCTTTGTGATAAACATAAATTGTTTTTATCTTTTAACACTTCTATTCCCAAAAATTACTTTAACTCACCCAAATCCTTTATCTTAAAGTTTGTCCTTAATGCATCTTTTACATTGTTTATTTCATCTATACTATTACCAGTTGATACAATATCATCAACATAAACTAACAAGATAACAACATCATCTTTATGTTTAAAAAACAAAGATTAATCACACATACTATGAGAAAATCCAAAATCAACTAAAACTTTTACAATTTTTTCATTCCACATTCTAGGTGCTTGTCTTAGACCATAAAGAGACCTTTTTAATTTGCACACTCTAGACTCATCCTTAGATTAATACCCTTCTGGTAAAGACAGATACACCCCTTCATTTAGTTCATCATACAAAAATGCATTATTTATGCCCAGTTGATATAAATTTCAACCAAAATTAACAGCAAGTGAAAGAACACATTTAACAATGACAATTTTCACAACAGGTGCACATGTTTCATCAAAATCAACTCCTTCTTTTTTACTATAATCCTTAGCAACCAGCCTAGCTTTAAACCTCTCAATCTCTCCGGAAGACTTATATTTGATCTTGTAGATCCACTTACAACCTACCAGACTTCTGCCCTTAGGCAGATCTACAAGATCCCAGGTCCCATTCCTATTGAGAGCTTCAATTTCATCAGTCATAGCAGACACCCAATTGGGATCTTTGACAGCCTCCGAAAATGACTTAGGCTTAATACTTTTATTTAAAATACTAGCAAAACATTTGTTTTCTATAGACAAGTTTGAATAGTTTACTACTTTCTCAATTCCATATTTTACTTTACCTTCAACAACATAGTCATTAAACTTTTTAGGCATGTTAGAGTTTCTACTAGACCTCCTAGGTTCAACTTGAACACTCAAGTCGGAACTAGTTCCCTTAGAATTTAAGTTTTCTACATTACTTTCACTCATATCCTCAACCCTGCGAGGCTCACTATCACTACCTCTAGGCTCCTGAGAAACATCCATGCGTCTAGAAAGGACAGTCTAAGTCTCTGATTGTTGAGACTGATGTGGTAAAGGTAAATCAGTAGACTTATCCTTTTCCTCATCATTGGGTTCTTCTGATTGATGAGTATCCAAGTTATCATACAAGTCAAAAAAATTAAGTGTATTAACTTCAAGATGTGTGTTCATATCAAATGAATCAAAAAACAGTTTTTTCTTTAAAAGGAAACACATTTTCATAAAATTTCACATCTCCGGAGTAATACACGGTTTTATTATCCAGACTAAACACCTTGTATCCTTTCTTTTCATTATAATATCATATAAACACACATTTCTCAAACCTCTTAAAATAGTACAAAAACAAAGACACCCAAACAATTTTAAATGTTCAAGAAACGGTTCAAATTTATATAACATCTCATATGGTATTTTCCCATCTAGCACAGAAGCAAGAGCCCTATTAATTAAATAAGCAGAAGTCATAGCACACTCATCACAAAACCTAACAGGTAAATTACTTTGAAACAATAAAGCTCTAGCAACATTAAGATATCTATGTTTCCTTTCCACCACAACATTCTGTTGTGGTGTATAGGCAATACTTGTTTGATGAATGATACCATTATTTTTACAAAAATCTTTCATTCTATTGTTAATAAACTCTAAACCATTATCACTTTTAATACATTTAATATTTTTTTTCAAACTGAGTTTTAACAATGTTTACAAATGTTTGAAAATACTCAAATACTTCAGTCTTATCTTTCGTCAAACAAATCCATACCGACTTTTACAGAGTCATTGTTATAAAACATGGATCTAAAGGTCCGTTGTACGGATCGTTCGGGCACTAATCTGACAAACCTAAGGTAAACGTGCGGAATCCATTTGCTTAGGCGACATTGGATACACTCATTTGTTTCTATTCAATCACCTTTTCATTAATATTCAACGTTACAGATCCTGGAAACACTTGGACAGAGCTTCGCCATCTCTGTGCCAAAATCACTGAAAGTTACAAATGAAATCACAAGCTACCTATATAGGTAAACAAATTCGCTGGTGGGAGAGCAAGTTCGGGCGAACTTGCATAGACAAGTTCGGCCGAACTTGTCTAAACCATCACAATCTTAAGCGAACTTGTTAACCTATTTACATAAACTTCGACATTTCGCTCCTAAATACAGACTCGATATTATACGATGACGTAGGCAACATACATGTGCATCAACAGACTCCCCCTTGGATGTTGCTGTAGTCATCATTCTTCAATTAAGTTCCTGAGTCTTTAAGGTTCTCTTGATCTTTATATCTTGAATAACTTTAACATCCATACTCCCCCTTGCTTTGAGCTTTCTGGTACCTCTAATCAACGTGTTTAACTAGCTCCCCCTCAAATAATGCTTCGAATCTCTAAGATTTGACGATTAAAAACAATCACACGTATCCACACACAAACAGTTTCTTAACAGTCTCGTTGGTCCGGCTCATATTCAACATTATTAGGTTTCCATGGAAGATATGAGAAAAAAATCTTTTTGGATTTTGAATTTTGAAAGCAGAAATGTAAACATACTAAAATGTAATATTTACAGTTTGTAATTTTTGTGAGAAAAACGTGCTAGAGGATCATATCAGATTTTGAGACATATCACCAGTACCGCTGACCTTTATAACTTTAAGTTTTAAACTTGTTTACCTAGATTGTCGATATGTTTGTCCCCTTAAACTTCATCACATTTCTCAATTGTTCCAAGATATGTTAGATATGAATTATAGAACTTGACTTAACTATGGTTCCCACCTCTTGAATATACTCCCGTATCAAGATTCCCTAGATTTCATCTTACAGGTGAATATAGCGTAATTGATATTTGTATCTGAGTTAATGCGAGACCTTGAGAGCTCAGGTTAGCACTACCGTACAGATAAAGAGATGAAGGTTCGTCTTTAAGATGTGTTCCACTTAAGGAATCTTTTCAGCACTGCAAATGATTAGATCTTTCGATACTTTTCAATATTACATGCAGTTTAGGGTTTTTAGCGAAAGTATTATAGAAGTTCTAGGCTATTGCTTCCGCAAAATCTGAAGAACTTGTATAATACCCCAGATATCAACTATCTATAAAGACCTCGTATCTCAGAATCAGGCAATCTCTCAAACGAAATTTGGAGTACTAAGTCCATATATCCAAGATGTGTTAATCCACAAGATTAAGCAGTTGCTAAATTTAGTTTTTATCTCGAAAACAGTTTACTGAACGTGTTAAGCCTATCGACACATCCACAGTAAGACTCGTTTATCACTTTTAAACTTTACATTTCTTTAGCATACTGTGATAATCCACTGATGTACTATTATTTCCTCTTTTGCACAAGTAATCTCATTTTTCATTTTTCAATGTTTTTGATATTTTGAGATTTTCTATTGTTTTTGGCTTTTTGAAAATTTTTATCTATCTAAAATGATTTTGAAATGATGTTTTTCAATTTTACCGGAATTTTTTTGATTTTGACAATTTTAAAATTTTTCTCCACCTAAAATTGAAAACATTTTTTCGAAATCAAAAATAAAAATCTTCATTTAACCATTTAATGACTTTTTACGAATGTGAACGTGAGACTACCTTTTTGTTTGTGTGGAATATCACTCCTGTCTCTTGTCTCTATGCATGAACAACCACTGCTTCTGAAATGACGATTGGGTTGAAGCTTGGTTATCCTGCACATTCAAACAAACTTTAATCGGTTTTAATTGGAACCCAATCCATTCTGGACTTAGGTTTACCAAATCATTAACATCTGAAGTAAACAAACATTCACACTCTTTTTGATATTCAAACAGTTTGATAGAAACTTTATTTGAAAATTTTACTTTCTTTGATTTTTTAACTGTTTGAATTATCAAATTTTTCTCCACTGCTCTCTCTTTTGTCCTCAGTTTTGTATCTGATGAATTCGTTTTACTTGACTGTGAGTAAAATAATTCATTGAACTTTTATCTGATTTTTTAGACGTATCTGAGGACAAAGTCTTTTCCAAATACTCTCTAACTTTTTTCTTCTTTTTTCTCAATCTGTCTTTTTGCCCTTGTGATAACTTGACTTTTGTTCTTTGGGCTTCTCTACAGTTTTCTCATTTTCTTCTCTTTTCTTCTTTCTGTTTTCTTCTCTCTGGTCTTTTCTCCCCTGAGATTTAACCGATCTTCTTTTCAGATTAGTCGGATAATCCCTGGAAATATGACCTTTGATTTGACATTTATAGCATCTTCTCGTATCAAATCTCTTTTTCAGGCAGTTAACAGCAATGTGTTCACCAAATCCACAGTTGTAACACACTCTGTTATCGTACCACTCTCTCCATTCAGACTAAACACCCAAATCAGCACATTGATTTGACGTGTAGTAGTCATCTTTCCTGCTTCTTCTGTAAAATTGATTTGACTTTGAAGCACTGTGTCCGACCTGCATCACTTATTCTCAAATTTTTGTGAGTTTTTATAATGATTGGATGACCGTACCGAGCTTTTATTTTTGTTTTGAAAATTTATAGAATTTTGTTTTTCATGTTGTTTTTGTTCTCCATTCTGCTTAGAAGGTTTTTGCGTTGAGCATTCACCTTTTTCAGCATTGTAGAACAGTTTCTTGAAAATTTTCTTTTAGTTTAAAAATATTTCCTTTTTATCATTTTTATCATTTTCATCATCGGTATTATTATCACAATCCTCAATTATGACATCGTCATAATTTATGACATTGTCACTTATTGAATTTCTTTTTATTATTATTGATTGGTTTTGGACATATATGGTCTAACTTTAAAGAGGAAGTCACAAAACCTTTCAATAATTTCTCTGAATTAACAGCTTTATTTTTAACATCTCAACTTCTTTTTCAAGTTGAGCAATTTTCTCAATATGATAATTTATTGCTTTTTGATTTTCTATATTAATTTTTCAAAAACAATTTTATCATTTTTAAACATTTTATTTCATTTTGAAAATCTACTACCATTTATAATTTTTCATTTTCTAAAATTTTTATTTTGTTTTCAAAATTCTTTTCATTTTCTTTTAATTTTTATTTTCTAATGTCAAACTCTCAATCTCATTCAAGAGTTTGGTATTATCTGCCTAATAATTGTCTACATCATAGACCGGGCAGACTGGTTTAGAACTTGAAGACTCATTTTTGGATATACTTGAAACTAGAGCTTCACAATTCTTAACTACTACACTCTCTTCTCTCTTTCTCATGGTATTTATTTTTCAGAGATATCCAAGTTCTTTTGCAGTCTTGTACTCAGGCAGTAGTATTAAGATATGTTCGTTAACAGATTGTTGAATCAGATTAATCATTTTCTTATCAGCAAAATACGCATCTTTCTGCTGCGTAGAATACTTGCACTTCTCTAGAATATTCTGATTCTCATCTCTTGGAACTACATATCCTGTTTCGATCGCCACCCAACTGCTAAAATGCGTAGCTTAGACCCAGCTCTCAAATTTTCCTTTCCAAACTTCATACTCGTCCATACTCATCAACTTTGGCGGCTTCTCGGACCCCATTTCGTTTTCCAAACTAATCTGTCGTTCAAAACACTCGAAAAATGATTAGCAAACAGACAATTTTAGTAAAAATTTGACTTTTTAACCGACAACATTAACGTATCGGTATGCTAAAAACGCTTAAAATTTTTCGGAAAACTGTTTTTACCAGATTAGAGCTTTAAACTCGTCTCGTCAATAGAATCTAACGATATATAATGTCCTAGACGTTTTTCGGGATTTTCATGCCTTTTTTTTAAGAAATCCTTAGACAAGTTCGGGCGAACTTGTCACAGACTTAACAAGTTCGAGCGAACTTGTGTTGAGATGTTATGAAAAATAGCAAGTTCGAGCGAACTTATGTGAATTTTACCAAGTTTGGGCGAACTTGTATAGACTTTCAACAAATTTTTATCAAGTTCGGGCGAACTTGACTAAAAATGATGAAAAAAACAGTCAAGCTTGAGCAAACTTGAGTAAAAACCTTGAAAAATCAGTCAAGTTCGGGCGAACTTGATGAAAAATTTGAGTTTTTCAGTCAAGTTCGAGCGAACTTGATGTTAAGTTCGAGCAAAGTTGTGATTTCAAACATGGTTTTTTTAATTTTTTGGCATGAATTCGTTTGCTTTAAGCTCTGATCTTTTCAAAGGTTTATCTATTATGGATTTTACGTATTATACTTGAAAATCAGTCCATTTTATCCGTGAATTGTCCAAGAAAAGTTAAAAATAGAAGAAATGAGTAGAAGATGAGATGTTCTATGTTCAATGTCTTCAAATTAGTCCAATCCTGCTCCGATACCACCTGAAGGTCCGTTGTACGGATCGGGCACTAATCTGACAAACCTAAGGTAAACGTGCGGAATCCTTTGCTTAAGCGACATTGGATACACTTATTTATTTCTATTTAATCACCGTTTCATTAATATTCAACGTTACAGATCCTGGAAACACTTGGACAGAGCTTCGGGTCTCTGAGCCAAAATCACTGAAAGTTACAAATGAAATCACAAGCTACCTATTTATAGGTAAACAAATTCGCTGGTAGGAGAGCAAGTTCGGGCGAACATGCATAGACAAGTTCGGCCGAACTTGTCTAAACCATTACAATCTCAAGCGAACTTGTTAACCTATTTACATAAACTTCGACATTCGCTCCTAAATACAGACTCGACATTATACGAGATGTAGGTAACAGACATATGCATCAACATGACTTAGATCTTCAAGATAACACAAATACCCAAACCAAGATATTATTGAAACCCTAAATGAACAATCTGAAACAAATACAATAGAAACAAAACTCACAACGATCTCTCAACTACTCTTACTGATTATTGATGCAATAATCTCTATGCGACTAACAATAATCTCTATGCGACTAACATATCTCAATACTATCTTCACAGATTCAGGATGAATATGTGATTAGAAGATATACAAACTCTAATCGCCAAAGAAAGAGAGAGAAAGTGACACAAGTAAAAATGAAATGAATGACTTGAAAATATCTCTACACATCCTCTTTAACTCACCAGCAACAAACCCTAAGTCATGTTAGTTGGCATATCTGCACTTCAGTTATAAGCCCATCTATGCAGCCCAATCAGCAACTATCTTCACTTCATTGGCCCATCTACATTATAAGGTGTGCCAGCCCATCTACGTTGTATATTTATCCAACTCATGTCCATTTTATTTATTATACAAAACAAACAAAAACTTATTAGAAAAAATTAGTATTCGACAATATAACAGAAATATAATAAAACTAGTGTTGAATTAATGTATGTGTATCAACTACACAAATTACTATAAGTCATTGATATGATACGAAGATTATAAATTTTAACGGTTATTAATTTCCACATAGTCACTTTGAGCTCATTCAACACTACCCTTAGTTTTAGTTTTCACAATGTAGAATTTAGCCTTGATAATTCAAATACGTGAGTAGTAGACACATTAAAATATAAAATGCTGAAAACAGTGAGACGGAAGAGCGAGAAAAACAAGATTAAAGGTGGTTGGAATTTTGGGAGTTAGAAAACAACATAAAAGGGGAAAACATAGTTAAAGGGTGCCGCTTATGTAGCTTTCTATGTTAGAGATTTGAGAAAGTAAGATAGGCTTAGCCAACTTTTGATTTACTTAATCTTAACTAGAGTTAAAAAAACATAACTAAAATTGTATAATATATTTTTATAACAATATTTGTGATACTTTTAATATATTAAATTGTTACGGTCGGGTCCGCTTTTATATGGCTGGTTTTAGATATAAACCACCATTCACTACGGTTTGACAATATTGAAACCGACCAATCGAAAGAAAAGTAAAAGACCGTCCGAGAAACCAAATTAATGACCGGTTTGGACGGTTTCACCCTAATATGTATATGGATATATGACACATTTATGTATAATCACATGTTAAAGAAGAACAATAGCTGGACACAACATGTGTATGTTCTATGTATGGTTCGAATATTGATCAGCATGTTAGGTCGAGATAAATTGATGAAGTCAACATAAAAATATCACCGAAAGAGGGTCTACATAACCATATTTATGGTAAATGAGTTTGTGTTGTAATTTTAATTGTTCAATTTAAGTTTAAACATGTTTTTTTGGCAAACTAACTGTTAGATAATAGAAAGATTATATTTTGTATTGCTCAATCATATATTCCTATGGTACCTAAGTGTAACATTTATCTCTATATATTTGTGTTTGTAACTCCGGAAGATCAATGAGAATCATAAACCTTTATTCATTCATGGTACAAGCCTTGCCCTTTGGTGGTTGAGTTTCCCTCCCTTAATCCTCATCTCTTTCAATCTCTTCCCCTCCTCACTTGATTTCTCTTCATCTCCTTTCATCCTCTGTTTCTGATCCCCTCATGGCTTCCTCATCCATATGACACGATTGGCTCCTATGATAGCTATCAAACTGTCATCATCCAACTTCATTTACTGGCGTACTCAGATGCTTCCGATTCTCTCCCATCAACATCTACTTCCACATATTGATGGCTCTCAAAGCCCGCCATCACTAACAATCAAGAACAATGATAAAGAAGTCGACAATCTTGAATTCTAACGTGGATTCAAGAAGAACAACAAACAATTATCATTCTCAATGCCTCGTTAACCGAAGAGGCGCTCTCGGTCACAGTAGGGTTATCCTTTGCTCGCGCCATTTGGCTTGCCTCAAGGCGGCGTTTTGTAATATGTCCATTAAACGTGTTCAAAACTTACGGGATAATCTCTGTGCGCTAAAAAGGCGATATAATTGTGGTGGAATACGTTCACGCCTTTAAGGCTATTTGTGATCAACTCCATGTCATCGGTCATCCCATTGTTTCAATGGATCAAGTCCACTGGTTCTTGTGCGGTCTTGGGGTCGCATTTGAGAATTTTTCAACCAATGTTCGATCAGTCTGGTCCATCTTAGCTTTGTCGATCTCCTGGCTAGTGCAGAGAGCCATGAACTATTTGTTAAAAATCTAAGGGATGAGCATCATGTGCCCACTGTTCAAACTGTTGCATTTGGGCCCCAGTCCCCAAGGCCAAATATTGGCGGTAAATCTGGTACTTTTCAGCCCAGAAATGCGACGACCCACTACCGGCCCAATAGAAATCCATATTCCTTTTATCGTGGGAACAAACCCATGTATAGTGGCATGTACGTCCCTCCCAGCTTTTGACTTGCCAACTTTGTCGCAAAACCAGCCATTATGCCTCCCATGTTACCATCATGCTTCGTTTGCTGCATCCAATACACCATATGATGATCAATTGGTGCAAGCCTTCCACACCCAATGCCAATTAAACCTAGATGTTACTGATTGGACTTCCGACACTAGTGCTACTTCACACATGCTCTCAAGTAACACTACTCTAGCGAACTTTACACTAACTCAAGGTAATGAATACATCTATTTTGGAATTGGTGAGTCGTTACCTATCACTCATATCGGTAATACTACACTTTTTGGTAAGCTTACACCTAATGATGTTTTAGTGGTGCCTAATATCACCAAAAATCTTCTTTCCATTGACAAACTTACTGAGGATAAACCAGTCGATGTTATCTTTTCTCATCATTACTTTTATATTCAGGATCGCAAAACTAAGCAAACACTAGCCCGAGGGTGTCGTGAAGACGACCTTTTTGTTCTTCCCAATAATAATGAAGCTTTAGTGTCCTCTCACTCGTGTCCCAAAGCTTCGTTTAAACTATGGCATCCTCGACTTGGGCATGTATATTTTGATGTCGTCATTTTACTTAAAATAATGGTTGCTTTTTATTTACTTTGGTTTTATCCAAACCGAGACTTTGTTCCCCATGTGAATTTGCCAAATCTAATCGGCAACCTTTTGATCTCAAAAATAAACGGGCGTTAGCACCTCTAGATCTTGTTCATTGTGACTTGTGGGGGTCGTCCTCAATTAAATCGGTTGACAATTTAGCATATTATGTTGCCTTTATTGATGACTATTCACGCTTTACTTGACTATATCAATTGCGTGCAAAATCATTTTTTTTTGTTGATGCACTTTGTGTCCATCACTTGTCGAATAGGCTAGATAGAGCGTGTGTTGAATATTGTATAGGTTATAATCAAACACACGGCCAAAATACGAAGTTTTTAGTGTATTTAGAGTCAAGTTCGCTTGAGAGTGTATGTTTTGTAGTCAAGCTCGGCCGAACTTGACTAAGCAAGTTCGCCCGACCTTGCTTCTCCACCAGCGAACTTGACTAAGTATAAATAGGTGTGTTGTTCATTTGTAGTTTAAGTTTTTGGCATCCCTACGGGGAGGTGCTGCCAGATTCTCTCCAGGAACTCCGGCAGCTGGATTTATAAAGATGTATACGCTTTCGGTATGAATGAAGACTTCCGCTGCATTCTACTTCTACTCCTTTCTGTAATAACATTCTACCGAAATTGACACGTTATGCATTAACTTCCGTCTAGAACCGCCTGATTACGGACCTTCAATTGGTATCAGAGCTACGGTTATCACCTACGTCATGAATTTGGACATTTATGGACATTAGGAGGGGTTTTAGACGTAAATCATCAAATAAACATACAAGCCACGGACAAAATCTAAAATTGAACGGATAGGATTGTTAGAAAACCATTTTGACCAGATCTATGGTGGAATCATTTCGAAATTCAAAGAAATAAGATTTTGGATAGAAAAAAATGAAAAAAATGCTGATTTGGGAGACCAAGTTCGGGCGAACTTGACCTGTCGAAGTTCGCCCAAACTTGACAAGGTTTTTCAAGATTTCTCTCAAGTTCGCCCGAACTTGACTGATTTTCTTTGAAATTAATCACAAGTTCGCCCGAACTTGTCTATTCCATGCAAGTTCACCGAACTTGGTGGTGGCCAACCAAGTTCGCCCGAAACTTGTCAGGATGCCTAAAAAAATTTATTGCTCGGTTTGGTAAGACGGGTGTCCAGAAAAAAATTGGTGATAGAAATTTTTTCGAAATTTTAACGTCCGATACTGACTATTCGGGGACACCGACGGAGGCCTTAGAGAGAGGCTGAGATGATAAGGTTAGAGATGGTTGAAGATGAGAGGGTAGACATTGATACCAAAGTAATTTGGTGATCATTAGAGTTGAAGACTACTGATGAGCCTTAAAGTAAATTCTGCATTTGTTAAGTACTGAAAATTCCAGATTTGAGGGGAATTTCAGTGAAAAAATTGGTATGGTCAGAATTTGCAAAAATGAAGGGGAATAAAAAACTTTCAATATTTGAAGATTCCGGCATTTTTGAAATTCGTGACACTGCAACAGTATTCGGGTGGTTTCCGACTACAGATTAACCGGGAAATACAGAGATTTGAGATTCATTTGTAAATTGATTAAGTTGATGTCTAGTTTGAAAGCAGGTGGTTACATAACTGAGTCTTGGAGGAGTTGTTTATCAGATTTTGCAGTCATGGTTGTGGATTGACACCTAAGTCCTGCGTATGGTTTGGAAGCACACACGACTGCCTATCTTTAACTCTGCTTTGCACATGAATTATTGACTGGACTAACCGCCATGAGATAATGATGCTTTGTAGTTTCAGTTGCCCCGGGTTGTACGCGGTACCATGATTAAGGAAGATGATTTATGGGATCGGATCTTCAGGACAAATAAGTGTACTAATTGCTGACGAAAGAGATTATCCATTTGGGATTCTGTGATCACAGGAAGTTCAGATTATTCAGATCATGATTCAGATTGATGCTTAAGGGTTAGAGTCCTGATCTCCGGTGAAGGAACATTTAGCTGGATTAGCAGTCGTCTAGTACCAGTGAGGAACTGAGGACGTTCAAAACGTTCGATGATGATCTTAGGAATTAATGACTAGCTCCGCAGACGGAGGGTTTCAAAATTATCAAAGAAATCTGATGATAACTTTGGTGGCCATTATTTTTAGTCTTCAAGCAGATGAATCACTCTTCTCTTTGGACTAACCGCGCTGTGATGATGTTGGTGATTAAGGGGCGCTGGTCTACCGAGATAGCTATATATCTGACATGGTGACTGAAGAAGAAGAATGTGATTTTGATCTCGGACGAATGTTTCTCAGAGTCAAAGTGTTACCATATTATTTGGTTCCGATGAAGATTTGCTGATTGAAAAAGATTACCGATTTGCTGATCTGGAGTGATTACGGAAATCGGGATTTCAGATTATTGCGGATAAACATTGATTTGAAGTTTACCAGTGTGGTAATTCGAAGTTTCTATCAATTGCCGGTTGAGTTTTTGAAGATCGGAAGATCGAGCATGGGAGATATGCGCTAAAACTGAACGCGGATGTGGTTAAAGTTGAAATGGAGAAGCTGTATTAATGAATTTCAAGATTGGTGTCTATTCTAGATAATTTATCGGTCAAGTAAATCAGAGGAGGTTGGAAACTATGCACACAAATATCTGAACTGGAGATTTCAGGGGGAATCTAACGTTGATAATGCAAACCCGGATCATCAATTAAGGGGGAATTTGTTGACGTGTTTCGATGACATCGCAAATACCTTGATTGAAGTTGCAGAATATTTAAACACGGCTCACGTTTGAAGACCAAGATTCGACAGTAACGAACAAGAGGAATCTGTTGATGCACTTTGTGTTCGTCACTTGTCGAATAGGCTAGATAGAGTGTGTGTTGAATATTGTATAGGTTAGAATCGAACACGACCAAAATACGGAGTTTTTAGTGTAATTAGAGTCAAGTTAGCTTGAGAGTGTATGTTTTGTAGTCAAGTTCGGCCGAACTTGACTAAGCAAGTTCGCCCGAACTTGCTTCTCCACCAGCGAACTTGACTAAGTATAAATAAGTGTGTTGTTCATTTGTAGTTTAAGTTTTTGGCATCCCTACGGGGAGGTGCTGTCGGATTCTCTCCAGGAACTCCGGCAGCTGGACTTATAAAGATGTATACTCTTTCGGTATGAATGAAGACTTCTGCTGCATTCTACTTCTACTCCTTTCTGTAATAACATTCTACCGAATCGGTTTACTTTTATCCACTAATTTCCGTCTAGAACCGCCTGATCACGGACCTTCATTTTTTAGGCAAAAAAAAAAATTCTATCTTTGTCCCTATTGTTCAAACCCTTTCATTAAAAAACATTTCAAAGTGATAGCGGCACGAAATTCACTAATCATTGTGTTCGCAAATTGTTTGAACAAAATGGAACATTTTATCGAATGTCATGTCCATATACCACTCAACAGAATGGACAGGTTGAATGCAAACATAGACACATTGTTGAAACGGGATTGACCATGCTTTTTCATGCCAAATTACCCGTGCACTATTGGGTGGATGCTTTTTTGTCCGTCGTTTTTATAATAAACCAATTGCCAACAACTTGTTACATTGGAAGTCACCTTTTGAACTATGATATCACCAAAAACCGAATTACTCTTCTTTCTGGTCCTTTGGTTGTCGGGTATTCCCATTTCTTCATGATTATGCTCCAAACAAAATGTCCCCACGAAGCATTACTTGCATCTTATGGGTTATTCCTCAAAGTACAAAGGGTACAACTGTCTTGACCCGTGCACCTCTCGCATATATATTACCCGTCATGCTCGCTTGACGAGTCTCACTTTCCACTTGACCACTCAACCCATGCATCACCTATTAACACCCTTCAAATATCTACCTTTTTAGATACCACGTCTGAATATGTTGTCTACTCCCTCCTCAAATAATAATTCAAAAGCCATTGTTTTCATCCCATCCTCACAACCTCATATGATGAGCCTACAATACCCATTTGTTCCATTTAAACCACTTCATACAGGCCCATAGTTACGCAATGTAACAATGCTAACTCCTAAAATACCTTCCGCATCAAACCCAACTCACCCAATCAGCCCATCTACCCCTTAAGACCCAAAACACCACCACCACCACACCATCTCACCTTTAAAGCCTGACTCAAACCCGCTACCCTCGGCTTGCATAATTCTGACCCAATCTCGCCCCCGTCCACCTCTTCATCCACTCCACCGATGTAACGCTCGGCATTTTCTGTACTTTCCATATTTAGAAAGTTGTGCTCGCATTTTTTAGAAACTTGTATTCTTACTCCATTTTAATCCTTGTAATCTCGAGACTTTGATCATAATGGAAATCATATTTTTATATCAACCTTGTTTAATCATACATGCATTGTATGTTATCAGTCGCGTAATACACGTTTTAATTTAAAACCGAGACATACATCAAGATTAAATTTTCTCGGAATCACATTCATACATGTATCATACTTATGATATACTTGCATACACCTTTATAATATAAAATAACCTAGTTACAAAATGCAGGGACTAAAAGTGAGCAAAACCAAAAGCTATTCCACCTCCTTTCTTCTCCAATCACCTTCCACCCTGTTTTAGCCAATTAGATTTCATCCTTTTCCACCTCCTTTCTCCTCTAATCACCATCCACCCTTCTTTAGCCAATAATATTTCACCCTTTTCCACCTCCTTTCTCCTCCAATCACTTTCCATCCATCTTTAGCCAATCATATATCACCTTTTTCCACCTCTTTTCTCCACAATCACCTTCCACATTCATTAACTCTCAAACCCTAATCCCCACTTATAAATATAAGCCTCCACCACATCCTAAACACATTCCACACACTAATCTACTCTCAAACTCTCTAGTTCTCTCAAGAATTCCAAGCAAAGAAGAATACTTTCAAGTTTTCTAAGGTAACTTTGGTGTTCCACCCTCCACGACTCGTCGACTCACGTTACTTTGGAAAGCATCGGAAACTTGTGAGTACACTTGACCCATTTTCATTTTACGCAATTTGGGTTGTAACATGTTAACTTACAAAATACACAAAAACACACAACTTACTTTATACACTCAATCCGTTATACATGCTTATTGTTATGCTTAGGTTCATGCTAGATACATACATGCTTTTGTCATTAACTTAGCTAGCCAACTTTACATATATAACGCTATAGCATTAGCACACCGCCCGTCGGGGTATGTTAAGCTTTTTATTCATAAATAGTCTCGTTACTTTTTGGCGAGGGACACTTAATTCTGGGACACTTGGGTTTGACATTTAGTATTGCATGCTAGTTTACCTTGTATACAATTGCCATGTCGATTCGAGTAAATTCTTTTTATACTTATGCTATGTACTTTAAAACTTGTGCTCGCCAATGCTTTTGCGTTGAACCATATTTTTAACATTTTAAACAGGTTGATGATGATGTTTATGACGAATCTAGTAGGGATGACATAGAAACGCACAAGAAATACTAAGATTTGAATATTTTGTTTTGTTGAACTTACTTACTAGCCCTTTTAAAGTGTTGTAATTTGAATTTCCTTGTAATGTACTTGACAAATTTATGATATGCAATGAAATCGGTTTTGAATTAATTATTGTCGCAAATAGTGTTACGTGTGATGAGCAATCTATTTCGTCTCACTCTGATGATTCCACCATCGGTTGGGGTGTGAGAGATTGGTATCAGAGCCATCACTTTAGGGAATTAGGAAAAAATTGCCATGATTTGACCTAGTCTATAGTCTAAGTACCCATACTTGACAATTCTTGATTTCGTGCTTCAAATACTCAAATTCTCCCTATTTGCTTCTATCTCATCTTTTGTCTTAAAATTTCGTATGTCTTTCCTACAACGATTTACCATACACACATGAGGACGTGAACACACTCGCATTATATAAACGGGACGATTTCATCAAAATAGGAGTGAAACCCTCACTTTAGTGAAAGGCTCTCAATCCGCATTCTCGATTTCTATGAAATATACATCGAGTTAGGAGTGACATCCTCACCTTGATGAAATTCCGCCTTGCTTATTCTAGTGGACCCTTACCAACGAGCCGGATTTAAGTCCTTACCTCGTTTGATAAGTACCCACCACACTCAGGGAATGACGTTGTCAAGTTAGGGGTGATACCTGCATCTTGGTAACTTGTCCCACTCCTCGATTTTCTAATCCCGCCAAAGTCTCAAACTTTCGAATGACTAAGGACATGTAGTAACCGGAAGGGTGAATACCGTTAACCAAAATTTCGACGAGAGTATTCTACCTATTAGGCCAAAGCATGCTTCCTAAACTTAAAAGAACTTTCAATCACTTTGGTTTAGTCAAAGTTTCGTTTCGGAACAATCCAAGTTTCTGTCCAAAACCACCATTATACTATTATAATTTTATGCATAACATAATTCAAACATCTCTTTTTCAAAATTCAAATTATTTTCACAATGATTACTCACATATCTACTTATACTTTTCATATATCTTACACACTATTTATATAAACGATTTTAAAACGTCACCTACAAAATAGACATTACTCATATTCCAAAAAACGGAAGTCTTATCATCAAGATAGGAGTGATTCCCTTACCTTGACGATTGACTACGCTCATTTCTCAAAGAAATCTTATCCTTGAGATAGGAGTGATGTCCACACCTCAATGGAAATTGAATCACAACTCGACCATTTTCATGACAATCACTCGATTAAAACTTACTTAAACCTTTTATCATTATGTCAATTTTCTCATCTATGCATGAATCTCGAACCTTATTATTTAATCAAACGTGTTTCTCACCCTACGATCTATTTACGTAAATCACATTCACGGAATTCATAATCATACTTTAAATGTTTATTTCCCAATTTTCAAAATCTTATGAAATGCTATCTATCAACTTAGTCGGTCTAATGAACCACTTGCCCTCGATTTTCATAATTTGTCCAATCACTAGAACACACTCACATTATACTATCATCCTAAAGACATTTGTTCCTAATAAGGAACCAAATGTAAACTTTCTCTCACATACGTATAAATCTTATAGATGTCGATTCGTTAACCTCGCTTAGTTGGTAAAACGTAATTAATCCATAGCCACCCGACAAACATAAATGACCAACCATACACCATCGAGACTTCGATTTTCAACAATAGATCCTAACTTAGAACTATATCTCCTACTGGAAAATCCATCAATACCTTAGAACAAGAATGAGACTCTTACGACCCTCTCCTATATTCACAAGCCAAGAAATCCGATACGAACCATACCTAGGAATTCTCCCAATACCCATGACCGATAATTCACTCGCACAACGTACCGTGAGCAAAAATAGCATAACCTTTAAGCACTTAGTCAGAACCCGACACCTTGCCATCAAAATACCATTCAATCAACCTACCACAACCATCACATCGGCCAAACAAACTCTCAATACGCACACCAGACTTAGTAACCCTAAACCTACACGCCTACACCAACGAAGTTTGACTATCTATAAGTTCACTTTGCTAAATACCTTTCAAAACCAAAGTTTTTTCCACGGAAATTTTCAAACACAACTTTCCTTATTTCGATATAAAATACTTTCAATGAAGCAAGCTCACTGTTTTAAAAACCCTTTCGCTAATACGCAATTCTAAATCTAAACACGTGAGCATGGAAGCTTCATGGGGTCGAACAATCTACGACATGCGCGAATCCAAACTTTTAAAACGGAAGTAGCATTTTTTTACAAACCACATCTTTCATCGTAAATTAATACTTTTTCTCAATATTCTCTCGACATTCCCAAATCTGATTCTCCATTCCCGACAGGCCCGACCTATTTTGTTTAGACAAACTCAACGATTTGCCCAAACAACTATACACATGCATATCATCATACACATTTCAACCTATGTAGTCAGTATTTCATGACAATCTTACACATATTATCATTACACTTCATAATTACACACTCAAAATTTCATGGTAACTTGTATATGCTTAATCTCATTATACTTCAACTTATACGTTCTATACTACATGCTAACCTTATGCGTATTTGTCATCAATCATACTCAAAACTCATACATTCACACTACTTGGTAGTCATACTTGAATCTATATGAAGGCACAACCCAAGTGGGTTCGCCTACGTTATACTTGCGCATACTTAAATACAATCATATATACATGCTTAATTTTCATACGCAACAAACACACACACATCCTCGCTCGTAATACAAAAATATACCCTGACCCTCACACTACTAGTACAAACTATGCGGACCATGCACGGGCTAAGATAATCACGGTGCACACGTGATTATATTGGTAGGCGCATGAAAACCATAGTGGGTTCTACTGTGCATCGTAACACGGAACGCAACATGACACCAAATAGCGAAACAGACGTAACATGGTATGAACATCGTGGATACGCCGCTGGTACTTCCTATATATAAGTGTCCCTACCATGTTACCAAACTTTCGTAAAACGTGCCATGTGAAATTCGGTGATTTCTCGGACCTTATTAAATACGATAACTACCAACAAACTTTGGTGACTCACAATCTTTTCCTCGGTTGTACCCAAACACAGTTCAAAACGCCTAATACTAGATTATCCATGACAAAACCTCATTCTCAAAATCGTTAGCCGTAACGGCTACACCTATCAGTAGCATCTTACATCGCTTCATATTCGCATTTTATCTGATATCCATACCATTCTTATCCCTCGCTTACACCTACCGAATCGTTCATTCGCTCTTATACCGCGGATATTCAAAATTCTTCCCTAACATTTCACCCAAACTATATTTATAGTAAATCGGCCTAAACGTTCAATCGATTTTAACAAATGTCCTCACCAGCTCCGTTCTGTCAAAATATTTCCTTTCTTTTTAAAACTATATTTAATTCTTTATTACGCACAAACTTCGACTAGCCGGTCTATTACCACCAAAACGTTTTGAAACCATAAATATTTACCATCCTATTTTCTCACCAGTAACCATTTTTTACGACTTGTGACTTTACTAATACGCCTAGGAACCGACAACACTTTTCTTACAAACTACTGTGCGGGCCGCACATTACAGCAAATTACATCCTTATTTATACTAAACTTTTTCTCCTTAGGACACATTCTTTTTAAGACACTCATTTCACCAAGTTGTCCAAACTTGGTCAAACTCGCATTGCCTATACGCACACATACACGTTTTACTTATTTTTACATTTACTTACGATTGATGTCTTAAATCACTTTAGTCAAACGAGCTACTTATAAAAACCTATCTTCTATCCCTCAAAATTTCCTATGTATGCTCAATCAACCATAAACTACCTATTTAGCCAAAACTTTTGAAACCATGCATTTTTTTACATGCTGATACATAAACGCTGCTTTCGGCGCTAAGCATCAAAATTTCTCATTATAGCCAAAACATTTTAACCGATTATAACTCATATCAAACCACCAAAATACCATCTTATCCCAAGTCTTTCTCTTAAATAAACTTCGGGATGAACTTTCCTAAAGTAAGGAAGACTGTAACGCTCCGCAATTTCTGTACTTTCCATATTTAGAAAGTTGTGTTCGCATTTCTATTTTTAGAAAATTGTATTCTTACTTCATTTCAATCCTTGTAATCTCGAGACTTTGATCATAATGGAAATCATATTTTTATATCAACCTTATTTAATTATACATGCATAGTATGTAATCAGTCGCGTAATCACGTTTTAATTTAAAACCAAGACATACATCGAGATTATATTTTCTCGGAATCACATTCATACATGTATCATACTTATGATATACTTGCATACACCTTTATAATATAAAATAACCTAGTTACAAAATGCAGGGACTAAAAGTGAGCAAAACCAAAAGCTATTCCACCTCCTTTCTTCTTAATCACTTTCCACCCTTTTTTAGCCAATTAGATTTCATCCTTTTCCACCTCCTTTCTCCTCTAATCACCATCCACCC
Source organism: Scalesia atractyloides (assembly GCA_947069175.1). Lineage (NCBI taxonomy): Eukaryota > Viridiplantae > Streptophyta > Magnoliopsida > Asterales > Asteraceae > Scalesia > Scalesia atractyloides. The sequence goes on from CAMTDV010000014.1 coordinate 59,801,080, forward strand.
TTCTTTAGCCAATCATATTTCATCCTTTTCCACCTCCTTTCTCCTCCAATCACTTTTCACCCTTCTTTAGCCATCATATATCACCCTTTTCCACCTCTTTTCTCCCCAATCACCTTCCACCTTCATTAACTCTCAAACCCTAATCGCCACTTATAAATACAAGCCTCCACCAGATCCTACACACATTCCACACACTAATCTACTCCCAAACTCTATAGTCCTCCAAGAATTCCAAGAAAAAAAGAATACTTTCAAGTTTTCTAAGGTAACTTTGGTGTTCCACCCTCCACGACTCGTCGACTCACATTACTTTGGAAAGCATCGCAAACTTGGGAGTACACTTGACCCATTTTCATTTTTACGCAATTGGGTTGTAACACGTTAACTTACAAAATACACAAATACACACAACTTACTTTATACACTCAATCCATTATACATGCTTATTGTTATGCTTAGGTTTGCTACATATGCTATTGTTATCTTAGTCATGCAGATACATACATGCTTTTGTCATTAACTTAGCTAGCCCAAATTAACATATATAATGCTATAGGAGTAGCACGTCGCCCGTTGGGGTATTGTAAAGCTTTTTATTCATAAATAGTCTCGTTACTTTTGTGGCGAGGGACACTTAATTCTTGTGGACACTTGGGTTTGACATTTAGTATTGCATGCTAGTTTACCTTGTATACAATTGCCATGTGGATTCAAGTAAATTCTTTTTATACTTATGCTATGTACTTTAAAACTTGTGTGCTCGCCAATGCTTTTGCGTTGAACCATATTTTTAACATGTTACAGGTTGATGATGATGTTTATGACGAATCTAGTAGGGACGACATAGAAACGCACAAGAAATACTAAGATTTGAATATTTAGTTTTGTTGAACTTACTGTACTAGTCTTTTAAAGTGTTGTAATTTGAATTTCCTTGTAATGTACTTGACGATTTATGATATGCAATGAAATCGGTTTTGAATTAATTATTGTCGCAAATAGTGTTACGTGTGATGAGAAATCTATTTCGTCTCACTCTGATGATTCCACCATCGGTTGGGGTGTGACAGATTGGTATCAGAGCCATCACTTAGGGAAGTAGGAAAAAATTGCCATGATTTGACCTAGTCTATAGTCTAAGTACGCAATTCTTGACCATTCTATAGTCTAATCTAGCCACTAATCATGTCGAACTAATAGTAGATAATATAAAACAAAGCCATCATCTCCAACATGAATAGTGTATTTCACAATAACATTCAAACAAAATATGTGTTCAGCAGAAGCAAATGTAAATGTTTCAAACAACCAATACCAATATGTTTTCAAAATGCAAAGTATCAATGTTGGTAACACGTAACACGCCCCATGACACTCCTCGCTCCTCAGACTCCAAGTTCCAATGCAAGTTGTATCTAACGACCTGCAAGCATGCAGAAAAATGTATCAACGAAAAGCTGGCGAGTTCACAGTTTTGTTAATGTAAATCAAGTAGGTGTTTAGTTTAAAGGCATGTCAAGAATAATAAACTCGATACCGAGGTGACTGTTATGTTTGTTGTGCCCTCATCAATGTCTATCAACATTGATCAAATGTTTAAGGTCCTTAGTTCACGCCCATCTCCCAGCACGGTGTGAGGTGTGTCAAACCTAATAGCGATATCAACTAATACCCGTTGCCTCCAAGACAACTAGTTCGGTAGTAAGTAGGGACTTTCATGATAGAGTTGATTTGTTAACTAACGTCAAAATTAAACTACAATATTTATAAAAGTATTCCTCCCAGGAATAGTAGTTTGCCCCCCCCCCCCCCCCGGGATGCATGCTTGTGAAAGAGTAGTGAACTCACCTTAGCTTAGCTCGACATATTAACGTACTCGAGTTTGAATGGTCAACCACGTCCTATTATGGTTACCAATAGTATTAGGATTTGTGCACAAGCGTTTCCGCATGTTCTACACGTTCTATCAAGTAGGATGCACGTAAATCTATCACATAGCACGTAAATCATGTGAAATCATACACCTATTCATATCAAGGAAGCACAAGGGTGTATGGTGTGAGTGTGCGGTGTCACATAGGTGTGCGGTTGTATATAACACTGTGCGATATCAATATAGTGTGCGGCTACACATGTGTGTACGATAACATTCTAGGTGTGCGGTTATATATGAGTGTACATCGATAAGGTGTGCGGTATGAGAAGGTGTGCGGTTGGTGACATAACCCCCAACCGTAGCCTACGGTGCACCCTTCCTGACCATAATAGGATCACCTGCCGTAAGCTACGGCCCCGGGCCGTGATTTACGGCGTGTTCCTTAATGTTGCCATCTCGTACATTCCCAAGTTTCATTCCTCTTATTACAAATTACACAACCCGATTGAACATTTCTGGTAGATTAAGATTTGTTTAACACAAAATTATCATACCAAAACATCAAGATCATAACCCTAATTCGCATGCACTTGTCTATACGAACATATCCAAATTTTTGAAACCTTTAATGGATTCACATGAACCCTAGACTTTATATAACCACATAAAAATCATCACAATCAGATCTAGCAGTTTATTATCACAAGGAGCCATCAACATCTTATCATCACGCAACCCTAGTTTATAAAATCAACATCCATACAATCAAACTAACATTAACCATGATTTCTAGCAAAACCCTAGATAACGAACATACTCACAACTAGTAAGTATAGATCATCATGTGGAAACGCAACCAAGTATATCGAACAAAATCAAACCAAAACAGTGATGAACACACTAACCAGGAGATAGAGTGCGAGAGAGATTGCTAAGACGAGAGAGAAGAGTTCCGAGAGAGTAAGAACTACCGCCGGTCACCAAAGAGGAGAGAAAAAGTGCTAGGGTTTAGATATTTTTGTGTGTTGCAACTAAATGGGAACCGCTCACATATATGCATGCATGTGTGCTCCCAATTAAGTTAAGTTTGGGCTCAGTTGGGCTTGGGAGATCTGGGCCGAGAACAAGGAACACCAAAGTGTGCGGTTAGGTAAGGGTGTGTCGCAGGGTGTGTGGTATGACTTAACTAACTTAAAACATTTAAATACAACTAACTCACAAGCATTCAATTAAGAATAATCATGTATAAACATTTATCAAGTTTAACATAACATACACCCCATTACAACGTATAGTGGAACGTGAAGAGAAATGATACGAAGTTAAAAGTCATGAGATTAGACGACGCTAACCTTGAAAGTACGGGATATCAAATTGAACATCTAATCAAAACATTTGTTCAAGAACAAAGCAAACATCTCCCAAGTCTTAGAAAACTATTCAAGAAGAAACAACAACTGCTGAAGGCTAAAGACTCTTGAAGACCAAAGCACTGATGAAGTCAAATGTCTGATTAAGAAGACCAAACATCTGTATGCCAAACAGATGTTTGGATAACTACAACAAAGGATAGCTTAGACAGTGGTTTCCTAATGTAACATATTTATCTTGTAACAATGTTTAGACTAGTTAGAAAAGATTATAGGATTTGCACATATGTTTGCAACATCTGTGGAATCTTTTCTATTAGAAATGTTAGATGTCTCTATCGGGTGATGTCAGCCTATCACGAACAGTGCTTTAGTACTAAGTATAAATAAATCTCACCTGTTAGAGATCTATTTTATCACTTCACACATTCTCTTTTGTACGAATAGTTCTAGTAAGTGATCGGCTGAGGGGGAGATTGTAGAATCATTTCTGTAAAACTTTTTTGAATCTATTGAAAAACAGTTTCGATAATATCTCTCTATTTGTGAATTATGTTGTGTTTATCACTATATGTTTGCAAATATCAAACCCGTTCTAACAGTGTCAATTTGGCACATACGGTGGCATCCCATTACATCGCTCTATTCACCAACACTGACATTTGAACCTATGTTACTGTCTCAAAAGATTCCAAATGGATTAAGGCAATGGCAGACAAAATTCATGCTCTCCATGGAAATCACACTTGGTCTCTTGTTCCACATCCTTCGCATGCTAATGTGGTTGGCTCAAAGTGGCTCTTTAGAACCAAAATTAATTCTGATGGATTTATGTGTATAAATGCAACATATAAATTACATCAAACGAGGCATAAAACTAACCCGTTTCTAGTATAATGTTGTAAAAAACACGTTTCTTTGTTCCTTTTGAATTTACAGGACCAAATGAGCTAAAATGAACAAAAGAAGCAAATAAGCAGCCAAAATCAACATACAAAATAAGGAATAACATGACATGCCCGCTTCCTCAGCAACACCTCAAAGACAAAAACAAGAAGACAGAAACTGACCACGGGGTCGTGCCCAACCCAGACATGGGGTCAGGCCTTGCACTTAAAGACAAAGCATGTAGGAGCTTCTATGCCCACCACGGGGTTGTGCCCAGATCACCATGGCATGGTCAGACTCTAAGATTGTATAATCTTGATAGTACAACAAAGAGTTGACCACGAGGGAGTGCCCAGGAGCCACGGGGTCGTGTGGGGCCCTCTGCTGATAGCTGCAATTAATGAAGGAAGAGAAGAAGCGGCCACGGGCCATGCCTACTGGACACGGGCCATGGCCGGGGTACTGTTCTGACTATAAATAGGGGTGATTGGTTACTTCAAAGGCATCTCTTGGCAAACCACTTCTCTCTCACTTTGCCACCATTCCACCACCACTACAACACCAACAGCCACCACCATCATCCATCTATCATCTTTAGAGTGTGTAGTAGTCTCGGGATCCAAGATTGATCATAAGAGTTCTTGTCAAACAAAGGCCATGCACTTTTGATTTTTAATCTTTCGGCACTTTTTAATTGGGTATGTATTAATGACTTTAATAACTAGTTTCTTATGTTGAAAGTGAATTTTCCTAACCATTTTTTCATGATGTCATTGATTTGCTCATTCGTGTCTTTACGGTCTATATAAAGCATGTTAACTACTTGGAAGGGGTTAGAATGGTGGTTTGGTAAAGTTCTTGTCTGTCAGTGTATAGATCCTGTGAGAACTTGGTTCAAGCTTACTAGGACCTCCTTCAATGCCCCAGGGTATTGTATGGCAGGGGTGCGAATAGCTTGAACCCCTCATATGTAAACTACTATTAAAACATTAAACTGGTTCTTGGGATTGTATCCTTGCTGACTCAACCACTTAGCCGAGGGTAACGTCACCTTCAAAAGAGGGGCCTACTACTTTTCGCATTAATAACTTATTTAATTATCTCTCAATATTCCGACCCTTTGGGATTTTTATCTCTGCTGACTCAAACCACAGGGTTGAGGGTAACGTCACTTTCAAAAGAGGGGCATACTGCTTTAACTGAAGATAATCTCTTGAAAAGTCCGAAAGTGCGAAAATCATCAAAGGATACATTAAAGAGGAGTTGGATCCAAGTGATTCTATCTTGTCTATTTGTATTTCCTTTTATTTATCTTTTCGTTTTTCTATTTACTTTTATGTTTAAAACTTTTATCCAAAAATTTAGAATGATTAGACGTTGACGATAAATCGTTATTAAAAGCTCTTGTGTCCTTGGACGACCTCAGTATCTTACCAACACTATACTACGCTCGCGATGGGTGCACTTGCCCAAGTTTGTGTTTAGTGTTAGTATAATATTGTGTTTTATAAATTTAAAACTTGACTAATGCGTAAAAACGGACTTAAAATATTAACAAAATCATATCACGCTCGACGCACACCATGGATAAATCGAGCGGTTCAAAGCCCGTCTTGTTGCTCAAGGATTCACACATGTTCAGGGCCTTGACTACTCACACACCTTTAGTCTGGTTGTTAAAATGCCACTATGCGCACTGTTGTTGCTTAGCTATCATAAACGGCTGGAATCTTCATCATTTGGATGTCAATAATGCGTTCTTGCATGGGCATCCAAATGAAGATGTGTTTATGGAACAACCCATGGGCTTTGTGGATCCTGTTTTTCCATCTCATGTTTGTGAGTTGAATCAAGCCATCTTGGTTTAAAACAAGTACCTAGGTCATGGTTTCATCGTCTAAGTGTATTTCTCATAACAATGGGGTTTTCATGTAATCGTGCGGACCCATCATTGTTCATTTTTAAACATAACTCTTACATAATGTACCTTCTGGTCTATGTTGATGATCTAATCTTAATAGGGAATCAATCTTCACCATATTGTCCTTTATATTGTATCTCAACAAAGAATTTTCCACTAAGGATCTTGGGAAACTCAACTACTTCTTGGGTTTGGAGGTTACCTACACTCCCAATGGTCTTTTCCTAAATCAATCTAAATACACAGTTGGTATTTTTAATCGTGCTAAGATGTTGGATGCAAAACCTACACCGACTCCCTTAAGCACCATTGTTTCTTTTGTGTCTACAGGTAAACCTTTTCCAGATGTTACTCATTACCGGTCTACCGTAGGTGCTCTCCAATATTTGACGATCACGAGACTTGACATTTCGTATGCTGTCAATCAAGTCTGCCATTTCTTCATGCTCCCACCATTGCTCATTTTCATGAGGTGAAACATATTCTGCGCTATCTCAAAGGCACAATTGCCTTGGGTTTACACTACAGTCTCCCACTCGCATAGCTCTTCTTGGATACTATGATGCTGATTGGGCTCATTGCTTGGAAACTAGACATTCTACTTACGAATATTCTATATTCTTGGGTGGTAATCTTTTTTCATGGAGTGCCAAAAAAGCAACCGACAGTTGCACGCTCGAGTTGTGAATCTGAATACAGGGCTATGGCCAACACTATTGCGGAGATGGTATGGATCACTCATCTCCTTAAAGAACTTCATGCCTTAACGCTGGAATGACCGACTATTCTTTGTGACAATTATAGTGCCATCTTTCTTACTCAAAATAATGTGTCCCATAAACGGGCCAAACATATTGATCTTGATTATCACTTTCTATGCGGAGTAGTGGCTGTGGGGAAACTCGTTATAAAGTTGTTTCCACCAAGTTTCAGGTGGCTAACATTTTCACCAAGAGTCTTCCGAATTCTCAATTCAATGTTTCTCGGGATATGCTTCGCATTGGTCCACCACCTTTCAGCTTGCGGGGGTGATGTTAGATAATAGAAACATAATATTTTGTATTGCTTAATCATATATTCCTATGGTACCTAAGTGTAACATTTATCTCTATATATTTGTTAGGATTGAACCTACAAAAGAACAGATGATATAAAGCCAAAACAGGTCTGTACAAAATGATCCAAAACAAACAATACTTTGATTCACTTCTCCTCACAAAGACAAGATAGCTAACATCTGATAACTCTAGCATCTGCCCAAAGCTAGGCTCTGTTGGAGTTATAAAGACTGTTGAAGACCAAACCACTGATAAAGTCAAAAGTCTGCTGGAAGTCAAAGGTCTGATCACCCTTTGAAGAACATCTGATAAAGCTTCATCAGTGGTTGAGCTCATCAGAGGATTGCCAACTATCAATGTTTCTATAGTTATAATAGAGTATAGCATTAGCAGAGGTTAGAGTTTGTTAAGGTTGTTAGATGTCACTGACTTGATGATGTCAGCAAAGATGCCACAGAGGTTAGGGATTCTAGTATAAATAGACAGTGCATGTACTGTTTCTATTTAGCTCATACACACACTCTTATTGAATACTCAAATTTGAGTGAGCTCGGTCTGAAGGGGAGTTAGTGATTCATATATGTATTTACTTGTATTATTTTCATTTTTTGAGTAATGAAAACAATGTTGATGAAAGCTAATATCTCCTTGATTGTGTTACAAAGTTCTAAATCTCATTCCGCTGCAAAGTATTGTAGGTGTTATCTTCTCTCATCATCTATTTGTTTAAAACAATGCAATCAAGTTAAAATCAGATCCTAACAATTGGTATTAGAGCATAGGTCAGTCAAATTCGATCTAACAATCAATTTGACATAAAAAGATCAGCTCAATTTCTTTGATACTGTGTTGTTTGTGTTTGTTGAAAAACAGAGCAAAGATCTAATCACAATGATTATCAATTTCTCTGAAAAACAACAAAATGTTACTAAACACACAAGTTCCGCATGACACTAACAGTGTATCGTTTCATATGGTTTCCGTTTTGATTGTTGAAATTTGTGATGATTCCATGATTAATTGTTGCTAAGGACTCATCTAATGTCATTAAAAGACCGAGGTGAAACAAATCCTTAGGAACAGGATCTATATTTGGAACAAAAGTTAGAGACGCCTTTTAAAAGGCGAAAATCAAATTGTGTTGATATTTAGAAAACCAGAACAAAAGTAATGTGAAACTTAGCATAAGCATTTTGCAAAAATGACCAAGTTTCTCAAAACATTACTATAAATGATTCTGGATTGATTATTCACTTTCTTTAGAAGGCTTCCAGTAAATGAAATAACATCTACCTATGAAGGGTTAAAAAGATAATAGAAGAAAAATCACAAAACTCAAAGTGAGTTTATCTCAAAACTTTTGGTATCAAAAGAAATGAGTATAAACATAAAACACTTGAGAGTTCACAGGCTAGTACTACAAAAGGAAAACCTAGATAAAACGTCATCTCTGCTCAAGCATCTGCTACCAAACAAGGCAAGCGTAACCACTGTTTATAGGTAGCTTCAGGTCATTGATGGATCACAGGTTAACAACAGTTCAAAGAGGTCTTTGGAAATCCATCAGGTCTAATTGGTTCATTTATCAAGAAAGTTTTACAAAATTTTAATTGTAAAGATTTTATGTAAATATCAGGTCATGTATTATTCTTTAAGTTTTTTAAGGTAATACATATTGAGCTTTTACTTGTTTTTGATAGTTAAAGCTCAATACTGTCAGGAAGTTATTTCTACTGATAATGAATCAAAAGGATTCTGTAGGATGGTCAGAATGAAATCATGAAATAGGTCAAATCTAAATACAGTGTGAATCAGACATCACCTTGTGAGGGATACTATGAAAAGGTTTGATTTCTCTGCATCATGTTCTAACCAAAAGATCAACTGGGAGATGTTCAAATGAAAAGCATTAAAAACATCCACCTTCAAAAGTCTGATTCTTGTTGAGGAGTATAAGCACAAGAAGTTTGGTGTACAATACCATATGACTTGACAAAGTTAGACATTTGGGAATTAACAAATTCAGTCTCGTTATCACTCCTACAACATCTTAATATTAACTTCAAACTGTGTTTTCACAAGATTTTAAAAACTTTTAATGTTCTCAAACACTTCAATATTAGATTTCATTAAATATACCCAAACAGACCTAGAAAAATCATCAAAAACAGTAAGAAAGTATTTAAAATCTTCTATACTTGAAACCTTATAAGGTCCCCAAACATCTAAATGAATTAAGTCACCTATTCTAGATGTTTTGTGTTCACTTAAAGGAAATGGCACTCTATGTTGTTTCGCCTTATGACAAACATCGCAAGGATCAATGTTAGTTTAATCAGATTTAAAGTTTAAAACATTTAACACCTGATCAGTAGGATGACCAAGTCTTGAATGCCATAGCTTTATTGTTTCAGCTTTATTAAAACAAGCAATCACAAAATTGAAAGAATTACCACAGAAATAAAGACCATCAGTCTGTCTACCAGTCACCAGGGTTTTCTTTAAGCAAAATCCTGAATATAACATGTATCTTCATCAAACACAACCCTAAGTTTGTTATCTTTAGCTAATTTATACACAGAGATCAAATTAACACAGTACTCAGGAACTACAAAAACATCTTTTAAAATAACAGAGTCGGACAATTTATAACATCCTATTGTAGTAACCTTGGCATCAGTACTATTAGGGTGTTTTACTGTTATATTATAACCAGAAACATCAACTTTATTAAACATATTTTCACTTGACATAATCATGTGCTGATTAGCACCAGAATCAACAATCCAACTCATGTTATTATGTGACCAAGCATTACTGTTAAAACCATAAGACCTCTTGTAACAACCTAAAGATGAAATCACATTAAAACTTTTACCTCCAACATTAGACTTAGAACCATCATCAGTCCTTTTCTCACTCAGCAAACCTAAAAGTTAGAAACTGTTCTGACGTAGAGAATCAAAGAATTACTAACAGACTTGTCACTCACAGATTGATTACACCACTATTCACAGAAGTACTAGCAGAAGTATTTGACTTAGACCATTGATTATTATTTTGACTAGGTCTTGGTCTAAATTTAGGTGGATAACCATGAAGCTCAAAACATTTATCCACCACATGCCCTAACTGATTACAGTGAGTGCACTTCAAGTTGGGATTAGGACCTTTATTAAATTTTTCTTATTATCATTATATTGATTAGTTTTAGCGGCAAAACCAACATTAGGAACCTTATTTGATTCTCTGTGGGACTCCTCTCTAGAAATTATTGAAAAAGCGGTCTTAACAAATGGAAGAGGATCTCGTGTTAAAAGATTTGTTCTAACTGGCTGATAAATGTCATCTAATCCCATCAAGAATTGCATGAGTTTAATTACTGATTAAACTCATTAAACTTAGTAGAAGCATTGCAAGTACAAGAAGGTAACTGAGCATAGCATCGAATTGTTTCCACATAGTATTAATTCTGTGATAATATTCGAAACACTAGTACCATTTTGACTAACAGAATTAATTTTTTGAAATAATCCAAAACCACATAGCCATCTACTTTATCATAAGTTTCCTTAAGATCATCCCACACCTCAGACGCAAGTTTAGAATAAACTTGCCCAACATACAGTTCATCAGAAACAGAGTTAAGAATCCAAGTTAAAACAATGGAATTGCATCTTTCCGACTGACTAGCTAAGACTTCATCAGTTGTTGACCTTTTACAAGTACCATCAACAAATCCTAATTTATTCTTAGCCATCAAAGCAAGTTTCATAGCATTTGACCACACCACATAATTTTCTGTACCTTTCAACTTAATATTAACAACAGTAAGACCACTAGAATCACTAGCATGCAAATAAAGAGGATCACTAGCATCAAGCTTACTAACCAAAGTAACAGATGACTCAGCCTTTTCTATTTTATCACCCATAATAACACAATCAGACAAACAATAACACAAAGAACAAATCAGAAACAAATGCGAAACAACCAAGATAAACAATCAAAAAATCACCAAATAACCAGAATACAAACAATTTAAAGACTCGGCAAAACTACACCAGTGTTCCAGATCGCTGGTTCGTCACTCAATAGGTGACAGCGCAGGTCTTAGTGTAGAAGCCACCTACCGATGACACACTAACTATGTAGATAAAAAGATTAGATCTCACAGAGGGGATTTCCCAAGTTAGGGTTCACCAAATAGAAACTCACAGTTGTAACCTTCACTTAGGGTTACACACTGTGAGGCAAAGAAGACGAATAGAAGCTTGAAGAGCGTATAACCCTTTCTCGAATCAGATCTGAACCAAGATCCACCAAAAACCCTAGATCTAAACTTAGATCCAGAAAACCCTAATTTGAAAAGCTCAAGCCGAAAACGATTAACAAAGACTGTTAATCGCCTTTAACAAGCAGCGGAAGAACACCAGGAACTCGCAATTCAACCTTTGAGCTCTGATACCATATCAGAGAACTCAAGATTTATGAACTTTAACCACAATACAGAAATCTTTATTATCAATAAACTCATAATACAAGCGATCCAGTCACCACAGATTGACTGATAAGAACGAAAATCATCAAAGTGATGATGTACAAGAAACCCTAAATCTCTTATGAATAACTTGCAAGAGAAAGGAGACAGAATATGTGTATGAGAAAGTACAGATGAGAGATGCTGATTATAACTCTCACAAACCAAAAAAATATATAGGCGAGAACCCTAGCAGGGCCTTCATAACTTCCAGCAATCCTTCAAAGTCTTGTCCGCTAACAAGCCCAATAAGCAGTAGCGCAATAAGCAGTAATGATCCAAGACCCTTACAAAATGTACATAACATTATTATATAAAACATAACAAAATAATAATGTATTAAAGCTGAGATATGTTAATATCTTTAACAAAAGCTCTTTAAGTTAATTAAATAAATATATATACATATATAGAGGATGGGTAAAATGAGAACCAACTTGAGTTGTAAGAACCGTAGGAACCAATATAAGCCATTGATCAAAAGTGTTTTAATGGATGAGATTAAAAGACAATAAAGTAGTTGTAATCATTATGCTTTAATTAATGAGTTTTTGTTTTTAGTGGGATAAAGGTAAATGGTATTTTTACTAAGCTCTTTAATGATTTGTTATGGGTAATGTGTAAATTTTGCGGAAGCGTGTGTGTCTGACCTAATCAGTTTTCATTGCATTCGATTATAATAAACATCTACATGATAAAAACAACGATGTTCATCCATACATAAGTTCAACATATTACAAACCATAAGTTATTTTAAACTTCCAACCATCACAAATATTTAATTTAAGTTACAACCAACATACGTTTTAAAGTTCCATAAAGGACTTGTTTAACAAAAGTTTAGACTTATGAGGCTTTGCATCCTATATCTTATCAAGGATAAGATATATGATCAAACCCTCCCAAAAGTGGATGACATCGTTACTTGAAATTCAAAAGCTTGCTTGAACGCCCACACCAAGATCCGCCTAATTTCCTGAAATAAATGTAAGTTGAAAACATCAACAAAAGTTGAGCGAGCTCATGTGTTTTATGTATATGCCCATCAAATGAATCTCAAAAACATTTGAAGATTTCGATATCAGAAGTAGGTATGTAAACGTCTATGAACATGTTGATCATTAATGTTTTGCAAGGACATTAATATGTGTGACGACATAGGAGCTACTCAACCCGCGTAGGCAATTTAAGTGTCGAACCCTTGACAGTGGACACAACAGCACTCTAAGTGGTCACCCATGGACCGTGAGTGGGGCTCGCCCGTACCCATTAGATCTAACCTTTGTTCCTTGGTCCTTAAAAGGATTAATGGCACCTTAGTTGCAGCCTATGCTCACATGATCCAAGAGTTCATTCCATAGTTCAATCATACCGTTATAAACATGTATTTCCCCTGAAAGTTGTAAACCAAAAACATTAAGTAAAAATGGGGACATGAACTCACTAGTTTGCGTCCGTGATCTTGCGTAATCAACAAAGATATCCTCAAGTCGTACTACAACCTACACACGTGTTAGGTTTTATTAGACGCTTAGGTCGTGTAACGACTTGTAGTCTTGTTTATTTATCTAAAACTTGTTTTGTTAAAATAATATACTTTCAACTTGTTTCATCATATGCTTTTCACATACATATTCTTCAAGTATAAGTATACTTGTATTTGTGTATTTTACCAAGTATTGGTAGCGTATTTCGGAATATATTTATACGTATAGGAATACGTTTCTCTTGTTTTCATTAAGTATTTTCCAGATTATCATTTTTGTACAAACAAAAATACCAACTTTATATCTCAAAATATATACGTATTTTAAGAGTATTTTATAGAAAATATCCACAAATTTTACTTGAAAAAATATGTATACTTCCGTATATATATATCTTAAAAATAATATATTTTTAAGATTAAACTTAGAAACTTGTATTTCTAGTTTTCACCCAAAATAATATATCCTTTTGAATCGTTAAGAAAATATAACCTTCAAAATAATATAGTTTCACCAAACAGTATATTTTTGAGTTGTTTAAGAGAATACATCTTTCAAAACAATATATTTTTCTATTTTGACAAAATATGATATTATAGTTGTAAAATTTCATATTTTACCGCTTCTTTGGTTTCAAAATTACCGTTTATCACATTTGTCAAGTTGCGAATTTATTTCCGGGATATATACATATAAATAGTCCAATGTCCATTGTTCGGTTTGTTCACTATTTGGGTATAAATTATATATTCATTTTCTTGGAGTTTTAGTAACATCTTTATGTTACAATTTTTAGTATTTTGGTATCGTGTATTATTTTCAAGTCCCTAATTTTAATAACTAATACAATCAATATACAAGTAGCACAGAATTTGTGACATTTAAATATATATCTTTTCCTAGATATATACTTAGCCATTTTTATTACCAAAAATCAACCTCCAATATTCATAATTTTTATAACAAAAATTATGGCAAACGTTTTATATTAAAACCATGACCAAAATTACTTGTAAACGCTTGTTTAAAAATATTTCTCTAAGTGTTTAATTTCTACAAAAATTTTGCCATAGTTTCCCCTTAAAAATGGAGGTTTCCATGCTTTAACAAGCATACCATTTTCTTTTAAAATCATCATCATTCATCAACATATCTTCATGCTCTTTTAACCTCCAACGAGTGCTTAACCTTTAGTTCTTATGATTAGTATCAACATAACATTTCCACATATAATATTCAAGAAAATCAAGGGTGGGGGCCACCCTTGTAACCGTCCATTAAGGGGGGGGGGGGGGGTCATGGTTGCATTTCAAATGTTAGTTAATTAGTTTAGTTAGGATTCAAAGTGTTAAGTTAAGGGTTTATGTGTTTTAGGTGTTTTAAGATGTGTTATGATGTTTAGTAACCATAACTAGCTTCATGACACTAAAACAATGCTTCTAGTCCAAATTTGGTATTTCGGGTAGTGTCCGGTTGTTCGTTTGGTTACCAGTTCGTTAAGGTTCTAAATAGCGTAGTTTAGTGTGTTTCAAGGCACCCTTTTTGATGGTTTTGATTCCAAACACCTAGGAAGGTATTCTGGACCATTTAACCTCATTTTAGCATTATATTCCAACGTTAACTTGCTGAATTTTAGTGAAATATGCAGAATTCTGCAGTTTTAGTGTGTTTCGGGCACTTTCCGACACTTAAATCATCATTCGGAAGGCAGTTTTAGGATCCCAACTTTCCTACATACCATACTAGTGTAACACTCGATCTGTGTCTTAACATCATGTCTGAGTGAGTACTGAACCCCTGTCAGTACTACCAGTTCATCTGATAACCGTGCTAACTTTGTTTCGTGCACCAATCCAACCACACCAGGTTGTATGTAATAATGATAAGTAGTCATGCAATATGTAATGCATCATGAATTCATTTATTTTATTGTTTAATTCGTGCACAATCATTAAGACACAATTTACTGTTTATATTGTACAGAAATTACCTGAAAAGTGCCATTTGTCACATTGTCCCCCGTTAAAAGAATTTCGTCCCGAAATTCAAGTTGCGTTATCAGTTGTAGAGGAGTTGTGAAACAAGCACGGGTATTTAGACTTAATTTGGTCTTCACCTTCCCATATAAACTCGGGACCGTGTTGTGAGTTCCAACGAACTTTGACTAGTTTTATACGACTTCTCCGAGTCTTGTGGACTTTCCAGTCTGTAACCTCAACAGGTTCTTCGGTAAATTGGAGTTTGTCGTTAACGTGAATCTCATCTGCTGGAATGATGATTGTTTCTTGAGTAGGACTTTTCTTAAGATTAGACACATGAAATGTGTCGGGTACACTGCTGAATTCTTCTGGAAGTTTCAACTTATATGCAACGGTCCCAACTCTCTTTAGAATTTCAAAAGGTCCAATGTAACGCGGGTTCAACTTTCCACGCTTTCCAAATCTTACTACGCCTTTCCAAGGCGAGACCTTCAACAAAACCATATCTCCAACCTTAAATTCCAATGGTTTGCGTCGTTTGTCAGCGTAGCTCTTTTGCCTATCGCGAGCCACCTTGATAAGGTCGCATATTTAGGCAACTTGTCAGTGGTTTCCTGGACCAATTCCGGACCGATGGGTTGTTTATCTCCGGTTTCCGCCCAACATAGCGGGGACCGACATTTTCGTCCATGCAAAGCTTCAAACGGGGCGGCCTGGATACTAGTGTGATAGCTATTATTGTAGAAACTCCACTAAAGGAAAGTGAGTATCCCAGCTTCCTCCCAAATCCATCACACAAGCACGCAACATGTCTTCCAAGGTTTGAATCGTCTGTTCGCTCTGACCGTCCGTTTGAGGGTGGAAGGCCGTGCTAAGATTCAATTGAGATCCAAAGGCCTTCTGAAACGTTTGCCAAATCCTTGACACGAATCGACCATCACGATCTGATATGATAGAGACGGGCACTCCATGACGTGCTACAATCTCTTTAAGATATATCTCTGCCAATTTCTTGGTGCTATCCTTTTCGCTGATCGGTAGAAATGCGCGGATTTAGTGAGTCGGTCGACTATAACCCAAATCATATCGTGGCCTCTTTGGGTCCTGGGTAACTTAGTAATGAAGTCCATTGAGATCTGTTCCCATTTCCATACAGGAATCTCGGGCTGTTGCAGCAACCCTGAAGATTTCTGATATTCCGCCTTAACCTTAGCACAGGTAAGGCAATTACCCACATATGTAGCAATGTCAGCTCTCATTTTAGGCCACCAATAAATGTCCTTTAGGTCTTGGTACATCTTATCCGATCCTGGATGTATAGAATACCTTTACTTATGGGCTTCGTCCAAAATAAGCGCGTGTAAATCACCGAAGAATGGGACCCAAATCCGTCCCATGAAGTACAATGTTCCATCTTCCTTTGGTACCAATTGCGCTTCCATTCCTCGCAAGGATTCATTTTGTAAATTGTCCGATTTAAGCGCTTCTTGCTGAGCATCATGAATTCGGGTGACGATATCAGTTTGTATGGTCATCTCTAAGGCTCACACCCTTAGAGGTTTGGCACGCTCTTTGCGGCTCAAGGCGTCTGCTACGACATTTGCCTTGCCCGGGTGATACTTTATCTCACAATCATAATCATTTAGTAACTCGACCCATCGTCGTTGTCTCATGTTCAATTCTTTCTGGTCGAATATGTGCTGCAAACTCTTGTGGTCCGTAAATATGGTGCAATGAGTACCATACAAGTAGTGACGCCAGATTTTCAATGCGAATATCACCGCACCAGCTCAAGGTCGGCGTGGTATAATTTTTCTCGTGCAACTTCAACAGACGAGACGCGTAAGCAATGACCTTGTCTCGTTGCATCAACACACAACCAAGACCTTGTCGAGACGCATCACAATAAACCACGAAAACATCAGTACCGTCGGGTAAGGATAAAATAGGCGCGTCATAAAGTTTATCTTTCAATAGCTGAAAAACCGTCTCTTGTTCTTCATTCCAAACAAATCTCTTTTCCTTCTGTGTTAATGATGTTAATGGTTGAGCAATCTTCGAAAAATTCTCTATGAATCGTCTGTAATAGCCTGCTAATCCTAGAAACTGTCGTATCTCGGTTGGGGTTTTGGGTGCTTCCCAATTTTTGATTGCTTCGATCCGACATGAATTCCATTCTCATTTATCACATGACCTAGGAATTGCACTTCTCGAATCCAAAAGTCGCACTTTGAAAGTTTCGCATAGAGTTGTTCTTTCTTCAAGTAACTCGTAGATGTTGCTCATGCTTTTCCTTGGTTCGCGAGTATATGAGGATGTCATCAATAAATACAATCACAAACTTATCCAGATATGGCTTACACACGCGGTTCATGAGGTCCATGAAAACCGCTGGTGCGTTGGTTAAGTCGAACGGCATGACAAGGAACTCGTAGTGTCCATGTTGAGTCCTAAAGCCGTTTTAGGGATACTTTCTTCTTGTATTCTCAACTGATGATATCCCGACCTTAAATCGATCTTGGAATAGTAACTTGAACCTTGCAATTGGTCAAACAAATCATCAATTCTCGGTAAGGGGTACCGATTCTTGATTGTTAGCTTGTTCAACTCCCTGTAGTCAATACACATGCGAAAACTGTCGTCTTTCTTCTTAACAAACAACACCGGAGCTCCCTAAGGTGAAAAACTTGGTCGAATAAATCCTTTATCCAGCAACTCTTGCAGTTGTGTGGATAACTCTTGCATCTCTGACGGAGCTAACCGATATGGTGCCTTCACCACTGGTGCCGCTCCTGGCACTATATCAATCCGAAACTCTACTTGTCATTGTGGAGGTAGCCCAGGCAAGTCCTCGGGAAAAACTTCTGGAAATTCTCTCACAACGGGGATGTCTTTTAACTTTGGCTCCTTGGTTTCCTTGTTGATCACGTGAGCGAGGAAAGCTACACATCCTTTTTGGAGACACTTCCGTGCCTTTAAACAATTAATGATTCGTAACGGTGTCTCACGCTTTTCTCCCTGAATTACAATCGTCTCTTCATTCGGCAGTGGGATGCGAATGGTTTTCTCGTGACAAACCACTTCCGCCCGATTATCGGACAACCAATCCATCCCTACGACTACATCAAAACTACCTAAGCCAACTGGTAAGAGATCGATGGAAAATTTTCGCTCTCCCAGCTCGAGTATACAATCTCTGAAAATCTCACCCACTTCGACTAACTCTCCGTTCGCCAACTCTATAGAATACGGGACGTCTAACTTACTTGCTTCTAGGTCAAGTATGTCCCTATATTCTATAGATATAAAGCTAAAGTCCGCGCCAGTATCAAAAACAACAGATGCAAAGTGTTGGTTTATAGAGAACGTACCCGTAACAACGTTTGGGTCACGGCGTGTCTCGCGTGCTCCTATCGTGAAAGCTCTTCCACGGGCTTGATTTCCTTTAGGACAATCCTTCCTGAAATGCCCCATGTCTCCGCAGTTAAAGCAACCTTGGCCCCTATCATTTCCATTTCCACCTTGATTATTGTTATTGTTTCCACCCTGGTGGTTGTTGTTGTTGTTTCCGCCTCGATTGTTATTGTTGTTACCGCCCCGATTCCTGTTACCATTCCGATAGTTGTTACCGTTTCCTCCACGGTTTGCATTTCTTCCTCCCTTTCCTACCCAACATGTTTCTTTACTGTGCCCCTCCTTTCCACATTTTTCACACCTGGCCCTAGCACATCGACCATCATGATGTGTCTTACACCTATCACACCAAGGCATGGTACCCAAATAACCTTTACCACTACGGGGTGCATCCACCTCCCTTCGTTTATTGGCACTTGAGTTGTCATTGCTTGCTTGGGTACCGTTCTTCAAGTTTGAAAACTTCCTTTTATTATCACTAGAAGACTCCACATGAGTCTCTTTCTTGTTTGCATTGAACTTAGAGAATTTTCCCAAACGAAGTGCCTCTTCAGTGAGTGCAACACTCAAATCAATAGCCTCGGCAATGGTAGGAGGCTTTGAGGTAGTAACCATGCTTAGGATCTCAGGAGCAAGACCCCAGATAAATCTCTCAATCCTCTTGAATTCTGGTTCCAACAAATAAGGAACAACCCTAGATAAATCATGAAAACGCTGGATGTACTCGGCTATTTTCGGACCTTCCATCTTCAAGTTCCAGAATTCTGTCTCTAGTTTCTGGATTTCAGCTCTTGAACAGTATTTCTTGCGCATCAGATCCTTAAGCTCATCCCAAGTTAGCGCATATGCTGCAGTTTCGCCGAGAGTTTGAACTTGTAGGTTCCACCATGAGAGTGCTCCTTCCATAAATAACCCAGAAATGTAAGTAACTCTATGCTCTGGTGCACCCTTGCTCATCCTCAGCACAGAATCAGTTTTCTCAACCCAACGAACAAAAGCGACAACACCTCCTGTGCCATCATAGTTAAGGGGTTTGCAATCCAGAAATTGCTTGTAGGTACAGCCTGCAACATAGGCAACACATTTCACAAGTGAGCTTTGACAAAGCACATTTAGAAATATCCAAAAGATTTGTAATGTGTCTTGGGAGACTTAACATTACCAGTTGGGGGTTATTTCCAGAGGTACCACCGCTGTGTTCTGAGCGGATGGCCTCGTGATGAGCAATTTCCTGTGAAATGCGTTCTTGCAGTTCAGCCTCAGTCCTTGACAAATTGTTAGCATTGGTATCTCGTCTAGGCGACATTCTTCTTCTAGTAAGTAGTATTGGGTTGGTTAGACATTATTCACTAACTAAGTATCTATCTATATGTATATATATATATATATATATCATAAGCAATCATCGCATCGCATGGATAACACATGCACACATATAAGCAATAACGTAAAATAAGAACAACTACTTAGCTTTCATACATAACAGACAACTTGATACATTGTTTTTGTAGAAGAAACAAAAGGGACTCGAGGTCACATCGCCTCGTCCTACAAGTTCATAATACAAAAGTAATAAGTCTTTTCTTCTACATTGCTCTTCCATGGTCTTCAAGTGTCTCTAGCTCAAGCTTGGTCTTCATACATACACAAAAGTGGGCCTGCAACTCCCATGCCAAAAAGTACCTGCAAACACAAAAGGTCTATGGTGCTGGAGGAGGCGGGGGTGGGGT
Source organism: Scalesia atractyloides (assembly GCA_947069175.1). Taxonomy (NCBI): domain Eukaryota; kingdom Viridiplantae; phylum Streptophyta; class Magnoliopsida; order Asterales; family Asteraceae; genus Scalesia; species Scalesia atractyloides. The sequence continues at coordinate 59,821,343 of CAMTDV010000014.1, forward strand.
GAGGTCAATCAGACTGTGAAGGTGTGCAAGCTCACACTTGAGCTCATGAGCTCGACGAATCAAAAAGCTGATCTGCTGCTCAACAGTCAGAAATCGAGCATCGAAACCCTCAATGGGTGGATGACCATAGTAATAGGTCACTGACGGTGGTGGAATAACTGGTGGGGTACCAAATGATGGGGAAAACGAGGATGGTGGAGGTCGTCTGGCATCTGCCTCACTCTCTAGGTCTAAAACTCTACGACACAGAGTCTCAAATTGAAGCTGAAGCGAAAGAAGTAGGTCGTCTCTAGTGTATCCAGCCTGATGGATAGGCTAATACGGATCGGATAGTGCCATGGTGTACGAAGGGAAAAATCTGGGAGTCTGAAGGTATGGATCTGTCTCGAATGATGTGAAGTGAGGGATAGGCATGAAAGCAGTAGGTGCTAAGGGGTCAAAGCCAAGAGGCTGTCTGAGGTACCCTCCCCTAGACGAGGAGTGGGTATCTCATGAGGGAAGATAGTAGGTAATCTAACCCGGTGTGTATCAGTAGTAAGCGGTGTCATAGGATCCCTAAATCGCTCTAGCTCATGGGTACGACGGAACTCAGGGGTGGGGACAGAAAAGTGACATGGATGGTAGGGATCAGACTCAGCATCTGTGGAGGGCAGTATGGTGCAGACAAGTGATCAAGTGGTATACTGGTGTCAGAAACAATGGGCTGTCGGGAAGTGCCCTCCCCAGGGCGGGGTGCTGGAATCTCATGAGTGAAAATAACAGGGAGGTCATTGGGGTAAGGGTCAGCTGCGAGTGGTGGAAGTGGGGGTGTGGGAACACGAACGGGTGAGGATGGTGCAACTGATAAAGCATCGTCCTCAACATCAGTGGGGTATGCCCTAACTCCAGCTGCAAGTAGGGCCGATGAGGTCACAAACTCGAAGGAGTCCATATCAGTGTCTGGGTCAGAGTCAGAAGAAATGTCAATGACGGATATGACGGGAGAAGGTATGTCTGGGATAATATCGCCCACATCACCATCACCCTGGCCATCATCAACGTGATCCTCCTCAGGGAAAACAAGATCCCAATCGGGGTCAACAGCAAAAGGCCAGTCCTCGTCAGGGATAGCAGCGAGTGGGATAACATCGAGTGGGACAGGCTCTACGAGACGCTCACCATCAGGATGACCGATGATAAGCAGGTCGAAGATCGGGAGAGGGAAAGCGAGAACGTCATCGATAAACGGAATGTCCTCTCCGACGTCCGGTAGTACAAAGGGCTGAAAATCATCATCGTCGTCTGAAAGCATCTCAGGGTCACTCTCGGTGTCGGAAGTGAAGATCTCTGGAGCTGGTGCAACCTCGTCGTCTGATACAATAGCCATGGGGTCATGATCCTCCGATAAACCACTCTCAGATGAAGACATGAGTACCTGTCACATAAATATCATAGCATGTGCACTTATATTAATTGCTATTATTAAGTACATACAAGTAAGAATAAGTATCATGTATCATGCACTCACGTTGTCCTACATGAGTCTTTTCTAACTTAACAAGTCTACCCCATGCAGACTAGTCACCAACTTATGTCCTTGTTTGTGCTTCTTTTTTATAACGTTCGTTCCGCGGATCTTGGCGTTTTGTAGATGCAATGAAAAATATTTTAAAATATTTTTGTGTTAGAGTCCTAATGATTGTAGTCTAGACTCGAGAAAGAATCCTAATTCACTACAATCGCAGCTCTGATACCAACCTGTCACACCCTATCCGTAGCGGAAGCGTGTGTGTGTGACCTGATCAGTTTTCATTGCATTCGATTATAATAAACATCTATATGATAAAAACAACGATGTTCATCCATTCATAAGTTCAACATATTACAAACCATAAGTTGTTCTAAACTTCCAACCATCAAAAATATTTAATTTAAGTTACAACCAACATACGTTTTAAAGTTCCATAAAGGACTTGTTTAACAAAAGTTTAGACTTATGAGGCTTTGCATCCTATATCTTATCAAGGATAAGATATATGATCAAACCCTCCAAAAGTGGATGACATCGTTACTTGAAATTCAAAAGCTTGCTTGAACGCCCATACCAAGATCCGCCTAATTTCCTGAAATACATGTAAGTTGAAAACATCAACAAAAGTTGAGCGAGCTCATATGTTTTATGTATATGCGCATCAAATGAATCTCAAAAATATTTGAAGATTTCGGTATCAAAAGTAGGTATGTAAACGTCTATAAACATGTTGATCATTAATGTTTTGCAAGGACATTAATATGTGTGACGACATAGGAGGTACTCAACCCGCGTAGGCAATTTAAGTGTCGAACCTTCGACAGTGGACACAACAGCACTCTAAGTGGTCACCCATGGACCGTGAGTGGGGCTCGCCCGTACCCATTAGATCTAACCTTTGTTCCTTGGTCCTCAAAAGGATTAAGGACACCTTAGTTGCAGCCTATGCTCACATGATCTAAGAGTTCATTCCATAGTTCAATCATACCGTTATTAACATGTATTTCCCCTGAAAGTTGTAAACCAAAAACATTAAGTAAAAAGGGGGACATGAACTCACTAGTTTGCGTCCGTGATCTTGCGTAATCAACAAAGATATCCTCAAGTCGTACTACAACCTACACACCTGTTAGGTTTTATTAGACGCTTAGGTCGTGTAACGACTTGTAGTCTTGTTTATTTATCTAAAACTTGTTTTGTTAAAATAATATACTTTCAACTTGTTTCATCATATGCTTTTCACATACATATTCTTCAAGTATAAGTATACTTGTATTTGTGTATTTTACCAAGTATTGGTAGCGTATTTCGGAATATATTTATACGTATAGGAATACGTTTCTCTTGTATTCATTAAGTATTTTCCAGATTATCATTTTTGTACAAACAAAAATACCAACTTTATATCTCAAAATATATACGTATTTTAAGAGTATTTTATAGAAAATATCCACAAATTTTACTTGGAAAAATATGTATACTTCGTATATATATATCTTAAAAATAATATATTTTTAAGATTAAACTTAGAAACGTGTATTTCTAGTTTTCACCCAAAATAATATATCCTTTTGAATCGTTAAGAAAATATAACCTTCAAAATAATATAGTTTCACCAAACAGTATATTTTTGAGTTGTTTAAGAGAATACATCTTTCAAAACAATATATTTTTCTATTTTGACAAAATATGATATAATAGTTGTAAAATTTCATATTTTACCGCTTCTTTGGTTTCAAAATTACCGTTTATCACATTTGTCAAGTTGCGAATTTATTTCCGGGATATATACATATATATAGTCCAATGTCCATTGTTCGGTTTGTTCACTATTTGGGTATAAATTATATATTCATTTTCTCGGAGTTTTAGTAACATCTTTATGTTACAATTTTTAGTATTTTGGTATCGTGTATTATTTTCAAGTCCCTAATTTTAATAATAAGTCCCTAATTTAATAACTAATACAATCAATATACAAGTAGCACATAATTTGTGACATTTAAATATATATCTTTTCCTAGATATATACTTAGCCATTTTTATTACCAAAAATCAACCTCCAATATTCATAATTTTTATAACAAAAATTATGGCAAACTGTTTTATATTAAAACCATGACCAAAATTACTTGTAAACGCTTGTTTAAAAATATTTCTCTAAGTGTTTAATTTCTACAAAAATTTTGCCATAGTTTCCCCTTAAAAATGGAGGTTTCCATGCTTTAACAAGCATACCCTTTTCTTTTAAAATCATCATCATTCATCAACATATCATTCAAGACTTACCATGAGCCAAAATCATGCAATTTACATTATTTCATGAACTTGAAATTTTGTAAAATTTTGTAGTAACTTAGTATGTTGTTAAGTAAGCTTAGTTACCCTTTAAAGTGTGGTTATTTGTTTGTAAATCCCTTTCTTGAAAGATCTAGTCCCTCACAACTTACAAGATGATTTTTCTAAAAATCATTCCTTTGAATTTTTCTTGTTAACAACATATTTCTATACTTGATTAAACACTACAAATATGATTACTTTCAATAAAAATGAGGATCTTGTAAATCTTGCAAGTAACTTTGGTTTCTTGAGAAAATCATTTTTGAAATCATCCATTTTCAAGACATATAACATGTATAAACAATCATCATGCTCTAAAACAACTTCATTTTCAAGTTCATGACTCTCATATAGGATGATTATTACTAACTTCACAAGATTCATCCTTACACTTGCTAGATCATGTGTTTAATCATCATCTAGCAAGTTTCATATGATGATCTACATCATATACACAAGAAATCAACAAACAAGTTTACTACATACACACAAACAACTTTGATCTTCATGTCTTTAAGCTTTATGTTCATGTTCATCTTTATGTTTCTTTGAGATTCTTATGATTAACAAGTTACATTATACTTTAACCACAAAAATTAGAAGTAAAAACAAGATCAAGAGGGCTTACTATTAGCACAATGGCTAGGGAAGAACAAGATGCAAGGTGAAGAAGAAAAGTGATGGTTAATAGCTCCACATGGTGGTCCTTCAAGTCTCCTTGCTTGCCAGCTTCCTATGTAGCCTTGATACACCTTAGGATACTCTTAGATTGCTTGAAAATGGCTTGACAATGGTGGTGATATGGTGGGGGTTTGGGGCCGAGAACAAGAGAAGGAGAAGGGAAGAAGAAGTGAGTTTAGGTGTTAAGTGTTCATCCCTTGATCTTCATGCTCTTTTAACCTCCAGTAAGTGCTTAACCTTTAGTTCTTATGATTAGTATCAACACAACATATCCACCTATAATATTCAAGAAAATAAAAGGTGGGGGCCACCCTTGTAACCGTCCATTAAGGGGGGGGGGGGGTCATGGTTGCATTTCAATGTTAGTTAATTAGTTTAGTTAGGATTCAAAGTGTTAAATTAAGGGTTTATGTGTTTTAGGTGTTTTAAGATGTGTTATGATGTTTAGTGACCATAACTAGCTTCATGACACTAAAACAATGCTTCTAGTCCAAATTTGGTATTTCGGGTAGTGTCTGGTTGTTCGTTTGGTTACCAGTTCGTTAAGGTTCTAAATAGCGTAGTTTAGTGTGTTTCAAGGCACCCTTTTTGATGGTTTTGATTCCAAACACCTAGGAAGGTATTCTGGACCATTTAACCTCATTTTAGCATTATATTCCAATGTTAACTTGCTGAATTTCGCTGAAATATGCAGAATTCTGCAGTTTTAGTGTGTTTCGGGCACTTTCTGACACTTAAATCATCATTCGGAAGGCAGTTTTAGGATCCCAACTTTCCTACAACCATACTAGTGTAACCCTTGTTCCCGGAGCTCAATCTGTGTCTTAACATCATGTCTGAGTGAGTACTGAACCCCTGTCAGTACTACCAGTTCATCTGATAACCGTGCTAACTTTGTTTCATGCACCAATCCAACCACACCAGGTTGTATGTAATAATGATAAGTAGTCATGCAATATGTAATGCATCATGAATTCATTTATTTCATTGTTTAATTCGTGCACAATCATTAAGACACAATTTATTGTTTATATTGTACGGAAATTACCTGAAAAGTGCCATTTGTGACATTGTTATGGGTAATGTATAAATATGCTATTGGATGATAGGAGTTCTCATGGTTCTCGTAACTGGGATTGGTTCTCTCTTGAACCGATCCTACATATATATATATATATATATATATATATATATATATATATATGCAAAACACTAAATATTGCAAGAACACGTAGAACACAATGAATTACCCATTTTTTCAATCCTAAAAACATAAAAAGTAAATGAAAATGAAATGTAAGATTTATTGTTTTTTCACTCTTGAATTCAAAACAAAATATGAAAAATTATAAGTGTTTATATAACCTACATATATGTAGGTTATGTGTAAGTTAAATTACCTACATGTATGTAGGATACGTATAAGTAAAAATATATGGTTTTTTTTATATATATACAATACACATACGGATGTAAGAAACATTAATTTAAAAAACATAAAACTTAAATCCCAAAATTTAGTGATTTAGAATTGTTTTTTTTGTTCCCCCAATAATTAGTGTTCTGTAATGATCCTAATCCTATATGTATAGCATGTTGTGTGTGCGCAAATTTCCCAATACTTGACCCCCCATCTCTCTTTCCCTCTCCTAGTTAACTTCTTAACACGTCAAACGTTAATTGCCCCTTAACACCCTTCATAAGTGGTATGATAGGTGTTAACGAATGCCAACGAGGATTAACACCTTTGAGTGTTAGAGTATACTAGGCGGCGTAATACTATTAATCATCGCTCCAAGCCTAAATCAAGCACAACCCGGGCACAACAACTATGTTAAACAATAAGATAATTCAAAATCAGTTAATATTCAATATCAAACGTGTACGTAATTAAAACACCTTCCTTATTGTAGATGTAAGTAGGGTTATATAAACAGGGTTTGATGATCTTATTGTTCTGCAACCAGAAATCTTAAGCTTTCTTCAATTAATAGAACACCACTTAATTAATTGGGATAGTAGTCTCAAAGAAAATATTAAAACGTTATATTCAATTATTTAAAACCACCAAGAAATTATATATTTCAAAATGATTAAATATAACCTCTTTCAGTCTTCATCTCAATTTGTTACATTGTCCACATTTGACAAGGGATTATGAACGTTTATATGACTAGACCTATCTTGCCACAAATCATGTGATTTGCCTTGCTATATATGTATGTATGTGTGTGATTTTATGTTTTTTAAAAAATACATAACTCTATTATTAAAAAACCAAGATTAGGAATAGTTAGCTTTTTATTTTTTTTCAAATTGACCACAAGTTATTATTTTTTTACATTGACATTGTTCATCCCTAGTAAGAATATACTTGGATGAACAAGGATGGGTGTGAATACGCTCACACCTCATTAGTTACCGCACACGAGTACATAGGCTTCCACCTATATATTGTTTTGTTTTTCCAAATTAATCACACAAGATTTACATTACTCTACTCTATTATTAAAAAACCAAGTTTATGAATAGTTAGCTTTTTATTTTTTTTCAAATTGACCACAAGTTATTGTTTTTTCACATTGACCATAAGTTTTTTTTTTTTCCAAATTAATCACACAAGATTTACATTACTCTACTCTATTATTAAAAAACCAAGTTTAGGAATAGTTAGCTTTTTATTTTTTTCAAATTGACCACAAGTTATTGTTTTTTCACATTGACCATAAGTTTTTTTTTGTTTTTCACTTTTATTATTTTAATATTATAGTATAATAATTATTTTCTTTACTTTAAGTGAAATACATTTTCATTTTTTTCTTAACTTTAATGATTTTTTTGGTATCAAGGGTTGGGATAAGTTTAGTGTCAACCGGTATCGAACCGGTACTAGTATCGAAAGTACCCCGGTCGGTCCTATTCTGTATCAATATATAAAGGTAAAAACCGGCATCGAATTTATATTGAAAATCTTTTAGTTCAGAAAATTCGGTACTACTACCGGGTACCATTTGCTCATCCCTGATCAAGGGTACCGTACGAACAACCGGTATCGTACAACTTTTTTTGTTGATTTTTCTTCAACTTTTAATGATTTCTTTTTTTTTAGTTCAATGGTGGGATGAGCTTAGTACCAACAGATACCGAATCGGTACCGGTACCAAAAATACCGGTTATGGTAATGGATATGAAGATAAAACCGTAGCAAACCGGTACCGGGAACGCCACAAGTTGGTACCGAATTTAAGATCTTTTGATTCGGGAAATTCAGAACCGATACCCTAGTACCATTTCATCTTTGACCACTGCTTCATACGAACAAAATCATTACCATACTACTTTTTTGGTTGATTTTCTTTCAGTTATTTTTTAGTTTTTTTCTACATTTTCCTTTTATTCTTGTCAGTGGTTCCGTACGCAGCGCGCTCGTAGTGATTTTAAAATACATGTAAACACAGACTAAATAACAAAAGAAATTCGCCGCAACGCGGCAGCGGTGGTAAATTTAGTTACAAGAAAATCATTTCGTGAAGCTCATACGATTCAAAATTGTATATTGTATAAAAATTTTCTTTTCAAGACACGAAAAATTTGCATGAATGCTAGAAAGAAGTGTACTTGCATCAATACTGATATACGGAAAGTTGGGTGTGGCACTCTAATGCATTAAAATAGCTTTTATAATAGGAAGGGTACTTGGATAATCAAAATCATTATCAAAGTGAACGAGATCTAGAAAAGTTGATACATCGTTCTAATTAACAGTCCATCAAAATTCACTATAAAAAAGAATTGAAAGTGTAAAGTCGGGTGCACAATTTAGTGGTTTATACTCATGTTGTGACGAGTTTGACGCATTGTTGTAATCAATAATGCATCCGACTCCCTAAAGATTTTTTAATAAAATAATATAGGAAGACTCATATATTGGATTACAAGGAATAAGACTTTGGATTTATGCATATTTAACTTATACCATTTTATTATCAAATATATTTTAATCGTTAATTTTGAAAATATAATACGACTAATGACCAAAGTTTTATAAACAAAAATCTTTCTACATAAATTATCGATATACGTTTATGTCTTAATACCAGAATTATATACGAAGCAAACCCAAATTAGGTGACTTACCAACAACAAACTATCATCTAATATTCATGTAAACCTACTAGAAATTCAAATTAATTATTGTTTGCGTTTTATAGTACTCTTAATACTTGATTAGATGTATTATAGTACTCTTAATACTTGATTAGATCCCCCACCTGTGGCCTAGTGTCAGAAGACTTGAGTTTTTCAATGGAGACTCAAGTTCAATTCCCACTTGTGTCATATTAGAGTGGATATAAGGAATGAAGGATTTGGACTAGGCCTTGTGTGAGGTCAGTTTGATTCCCGAGCCCAACCGGGTTTTCGTTCCACCGTGTGTTACGCTAGAGAGTTCTGTTCTTGTGGTGGCACAACGACTGTCAAGTGGCAGCCGGCGGTATGGTTTCCGGGGGAACACCCAAAAAAAGACAAACTATGAAGTCAGCGTGGGCCTGGTTAAGACAACATAGCCTGACCAAAAGTGGGCAATACAGGGCTCTCCGATTTGAAGATTATGATAACCTTGTACATGAAGTTCACCGTTCAAAAAATAAAAATAAAAATACTTGATTAGATATATAATTCAATACGATCTTTTTTATTACTAACTAATTAAATAAGGTAAGTTTGATCACAATCGTTATTTTTGAAACACGTGTTTGAAAACTTTTCATATAACAACAAGAAGCAAATTGTATTGTCGAAGTTTACCACTGAGACTGAAATGGTACGTATGGCAAATGTTGCTAGAAATCGTTTGTTTGGGTCTTTAGAGAGCATACAAAGTCTCCAAAGGTTCAAGGTATTCTAGCTTACCAACCATTTAACAAGTAGATATGGTAATTCAATTGTCTTAAATGTTTTTAATAGCAATTTAACTAATATGATCACTAGAAATTGCTTAGACCTTGTTGTTTCCACTGTCGTCCATTTGTGAGAGACACAACAACTATGAGGGACTAGCAACGATTACTTATGTTGTTACTCGTTAGTAGGAATCAAGCATGTCATCAACAACAATTGATCAGCTAAACGCCATATTAAGCCCACTGACATAAAAACCAAGTGGTAAAGTACCGACAATCTGATACCGATATCAGTAATGAACTAATAGATTCGGTGAGGCATTCGGTAGCCACATCTCCTCAAATTAAGTATTAGCATTTTCAGATACCAATCTCAACCCAAAAATTAATGATTAAAAAAATACCATTTCTAAGAATGTAACTTTTTTTTTATTGAAACCACTCATACCATAATTATTATTTCATAAATAACTTAAATATGTTTAGGTTCATTTTAAACAAAATACCATAAAAAATGGTAAAATTATACCCTTATAAAAAAGCAACTTAAGTTGCCTTTCTTTGTTCAAAAGCCATGTCCTTTAAGCGGCACCCATTGGAAGATTTATTTTGGAAAAGGTAATTGCCAAGTGCCGCCTCCGTAAAATGAAATGCGGCGGAAACACGGTTATGCATACTACTCCTATCATTTGGTAATAATTAAATTGGAAAAAAATTACAAAAGTCAAAACGGTTTGTTGTGGCAGACACGTATTTTCATTTTCCATAAAATACCTTTCATCCAAATTTAAAAAAATGATATACATGCCTTTTCTTTTAAACAACAATGATATAAATGGTTATGTAAACATGTGAAGTATTATCTTAAATATGTACTTAGTTTATTTATTCCTTATGTTGTTTTCCCATATTTTTAACTTTCTTTTTTATTTGATTATTTAATCAACAAGTACTAAAGATCAAATTTAATATTTTCTTTTTTTCATCATGTGACAAAAAGTTATGATCCCTCAATCTATCTTGATCCTATATTATCATCAAACCATCGCATCGGGTTCAATCAATATTTTGATTTAATCGCCAACATAAATAATAAGGGATATGTTGGTTTAAATAAAAAACCATGCCGGTTTTGAATGAACCAACATGCACGCTTGATTATTATTTAAATTAGTAAAATAACCTTTTATGTTTTATTTTTCTACATGATTCATTAAAAATACATATATAACCCAACGATTGGTTAAGTACACACAAAAGTGATTTGAAAGAAATGATATGTTTATTCTTTGTCGGCATTGCCAACCCTAATGAAATTGTTGCGGAAAAAATACATTTACCAAGATTTGTAAGCATTGCCAACCCATAATCAAACATGGTAAGTTCCATCCTTACACTATTAATTACCATATTTTATAAGCTGGAAATTATATATACAAAAGTCAACCATTTACATTCAAACATCATATAAAGTATATGTGTGTGTATATAGAACGATAGAGGGAAACAGGGGGAGGGTGGGGTGGGAGCGCCACCACCACTCTCTAACCGCCATCGCGACAACACCATTAATTGAACGTCGCCATCACATGTAGCAATTGTGAAAGTGACGAACAAAATCATTAGTGTGCATTTGATTTAAATTTTCAAAATTAACCTCTAAGATTTAAGAAATTACAACTTACACCTTATAGTTTGTTGATAACTATATTTAACCCTAAAGTTTTATAAAAGAATATAACTATTAAACTAATACAAATATTAGCATCATCAGAATTATTTTTTGGAGAATACGTTCGACGTATAACGAAATCAATTAATTGACTTTTACAAAGTAATATACTCATTTAAGATCAGACATATTAATTCAGTATTTGTAATCAAATTTCAAAAGACTTTCATTATCAACATCCCGCTGCAATGCGCGGATAACGTTAACTCGTTATATATAAAAAAACAAAGTAATCGTACTCTTTTTGCTTCCAATCATTGTTTCCAAGGTGACTCTTTACACATTGAAACCACTCATACCATAATTATTATTTCATAAATAACTTAAATATGTTTAGGTTCATTTTAAACAAAATACCATAAAAATGGTAAAATTATATATAAAAAACAAAGTAATCGTACTCTTTTTGCATCCAATCATTGTTTCCAAGGTGACTCTTTACATCTTCAAATTATATTATTATATAATATATTATACTAGGTTAAAACCCCATGTATTACACGGAGTTTAATAAATATAAGAGCATTCATATTAGACCTTCATCTCTATCTATATAATATAACTGAAAAAACACATCTTTCTCTAAAATTTATTTATTTCTCAAAAGCTCCTACATCCAACTCTCTATTTTTATCTCTATCTCACAAACACTTATTTTATTAGTTTTTTTCTTTCCTACACACTCACAATAAACATATAGAGAGTTAAATGTAAGGCTCTAAATATAGAGGTGTACTTTAGTTTCTATATATTTTTCTCTATTTTAAAGATTCTAATGTAATTGTGTTTTTGTTGTTTCCTCTTTTTCCCTCTATATTATACAAATGCATGTATATAAAGGCTTCAATGTGAATTCTTTCTCTAAATTTGTTTATTTCTTAAAAACATCCTACATCAAACTCTCTATTTTTATCTCTATCATACTCACAAACAATTATTTTTTATTTTTTTTCTTTCCTACACACTCAAAATAAACATATAGAGGGTTAAATGTAAGACTCTAAATATAGAGGTGTACTTTAGTTTCTACATATTTTTCTATGTTTTAAAGATTCTAATATAGTTGTGTTTTTGTTGTTTTCTATACACATATATATTAAATATAATTTAGATAACCAGTAACAAATATTTGATATTAACTTTGATTTGAAAATTTTGTATTGTTTTAAAAAACGATAAATCTATATAAATAAATATGATCTTTAATTAGTATAGTTAGTTACTTACTTACCTATAATAAATATCTTTTCTTTTAAAACTATAATTATGATACATTATATATGAATTACAATTCTCACGTGTGTTAACAATTTCAAGATCATGTTTCTCATTTAAAGGCTAATTTTTACCAAATCAAGTTTGGTGGGAAATATAATTTTAGATAGTCTCAATCATTACATGTGTCCTTAATTGTTTACTTTATTATATGTATAGAATATAGATAATAGTATAATTTGCAACATTTTGTTGCATTAAAGCTTGTACATCAAGCTTTGTATATGTATTATGTATTTTATGGTTGTATCCAATTTGGGTTTACAACTTTTAGCATAGGAGAGTACAAGGGATTGTTGCGTAGGGTGCCCCATGATAATGTTTGAGTCTGTAGCAAGCATAAGACCATGTGTAGTGACGCTTAAACTTCAAGCCCCTCCGTTGGGCATTATCCGACATGTGGCTCCTATTATAGATAAATTTGTAACACTTGTATCATTAAGCTATTGTACATTATGTTTTAATTGTTTTTTATGCTTAATGGTATTGTACAATGGTTTACAAACACCCCACGTTTTATATTACCCATTACCCAATACTATAATTTGTAACATTTTTAGGCATAGAGGTGTGGATACCTTATGCTTTGAGAGTTTTTCAAAAAAATGATTTTCTTTACTTTTAACCCAAAACTATTTATTCTTTATTTTTAACCAAAAACTATTTGATTTTTTTTTTACTTTTAACCCTAAACTTTTCATCTTTACTTTTAACCCAAAACTATTTAATTTTTTCTTACTTTTAACCCAAAACTTTTAATCTTTTATAATTTAACCTCGCAACTTTTTTTACTTTCAATTTTGGTCCTCTGTACTTTTCATTTTTTGCAAAATTTTCGTTTTACGTTCCGTTCTAAATTTTGCGAGTTAACACGGCGCAATGTGCGTGTAGTGGTTAAACGTTTTTACGATGTCTATTTTTTTCCTTCGACAGGTTCATCGTCACGCGCGGGTCCTAGATCGACTTAGTTATTCTTTTATATGTGTTTTACGTTTCAGTTAATTTCTTCACATTAACACACCGCAACTTCAGTGTTAGGTGGTCGTTAGTAATAGTGTGGCATTAGTGTTCACCCCGCCACAACGCAGGGATGCTTAATCCTAGTTACAATATAATTTGAACTTATAGTCGCATATAACCGGGTTATAATAACCCTTAAAAAAGACGGGTCAGAAATGAGTCAAAACACGAAGCCTTAGTTAAGTATGAACTTGGTTTGGGTAAAAACGAGTTTTGAACAAAGTGTTGGCGGTGAAATGGTCGTTTTGGGAAGAAAAAGAAAAACAATCCAAATGACTACACCCTCTATATCTTCTTGATTGCAGATATTGGATAGTGGTGACGAAGCGTGAGTAGACAGGTGGCAACGGCGACAATGATGGTGGTATTGTAGTGGTAGCAACAGTGCAGATGGCAATATTGACGAGAACAATGGCGCGCCTACAGTGATGACGACACTGATGCTGATGGCAGTGGCGAAACCAGTAGGTAGTGACGACAATTTTTTTTATTTAAAGTAATCAGTTTTGAAACTACATGTTTGTCTTGGATTCAAGAAATTTTTATTTTTTCGCTTTTGTGTTGGTCTCGTCACGGTAAACATCTTGACACGTTACTAAACAGCGATGAATCTAAATACAAAAAAAGATGGATAATCATATTCGGGTGTCATACGGGCCTGGTAGTTCAAATGAAAGCAAACATTTAAACCCAAAACCAACCGTTAAACCAATCCTATCTTTATTAATAAAAATGCTTCAACAGTTTATAAATAATATCATGGAGTTTAAAATCACGAAATAGGAATGAACAGAAATGTAAAGAACCAGCTTTTATTCAAGAACAAGAAATCGAAAGACGATACACAAGCAAACTGCAAACGAACACAACATGCATAAATAAAACCGGATCTAATACCTTACAGTAGTGACATGCTTCAGAAGCATCCCAACAACATCGCCGGAAATTCTTTCAGCCTCGGTTTTCAGGTGTTGATCTTAGCATCTGTTTCTTTCTCGAGACGCTTCACGTTTGCACCCGAGTCTCCACTAGTCTGTTTGTAATCACAAAATAAAAATAAAAATTAATATAATAAAATAAGAATTCACAAAACACAAATTTTCAAGATTTTATAAAGGTGACTTCGAAGTTAGACCCGTTTACTTAATCAGAAAAAATATTTTATAAGATTTTCCATGAAACTTTTCAATATTTTCTAAAGGTGAATGTGACTCGTTTACTAAAAAATGGCCCTTTCGAGTTACAGTTTAATTCTGTCGATTGTATCAATGCACAAAAAAAAAATCTCAAAATCACTATATTCAAAATATTATATCATTAATGTATAAAACAATTTTTTTAGTCTTTGCGCCGAAAGTGTGGTCTGCTAGAACCGTACAAAAATACTTTTTTGACCCATTACCAATCCCGTTTGACCCGCCAATTTTGCAACCATTTAACATTTACCACGAAATTATTTTTTTGGCAACGAAGCCATTTTTGTAAGATCTGAACCAAAAGGTTTGCATCATACACAAGTGGGTCGTTCAATACAGAAGCAATTTTAAGTTTGAAAAACTGCATAAACACTTATGCATATTGCTTAAAGCCTTAAATTGTTACACATAAGGCTGTTATGTAACCACATAACCGCCTCTATTTGTCTCCCCCACCATATCTTTAAAGCATTGCGTACAAGTGTTTATGCAGTTATCACGATTTCTACTTAAAAATTTGTTCTGTAATGAACACGCCCCTACACGACAATTGACTTAAATAGATCAAAATCAATATCACTGCACTAATCTAAATCAGTGTTTTGACTTGCCTCAGTTAGCTTTCTTTGATAGTCGGCTTCCATTTGGGCACGAAATTCAGCAACCTCCTTTTCAGCCTCTTCTTTTGCTTGTTTTAGTCTAGCTAATTTTGCTGAAAAATAAATTAAAAAAAAACATTAATAATTTCATATACTTGACTTTGACTTGGAGTTTTATAGCAAACTAGTCATACTTAATATCTTATATTGGTATAGCATTACATCCTACAAACAGAAATAAGTGAAAGGTTATGAACACTTTGAACTAGAAAAGTCAAAATGTATAGTTGACTTAAGGAGGTTGTAATAATGTGATACAAAAAGGACAACAATGTTATATATTTTGAGGATGTGAGATTGAAGGTCCAAGACAGTGTAGTAAGTACATACCGTTTCGGGCAGCATTGACAATTTGCTGAGCTTCTTGCTCTGCAGCTAATAAGCTTTGAATTCCATTCTGGCCTCTGCTAGAATCCATGTCTGCTGACACAATGTAACACTTGATTTTAATATGCCATGGAATTATAAAAATAAAAAAAAGAATAAAATTGTTTATATAAATCGCTAAAACCGACATGCTTCCATGGTAAACCTTAACAGAAAATATCCATCACACAGTAAAAGTCAAACAACAATGTTATGTGACACTCATTTCAGAAAATGATATACATGTTTGACTTTTGTGGTCAAAGGTGTTGTGGGTAGGATTCACAAATTGCTTTTAATTATTTACAAGGATGATAAAAGCATTATGTGAAAATTGTATACAAAAAATTATTAACGCAAAAATTTAGATCTACAGGAAAAAATATATTCATGTTACCAAAAGACCAATATGACCTGAAAAATGCTAGAATGTAATGTGGGAATAATGATGATAATAAGTAGTAACTTCAACATTCAGCATTAACACCAAACTCTTACAAGCTCTAAGCAACTGAATAGTATATAAAAACAATAACTAAATGAAAGAGAGGAAAACAGTAGACTGAAGCATTCACCTAGGGATTGCAATGGGACAGGTTTTGGTTACCCAATCGTAAAACCATGTCCCGTAGCCATTGGATTCACGGGTTTTCCCGCGTATGATCGTATTGGTTAAAATTTAGCTGTTGGGATTCCCATTACCCGGAACTCGATCTTAAACTCACCTTAAAGACCAACTAGATATACAAAATGCTTAACTACAATCTAACATTTTATTTATAATAATTTCAAGTTTCTAACAGCTTTATAAAATTATTTACTATTTTTTAGACCATATAATAATATTAATATATTCGGCTTCGACACAGGTCAGAAGGGCATGTGATCTGCTTTTTTTAGTAATCGGGTGGGTGTCACCCAATCTCATACCCATTTGGGGGCCGGTAGCCCAGGTCATGAATCTTCTGAAGGATCTGCCAACATCTCCACCCCACAAGAAGGTAATCTAGGCGAATGTCATGATAACTTGTTGGTGTATTTGGTAATAAAAAAACAACATGATTTTCAACAACAAACAAATGTCCATCTACAAGGTGTGTGAAGAAAGTAAAACTTTGGGTTTCTTATGGGTATAAAATAGATCAAATTCTCCATTAATAGACTGGAGCAACTGGTGTAATTTTTATTTTGTTTTCACGCCTCCACCGTGAGGATTTTGTAATCTTTTTGGTTTCTAGCACCTTGTTAGATTAAAAATATAATTCTCAAAACCCCTAATCCCATACCTGTCGTGTAAAAATCTATGATTAATCCCATACCCAAATACCCGTACTGAATGTTACGATTCCCATCGGGTTCAAGGCTTTCCAACCTATCTTCACCTTTACATAGTTAAATAAAATCGTTCGCCTATAATGAACCAAAATCATGTCACTACCAACTTTTCATTATTTGTGACGATTAAACCAAGTAAATAGCTAAATTCATGAAGCAAAATTACCATCAAAATAATGAGGAAGCACCAACAATTTTCAGACTCCCAAATGAAAATCAATCAAATCTGAAGATTCTATCCACTTTGTTTTATCGTTGCATCAGATGGCAATCACTCATAGTAACAATACACCTCAAATTAATTAAAAAAAAAAAAAAAAAAAGCATCTATACAACGCCACATCAAAAACCCTGACAAATTATGACCAAAATCAACAAAACATAAACTTAAAATCCTCAACGTAATACTCAAATTCAACTGATTTACAGCAAACGAACGAGAGTCAAAATCAAAAACAGCAAACTGTAGATTTGAGATCCAACTAAGATTCAAAACTTAAGATCAAGAACAGAACAAATGCGATCCAGAAAACAGAGGATTAAGAATTTAAGATCGAGTCTGTATATGCTGAATTTGGGGAAGATCTAAACCACAGAGCGAGAAAAACGTACCTAAGAATCGGAGATCGGTCTGATGATTCCAACAAGGAGAAACCGGTAAGACGTGTGTGGAAGATGTTTTTTTGTTTTATTTTATAATGATTGTTTACGATTTACATTTATTTGAACTCAACCCCTAGATTATTTATTAGTTGCCATTTCTACTCCATATACTTTTAAAATACTTCAGCTATATCTTGATCTATTTATTATCCTATTTACACCAATGATAAAACATGTGACTTTCATATGTGATTTAACTACATGATAATTTTTCATTTTATTCCTTTCTTTAGCTTTTTTTTTCTTAAAATACAATCATACTCATTAATCTAGCACCCGCAAACCAACAACAACAACAACCAAACCCAGTAAATCCCACAAGTATCAAAGCTATTGTAAGGGCCTGGAGAGGATGAAATGTAGACAAACTTTATCTCTGTCCCAGAGATAGAAAGGTTGTTTCTAGCGAGACCCTCGGCTCAAATCATATAGACATATATATAAAGTATGAAGTATATATGTACGTATGTATATAGAAAATTATCACATACCGGGTGGGTTGGGCAGGTTTAGGTCATGAGTTAGGATGAGTTTATTAACAAGAAGAGTTTGAATCAAGTTGGGGTTTGGTTATGATACGCTAAAAATAAATAAATAATAATAATATATAATAATAATTTAAAAATAAATAAATTAACTAAAAAGAATTATTTAAAAAAAAGTTAAAAAGAATACCCATCCTGACTCAAAGTTGGATGTATGGGTTGAGTTTGACGGGTCTAACTTTAATATGGGGTTAACCCTTGCTTTCTCCCTCGATATCTCTGCTCCACTATCCCAACATTCTTTTTAAGAAGCCGCCAAAGACAAGTATCACCGTCGGCCAAACGAAAAAGAAACGAACCGAAATACTACTTGAGTGTCTCCGTCTCAAGATCTCGACCTCATACCTGATCAACACAGACAAGAGTAAACAACCACCAACATACATAACGATCAAGAACTTCGATGATCCAAGTTTTGAAGTGCAAAAGAGATGATTGAGGGGTAATTGAACGCAACAAAGCTCGACTGGTTGTCAAAGGTTTTCATCAGCAAGAAGGCATTGACTATACGAGGTTTATGCTCCAGTCGCACGATTGGAAGCAATCCGCATTTGCCTGGCGTTTGCGTCATGGAAAGGGTTTAAAGTGTACCAGCTTGATGTCAAATCTGCTTTCCTTTACAGAAAAGTGAAAGGACTTGTGTATGTAGGACAACCACCAGGGTTTGTCGATCCAGTGCATAAGGACAAGGTATACTTACTAGATAAAGCATTATACAGGTTGCATCAGGCCTCGATAGCACACTCTTTAAGAAAGAAGTAAAAGGACACTTACTGATTGTACAAATCTATGTGGATGACATCATCTTTGGCTTAACAAATGACGACTTGTGCAAAGAGTTCGAAGAGGTCATGAAAAAGAAATTCGAAATGAGCTCTATGGGCGAAATGAAATTTTTCTGGGATTGCAGGTTGATCATTGCCCGATGGTATCTTTATTCATCAGACAAAATACGTTCATGATATTTTAGAGAAATTTGAGATGACAAGCACAAAACCATTATCTACACCACTGGCAATTAATCCCGGCATCTGCCCAGACGAACACGGAGTCAAAGTCGATGAAACCTTATACAGATCAATGATTGGATCACTGATGTATCTCACAGCATCGAGACCAGACATCATGTATCCAACCTGCCTTTGCGCCTCGATACAATCAAGTCCTTGAGTGTCACATCTTATGATAGTTAAGCGGATTTTCAAATACTTGATGGGTTGCCCAAGCACCGGCTTGTGGTATCCGCGAAACGACAACTTTGATCTCGCTGGATATTCTAATTCAGATTTCGGATGCTGCAAACTGAACGCCAAAACTACAACCGCCGGTTGCCAGTTCTTCGGAACATGACTTGTAACGTGGTAGTGCAAGAAGAAAACCACGGTCGCTCTCTCTACATGTGAGGCTGAATATGTTTCAGCTTCCAGCTTTTGTTCCCAGATATTGTGGATACAACAGCAGATGAGAGACTTTGGATAGTTTCTTGACACACCCATATACATAGATAATAAGGCAGCCATCTGTAACAACCCGACTTTTTGGTTGTTATCTGCTTATCGTTATTTCGACTTGTAATCGCTTTATAATCCGAGATTCGATATAAATAATGGATTAATTTGTATTAAATATATTTTCATCACACAGCATCACTGCTGCACACTTAAAACGCTTATCACTCACAACGCTAACGCAAAACGAATCGGACAACTATGTTACTTTAAGTGCGGAGTGTGTTTGTTTGCTCGGTACTCGCTCACGCCTTCGACCTCGCTTATCACACCAAATCACAAACGCAGTTATCTATGTGGGTTATGTAATGCTGTGTGTTATGTATGTTTATGTTTTATATGCTTATACTCGCTCTCGCTCGCTCACGCATCTCGCTTAATCGCACTATTATGTAATGCAACGCTTAACACCGCACAAAAACTTAACACAACTAATTAATACGAGCGAAAAAACCAAACGAACAGCCGACGTCGTGAATTGGAAACATTCGCATGAAACTGGCCAATTAGTACGAATTGCCTCCAAACTCACCCACTCCTCTCCTATAAATACCACACACCCTCACACGCACTCCCCTTGCTGCCACTCGCACGAAAAACTCTCCAAACCTTCTCCTCTGTTTTCCCAAGTAAGAAACAACTATCTTCATACAAATCACAACGATTTCCACTACGATTTTACACGAGTTTATCTCTGATTTCATCTAAACTTCTCTGTTTACGAAAATCTTCATTTTTTTCATAAAACTTTCTGTTTTTTCCTCGGAATCCCACTTAAACGAGCATGTTGAGTTAGCCTAGGCTTCTCAAGTTAAAAAACTTAATGTTTCTAGCTCACCAAATTTGGATCCAACGAAAACTGTTTTAAAACTCGATTTCTACACAAAAACGGACTAAAACCGACATGTGTTTCGTTCACTAGAAAGTGGTGCGAAGCAGTGTCAAAGCTAGCCTGAAATGGACTCGAAATCACGTCCGTTACAAGCGAAAACTCAGTCCCGGACGCACGAAGACGCTAAACAGTCAACTCGTGCGAATCGGAATAGCTCGTACGAATTGACCAATTCGTACGAACCAGCCTTAATTCCCACAAGTGACTAAGCTCGCTCTAAATACCTCCACAGCTTTTGGTTTGCTCAGTAGCTTAAGGTTGGAAGGATGGACACTCGATTTCCCGAAGAAGCGACGCGAAAACACTCGATTTTGGACATGAAACAGCTCAATTCACACAAAAGAGCTCAATTCGTACGAACTTGTACCACTCATATGAATTGACGTGCTTTCCCACACCGCCACTTCGTTTCGATCGATTCATCACTATGGAAGACTGACGCACTTCTGTTCCTGCTTACAGGATGGTCCGGCACACTCCTCGCTCTCCTCCACTCGTACTTAACCGTTTACGCTCCCACGGTGAGTATACTTGACCCCTTTTCGCTTTAATGCACTTTTGGGTGTTACACACGTTCTCTATCAAACAATCACAACATACAATGCTAAAACGCAAAACACTATCGCATGAATATACGTGAACGCTGAACATCTATGTGTTAATTGTATGCCTTCAGATTTACTGACCACCCTTAACATGATAGCTGCTATAGGTTGACCCGCCACCTGTTCATTCAGGGGTTGTTAAGGCTTGATCTCGCTTTACTTTACTTGTCTCACTCGCGGTTGTGTTGGTTAGTCTATTTCGGTATAGGTAACATATATGTTCACATGATTACGTTAGCGCATGTTGGTTTCGTTAAACGCTTATTTACTATTATTATGCAAAACTTGTGTAGTCACATTTACATGTTTGTATTGACTTTTATTTTAACGTATGTAACAGGTTGATGGATTAGATGCTGCAAAAAGGATTAGGCTCCTAGATACACGCCTAATTTAGTTGCCAAAATTTTGTTACCTTTATATTTCATTGCTTGAGACAATATTGTAATTTTTTTGGATAAGTTTTTTGAATGTTGGTTTAATTGTATGGGAAATTGAACTAAAATAATATTCGTCACAATTTAGCCATTATAGATCTCTCGAGCAATCTCGTCGCTTAGTGCCACATCCCGATGATTCCGCCATCGGTTGGGGTGTGACACCATCGATATCACTAAAATCTCGGTTCAACACTATAAGGCTAAACACATTGAAATTCGATATCACTTTATCTGTGATTGTCACGAGAAAAGGCTGATTCGAATAGAAAAGATCCACACTGATGAACAAAAATTTGTTTTTATACAAAACCTTTTACTCGAACCAGATTTAAATATCTTATGAGACTTAAGGGTTTGAAAAATTTGTCATCAGATAGGGAAATGGAGGTTGAATACGGATCGGAATACGAGTTTTCGTGATCCACATCGGTTTGTCACTTGTATAGTTTTTTTTTTTAAATCTTTCTTTAAAACACAAAAATACAAAAATACGTTTTTGATTCTAGGGGGAAATGTTGGAGAAAATACAAAAACATTAAAATTGCAAAATGTACAAAAACATAAAAAGGCAAAAAGAGTTTTTGTGCGAAAAAAGGAAATAATAGTACATCAATGGACTATCAAAGTACGCTAAAGAATGGTAATATTAAAAAGTTTAAACATATCTCACTGTGGATGTGCCGTAGGCTTCACACATTCAATAGATGGTTTCTGAGATATAAACTTAAAATACACTTCTTAATTTGGCTTAACATCTCTCGAATATATGAACTTGGTACTCCGATATTTCATTTGAGAGATTGCCTGATTCTGAGATACTAGGTCTTAATTTGTGCTTGGTTCAGTGTGTTTTAGTATAAACTTTGGAAAATTCAAAAATATTTTGTTTCTATCTTAGTTTCGACCACCGATGATGGAAAGCGGATCTTCAAAATCCAGAGCTGCTGATTGCTTAGAAAACCGGATGATAATGTAACAACTCGTATTTTCGTTGTTATTTTTCCGTCAATTTCGTTCGTACCCGTTATTGTAAATCTGAGATTTGATTAATGGAATGGTTTATGTTTGTTAAATACATTTTTCACAACTATACTACATCTAAACGCTTATTAAACGCTAACGCAACGCAATCACAAGTAACTATGTTACTTTAAGAGCCGAGTGTGTTATTAATTAATGAACACTTGTGCCTTTGACATCGCTTATCACATCGTCGCATCGCGACGCAGTTATTTATGTTACTTTATGTTATTTATGTGTTTTGTGTGTTTTATGATTTATGGTTATACTCGCTATCGCAACGCTCTCACTCGCACTAATCGCTTAATCGCATTATTTTATCATTTAAAACGCTTAACATAACTATCTATACGAACCGAATCGCCAAAAAACACCTAACGTGAAAATAACGAACAAAACTTTGCCATTAGGCCAAGTTCAGCCGAACTTGGGCACCCCAAGTTCCCCCGAACTTGATCATTGGTGAAAACAGAAGAATCTCCTCAAAACTCCTCAAGTTCGCTCGAACTTGCATGATTTCCAGCTGAACTGGCCAAGTTCGCCCGAACTTGTGCCAAGTTCGCTCGAAATAGTGCCAAGTTCGGCCGAACTTGGTCCCCACCAGCACATTCTCTCCTCACCTATAAATACCCAACACCTCCATTCGTGCTCTCCTTGCTGCAAGTTCGCCAGAAAGCTCCCAAAACCGAAAACCTTTGATTTCCAAGTAAGAATCAACCCGTTTTATGCAAACAACAACGTTTTACTATGATTTTGCACAAGGATTACCTTCGTTTTCATCAAATATCTTCTGTTTATGAAAATCTTCATTTTTTCGACAAAAAATTCTTCTTTTCACTTAGATCTGCACTAAACGAGTGTATTTGGGCTTAGCTTCGGCTCCCAAGTTAGAAATCTCTATGATTTCGACACACCAAGTGTTAGATCTGAGTAAAACCTTTTAAAACATCGATTTTTACACAAAATACGAACTAATGACGTATGTTTCGTTCACTATCAAGTGGAACGAGGCATTGTCAAGCAAGATCTCAGATCCGGAAGCACAAAGACGATGTCGTCACCTTGCACGAACTGGACTAACCCGTACGAACCATCAAGTTCGCCCGGATTAGCCTGAGTTCCTGTAAAGTGGCTAAAACTCGCTCCAAAAGACCCTCCAGCCTATGTTTTGCTCAGTTGCTTAAGGTTGGAGGGATAGACACTCGATTTCCTCAGCAAACGAAGCGAAAACGCACGATTTGGTGACCAAAACAGTCAAGTTCGCTCCAAAAAGAGCAAGTTCGCTCGAAGTTGCCACCAGATGGGTGACCAACTTCGGCCGAACTTGTCCAATTCTCAAGAATTTCAACCAAGTTCGCCCGAACTTGTATAATTTCCAAGGAAACCATACAAGTTCGCCCGAACTTCTATCAACTCCAAGAACTTTATTCAAGTTCGCCCGAACTTGTACCTTTTTCTAAGAAAAGGTACCAAGTTCGCCCGAACTTGTACAATCCTCTGGTACTTCAAGCAAGTTCGCCCGAACTTGTACCTTTTACTACGATTGTTGGTTTACTTGAATCTAAGTAGTTACATAGTTCACATCTCGTACGTATGTTATGCGGTGTATGCTAAACACTTTTATATCTATTATGTATGCAAACATGTATGCTCACCTTTACTTAATTGTATTGACGTTTATTTTAACATATATGACAGGTTGATGATATTTGCTGAAATGAATTAGGGCTATCTATAGAAACTCATGTATTAGAAATTTAGGGGAGACCGAATTGGACATGTTTGAGAGATATTTGGATATTTGTAATAATTATTTATGGATTATATGTTTGTTAGTATGGGATAATGAACGTCTAAATATTGTCACGTAAATAGTAGTTATTGGTTCTCTCGAGCAATCTGATTCGCCTAGTGCCGCGCCCCGATGTTTCTGCCATCGGTTGGGGTGTGACGGATTGGTATCAGAGCCATAACTATAGGGAAAATTAGGTAGATATGCCATGCTTGACCTAGTCTATAGTTAGGATACCAAATCAGACCGTTACGCATCGATTAAACGCCCGACACTAATACGAACTGACAACTTCGCCCGAAGTTGGGGCAAGTTCGCCCAAAGTTACTCAGTCCCCCTCAAAAACACTCAACAAGTTCGCTCGAAGACCAAGTTCACCCGAAGTTGGTCAACTTCGCCCGAACTTGATCATACATCATCGAAACGGACTTTTAAACTACGTATGCTTTCCTAAGCTACCACAATACACGTGAAGAATGCTCGTATCAAGCAAAACGAGTGATCAAATCGAGATTAGGCGTGAAAACCAAGAACTCTCGATAAGATAATTCACTTCGCGCATCCTCCATCGCACGAGATACCTTCGTTGAGTTAGGAGTGATATCCAAACCTCGACGAAGATCTCAATTTCTATCTAGTGGAACTCCCGATTTGATCGATGAGCATAACCGCAACTAGGAATGAAGCGGTTAAGTTAGGGGTAAAACCCGCATCTTAATAACTAGTTCCACTCCTCGATTTTCAATCTCACCAAAGTCTCGATTATTTCGATGACTCGGAACACGACGTAACTGGAAGGATAAATGAAGTTAACCGTTGTACGGCGAGAGCATTTGTTTATTAGGCCAAATCGTGTGTCCGAACTCAGAGAATTTTTAAACCACTTTGGCTAGTCACTGTCTCAAAACCCAGGACGCTCCAGATTGATTTAAGCCTGCAATCGTCGATTTTACGCATCATCGAGTTTAATTATTATTTATGTGTTTAAACTTTTACGGATTTTATGCTTTATCGATTTCTCGATTTATCGCTTTTACGCTCTATCGATATATGCACTACTCACACAGCTCTCGTAATCTAAAAACGCTAATTAATCACCAACCAAACTACAATGCTCAACTCTCTTACGCATATGGCTGCGTATGAGCTTTACTCGCCTATTACGCTTATATCTCGCATCTCGTACGCGCTATGCATGATTTAGATTGAAGATGAATACGTGCAAAATATATACTTATGTGCTTATGTGATTATGTGCCTACGTGATTATGTGCTTACGTGCTTATGTGTTTACATGGATACGTGCTTACGTGTTTTGTGCCTTGTTTGAATATTAATAATAATAATAATAATAATAGTAATGAAACGCTAAACTTTTGAACATAAACCTATTATAATCAAATCTCACCCAGTCAAATCCTTCATGTAGATGTCTTCCATGGGATCTCACACTAAGAGGAACAACCAGCGCAAAAATGCTGACAAGCATCGCCTTGCTAGTAGCCAAGCAGATGGCTAAGGTCATTCCTCAGATTGTCAGCGAGATTCAGGCTGTCAGCAGCAACTCATCGGTAGACTCCAAAACCGACGTGCCAAAGTCCTCGTTCAGCTTCAAACGATTCAAAGCATGCGGACCTCTCACTTTCACTGGCACGGAAGGGCCAAGCGCTATGTTTCACTGGTTTGATTCCATTGAGGTCACGTTCCGCCAAAGCGGATGCCCCGAAGCTCTGTGCACCATCAATGCTACCGGTGTGTTCCAATCAAGGGCACTTGATTGGTGGACCGCCGAGCGCAACAAGCGCGGAATGACGAAGCTTACGGACTCACATGGGAGGAACTCAAGGTAGTTATGATAAAGGAATTCTGTCATCTCCATGAAATTCAGAAACTGGAGAATGAGTTTTGGGATATCAAGCAAGATGGACCCGGCAACGCAGGTCTCAATGCCCGCTTCAAGCAGCTAAGTATCATTTGTCCTAGTCAGGTGCACACCACAGAGAAAGCAATAAAAAAGTATCTCCGCGCTCTACCTGACTGCGTTGCTGATTTTGTCCGAGCAGCGCGCCCTACTACCATCGAGGGGATCTATCAGCTTGCAGCGGCTATCAATGACAAACATGTCCAGGCTGGTTACTTCAAGAGCCACAGCAAAGTCGCGAATCAAGCTATCACCAAGCCGAGCGCTACTACCGAGCCGTCTCAAGAATCAAAGTCAAATCGCCGAGGTTGCAAAAGAGGGAACCCAAGCAAGAAATGTACAGCTGTTGCACTGTTGAACTCTCAGCCGTTTCAGGCTGCTACACCAAACGTACCACATGCAAAGCGTGCGTACACTGGTCCTCACCCGCTATGCTCAAAGTGTATCTACCATCACCCAGTCAGAGGCAACTGCCATTTCTGTACCAACTGAAATATCTACAGCCATTTTACTGTCAGCTGCTATACTAGTCCTCGTCAGCCAGCTCCTCAAGCTCCAGCAGCACTACCAGCTCCACCCCGTGTTCCTCAAACTAACCAGCAGCAACCTCAGCAGCAAGCACCAGTCCCAAAAGCACGAGCTTGCTACACTTGTGGTGATCCAAACCACTTTAGCAATGTCTGCCCAAACAAAGTCGTGAAGCAAGAACCGCAGCAGCAGCCTCAGCCTCAGCCACAGCTCACCAAGCCACAGCAGCAGCAACCACATGCTGTGCTGGAAGAGCCTTCAATCTTAATCACTGCCAGGCTCAGAACGACAACAATGTTGTCAATGGTACGTTCCTTATTAATGGTATTTATGCTTCTTGTTTATTTGATACTGGTGCCGATAACTTTTTTGTATCGTTAGAATTCGAAAAGCTTTTAAAATGTAAACGTGCTAAACTCCCAAAGACTTTCGATGTTGAAGTCGCCACCGGAAGAACCATTATTGTTAACTCCGTCTTACGTGGTTGTACTCTCGATCTCAACAACCACATCTTCTCGATCCATCTCTTACCTATGCAATTAGGTAGCTTCCATATCATAGTAGGCATGGACTTTCTTCATGGAAATCGTGCTGAAGTCGTTTGTTTCGATAAAATGATTCGTTTTCCTCTCCCTAACGGTGATCAACTACATGTCTATAGGCGAGACTCCCTCAAAGAAGTTGATGCTTATGTCATGTACCCAAGCGAGCAAGTATTGCGAAAGCAATGCGTTGCATTCCTAGCCCACATCATGAACCCGAAGAAGGAAAAGAAAACCTGGAAAGACGTACCCGTTGTTTCTGAATTTCCTAAGGTTTTTCCCGACGATTTACCTGGTTTACCCCCTACTCGTGATGTTGAATTTCGTATCGATTTGATTCCCGGTGCTACTCTCGTTGCTAAAGCTCCCTATCGCCTTGCACCATCCGAAATGTGCGAGCTATCTAGCCAACTTCAAGAGTTACTGGATAAAGGCTTCATACGCCCGAGCACTTCGCCATGGGTGCACCCATTCTTTTTGTGAAAAAGAAAGATGGGACATTCCGAATGTGCATCGGTTATCGTGAACTTAATAAGCTTACGATAAAGAACCGCTACCCTCTTCCCCGAATCGATGATTTGTTTGATCAACTTCAAGGTGGTATTGTTTTTTTCTAAAATTGATCTACGTTCCGGCTATCATCAGTTACGCATGTTAGAAGAAGATATTCCGAAAACCGCCTTTCGTACTCGTTATGGCCATTTTGAATTCGTGGTCATGCCTTTCGGTCTCACAAATGCACCCGCGGTCTTCATGGATTTGATGAACCGTGTGTGTAAAGCCTTCGTAGATCGTTTCGTCATTGTGTTAATCGATGACAACCTTATTTACTCGAAGTCGAGAGCCAAACACGCGTGACATCTTTGTTTAGTCCTTGAACTTCTTCAAGGAAATCGCCTTTATGCCAAGTTCTTTAAGTGTGAATTCTGGCTTGAAGAAGTCCAATTCCTTGGTCATATCATTAACAGTCAAGGAATTCACGTCGACCCTGCAAAGATAGAAGCTGTAAAGAGTTGGATTACGCCAAAGAATGCATCTGAAATTCGTTCTTTTCTTGGATTGGCGGGTTACTACCGTCATTCATCGCCGACTTTTCTAAAATCACGTGCCCCTTACCGCTTTAATTCATAAGGACAAGTCGTTCGTTTGGGATTCCAAACAAGAGGAAACGTTTCAAACTCTCAAGCATATGCTATGCAACGCTCCTGTACTCGCTCTACCCGACGGAAACGACGATTTCGTTGTTTATTGCGATGCCTCTAACCTAGGTCTTGGTTGTGTTCTCTGCAATGAGACAAAGTTATCGCGTATGCGTCTCGACAACTCAAGATCCACGAGAAGAACTACACCACCCACGATCTCGAACTCGGTGCAGTTGTTTTTGCATTAAACATATGGCGACACTACCTTTACGGTACCAAGTGTACGGTCTTCACCGACCATAAGAGCTTACAACATATCTTTAACCAGAAAGAGCTGAACATGCGCCAACGCAGATGGGTTGAACTTCTCAACGACTATGATTGTGAGATACGCTACCATCCTGGCAAAGTAAACATCATAGCCGATGCTCTCCATCGACGAAGCTATGTGTATAGTGTTCATGACTCTCAAGCTTTGAATAATCTCGAAATTTTGATTCGTGCCGCCCAGTTTGCTTGTTTTAATGAGAATACCCTGCAAGAAGAAATGAAATGTGGTGCCGGAACCTAACTCGTAGCTAAACCTAATGGAATTTATTATTATCTCGACCGTATTTGGATTCCTAGCCGTGATATCTTCGAGAGTTGCTAATGACCGAAGCTCATAAATCTCGATACTCCATTCACCCTGGAGCCGAAAAGATGTACCAGGACCTTCGTCCTAAGTATTGGTGGCCGGGCATGAAAAAGGATATCACTTTATACGTCTCAAAGTGCTTAACTTGCTCGAAAGTTAAAGCCGAGAATCAAAGGCCCTCTGGTTTGCTCGAAAACCAGAAATCCCGATGTGGAAGTGGGAGAGCATAGCCATGGACTTCGTTACGAAACTCCCTCGCACCTCCTCTGGTCACGATAGCATTTGGGTTATAATTGATCGTCTTACTAAATCCGCTCATTTATTGCTATACGAGAAGACACAAGGTTGAACGATTAGCACAAATTCTATACCGCCGAAGTCATTTGTCGACACGGGATGCCTCGTGACATCATCTTTGACCACGATGGTCGCTTTACCTCACGTCTCTGGGAGACTTTTCAATCCGCTCTCGGTACTACGCTTAATCTCAGTACCGCTTTTCATCCTCAAACCGACGGTCAGACTGAGCGCACGATCCGCACCCTCGAAGACATGCTTTGTGCGTGCATTATAGATTTTGGTGGTAATTGGGATACGCATTTACCTTTAGTAGAATTTTCATACAATAACAGTTATCATACGAGATAAAATGGCACCTTTTGAGGCACTGTATGGAAGAAAATGTCGATCGCCTATTGCATGGCACGAGATCAGAGAAGCACAAATCACCGGTCCCGAGCTAATTCAAGAAACGACAGACAAGTTCCTCCAAATCAGAGATAATCTCTTGAAAGCTCGGAGTCGCCAAAAGAGTTATGCTGATAAACGCCGCAAGCCCCTACAATTCAAAGTGGGAGATCACGTTCTCTTAAAGGTTGCACCCTGGAAGGGAGTGATCCGATTTGGAAAGAAAGGGAAACTAGCCCCACGATATGTGGGCCCCTTTAAGATTCTGGAAAGAATTGGCAAAGTGGCATATCGACTCGAACTACAGGCAGAACTTAACAACGTACATCCGACTTTCCATGTCTCAAACCTCAAGAAATGCCTAGCCGAAGAAAATCTTCATGTTCCGCTCGAGGATTTGCAAATAAACAAGACTCTTCACTTCGTGGAAAAGCCAGTAGAAATCATGGACCGAGAGGCCAAGAAACTTCGACGCTCTCGCATTCCTATTGTGAAAGTCTGATGGGAAGGCAAATGCGGTGCCGAGTTCACTTGGTAACTGGAAAGTGATATGAAAGCTAAATATCCGCATCTCTTTGTTACGGCCACTACTTAAATTTCAGTGATGAAATTTCCTAAAGTAGGGGAGACTGTAGCAACTCGTATTTTCGTTGTTATCTTTTCTGTCAATTTCGTTCATACCTGTTATTGTAAGTCTGAGATTTGATTAATGGAATGGTTTATGTTTGTTAAATACATTTTGTCACAACTATACTACATCTAAACGCTTATTAAACGCTAACGCAACACAATCACAAGTAACTATGTTACTTTAAGAGCCGAGTGTGTTATTAATTAATGAACATCGTGCCTTCGACATCGCTAATCACATCGCATCGCAACGGAGTTATTTATGTTACTTTATGTTATTGATGTGTTTTGTGTGTTTAATGATTTATGGTTATACTCGCTATCGTAACGCTCTCACTCGCACTAATCGCTTAATTGCATTATTTTATCATTTAAAACGCTTAACATAACTATCTAATACGAACCGAATCGCCAAACAAACACCTAACGCAAAGATAACGAACAAAACTTTGCCATTAGGCCAAGTTCGGCCGAACTTGGGCACCCCAAGTTCGCCCGAACTTGATCATTGGTGAAAACAGAAGAATCTCCTCAAAACTCCTCAAGTTCGCTCGAACTTGCATGATTTCCCAGCCTAAACTGGCCAAGTTCGCTCGAAATAGTGCCAAGTTCGGCCGAACTTGGTCCCTACCAGCACATTCTCTCCTCACCTATAAATACCCAACACCTCCATTCGTGCTCTCCTTGCTGCAAGTTCGCCCGAGAGCGACCAAAACCGAAAACCTTTGATTTCCAAGTAAGAATCAACCCGTTTTATGCAAACAACAACGTTTTACTATGATTTTGCACAAGTTTGCCTTCGATTTTCATCAAATCTCTTCTGTTTTGAAAATCTTCATCATTTTTCTACAAAAACTTCTTCTTTTCACTTAGATATGCATCAAACGAGTGTATTTGGGCTTAGCTTCAGCTCTCAAGCTAGAAATCTCTATGATTTTGACTCACCAAGTGTTATATCTGAGTAAAACCTTTTAAAACATTGATTTTTACATAAAATACGGACTAATGACGTATGTGTCGTTCACTATGAAGTGGAACGAGGCGTTGTCAAGCAAGATCTCAGATCCGGAAACACAAGGACGATGTCGTCACCTTGCACGAACTGGACTAACCCGTACGAACCATCAAGTTCACCCGGATTAGCCCGAGTTCCTGTAAAGTGGCTAAAACTCGCTCCAAAAGACGTCTCCAGCCTATGTTTTGCTCAGTAGCTTAAGGTTGGAGGGATGGACACTTGATTTCCTCAGCAAACGACGCGAAAACGCATGATTTGGTGACCAAAACCGTCAAGTTCGCTCCAAAAAGAGCAAGTTCGCTCAAAGTTATCACCAGATGGGTGACCAACTTCGGCTGAACTTGTCCAATTCTCAAGAGTTTCAACCAAGTTCGGCCGAACTTGTATAATTTCCAAGGAAACCATACAAGTTCGCCCGAACTTGTATCAACTCCAAGAACTTTAGTCAAGTTCGCCCGAACTTGTACCTTTTTCTAAGAAAAGGTACCAAGTTCGCCTGAACTTGTACAATCCTCTGGTACTTCAAGCAAGTTCGCCCGAACTTGTACCAAATCCAGGAGATATGGTACAACTTCGCCCAACTTGTCCTCTACTCCTTCACGTTTCGACCGTTTAGCAATTCGGAAGACTGATGCACTTCTGTTCGCTTACAGGCTGATCCGGTGCTCCCTTCAAGTCACATCAGATCCCACATCTCTCTCTTAACGCACCAACTGTGATTATACTTGAACCCTTTTACGCTTAAATGCACTTTTGGGTGTCACATATGCTTGTATATCAAAACACATCACACAACTCAAACGCTTATTCGTGACCCGCTAATACATGACTGTACGTGAAATCTGCTTAATTGTATATGTTACTTGATTGCTAGTACGTCACCCTTAACATGATAGCTTGCTAGAGGTTGACCCGCCACCCGGAGGCCCGGGTGTTAAGGCTCACATTTTTATTTCGCATTTATTTTTCTTTAGGACGTGGACACTTGTTCGCGTGCCTCGCACTCGCGGTTTGTTGGTTTACTTGAATCTAAGTAGTTACATAGTTCACATTTCTTACGTATGTTATGCAGTGTATGCTAAACGCTTTTATATCCATTATGTATGCAAACCTGTATGCTCACCTTTACTTAATTGTATTGAGGTTTATTTTAAAATATGTGGTAGGTTGATGATATTTGTTGAAATGGATTAGGGCTATCTCTAGAAACTCATGTATTAGAAATCTAGGGGAGACCGAACTGGACATGTTTGAGAGATATTTGGATATTTTTAATATTTATTTTTGGATTATATGTTTGTTAGTATGGGATAATGAACGTCTAAATATTGTCGCGTAAATAGTTGTTATGGATTCTCTCGAGCAATCTGATTCGCCTAGTGCCGCGCCCCGATGTTTCCGCCATCGGTTGGGCTGTGATAGATAACGGGTTGGGAGCTAATCTGAAGTGATAAAAAGATTTTGAAAAGATTAAAAGTTCATTAATTTGAAATTTTACATTGTCGAAAACATCAGTTTGTTCAAAAAGTGTTCAACCAAGGTCATTAATTTGGACTTGGTAAACAAATCGGTTAAGCAATGTCATTAACTTGGACTTGGTCAACCGAGTGGATTATTAAAACTAAAAGTGAAATAAAATAAAAAAGTTTTTGGAAATTAAATGTTCAACTCGTACGAAGTAGGACATATCGGACCAAATACATAACAACTCGTACGAGTTGCAGAATTCGTACGAAGTGTTATCAGGTATAAATATAAGCCAATTCGTACGAATTGCTCATTTGCTTGTGCGATCTAAACTGTAGACCTTTTGTGCGATTTGAAGAATTTGTTCAATAAACGTTGTTATATTGCCAAAATTTGATTGTGGAGGTTGGCTAGCACACTCCTAACAATGGGCAATGTAATATATCAAGAATTAAACGTCAATTATGAACTTTCAGACTTAAAGTGTTATATTTAGGAAGATTTGATGAGTAAAACCTAAAATTGATCATAGAACATTGTTAATCGGCATTTACTGGGCATTAATGAATCTTTAATTGTTAAAAATCACAATAATTGGAATTGACATGTTTTTTGGAGAAGATGATCAATTCGTACGAACTGCATATGCACACTTCGTACGAAGTGAAACTAAATAAATTGTTGATTTAAAGATTAATTCGTACGAACTGTATCTGAATTTTGTTTAAAATGTTTAAACACCAATTCGTACGAGATGCATGTATAATAAGTTTGTTTGAAATCAATTCGTACGAATTGTGTGTTCTCCAATTCGTACGAAGTGTATGAAAATTTTGTATATTTTGTGAAATTTTTAAGTGTTGTTATCTGTGACAAAGATTTCGAGATTAAAATCACTGAAGTTGATATACGAAGACTATTGATGAAAAGGATCCAATTGGTTATCCTGTGTTGGGATTGAACCCTACAAAAGAACAAATGATAGAAAGCCAAAACAGGTCTGTACAAAATGATCCAGGACAAACAGTACTTTGATTCACTTCTCCTCATAAAGACAAGATATCTAACATCTGATGGTTCTAACATCTTCCCAAGTGCTAAGCCCTGTTGAGTTATAAAGACTGTTGAAGACCAAACCACTGATAAAGTTAAAAGTCTGCTGGAAGTCAAAGGTCTGATAACCCTTTGAAGAACATCTGATAAAGCTTCATCAGTGGTTGAGCTCATCAGAGGATAACATCATTAGTGTCTTGTAATCAATGTTTCTATCATTATAACAGAGGATAGCATTAGCAGTGGTTAGAGTTTGTTAAGGTTGTTAGATGTTACTGTCTTGATGACATCAGCAAAGATGCCTCAGAGGTTAGGGATTTGTAGTATAAATAGGCAGTCATGTACTGTTCTATTCAGCTCACACACACTCATCTTGTAACTCAAATCTGTGTGAGCTCGGTCTGAGGGGGGGTTAGTGATTCATAACTGTATTTACTTGTAATCTTTTCAATCTTTTGGTAATGAAAACAGTGTATGATGAAAGCGAATCTCTCCTTGATTGTGTTACAAAGTTTTAAATCTCATTCCGCTGCAAAGTTTTGTATGTTTTATCTTCTTCTATTATCTATTTGTTTAAAACAATGCAATCAAGTCAAACTCAGATCCTAACAATTGGTATCAGAGCTTGGTCAGTCAAATTCGATCTAACAATCAATTTGACATAAAAAGATAAGCTCAATTCTGTTGATACTGTGTTGTTCGTATTTGTTGAAAAACAGAGTAACTCTCTAATCATGTTGGGTAATCAAATATTCTGTAAAACAACCAAGATGTTATCAAACACACAAGTTCCACAATGACGCTAACAGTATATCATTTCATATGATTTCAGTGATTGTGTTGGAATTTGTGATGATTCCATGATCAATTGTTGTTAAGGATTCATCTAATGTCATTAAAAGACTCAGGTGAACCAAACCTTAAGAACAAGATCTACATGGAACAAAAGTTACGAGAAGTCGTTAAAAGATGAAAATGAAAATTGTGTTGATATTTCGAAAACTAGATCAAAAGTAATATGAAGTTTAGCATAAGCATTTTGAAAAAAATGACTAAGTTTCTCAAAACGTTACTGTATATGATTCTGGATTGATTATTCTTTCCTTAGAAACTTTCCAGTGAATGATACAACATCTAACTATGGAAAGGTTAAAAAGAGAATAGAAGAAAAATCATAACTCTCAAAAGTGTGTTTATCTCAAAACTTTTGATGTCAAAAGAAAAGAGTATAAACATAAAACACTTGAGAGTTCACAGGCTAGTACTACAAAAGGAAAACCTAGATAAATCTCCATCTCTGCTCAAACATCTGTTACCAAACAAGCTACGTGCAACCACTGTTACAGGAATGCTCAGGTAATTGATGTATCTCAAGTTAAAATTGCTTCAAAAAGGACTTAGGAAATTTATCAGATCTAATTGCTTCATTTATCAGGAAATTTTTACTTGATTTTTTTTTAATTGTAAAAATTTCATGTATATATCAGGTCATGTATTACTCCTTTAAGTTTTTTTAAGGTAATACATATTGAGCTTTTACTTGTTTTAGATAGTTAAAGCTCAATACCTGTCAGGAAATAGAACCCCTCAATTTTTTAAAAAAGGGGAAGATACTTCCACTGATAATGAATCAGAAGGATTATGTATGATGATCAGGGTTAAATCATAAGATAAGTCATGTCTAAATAAATTGTAGTTTGACAACCTAGTTACCATCTGGGATACTCAACCACTGCCAAGGCCTATAAAGTGATTTTACACAAGGTCTAGTGCGTGGATGAGGTTTTGGTTGAAAAGTTCAATAGACTTTTATCATTGAAAATCCTAGTAGGTCATGTGAGATGTTTATCAAGACTAACCTTGCAGGAACTCACAATTTTCATCACAAGACTGTGGATGTGCTATTATGATCTCAAAATACATAATCTCATCCATCAAAAGAGCAGAAGATGTTTCAAAACAGTCTACCATCCCAGAACCAAATACAGTGTGAATCAAACATCACCTTGTGAGGGATTACTATGAAAAGGTTTGATTTCTCTACATCATGTTCTAACTAAAGATCAACTGGCAGATGTTCAAATGAAAAGCATTAGAAACATCCACCTTCAAAAGTCTGATCTCTAGTTTTGAAATGGTAAACATGGATTAAAAACAGTTTTCTGGTGATCCATGTGTAAATAGCATAAAAATGTTTTCAGAAAATCAAGACAAAACCTTAAAAATAGTTAAAATTGAAATTTTCTCAATAAATCTCTAAAGTCTGATGAAACTACTGTTCTATCGTCAAAACTCTGATTGGCATATATATCCACTGACAAAGTGAATCCTCTGTCTTCATTATCCTGGTCAAACCTCTGTGTTGACCTTATCTACTGTTTCACAACCACTAACAGTGTTACAACTTTTGATGTTCACAACCACTGATGACACACATCAGTGGTTTCCCAAAAAAACTGTCACCCATTTATAGTCAGAGGATACACGTGGATAAATAATAGCCATCAGATCTTGCCAAGTGTCAGATGTTAACCGTCCGAGTTTTGAAACTACGGTTATCCAAATAAAACCATGATAAAACCCTTAAACAAAGTTTTATCACCAAAATTAAATTTAAAATTTCTCAAAAGCGATTACACACTTCTTCAGGGTCTCTCAAAATCTCGCTATTTTCAAATCCTATCATAGTTCTTATTATCAAACATCCACACAATTATCTCTTTACTTTCGAAAAGACGAAGAAAAATGCAGATTTTCACTATATCATCGATATCCTGTCTTCATCAAAGTATAAAACCTTGCTTACCTGCAACACACCAATTTATCAAGACACCCTACGAGATTCTGGGCCAATGCTGAGCTTGAAATTCAAAACAAAAAGCCTTGGGCAATCTCATCAAAAGTAGGAGGTATCCTGGTTCCAATAACTCCACAAACCATCTCAGAAGTTTTTCAGATGGACGATCTAGCAGGTAAAATCTCTTTCCCTAAGGATGAGTATGAAATTGATTTGATCAATAGAGGGTATACAGGACAATTAACAAAAGCTATCTCCTATGAAATTCTTGTTTCATACCCTGCTCACCTGTGTTTCAAATAAAACAACTGGTTTTAATGAAATACCTTTGAAAATTCAATACTTGGGGTATGCTATCATGTCTAAACTCATTACAATTACTCCTAAGCATTGTTTAATGATTTGGTAACAAATCTGGAACATGTGAAAAACAATAAAGCACAAGCTTTCTTGATATTTCCAAGATTTTTAAGTTTTTATTTACAACAGAAAATTCCAAAAGAGAATGCACAAGCTCTGGTTCAAGGTATATCTTTTCAAATAAACAGCTTAACGTCTGAAACATTTACTCGCCTTATGGCTAAAGAGTCAAAAGTTTTTAAAATACAAGCAGGGAAGTCTGAGCAAAATTTGGATGAGTCCACATCTATTACTCAGACCTGAGCTGCTGAGCCTACTGCTCTTGGTTACCACAGTAGCATAACCACTGTTGTGCATCCCCCACCAAAAATCATCAAAAAGACCAAAAAGACCAAAAAGAAATCCACCAAGCCCACCAAACCTACCAAAAAGGATCTTCTGGAAGATGAGATCCCAGAAGTTAATCCTGTGACAACACAAATGTCACAAGAAACCACTGTTCCTACTTCCTCACAACAGTTGGAAGGATCTCCACCCAAAACCACAACTCCCCATGATTCCTCTCAAAAGGAACATGTTGTAAGAACAAGGACTCCACAATTTGAAACATTACCCTCATTTGAGAGTATGTTGAACTGTCCTTCTCCCAGGGCAAATTCTTTTTCCACATCACTCTCCACATCTCAAATAACATCAACAAGTGCATCTATGTTTGAAGTCATTGAAAGTCAGACACAAAACAACCCCTCTCACCAACACATTACCGAGAGAAAAACTTCTACAATAGTTGTGTCTGATAAAATTCAATTTGCTATCCCACAAACAGTTGAGGAGGTTACACCACTTGAATTTCATGAAATTCTTGTTGGTAGTTCAAGTGGAGCAGCTACTACAGATGTTGCATCCACTGATCTACATCTGGACAGTAGTTTCATAAATAAGACTCCCTTGAAGACAATTTCTACTGAGGCTACCTTGGAAACCACTGCTGGTGTTAAAAACACTGTTAAGTTTGCTAAGGAACCCTCTACTGTAGAAAGAAGTCCCCGGTACCAAGAAAAAGGGGCACCAGCTGATGAGAATTTGGAGACTTCTCCTATCTCTAAGGTTGATACAACCAACTCTGGTGGGAAATCAGATGATCCCATTAAATTGGGTAATGATTTAAAATATAAAGAATTGACGGAGAGAGTTACAAAAATTGAGACATCTGTGGCAGATATCGAATATATGCTGCAACAGATGTTAGAATCTTCAAAGTCTCAAAACATTGATCAACCCTCTGTTCCTCAAACCACTGAAATATTAAGACAGTTATATCCTCCGCTTCAACAACAATGCCAGCATGCTGACCACCAACATGAAATACAAGTGCAAATGCTCAGAGACATGGTTGAGGGAAGATATAAAAATACTCAGGCCGAGCTTAAGATTATTAAAGAAACCATCACAAAAATGCCTGACACTACCCCTGCACCCATCTTCGAAAGAGTTGATGATGCCAAAAAGGGGGAGAAAAAATGAACCTGTGAAAAGGCGGTCAGTAACTTCTGTTGAAACATCTGTCAAAGAAAAGAAAAAAGGAGTTGATGAAACCCTGGAAATTCAAGCAGATGATGAAGGTGCAAAAATGAGGACCATTCAAAATCAAAATGAGACAAAGGAGAAGAGTTTGACAAAGGAGCAAAAAGAGTTGAAAGAATTGGAGATAAAAGCAAAGGATATCACTATTGGTCTCAAAACCACTGCTGGTATCAAAAGGTTAACCACTGACAGTCCCAAACCAATGTTCTCATCCCAACAACCACCTGATAAAATGCAGAATACAATGCCATCATCATTATTACCATCCATTGCAACAGATGTTGATACTACCACAGGTACGACAGATGTTAAGACAACAGTGGTTTGTACAAAAACTTCTCAATTTCCATCAGAATCAATACTCACTCCTATAACTCAAATTCCTACAAACACTCCTTCACCAAAATTAGTTTATACAAACATCCACTTACTCAAACAAATCCAGAACCTCTCATCCCTATCTCATCACCAACATCTATCCCACTTACTCAATCACCCATTGGTCACAACCCTTCTAGAAACATACCACTGGAAACAATATATCCTCTAGAGTTGGCTGCAGTTCAAAATGAAATGTTACAATTCTATACAGAGGTTAATCCATCCAAAAGAATCTTTCCATCTCTTCATGGCTACAGAATTCCTAAAAACATTGATGAGTATCTGAAATTGAAAGCCAGACAAGCTAAATACATAGCAAAAGAAAAGGGAAAATGGAAGGGTAACACCTACTTATCAAGACTAGAGCAGCATGAGCTAAGGGAAGTCAGGAAACTGGAAGATTTTGCAAGAGACTTAAACAAGAAGGTGTCAAACATACCATCTAATGCTGACTTTCAAAAGGAGCTAAGGAAAGATCTCATAGAACTTATCATGAGAGACAACCCATATCAAGCCTATGAGCATCAGTTCAAAGACTGGCCTATCTCAGCTCTTAAACAAGAAGCAAACAAATGTGAAAGGATGAAGAAAGATCCTCAAATGAGGAAGAATGCACCAGACTGGAACAAGTTTAAAAATTACAGTGCAGATCTTGCCATAGAAGCATCCATCCAAGCCTTAAATCAAAGAAAAGGGCAGTTACAGATGGATGGGGAAGATAAACAAAGGGAAGCTGACATCAGTAAACAGGCCAACAAAAATCAACCTTTGCATGAATTGGATGATGTTTCATTAAAGCCTCAAGCTCAATCTACTGAAACTGTCAAAAGGTTATCAAGCAGTTCACCATTCCCAAACTCATCACAAATAAAACTTCTCCAAGAAACCCATTGAACTAAAAAATTACTAAAATGGATGTCTGACAAAAAGACCCATGTATTTACCTTGCTCAAGTCCAATGGGAAAGTTGAAAAATATCAAGGGAAGATGCACTAGGCCTGGGTGTAGCTGACCTCCAAGATCTTTTGGAACTTCAACTGCATAGGGATGAAGATGATGAAAATTCCCATAACTTTGAACTATAGTTCAAAGGACATATCAGGGAAAACTGATGAGAGATTAAAGATCATAAATAAGGAAGAGTTTTGGCATCATCTGTTCTAGGGGGAGATTGTTGGGATTGAACCCTACAAAAGAACAGATGATAGAAAGCCAAAAAAGGTATGTACAAAATGATCTAGGACAAATAGTACTTTGATTCACTTCTCCTTGCAAAGACAAGATATCTAACATCTGATGGTTCTAACATCTGCCCAAGTGCTAAGCACTGTTGAGTTATAAAGACTGTTGAAGACCAAACCACTGATAAAATCAAAAGTCTGCTGGAAGTCAAAGGTCTGATCACCCTTTGAAGAACATCTGATAAAGCTTCATCAGTGGTTGAGCTCATCAAAGGATAGCATCATTAGTGTCTTGTAATCAGTGTTTCTATCATTATAACAGAGGATAGCATTAGCAGTGGTTAGAGTTTGTTAAGGTTGTCACTGTCTTGATGACATCAGCAAAGATGCCTCAGAGGTTAGGGATTTGTAGTATAAATAGGCAGTGCATGTACTGTTCTATTCAGCTCATACACACACTCATCTTGTACACTCAAATCTGTGTGAGCTCGGTCTGAGGGGGAGTTAGTGATTCATAACTGTATTTACTTGTAATCTTTTCAATCTTTTAAGTAATGAAAACAGTGTATGATGAAAGCTAATCTCTCCTTGATTGTGTTACAAAGTTTTAAATCTTATTCCGCTGCAAAGTTTTGTATGTTTTATCTTCTTCTATTATCTATTTGTTTAAAACAATGCAATCAAGTCAAACTCAGATCCTAGCATCCTGAGTATATGGTGAAAAATTGTTTTTACAGAATGGGTTACAGCGAATTCGTTAATGTTACAACATGCAAGAAAGCGAATCTGGGTCGTCCATACAAGTTCTTTTTTCATTTATTGGTTCACGCGCTAAGCCATATGAAAGGTGGTTTCGATGATATACTTGACTATTAGTTATGCATGGTCACGGCGTTGGTTTTGAATCTGCCGTATAAATTTTC
Organism: Scalesia atractyloides; assembly: GCA_947069175.1. Classification (NCBI taxonomy): domain Eukaryota; kingdom Viridiplantae; phylum Streptophyta; class Magnoliopsida; order Asterales; family Asteraceae; genus Scalesia; species Scalesia atractyloides. Next base: position 59,862,671 of record CAMTDV010000014.1, read on the forward strand.
ACGAGTAATTTTTGAACATATGACGAAGAACACTGGCCCTGACAAGTTTGTTCAATATCCATGATTCGTTCAAATGTTATTAGACAACAAATTCAAGAATCTGAAGAAAAACGAGAATTATATATTGAAGTTAGAGCATATGGATACTGAAACATTGCAAAGATTAAATCAGTATCTGAGGCAAGAGACCAAGCATGTACCTAAACCTATGTTTGGAGCTATCAATAATAAAGCTACCAGTGGTGATGAAAAGGACGAGTTAGATTGTTTGGAAGGTTTTATTGCAAAAACGTAGCAGGTGGTATGAAAAGGAGGAGGTTCAAAAAAAAAGAAGTCGACCAGTAAAGAAACAGATTGCTGGGGAATCATCATCTACTTCTAACAGAAAGAAATCTATTGCTAGAACGATACTTGTTGATGAACCTGAAGTCGTTACCGAAGATGAACTTGAAGTCGTTACCAAAAATGAACCTGGTTTGGTACTGGTACCCGATACCATTTGCTCATCTCTAGAATTATCTCCTCAATAATTAACAAAGAAAAAAAAGGTGCATATTATCTCTTCATTATTCAAGTATAACCACGATGGGTCATTTACACGAGAAACTAACATAAAGTTACAATATTTTTCCAATTTTATAGGCATGCTTGTCCGGAATTACTATAATTTAATATCATACAACTTATTACAGCATCCGACTCTCAAATTATTAAAATAAAACTGTGAATATGAGTGTATGTGCAATCTAAACATGAACGCAAACCTAACACAGAAAAGAATATCACCTCGGGCTTGCTACCATAGGAATTAAATATCCTCATTGTATAATATGTCCCATTGCTGCCAGGCATTGCAAAGATCACGCCATTTGCTCCAACGCCAAAATTCCTATCACATAGTTTAACAGCTTGTTCTGGATCACTTTGGACTCTAAGGAATCAAGATTAATAACCTAATCAAAGCCCAACCAATAAAACTAATTAAAGCAATAATTAAAAATGTTCTGTGCACATTGAGTCTGAATCAAAGCACCATCAATAAACAATAAAAAACAGAATTTTTGTAATTACCATGATAAAGTCGTTACTTACACCCTGCTACATCGGAGTTTGATCAACATAGTATTTTATTTCTACTCGAAAATAGTCTAAAATGACACATCAAGAGCCAATCTAACAAAAACTGAAACATACAATAAAGTAGAATAGAAGACTTACCAGATCTTTACCGGAGACTCATCAGACTTCACCGGAATACACTCCTCGTCTCTGTTTTTTTGTGGCGGTCATGTATGCATCGGAAGTGAGAAGAGACGTCGTTCGCGATCGGGTACACTAACGTAAACGGTTTCCACTCTCCCAACACCTTCATGATCTGGTTTTAAAACCCCTAAACTGGACCCTAGTTGTAACACCCCAAATCGCGTAAAGCAACACGCGGCGGAAACACTTGGGGAGTCACGTTACAAATTGTTTCGCAACTGATTTATCAAATTTACATTTGTCTTGGAATGACGAAAATAAAATACAATCAAATTGTTTTCTAAATTTGAATGTCACTAAGGCCTATGTCCATCCTATGTGTAGTAGTATGCAGCGACAATCATCATATATGTAAACCTGAAACATATGAGAAAATAGGTACGTCAGTATAAAAATGCCTGTGAGTAACATAGGTTTTGTGAATTAGATTAATGGCTTTGAATGTTTTAAGAAAAGAACATACGTTTTTAGAAATAGCCTGAATCCTCACAAAACGTTTGGTATCTAAAATACTTTGCTTTTTGATAAAAAGTGTTTATAATATATGTACAAGAGATACTTTTGGTTTTGAAATAACAATTTAGGTAGTATATCAAATGTATACTTTTGATTTAAAAGATTGGGTAGTATATCAAACTATACATTACTAAATAGTAGGAAAATCGGTAGTGTATCAAAATATACTTTTGTTTAACAACAAGAGATTCGGTAGTATATAAAACTATACTTTGGTAAATAATATCACACTGATAGCATATCAAGCTATGCTTTGAAAGTAATCGAAATATACTTAATTGTGATTTGGTAGTATATCAAACTATACTTTGGTTTAGGGAATCAATAAAAGATAAGTTTTTATGGCTTAATTAAAAACTTTTGTAAAAACATACATTGTGGTCGTTTGGCAATACATTCAAACCTGAGTATATCAAACTATAGTTTGGTGACTACAGATTTACCATGAAGGCAATATCTATTTGGTTTAAACTTGGTTTCTGACATAACAGGAATTGGGTGTCAAGTCCTATAGCGCTATATCGTACTACCAATCGGCTTGATCATTGTTAGTTTTTCTTGGGTAGTCTTGTCCGATGGTTTCTTGTTTCCTTTACGGAAAAGTTTACCCTTCTTGATTTGAGATTCAGTCAGGGTAGCGGGTAGCTCAATGGTTGTCTAACTGTAGCGGGATTGATACCAGTGACTATGTCCTGAATTGGGTCAGGATGGCCATCAATGTACTTTTCAATTGCCTTATCCAAAGGCGTAACCATTGTTGGACATAATAGACTTAGTTGCTCATAACGATCAGTGTAGGCTCGGTGTTCACCACTATCTTGTCTCAGATCATGGAATTCGTTCTCAAGTGCCCTCTGTTCATGACGTGGGCAGAACTCTTTCATCATAAGAGCTCTAAGCTCTTCCCATGTCTGAGCCAGTGCTACGTCAGCACCTCTATCCCTCATAGTCCCGTTCCACCACGTGAGTGCTCTCTTTTGGAAAACACTCGAAGCAAACTCTACTTTCCGCTCATTCGAACACTGAACATGGCGGAAAGTGCTTTCAATACTCTCAAACCATTGTAGGAGCCCAGTAGCTCCCTCAGACCCAGTGAAGTTGAGTGGTTTGGCCGAGTTGAATTGTTTAAAGTTGCACGGAGTAGGTGCATTGTTGTTGTTATTATTTTGATAAGCTTAATTGAGTTGGGTCACAAGGTTTGGGAGTACAACAGCCATTTGCTGAGCGATTAAAGTTGCCATTTCGGCGTCTTGAGTAGCGTTGCGACGAGGAGGCATTCTAAAAGAGAAAGGGAATCATGAGAGAAATCGAGTGAGATTGATATTTGATAGTCGAAATGAATTATTAAAAGTATTGATGAAGTGTAAGGATTGTGATCATTTGTTCGTTACTTAAAACAAACAAACGACACAGTGACAAATCAAAGTAAATGGGTCGTCATAATGTATCGCGAAGACATGCTTTAACCTATAAGTGAATGCTCACCCCAAGAGTTCCCAGGTAAGAGTGACTGGTCCGATAATGCGGATTTGTACGAACACTCTAGCCTTAGACAGAAAACTCAGGGTACAGGCATTCACCCTTCCAGATTGCATGTGTTCACATTGTTAAAGCCCAAAACTTTGACGAGATTTTGAAAACTTTGAAGGCATAAAGCCAAAACAAATCACCCAAGGATAGATGATTTCTTGTGTAATTTTTAGAAAAATTTGACTTCCGAAAGATGTATTATGTTTTGTTTTTGGTAATCACCTAAGGATAGGTGATGGTAGTGTATTAGAAATCTAAACGCAAGTAAACTCGCGTTGGGGTCCTAGGAAGGTTATAGACTAGGTCAAAGCATTACTAATAACCTAATTCCCTATAAGTAGTGCTCTGATACCAATCTGTAACACCCCAAATCGCGTAAAGCAACACGCGGCGGAAACACTTGGGGAGTCACGTTACAAATTGTTTCGCAACACATGGTATTTAAAGTTTTGTTTTATTGATTTATCAAATTTAGATTTGTCTTGGAATGACGAAAATAAAATACAATCAAATTGTCTTCAAAATTTTAATGTCACTAAGGCCCGTGTCCATCCTATGTGTAGTAGTATGCAGCGACAATCATCATATATGTAAACCTGAAACATATGTGAAAATAGGTACATCAGCATAAAAATGCCTGTGAGTAACATAGGTTTTGTGAATTAGATTCATGGCTTTGAATGTTTTAAGAAAAGAACATAAGTTTTTAGAAATAGCCATGAATCCTTACAAAAAGTTTGGTATCTAAAATACTTTGTTTTTTGATAAAAAGTGTTTATAATATATGTACAAGATATACTTTTGGTTTTGAAATAACAATTTAGGTAGTATATCAAATGTATACTTTTGATTTAAAAGATTGGGTAGTATATCAAACTATACATTAGTAAATAGTAGGAAAATCGGTAGTATATCAAAATATACTTTTGTTTAACAACAAGAGATTCGGTAGTATATAAAACTATACTTTGGTAAATAATATCACACTGATAGCATATCAAGCTATGCTTTGAAAGTATATCGAAATATACTTAACTGTGATTTGGTAGTATATCAAACTATACTTTGGTTTAGGGAATCAATAAAAGATAAGTTTTTATGGCTTAATTAAAAACTTTTGTAAAACATACATTGTGGTCGTTTGGCAATACATTCAAACCTGAGTATATCAAACTATACTTTGGTGACTATAGATTTACCATGAAGGCAATATCTATTTGGTTTAAACTTGGTTTCTGACATAACAGGAATTGGGTGTCAAATCCTATAGCGCTATATCGTACTACCAATCGGCTTGATCATTGTTAATGAATGTATAAAAGAAATACGCTCCAACAATAGTCTCACAAACTTTGAAAACCATTGTTTTAGCCATAGGTAATGGTTTCAAATCGTTAATGGATATAGTACTATGTATACGAAATCATATAGCTTTGAAAACGTGAAAATAGTGAATAGGCGCATATGAATCACCCCAAAACATTTAGAAAACATAAAAGAGGGGACTATGTACTCACCTGGGGTTGCAAAAATAACCTTGAATAAAAGATCAAACAAGCTCAAAAGTCCGAGAAATCAAACGTGTCCTAAAATCGGATAACTTATCGGGACTTTAATCAGCGGATCGGATAGAATGAGGTCTTGTAAACAAAATGAGTGTTGGAACTTATATGAAATGGTTTAACAAAGTTAACATTATGATTTGAAAAGATTCCTAAGTGCTTTTGACCCGTTATGGCTCGTTAAGGTAGTTTACGCTACTTTAACAGATCATTTACGTTAATACGTGTTCGGATGGTTAGATATGTGTTATGATAAGTCAAATATGCCAAAATAAGTTTAATATAGTTGCAACATCAGTTTATATGTCAAAACATTGGTCACATATGCTTAAAGTTGATTTATGCGCAAAAAGGGTGTTTTGGTCATTTATAAAGGCATAACTAGCGACTTAACATAATACTAACCAAACGACGTGACCATAAGGTATAACCTCAGAGGGTTATTCCCTATACAACTATGGTCACAAATATGTGTTTGGTCGGATCCTAAGATTGACCAAACGGGTCGGATTCGAAAGTCAAAGCGGTGGTCAAGACCGCTCGACTTACGATCCTAAACAAGCACTAAACTAAAAGTGACGAGTTAGACATGTTAAACATGTCTAACAAGGTTTATAAAACTGATTTGGTATCAAAACAAAGGGTTTTGATACCCGAAAATAGTTCCGTCATTAAATGCACATAATGTACACTTTTGACCGAAACTTTGACTTGTCACTTCGACTAGTATACGTGGTAATCAGTAGGCACGATCGCTAAGGATCATAACCATCGGGATTACGATCACGTGCAAAGTCCAATTGGACTTTGACTTGACCAATTGATGGTCAAAGATGAAAGTCAAACACTATTTGACTTTTAGCTTGAAACAGCTAAAAGCAATGAAAACGACTAAGGATGATATCTTACTTGTGTTTAGGAACACCCAAGATCTCAGAGAACTCAGAGAGGAGGTCTCCAATTGCTGGAAACAACTCCAAAGAGATGGTAGGAAGAAAAATTGGAAATGAACAAAGATAAATGATGAAGATGAAGCCTATTTATACTAATCTTGGAGCTCCTAAATCATGCCAAGTGTTGATCTAGGTGTTAAGGCATGGATTAGTGTCCCTCTGGGTGTCTAATGCAGGTTAAAGGTGGCATAGATCGTGACTTGGTGGCCAAGGAAGTTAACAAGAAGCTGCCAGCTTGAATTTAGGAAGCTTTGAGCTGGGGACCCCTTACAGACCCTATGGGGTTAGGCCTTACGGTCCGTAAGGCCCTTGCAGGGGCAGAAGTTTCAAAAATGACAGAAATGGCCCCTGAACATTTTTTTGTCGCATTTTGGCACTTTTAACAGTTAACCTCATTTTAAAGCTTTGTTAGGATGAATAGACATAGGGAACTTGAAATATGTTCAAAGATGTCCCAGGTGTCGGTTCGTTCGGTCGTACCGTTGCGGTTTTCGGTTAATTACGACGGAAATCGTAACGAACGCGCAAATGACCGTAAATGCGCAACGGATGATATTTTTGCATTCAAATCATTAGAACACAAATTAATGATTACAAAAATTTTTGGATGTTCGTACGCGTCCCGGATTAAGAAATACGCGAATTTGCATAGTTTCGCAGAATTTGCAAAATAGCCCCTGAAGTTGCAAAAGCATGTTTTTGCCATACCGAAGCCCTCAAAACTTATTTCTATGTTATGTAGAGGGTATTTAGGGTATGTTTAGCTTATGTCATTGTTCTGAAGTGTATGTCGCGTTAAACTGATTACGTTTGCGTAACAGCTTGTGATTTCACTTCCAGAAGCGATTCGAAAGATCGAAATTGTACAAGGACTGAAACGTGTGAATGTCACATGTAATTATACAATTCTCTAGAATGAAACACTAGATCTCATTGGATTCGAAATTGTTCGGAATTGTACGATGGTTAAAAAGGCATAGATGTTACAGTCTCCCCTACTTTTTTGAAATTTTGTCCCGAAATTTAAATTAGAGGAAATTCGTGAAAACAGATGTGAGGGTATCACTTTCAAATGATCCTTCATTCCCGGAGTAAAATTCTAGGCAACGTTTGGATCCTCAGTGAATTTTGTTTATTGTACTCTTCTATTGTTTGAGTTCAGATTCGAAACTCTAAACTTCAGTCCAATAAGTTGGTGTATGACACCTTTGATTGTACCGAGCCTCCGAAGGGGGCTATGTAAATGTCAAAGTGACATTGTTGTTTGTAGAAGAACTAATAAGAGCGTGAACTTGAAAAGGAGTCGGATTTCCGTAAAATGAAAGGGAGAACGTTTATAGAGGTTTTCCATGAAGACTAGTATAGGAAACTTGTGTGTGCTTGAAATAGGAGTTGGAGAGTGAAAGATTAAAACAACATTGGTCAAGGTCCAGAACTTCTAGTAACTTAAATAACGCCAAACTTTCAATGTAATAAGGAACACTTATATATAGGAAGTACCAGCGGCGTATCCACCATGCCCTCATTACATTGTTCCCGTTTCGTTATTCTTATTACTATAGGTTCTTACACATGACAAAACTTGCTGTGGTTTCTATGCACTGAATTATATAATTATGTATGCATCCGTAATTACACAATTCCTTGCATAGTCCGCACAGTTCATTCTGTGATGTGCAGGGAAAAAATCAAACAAATAAACATATGATGACTCGTCTTAGACCACAAAAGTGCCTTTTTAATTAGATCAACAAATAATCTTTTTAAATAGACACTAAAGAGTCTTTTAACTGGATGATCACATGACCTATTTAATTAGAATAGTACTTTGGAATCCAAGGGTCTAACTATTGCATAGAAAAGCCCTTAAGGATTTAAGAAAGCACTTTGGATATCCTTCTAAGGACCAAACATATGAAGATATGGAAGGTTCTATAAGGATATGGATAGTAATTATTTTGGATCAAATAACCGTTAACTTGTACATACGTATTAAGCACACGAAGAATCCAACCAAGGACTCCAGATTGCACTCTAATCATCCACAGGGATCTAACTATGAATATAGGAAGATCCTATAAGGATTTGGGATTTGTATAGCAAAAATGTTGAAAAATCGTGTACTAGATGTACTACGAAATCAAAGTATGTGTCATGTCATGAAAATACGAAAGTAGTCATAGGCACATCGACATATTGCATAAGACCAATCAAGGACTTATGAAAAGTACCCTTAAGTATCCAAGCAAGGATTTAAAGTGGTACTTCGAGTATTTGTTAAGAGTTATGATTTGTACCTTGTACTTTGTTTCTTAGAAGAAACGAGTACATAGGATTTTTTTGTAGAGATCACGAGCGATCATAAAATAGAAGAAACTACGAGAGTAGTTTGATTTGAAAGGAATCATATCCTTGGTGTCGGTATTGTAGAGGTATGTCACACATACACGTAATCCTACTGGTTTTGTAAATAAAATTGAAATAACAATATTATTTATAAACCAACCGAAATGTTTCAAGATTTTTGGATATAACAAAGTGAAAATGTAAAAGTTTAAATGTTCACAGCTGCATCATCATTAGCACGAGTCTCGTTAGCATTTATGTTAAATGCTCATCCACGGGCTGGATTTGCATTAACAAGCTTCGGGCAATTGTTTTGATAGTGAGTAAGATCACCATAGTTGTAGCACGATCCAGGTGGATATGGTGCTTGAGCAGCAGCAGGGTTTGCATTTGCTTGATTTTGGGTGTTGGTAGCAAAACGACATGCATTGATCAAATGTCCCAATCGTCCACAGTGGGTACATTTGTGACATGGTGTTTGATTAGATGATGTCGATTGCATTTGTTGCATAAAGGTGCGGTGCCAGCATAAGTTTTCCTAACATGAGGTTGTGTTGGTTGGTTTGGAGCAACTTGATCGTTCTGAGTAACTAGAGCTAAGTTTTGTGAAGCCTTACCCTTCTTTGACTTCTTAGAGGATTCAGTTGGGTTTTCCTTTAGTTTTTCTTGGGTAGTCTTGTCCGATGGTTTCTTGTTTCCTTTACGGAAAAGTTTACCCTTCTTGATTTGAGATTCAGTCAGGGTAGCGGATAGCTCAATGGTTGTCTAACTGTAGCGGGATTGATACCAGTAACTATGTCCTGAATTGGGTCAGGGAGGCCATCAATGTACTTTTCAATCGCCTTATCCAAAGGCGTAACCATTGTAGGACATGATAGACTTAGTTCCTCATAACGATCAGTGTAGGCTCGGTGTTCACCACTATCTTGTCTCAGATCATGGAATTCGTTTTCAAGTGCCCTCTGTTCATGACGTGGGCAGAACTCTTTCATCATAAGAGCTCTAAGCTCTTCCCATGTCTGAGCAAGTGCTACGTCAGCACCTCTATCCCTCATAGTCCCGTTCCACCACGTGAGTGCTCTCTTTTGGAAAACACTCGAAGCAAACTCTACTTTCCGCTCATTCGAACACTGAACATGGCGGAAAGTGCTTTCAATACTCTCAAACCATTGTAGGAGCCCAGTAGCTCCCTCAGACCCAATGAAGTTGAGTGGTTTGGCCGAGTTGAATTGTTTAAAGTTGCACGGAGTAGGTGCATTGTTGTTGTTATTATTTTGATAAGCTTAATTGAGTTGGGTCACAAGGTTTGGGAGTACAACATCCATTTGCTGAGTGATTAAAGTTGCCATTTCGGCGTCTTGAGTAGCGTTGCGACGAGGAGGCATTCTAAAAGAGAAAGGGAATCATGAGAGAAATCGAGTGAGATTGATATTTGATAGTCGAAATTAATTATTAAAAGTATTGACGAAGTGTAAGGATTGTGATCATTTGTTCGTTACTTAAAACAAACAAACGACACAGTGACAAATCAAAATAAATGGGTCGTCATAATGTATCGCGAAGACATGCTTTAACCTATAAGTGAATACTCACCCCAAGAGTTCCCAGGTAAGAGTGACTGGTCCGATAATGCGGATTTGTACGAACACTCTAGCCTTAGACAGAAAACTCAGGGTACAGGCATTCACCCTTCCAGATTGCATGTGTTCACATTATTAAAGCCCAAACTTTGACGAGATTTTGAAAACTTTGAAGGCATAAAGCCAAAACAAATCACCCAAGGATAGATGATTTCTTGTGTAATTTTTAGAAAAATTTGACTTCCGAAAGATGTATTATGTTTTGTTTTTGGTAATCACCTAAGGATAGGTGATGGTAGTGTATTAGAAATCTAAACGCAAGTAAACTCGCGTTGGGGTCCTAGGAAGGTTATAGACTAGGTCAAAGCATTACTAATAACCTAATTCCCTATAAGTAGTGCTCTGATACCAATCTGTAACACCCCAAATCGCGTAAAGCAACACGCGGCGGAAACACTTGGGGAGTCACGTTACAAATTGTTTCGCAACACATGGTATTTAAAGTTTTGTTTTATTGATTTATCAAATTTAGATTTGTCTTGGAATGACGAAAATAAAATACAATCAAATTGTCTTCTAAATTTTAATGTCACTAAGGCCCGTGTCCATCCTATGTGTAGTAGTATGCAGCGGCAATCATCATATATGTAAACCTGAAACATATGTGAAAATAGGTACGTCAGCATAAAAATGCATGTGTGTAACATAGGTTTTGTGAATTAGATTCATGGCTTTGAATGTTTTAAGAAAAGAACATAAGTTTTTAGAAATAGCCATGAATCCTTACAAAAAGTTTGGTATCTAAAATACTTTGCTTTTTGATAAAAAGTGTTTATAATATATGTACAAGATATACTTTTGGTTTTGAAATAACAATTTAGGTAGTATATCAAATGTATACTTTTGATTTAAAAGATTGGGTAGTATATCAAACTATACATTAGTAAATAGTAAGAAAATCGGTAGTATATCAAAATATACTTTTGTTTAACAACAAGAGATTCGGTAGTATATAAAAATATACTTTGGTAAATAATATCACACTGATAGCATATCAAGCTATGCTTTGAAAGTATATCGAAATATACTTAACTGTGATTTGGTAGTATATCAAACTATACTTTGGTTTAGGGAATCAATAAAAGATAAGTTTTTATGGCTTAATTAGAAAACTTTTGTAAAACATACATTGTGGTTGTTTGGCAATACATTCAAACCTGATGTAACATCTGTGCCTTTTCAACCATCGTACAATTCCAAACAAATTCGAATCCAATGAGATCTTGTGTTTCATTCCCGAGAATTGTATAATTACATGTGACATTCACACATTTCATTCCTTGTACAATTATTTTCAAAGTTTGTGAGACTATTGTTGGTGCGTATTTCTTTTATACATTTATGATCAAGCAGATTGGTAGTACGATATAGCGCTATAGGATTTGACACCCCATTTTTTTTCTTAGGATTTACACTACAAGCTTAGTATAACATAGTGCCATACAAAACAATTTTTACACACTCGATGAAACAATTTATTATACTCGATGACATTTTTAAAAATTCACAATTTCTAAAGGTTCAAATACCTTTAGAATACTTTGAATACCCTTACTCACACTTGAATCCCCCAAACATTTCCATCGTCAAGCGATGCTCTGCATCTTTGGGATCTCGAGCCTTGTTATCCTTCAGTTGTTTCAAACACACTCTAGGGTCTCCTTCGAATAAATTTCGGGATGGAATTTTCTAAAGTAGGGAGACTGTGACATCTGAGACATTTCAATCATTTTAAAAATGCAAAACGAGGTTATATTCAAAAACAACCTGTTTGATTTCAAACCCTTAAGCCTCTTCTAGAAGCGAAATCGCGAGCTATTACGTAAACGTAACCCGTTTAATGAAACATACAGTTTGGAATAATGACACAAGCTAAACATACCATAAATATCCTATACATAACATAGAAATAATTTTGAAGGGTCCGGTATGGCAAAAACAAGTTTATTCAAGCTCAAGGGCTGTTTTGCAAATTCTGCGAAACTATGCCGACTCACGTATTTCTTAATCCGGAACATGTACGCACATCCAAAAAAAATTTTATCATTAAAATCTTGTATTTTAGTGGTTGGAATGCAAAATACCATTTGTTACGCATTTACGGTCATTTGCACGTTCGTTACGATTTTCGTCGTAATTAACCGAAAACCGCAACCGTACCACCGAACGAGCCAACATCGGTGACATCTCAGGGCATACTTCAAGTTCCCTATGCCTTATCATCCTTATGAAGCTTGAAAATGGGGTTAACGGGTGTTAGAAGTGCCAAAAGGCGACAAAACAAAGTTAAGAGGTTTTTGTCTGACGTCATTCGGAAACTTCGCGTGTCTTAAACTTTTATAAATCTTAAGACGTGATGCGTCGTCAAGCAGCTCATATAAATAATATTTGCTAAATTTTATAATAATCAATGGGTAAGATTATTTATTTATTAAATAAATTTAAAAACTCACAAACTCACACCAAACTTTTATAAAATATAAAAAGGTTTATATAAAAAGAATAGATTTTTATATAAAAAAAGAGATGAATCTTCCATGCACACCTTTTTGTTATACCCCTTGTTTTGAAGACATGGTTTATAAAAACCACCCAACTCTTGTCCTCCATGCATTTTCATTCTTACACTTATCTTGCCCATGTTAACACCTACACCCCTTTACTCTCCTATAAATACCAACCTTCTCTTCACCATTTTTTTTCACACCAAAACTCACTTAGAACACTCAAAAATCCCTGCACTTTTTCTTTCCCCTTGCCTTCTTGGATTGAAGAATTTTTGCTTCCAAGTAAGTTCATCAAAAACCGATCTTTGTTTATATTTCGATCTTCATACAAACATTCAATATTCTTGCACTATTATGCTTTGCTTTGCACTCTATCCTAATGTATATTAATCTACATATTATATCATCTATGATCTAATACCATGTTTTATATTTTATTTACACATAAAAACAACCAACGGGAACACATAAGTGTTCTTCCTGTATTGGACAGATTCTGTGTTGTGAATTTGGACGACCATAACTTTTTCAAAACTTGTCCAAATTAAGTAAACTCTTACTTTACTATTAAATACATGGGAATACGGTTTTAACAGTATATGGCAAGCTTAAAACACTTCAGTTTGGACCCCCAACCATCCAAAACCAAACTGTTGCGCAAAGCTGAATAAGATGTAAAGATCCACGGTTTTGACCATTTTCCGAGTTCCAATTAGAAAATTTCTAAATGAAAGTTTTAAAACACATTCGAATTCAGTGGACTGGAAATTTTCATAATTTTTCAACTTCGTTTACTATTTTTAAAACGTAAAACAAAAACAACGCAAAAAGATGTCAACTTTTATACTTTTCCCAAAACTAATCGATTTACTTTTAATCAAGGGTTCTTGTAACCAATATCATCAACAACCATCAAGATAACATATTCATAGCCCTAATTAACCATTCGAACCCATAGTTACGTTTATGACGCGTTAAAGTGGCCTAAACCACTTTAGCGAGCCGTAACAAATCAAAACACTTTGAAATGCTTCTAAATCAAAATATTTGATATTATGAACCATATTATAAAAGATCCAACTCTTGTTTGGTTTTATATGCCTCATCCTATCCGATTTCTCGTTTTCAAGTTCGATACACTAACATGTAGTTATCCGTTACGCTAGGAAGCACTTCAACACTTGAACTCTTGATCCTTTGAGCTTTGTTTTATAATTTGAACAAGATCTATACGCAACCCCAGACGAGTACTTAGCTCCCATCTTTACCTTTTTCAAATGTTTTTTTTGGTGATTCATATGTGTAATCAATATTTCTACAATGTATGGCAATTATGTGATTACTAAGTGTATTTTTGTGTATTATTCCTTTTATGCAAGACATGACAATTGGGGACACAATTCAAATCCTTATAGTATCTATCTATCTTTATAGTTAGATTTTTGTAGGATGTTTAAAGTACTAAATGGTAGCTCTTGTATGGACTCTTTGTGTACTTTAATGCGTATATGACAACAATGTGACAAGATTGAATCATTAAAGTATCTATCTATCTTTATAGTTAGATCTTTGTCCGATGTTTAAAGTACTAAATGGTAGCCTTTGTATGGACTCTTTGTGTACTTTAATGCGTATGTGACAAGACAATATGACAAGACAATGTGACAAGATTGAATCCTTAAAGTATCTATCTATCTTTATAGTTAGATCTTTGTAGGGTGTTTAAAGTACTAAATGGTAGCCCTTGTATGGACTCTTTGTGTACTTTAATGCGTATGTGACAAAACAATATGACAAGACAATGTGACAAGATTGAATCCTTAAAGTATCTATCTATCTTTATAGTTAGATCTTTGTAGGATGTTTAAAGTACTAAATGGTAGCCCTTGTATGGACTCTTTGTGTACTTTAATGCGTATGTGACAAGACAATATGACAAGACAGTGTGATAAGATATGCATTAAAGTACACAAAGAGTCCATACAAGGACTATCATTTAGTACTTTAAACATCCTACAAAGATCTAACTATAAGGATAGATAGATACTTTAAGGATTCAATCTTGTCACATTGTCTTGTCATATTGTCTTGTCACATACGCATTAAAGTACAAAAAGAATCCATACAAGGGTTACAATTTAGTACTTCAAACATCCTACAAAGATCTAACTACAAAGATAGATAGATACTATAAGGATTTGAATTGTGTCCACAATTGTCATGTCTTGCATAAAAGGAATAATACACAAAAATACACTTAGTAAACACATAATTGCCATACATTGTAGAAATATTGATTACACATATGAATCACCCCAAAAAATCATTTGAAAAACGTGAAAGAGGGGAGCTAAGTACTCGCCTGGGGTTGCGTATAGATCTTTTTCAAATTATATAACAAAGCTTAAAGGATCAAGAGTTCAAGTGTTGAAGTGCTTCCTAGCGTAATAGATAACTACATGTTAGTGTGTCGAACTTGAAAACGAGAAATCGGATAGAATGAGGTATATAAACCAAACAAGAGTTGGATCTTTTATAATATGGTTCATAATATCAAATATTCTGATTTGGAAGCATTTCAAAGTGTTTTGATTTGTTACGGCTCGCTAAAGTGGTTTAGGCCACTTTAACGGGTCATAAATGTAACTATGGGTTCGGATGGTTAATTAGGGCTATGAATATGTTATCGTGATGTTTGTAGATGATACTGGTTACAAGAACCCTTGATTAAAAGTAAATCGATTAGTTTTGGGAAAAGTATAAAAGTTGACAGCTTTCTGCGTTGTTTTTGTTTTACGTTTTAAAAATAGTAAACGATGTCGAAAAAATTATGAAAATTTCCAGTCCACTAAATTCAAATGTGTTTTACAACTTTCATTTAGAAAGTTTTCTGTTTGGAACCCGAAAAATGGTCAAAACCGTGGATCTTTACATCTTATTCAGCTTTGCGTGACAGTTTGGTTTTGGATGGTTTGGGGTCCAAACGGAAGTGTTTTTAAGAGTGCCATATATTGTTAAAACTGTACTCCCATGTGTTTAATAGTAAAGTAAGAGTTTACTTAATTTGGACAAGTTTTGACCAAATTATGGTCATCCAAAGTCACAAAACAGAATCTGTCCAAAACAGGAAGAACACTTATGTGTTCCCGTTGGTCGTTTTAAAGGTTTTTATGCGTAAATAAAATATAAAACATGGTATTAGATCATAGATGATATAATATGTAGATTAATATGCATTAGGATAGAGTGCAAAGCAAAGCATAATAGTGCAAGAATACATGGGTTTAGTTAAAATTTGTTTCTTATTGAATATAAACACGATTACATTGTCCTCGGAATTTAAAATAAACAAAACAAGTATATTATTTGTCTTTCTTGTTTTAAGGCACTAAAGTCCGCGTCCGTCCTAGGTGAAGTATGCGGCAACAATCGTCATGAAACTAATCCTGAAACATATGTGAAAAACGAGGTCAGCACAAAAGAATGCCGGCGAGCACATAGTTTTTGTGAGTGTCAAATTCATGGCTTTATAACTATATTGCAATACCTCATCCAACTTCGAGAATCGACGAGTATAAATCTTGAAATTAAAAAGTGTTTGATATCGCAATATAATATATCACCTTTACAAGTTGATATAAGTAAATCAAAACTTTGTAGCCATGAATCTTGACTGAAAACATTTGTTTCGTAAATTTGAGTTGTAAATCATCTTGTAAGTAAACTTCGTATGGTTTATATCTTAAATAAAAATTGTTGTGTAACCTTGTTCAAAAATAACCATTCGACCATTGTTCGTGTCAATAACCAATTGTTCATTGTCCTTGTCATAAACCATTGTTCATTGTACTTGCCATAAAACATCGTCCATTGTCCTTGTTTCTAATTGTGAAAAACTTTTGGTCGTTCTTTAATGAATATATTCAAGCCTTTGTTGACTCGACTATACCCCAAGGGTATCTTTAATAAATCCTAAAAGATCTCTTTAACAAGACTAACAAATCAACGAATGATTTGTTAATCATAAACAGTTTCTGTCGTTCTCCAAACTACCCGCCAAATCTAGTGAATAGCCTAGTAACGGGATTGTCAATCCTATGGTACCATAACTTACTACTGGGTGGCATATAAATGTTAATGAATGTCATTCATATCATGGATAATGCACCAACAAGTTATATCACATTATTGAAACCATATTGTTATATAAACCAAGTATTTGTACATTGAAAACAACTTAGCACATATGAATCACCCTAAAACATTTGAATAACATAAAAGAGGGGAGCAATGTACTCGCCTGGGATTCCAAATAAGTCTTGTATGAGTGTGTGAACAAAGCCCAAAGATCAAGGAATCAAGTGTGTCCTAATGAGTCGGATAACATGTAAATAAGTCGGGACGATAAACGGGAGATCATATAGAATGAATTCTTACAAACCAATCGAGTGTTGGAACTCATATGATATGATTTAATAAGCTTAACATTCTGATTTGGAATGAATCCTAAGTGCTTTTGACCCGTTATGGCTCGTTAAGGTAATTTAAGCCACTTTAACGTGTCATTCGCGTAACTACGCGTTCGGATGGTTAGATATGTGTTATGATAAGTCCTAATTGTCAAAACATGTTTAATATTGTTGTTACATCAGGTTACATGTCAAAATTTAGGTTACATATGCTTTAGATTGATTTATTCGCAAAAAAAGGCATTTTGGTCATAATTAAGAAATATAAAAACTAATTATCATATCACTAACCAAAAGACATGACTATAAGGTATAACCTCAGAGGGTTATTCCCTATACAACTATGGTCACAAATATGTGTTGATGTGCGTACATGTTCCGGATTAGGAAATACGCGTAACGGCATAGTTTCACAGAATTTGCAAAATAGCCCCTGAAGTTGAATAAGCATGTTTTTACCATACCGAAACCCTTCAAAACTTATTTCTAAGTTATGTAAAGGGTATTTAGGTTATGTTTAGCTTATTTCATTGTTTCGAAGTGTATGTCACGTTAAACTGATTACGTTTGCATAACAGTTTGCGATTTCACTTCCAGAAGCGATTCGAAATATCAAAATTGTACAAGGACTGAAATGTGTGAATGTCACATGTAATTATATAATTCAGTGCATAGAAACCACAACAAATTTTGTCATGTGTAAGAACCAATAGTAATAATAATAACGAAATGGGAACAATATAATAAGGGCATGGTGGATACCCCGCTGGTGCTTCCTATATATAAGTGTTCCTTATTACATTGCAAGCATGGCGTTATTTAAGTTACTAGAAGTTTTGATCCTTGACCAATGTTTTTTTTAATCTTTCACTCTCCGACTCCAAGTTCGAGCACACACAAGTTTCCTATACTAGTCTTCATGGGAAACCTCTATAAACGTTCTCCCTTTCATTTTTTTCGGAAATCCGACTCCCTTTCAAGTTTACGCTCTTTTTAGTTCTTCTACAAACAAGAATGTCGCTTTGACATTTACATAGCCCCCTTCGAAGGCTCGGTACAATCAAAGGTGTGGTACACCTACTTATTGGACTGAAGTTTAGAGTTTTGAAATCTGAACTCATTCCTACAAACAACAGAAGAATACAATAAGCAAAATTTGCTGAAAATCCAAACGTGGCCCAGATTTTTTCTCGGGGAATGTAGGATCATTGGAAAGCGATACACTCACATCTGTTTTTGCAAGTTTCCTCTAATTTAAATTTTGGGACGAAATTTCCTAAAGTGGGGGAGACTGTAACATCTGTGCCTTTTCAACCATCATACAATTCTGAACGATTTCAAATCCAATGAGATCTTGTGTTTCATTCCAGAGAATTGTATAATTACATGTGACATTCACATGTTTCAGTCCATGTACTATTTCGATCTTTCGAATCGCTTCTGGAAGTGAAATCGCAAGCTGTTACGCAAACGTAATCAGTTTAACGCGACATACACTTCGGAACAATGACATAAGCTAAACATACCCTAAATACCCTTTACATAACTTAGAAATAAGTTTTGAAGGGTTCGGTATGGCAAAAACATGCTTATTCAACTTCAAGGGCTATTTTGCAAATTCTGCGAAACTATGCCGTTACGTGTATTTCCTAATCCGAACATGTACGCACATCCAAAAAGTTTTTTTAATCATTAAAATCTTGTATTTTAGTGATTGGAACGCAAAAATATCATTCGTTACACATTTACGGTCATTTGCGCGTTCGTTACGATTTTCGTCGTAATTAACCGAAAATCGCAACCGTACGACCGAACGAACCGACACCCGGGACATTTTTGGACACATTTCAAGTTCCCTGCCTTTATTCATCCTTATGAGCTTAAAAATGGGGTTAACGGGTGTTAAAATGCCCAAAATGCGACAAAAACAAGTTCAGGGGCCATTTCTGCCATTTTTGAAACTTCTGCCCCTGCAAGGGCCTTACGGACCGTAAGGCCTAACCCCATACGGTCCGTAAGGGGTCCCCAGCTTAGAAGCTTCCTAAATTCAAGCTGGCAGCTTCTTGTTAACTTCCTTGGCCACCAAGTCGCGATCTATGCCACCTTTAACCTGCATTAGACACCTGGAGGGACACTAATCCATGCCTTAACACCTGGATCAACACTTGGCATGATTTGGGAGCTCCAAGATTAGTATAAATAGGCTTGATCTTCACCATTTCTCTTCGCTCATTTCCATTCTTTCTTCCTCCCATCTCTTTAGAGTTGTTTCCAGCAATTGGAGACCTCCTCTCTAAGTTCTCTGAGTTCTTAAGTGTTTCTTAAACACAACTAAGATCTCATCCGTAGTCTTTTTCATTACTTTTAGCTATTTCAAGCTAAAAGTCAAATAGTGTTTGACTTTCAGCTTTGACCATTAATTGGTCAAGACAAAGTTCAATTGAACTTTGCAACGTGAGCGTAATCACAATGGTTATGATCTATAGCGATCTTGCCTACTAATTACTACATTTACTAGTTGTAGTGACGAGTCAAAGTTTCGGTCAATAATGCGCAAAATGCGTATTGTACGACGAAACTATTTTCGGGTATCAAAACACCTTGTTTTGATACCAAATCAGTCTTATAAACCTTGTTAGACATGTTTAACAAGGTCTAACTTGTCACTTTTAGTTTAGTGCTTGTTTAGGATAGTAAGTCGAGCGGTCTTGACCACCGCTTTGACTTTCGAATCCGACCCGTTTGGTCGATCTTAGGATCCGACCAAACACACATTTGTGACCATAGTTATATAGGGAATACCCCTCTGAGGTTATACCTTATGGTCACGTCGTTTGGTTAGTATTATGTTAAGTGCTAGTTATGCCTTTATAAATGACCAAAACGCCCTTTTTGTGCATAAATCAACTTTAAGCATATGTGACCAATGTTTTGATATATAAACTGATGTTGCAACTATATTAAACTTATTTTGGCATATTAGACTTATCATAACACATATCTAAGCATCCGAACACGTATTAACGTAAATGATCCGTTAACGTAGCATAAACTACCTTAACGAGTCATAACGGGTCAAAAGCACTTAGGAATCTTTTCAAATCAGAATGTTAACTTTATTAAACCATTTCATATGAGTTCCAACACTCATTTGGTTTACAAGACCCTCATCTATCTGATCTGCCGATTAAAGTCCCGATATTTACATAGTTATCCGATTTTAGGACACGTTTGATTTCTCGGACTTTTAAGCTTGTTTGATCTTTTATTCAAGGTTATTTTTGCAACCCCAGGTGAGTACATAGTTCCCTCTTTTACGTTTTCTAAATGTTTTAGGGTGATTCATATGTGCCTATTCACTATTTTCACATTTTCAAAGCTATATGATTTCGTATACATAGTACTATATCCATTAACAATTTGAAACGATTACCTAATGATTTTCAAAGTTTGTGAGACTATTGTTGGAGCGTATTTCTTTTATACATTCATTAACAATGATCAAGCCGATTGGTAGTACGATATAGCGCTATAGGATTTGACACTCCATTCCTGTTGTATGGAATGTCAGAAACCAAGTTTAAACCAAATAGATTTTTCCTTCGTGGTAAATCTATAGTCACCAAAGTATAGTTTGATATACTCAGGTATGAATGTATTGCCAAACGACCTTAATGTATGTTTTACAAAGGTTTTCTAATTAAGCCATAAAAACCTATCTTTTATTGATTCACTAAACCAAAGTATATTTTGATATACTACCAAATCACAATTAAGTATATTTCGATATACTTCCAAAGCATAGTTTGATATTCTAACAATGTGATATTATTTACGAAAGTATAGTTTGATATACTCTCGAATATCTTTTTCTTAAACAAAAGTATATTTTGATATACTATCGATTCTCTTATTGTATACTAAAGAATAGTTTGATATACTATCCAACCTTTTAAACCAAAGTATATTTTGATATACTGCCGATTCTTTATTTATAAACGAAAGCATAGTTTGATATGTTACCAATGCAATATTGTTTACTAAAGTATATTTTGATATACTACCCAATCTTTTCAAACAAAGGTATACATTTTGAGATACTACCTAAATTGTATTTCAAAAACCAAACATATATCTTGTACATATATTAGAAACACCTTTTATCAAAAAGCAAAGTATTTGTAGATACCAAATCTTTTTGTAAGGATTCATGGCTATTTTTGAAAACATATGTTCATTTCTTAAAACATTCAAAGCCATGAATCTAATTCACAAAACATATGTTACTCACAGGCATTTTTATGCTGACGTACCTATTTTCACATATGTTTCAGGTTTATTAACATGATGATTGTCGTTGCATGCCACATGTCACACCCCGACCCGCAGCGGAAATAAGAGTCGGGGCATAATTGGGTTATCACCAAAGCACATGACATTTACTATTATGTTTCATATTAAATAAGGTCAAAATTACATTTTCAAATATCCAAACATGTTCATTCAATACAAAGGAAATAAACCAAACATAACAATCCCAATACTAAATTGTTTTATTCTTCTAATCCAGGTCCTATGTGTTCCTAGCTGCTGTTGGTTCACCTGTATCATGTGTAAAATGGGAGTTTTTGGGTCAACATAAGTTGGCGAGTGAACCTTATTAGATAAACATTTGATAATGATTTTATGGTTAGTTTATCAAAGAAATATTGTGCATAATCATAGATGAGCAAATGTAAATAATCAAGTAATGGCAAATAGCAGTCTCAACTATAACATACAATAACGCATGGCAGCATACATGAACATACCATCATCATACTGTAAATAACATAAATGAAACTGTGCGATCAAGGCTCAATCAAACGGAGCCGATCGTATTGCATGTACTGAAAATGTAAAATGAACTGTGCGATCAAGGCTCAATCAAACGGAGCCGATCGTATGTGGGCACGCCAGGTTCAACCGCATAATAAAATGGGGAACATGCTCAACGCTCATAAATGGGGAGCGGCGGCCTATGAAATTGCATGTACTGAATAATAAATTGCATCCAATAATAACTACTTAACAGCAACAAACAGAATACACATGTTCATGATATGATGTATGAACAATGGTTTAGATATAATATGTATATAAACAAAGACACATGATACACCCCAAAACGTGATTAAAACGGGAAATTTGTAAGATTCACTCACCTTGGGTGCGTTGGATTGGAGATGGTGAGATGCGCACGATTTAGATGAGCGGATCAACGAGGAATACTAACCTAAATAATAATGGAAAAATATAATAAATGGATGGATTTTATTAAGGATTTTAATGAAATTTTTAGATATATTTTTGTGAGTTTATGGCTATTTTCTATCTTTAAAAATGTTATTTTTAAGTATTTTTAATTGATTTTTAAATTAAATTAAATAAATAAAAATATAAAAAAAATATTATTTTTTAGCGTTGACCGTTGACCGTTGACCGGTTCGGTCAGCGAAATAATCTGCGCCGGGTGAGATTCGAACCGGCGACCTCCCGTTCGCGTGCACGCAGCTCTACCAACTGAGCTACGTGTCTAACCCGAAATATTCTTGTTTTTATTTATATTTAAACACTTATTCGATTTAACCGAATTTCCTTTATTTGCAAAAACATTTTAATTCATTCGGACCGGTGCTCGTGACGGGTTTCGAACGTGCGACGTGTAGTTCATGTTGCACACAGTCCACCGCTGGACTGTGTGTCTAACCTGGTTAATATCTCGGTTTTTATTATACTTAACAACTAACTGGGTTATCCCGGTTTAGTTTTTAAACAAAAAGGCGCGTTATAATGTAAGGTGTGCGTATAGCAGGAATCGAACTCGGGACGTGTGTGTGAAATTTGCACACAGTCCACCGCTGGACTGTGTGTCTAACCCGTTTAAAATACCGTTTTTAATTACTCTTATCTTATATTGTGTCTTCATCTTCTTCATCGATTTACACAGACAATATATTCCGAGTTGTTAGAATTGATTTATGACTCATACGCTTTTCATACATTATCAGTAATTTAAAAGTAGAGAATGGAGAGAGTTTAAGGAAGAGGATATACCGATTGATGTTGTTCACAGAATTCCGGCGGAGGTTCGTCGGTACTGAGAGTGAACTCCGGCTGTTGAAACCAATTAACAGCGTTGATCGATTATTTATGAAGTTGAGTCACTTAAACAGGGTTTAAAAGAAGTTTAGGATATCATACCAGTTCACAGTGTGATTCCGGCAGTTTCAGAAGTTTTCCGGCGAAGATAAGATTTTCGATAAACGTTGACTAGGATCGATTCTGATGGTGGAGTTGTGTTAGAGACTGATTAATCACATGATTTAAACAGAAAGAGTCGGAGGAAATACCGTGAGGATGTGAGTCCCGGTTTTCCGGTGACTTGCAGAAATTTTCCGGCGAACTGATTCAGATGATCTGGTGGTCCAAGAATGCGACGAAATTGAAATTAAGTATTGATATGATAGCTCTGAATCGCGAGAATGGTCTGAAGCTTGAGTTATTCAGGACTTTGATGAACTTTCGGTTTCAAAAACCGAAAATGATGAAGCTTTAAGTTCAATCAATTAAAACTTGATTAGAAACCGTCATACATCGGTTATAAGCTGAACATGTGAATTAAACAACGATTTGACGATTGGTTTGCCGATTACCGTTTCTCAGATGGTGCCATCGGTTAAACTGATTTTGTGTATAAATTTCATTTGTGTTCCTAGAGTTAACAGAAAACACATTGTGGCGGAGTGGTCTTGGAAGCGAGTGAGAAGTTGTTTGAAGTATTTCTTGGCTGACCCGGGTTCGAGTCCCGACAGCTTCAAATATTTTTTATTTATTTTATTTTAACTTTTTATCAAATATAATTTTTATAGTTTAGTTTATTTATTATTTATGTATCGTTTTAACTCAAAATAATCATAAATATTTAATGCAACTTTTATAACTTGGTACTTGATTACAAAACGGAGCGGGTTTTGGAGACCCGATTTTTACAAATGTTACAGTATCCCCTACTTTTAGGAATTTCGTCCCGAAATTTAAGTAGTTGAAGTAGTAGGAAAAAGATGCGGGTATTTTTCACGCATTGAGTCCTCACGTTCCCAAGTAAACTCAGGTCCCCGTTTCGACTCCCAGCGTACCCTAATAATTGGAATGCGACTTCGACGAAGACGCTTCTCCCCGTAGTCCATGATCTCCACTGGTCTTTCAATAAAATGCATAGATTCATCAATCTGAATATCTTCCAGCGGAATATGGAGATTTTCATCAGCGAGGCACTTCTTCAAGTTCGACACATGGAATGTGGGATGAATCCTGTTGAGTTCTTTTGGTAAGTCAAGCTTGTATGCTACAGGACCTACTCTTTCGAGTATCTTGAAAGGTCCTACGTAACGTGGTGCTAGCTTCCCCTTTTGACCAAAACGAACTACTCCCTTCCACGGTGACACTTTTAAAAGCACATGATCACCAATGTTAAACTCTAAGGGCTTCCGTCGTTTATCTGCATAACTCTTTTGACGACTTTGAGCCGCTAGAAGATTGTTTCGAATTTGATGGATCTTATCTGTGGTTTCTTGGATCAATTCTGGACCAGTAATTTGTGTTTCCCCAATTTCGTGCCAACATACAGGAGATCGGCACTTACGACCATATAAGGCTTCAAAAGGTGCCATGCCGATGCTGAATGATAGCTGTTGTTGTACGAGAATTCAACTAATGGTAGGTGGGCGTCCCAATTTCCCTTGAAGTCTATTACACATGCTCTAAGCATATCCTCAAGAGTTTGAATGGTGCGCTCAGACTGTCCATCAGTTTGAGGATGATAGGCGTGCTGAGATCTAATCGTGTGCCCATGGCGGATTGTACTGCTTGCCATGTACGTGAGGTGAAATCGACCATCACGATCAGAAATAATACTTAATGGTACCCCATGCCGGCTCACGATTTCGTTGATATAAATACGTGCAAGCTTTTCGTTCTTGAAATCTTCGCGGATAGGAATAAAGTGAGCTGATTTTGTAAGTCGGTCTATAATCACCCATATAGTGTCATACCCACCAGAAGTGCGAGGTAACCCGGTAATGAAATCCATGGTTATATTTTCCCAACTTCCATACAGGTATTTCCGGTTGGACTAGAAGTCCTGAGGGTCTTTGGTGTTCATCCTTCACCTTGGAACATGTGAGACACTTGGAAACAAAAACGGCAATATCCTTCTTCATTCCAGGCCACCAATAGGTGTATCGTAGGTCTTGATACATCTTATCGGCTCCTGGGTGTATAGAATTCGCGTTTTGTGGGCTTCATTCATAAGGGTTTCACGAAGATTGTTGTGGTTAGGGATCCAGATACGATCTAGGTAATACAGAATACCGTCTGATTTAGTTTCAAGTTTTAGCTCGGCTCCACAGGACATCTCCTTTGTACATCTTCTTCTGTTATTGAAACGTGTTGAGCTTCTCAATTTGATCTTTAATGTCAGTTATAATTTGCGAACATAGAATATGAATGGAGTTCGCATAACCCTTTCGACTAAGAGCATCAGCCACCACATTTGCTTTGCCAGGGTGGTATCTAATTTCACAGTCGTAATCATTCAGAAGTTCGACCCATCTTCGTTGCCTCATATTTAACTCTTTTTGATTGAAGATATGTTGAAGACTCTTGTGGTCAGTGTATATTTCACACTTAGTACCATAGAGATGATGTCTCCATATCTTAAGAGCGAATACAACGGCTCCAAGTTCTAGGTCATGAGTGGTGTAGTTCTTTTCATGCGTCTTGAGTTGTCTCGAGGCATAAGCTATGACTTTTCCTCTTTGCATGAGAACGCAACCTAATCCTTGCCCTGACGCGTCGCAATAGACTACGAAATCATCGCAACCTTCAGGAAGAGTGAGGATTGGTGCATCACAAAGTTTTTGTTTAAAGTTTGAAAAGCTTCTTCTTGCTTGGGTCCCCATACGAAAGGTTTTCCCTTATGGGTTAAAGCCGTGAGTGGCACAGCAATGCGAGAGAAGTTTGAAATGAACCGACGATAATAGCCAGCTAGTCCAAGAAAAGATCTTACTTCAGTTGGTGTACGTGGAGCTTGCCATTCTTGAACTGCTTTGATCTTTGAAGGGTCAACATGTATTCCTTTGTCATTGACTACATGCCCGAGGAATTGCACCTCTTTCAACCAGAATTCACATTTAGAGAACTTGGCATAAAGCTTTTCCTTTTCTAGAAGTGCAAGAACGAGTCGAAGATGACGCTCATGATCAGCTTTAGATTTTGAATAAATAAGAATATCGTCGATGAAGACTATAAAAAATCGATCAAGATAAGGTTTGCAGACTCTGTTCATTAGGTCCATGAAAACAGCTGGTGCGTTGGTTAATCCAAACGGCATAACCATGAATTCATAGTGGCCATAACGAGTTCGAAAAGCAGTTTTAGGGACGTTTTCTTCATGCACTCTAAGTTGATGATAGCCAGACCGATGATCGATTTTTGAAAAACAGCTGGCACCTTGTAGTTGGTCAAGAAGATCATCAATGCGACGTAAGGGATAGCGATTTTTGATGGTTAACTTGTTGAGCTCTCTGTAGTCGATGCACATACAAAAAGATCCATCTTTCTTCTTTACAAAAAGAACAGGTGCACCCCAAGGCGACGAGCTAGGACGTATGAATCCCTTGTCAGTCAACTCTTGCAATTGACTGGCTAACTCTTGCATTTCAGAGGGGGCTAACCTATATGGAGACTTTGCAACTGGTGTAGCACCAGGTATAAGATCAATACGGAATTCGACATCTCTGATTGGAGGAAGTCCTGAAATGTCGTCAGGAAAAACTTGTGGAAAGTCTTTTACTACAGGAATATCTTCAAGTTTCTTCTCTGTGGTCCCCTTCTTGATGATATGGACTAAAAACGCGACATAATTCTTGCGAAGATATTTTTGAGCTTGAAGACAAGACATTAAGCTGAGCCCTTTCGACGAGGTTTCTCCAATGATTCGAAGAGTCTGACCGTTTGAAAGAGGAATACGAATAAATTTTTCACGACATACAACTTCCGCCTGATGTTGACTGAGCCAATCCATACCGATTATGATGTCGAAACTTCTCAGCTTCATAGGAATAAGGTCGACTGAGAAATCGTGGTCGTTTAAGGTGAGTGTACAGTTGCGTAAAATAGAGTCTAATGAGACTGGTTTCCCGTCCGCAACTTCTACCGTTATGGATTCCGCGAGCTTATTCCGATTTTTGCTTAAGATAGGTTCAAATTCCAATGACACAAAACTTCTATCCGCACCAGTATCAAATAACATAGAGGCATATCTACCATTTATAAGAAACGTACCGTTGACCACATTGCCGTCAGCTGTGGCCTGGTTCGCGTTAATATTGAAAGCTCTTCCTCTTTTAGGTGGAGGAGCTTGGTTCGCTTGATTCACTGGGTTAGCTTGGGCCTGAGCATGAATAATATTAACCAGCCTTGGACATGTGTTTCTGAAATGACTTGGGTCGCCACAATTGAAGCAAGCCCGCATAGGTTGGCCCATAGGATAATTGGGTTGGTAGTATGTTTGGGCTAAATGTTGGGTGGGTGGAAATGGTAGGGGTTGTTGGGCTTGACCCATTAATTGTTGGTGGGTTTGGGTTATAGGTTGGTGGCGGTTTGTTCGTTGGGGCATACGGCAGTTTTGAACAGTATGCCCTGCGCGACCGCAGCCGGTGCAGTATTGGCAAGGATGATCAGGGGAATGGTGATACTGACAACGGTTACATTTTGGTAGTGGGCCTGTGTAGGGTCTTCTGTATGGTACGGATGGAGGAGTGACTTGGGTTATGGGTGCAGCAGGAATAGGGGTGTTGGTTTGGGTAACAGCAAAATTTCTGGTGTTACGCTTCCTCTTGTTAGCAAACTTAGAGGAAGGAATGGGTGGTTTGAAGTTTGTCCCTCAACAGGGGCTTTCTTCTTCTCTTCTTTGAACTTCCCGTTGCGAATTCGGTTTTCGGTCAGTTCAGTTGCTAACTCCATAGCCGCTTCAAGTGTTACTGGTGAAACGCTAAGAACTGAATCTTGGATTTTCGAGGGAAGTCCTCGAATATAATGTTCAATCAGACGATAGGTTGGAGTGAATAAATTTGGAACCATTTGGTTCAACTCCAAGAACCTCTTGTTGTAAGTAGTGTGATCACCCTCCTTTTGCTTTAAGGCATGAAATTCATCCTCCAATTTCTTAATTTCACTTCTAGGACAGAAACGCCTAGTCATGAAATTCATCCTCCAATTTCTTCAGTTCCCCTCTTCCCTTTTTCAGTGTTCCACCAAGTGAGGGCTACTCCAAGTAGTCTCCCGGTGGCGTATCGAACCTTGCGATCCTCAGGACAATCGCAGTTTAGGAAGGTGTTTTCCATCTCCTCGAACCAATGTAGGAGAGCAGTGACACCCTCTGTCCCTTCAAATTTAGGAGGATCACAGGACTTAAAATGTTTGTAAGTGCACTTGTTGGTAGGAGGGTTGTCAATGTTCTGGTCCTGATGTTGAGGAGGGTTAGTAGGATTCGTTGCAAGGGCTTGTTGTACTTGGACCACAATGTCAGGAAGTATCGTGGCCATTTGTTTCGCGATATGAGTGGCCAAACGTTCTTGAGACCTTCCCGATCTTTTACCCCTTCGTTGCTGTCTAGACGACATCTACAGGATCATAAAATGAGAGATCGTGAGTTTATGGTGTCTTTTTAGGTGTCATGTGTCTTTAAGAAAATGAAAATAACATAAAATTCAATAATGCAACTACATCCATAGGATGTCTTGGGTTCGCTCATGTTGGGCCTCAAATGTCCCCCATACCTTCACCTATATAGTCATGTGGGCCCCCATGGCTATTGGCTTGGTAGGATTCACATTGGTATTGGCAATTTAACACTCGCATCCCCCGAATGCAAACCACAAAATATGCTCATGAGCTGTTTGGTCGGAACGTGTCCAGGTGTAGACACAATGACAACTCAAAGTGGGGTTAGTTCACACGACGTTTGGTATAGCATGCTTTGGCCTAATAGGTACTTCGTACTCTCATCGTTGGTCTCCAGGTAGGCAAACTGGTCCTTTATTTTGGATTTATACGAATGCCAGCCTAGACAGGACGTTCCGACTACCGGTACTGGTACCCTTCCAGTTACTACATGCCCGTCATGAGAACTCACTTTGATGAGATTTGAAAACACAAAAATCATTGCAAAGAAATCATGCTGTGGTGTGTGCTTTCATGGATGTGATATGTTATGTGCATACGATTCATGATAGACATTATATGATAATACATACTTATGAACATGCTTGCATAATATTAAATGTAACATTTAACATAAAACATATAAACATCATGAAATTTGGAATGTAACACACAAAAATCTTATAAGTTTCTAATCGACTATAGTATAGGCTCTAAGGGTCTAATAACCTATCCTATATCCCTATAGTCATCGCTCTGATACCAATCTGTCACCCCCCCCGACCCGCAGCGGAAATAAGAGTCGGGGCATAATTGGGTTATCACCAAAGCACATGACATTTACTATTATGTTTCATATTAAATAAGTTAAAATTACATTTTCAAATATCCAAACATGTTCATTCAATACAAAGGAAATAAACCAAACATAACAATCCCAATACTAAATTGTTTTATTCTTCTAATCCAGGTCCTATGTGTTCCTAGCTGCTGCTGGTTCACCTGTATCATGTGTAAAATGGGAGTTTTTGGGTCAACATAAGTTGGCGAGTGAACCTTATTAGATAAACATTTGATAATGATTTTATGGTTAGTTTATCAAAGAAATATTGTGCATAATCATAGATGAGCAAATGTAAATAATCAAGTAATGGCAAATAGCAGTCTCAACTATAACATACAATAACGCATGGCAGCATACATGAACATACCATCATCATACTGTAAATAACATAAATGAAACTGTGCGATCAAGGCTCAATCAAACGGAGCCGATCGTATTGCATGTACTGAAAATGTAAAATGAACTGTGCGATCAAGGCTCAATCAAACGGAGCCGATCGTATGTGGGCACGCCAGGTTCAACCGCATAATAAAATGGGGAACATGCTCAACGCTCATAAATGGGGAGCGGCGGCCTATGAAATTGCATGTACTGAATAATAAATTGCATCCAATAATAACTACTTAACAGCAACAAACAGAATACACATGTTCATGATATGATATATGCACAATGGTTTAGATATAATATGTATATAAACAAAGACACATGATACACCCCAAAACGTGATTAAAACGGGGAATTTGTAAGATTCACTCACCTTGGGTGCGTTGGATTGGAGATGGTGAGATGCGCACGATTTAGATGAGCGGATCAACGAGGAATATTAACCTAAATAATAATGGAAAAATATAATAAATGGATGGATTTTATTAAGGATTTTAATGAAATTTTTAGATATATTTTTGTGAGTTTATGGCTATTTTCTATCTTTAAAAATGTTATTTTTAAGTATTTTTAATTGATTTTTAAATTAAATTAAATAAATAAAAATATAAAAAAAATATTATTTTTTAGCGTTGACCGTTGACCGGTTCGGTCAGCGAAATAATCTGCGCCGGGTGAGATTCGAACTGGCGACCTCCCGTTCGCGTGCACGCAGCTCTACCAACTGAGCTACGTGTCTAACCCGAAATATTCTTGTTTTTATTTATATTATAAACACTTATTCGATTTAACCGAATTTCCTTTATTTGCAAAAACATTTTAATTCATTCGGACCGGTGCTCGTGACGGGTTTCGAACGTGCGACGTGTAGTTCATGTTGCACACAGTCCACCGCTGGACTGTGTGTCTAACCTGGTTAATATCTCGGTTTTTATTATACTTAACAACTAACTGGGTTATCCCGGTTTAGTTTTTAAACAAAAAGGCGCGTTATAATGTAAGGTGTGCGTATAGCAGGAATCGAACTCGGACGTGTGTGTGAAATTTGCACACAGTCCACCGCTGGACTGTGTGTCTAACCCGTTTAAAATACCGTTTTTAATTACTCTTATCTTATATTGTGTCTTCATCTTCTTCATCGATTTACACAGACAATATATTCCGAGTTGTTAGAATTGATTTATGACTCATACGCTTTTCATACATTATCAGTAATTTAAAAGTAGAGAATGGAGAGAGTTTAAGGAAGAGGATATACCGATTGATGTTGTTCACAGAATTCCGGCGGAGGTTCGTCGGTACTGAGAGTGAACTCCGGCTGTTGAAACCAATTAACAGCGTTGATCGATTATTTATGAAGTTGAGTCACTTAAACAGGGTTTAAAAGAAGTTTAGGATATCATACCAGTTCACAGTGTGATTCCGGCAGTTTCAGAAGTTTTCCGGCGAAGATAAGATTTTCGATAAACGTTGACTAGGATCGATTCTGATGGTGGAGTTGTGTTAGAGACTGATTAATCACATGATTTAAACAGAAAGAGTCGGAGGAAATACCGTGAGGATGTGAGTCCCGGTTTTCTGGTGACTTGCATAAATTTTCCGGCGAACTAATTCAGATGATCTGGTGGTCCAAGAATGCGACGAAATTAAAATTAAGTATTGTATGATAGCTCTGAATCGCGAGAATGGTCTGAAGCTTGAGTTATTCAGGACTTTGATGAACTTTCGGTTTCAAAAACCGAAAATGATGAAGCTTTAAGTTCAATCAATTAAAACTTGATTAGAAACCGTCATACATCGGTTATAAGCTGAACATGTGAATTAAACAACGATTTGACGATTGGTTTGCCGATTACCGTTTCTCAGATGGTGCCATCGGTTAAACTGATTTTGTGTATAAATTTCATTTGTGTTCCTAGAGTTAACAGAAAACACATTGTGGCGGAGTGGTCTTGGAAGCGAGTGAGAAGTTGTTTGAAGTATTTCTTGGCTGACCCGGGTTCGAGTCCCGGCAGCTTCAAATATTTTTTATTTATTTTATTTTAACTTTTTATCAAATATAATTTTTATAGTTTAGTTTATTTATTATTTATGTATCGTTTTAACTCAAAATAATCATAAATATTTAATGCAACTTTTATAACTTGGTACTTGATTACAAAACGGAGCGGGTTTTGGAGACCCGATTTTTACAAATGTTACAGTATCCCCTACTTTTAGGAATTTCGTCCCGAAATTTAAGTAGTTGAAGTAGTAGGAAAAAGATGCGGGTATTTTTCACGCATTGAGTCCTCACGTTCCCAAGTAAACTCAGGTCCCCGTTTCGACTCCCAGCGTACCCTAATAATTGGAATGCGACTTCGACGAAGACGCTTCTCCCCGTAGTCCATGATCTCCACTGGTCTTTCAATAAAATGCATAGATTCATCAATCTGAATATCTTCCAGCGGAATATGGAGATTTTTCATCAGCGAGGCACTTCTTCAAGTTCGACACATGGAATGTGGGATGAATCCTGTTGAGTTCTTTTGGTAAGTCAAGCTTGTATGCTACAGGACCTACTCTTTCGAGTATCTTGAAAGGTCCTACGTAACGTGGTGCTAGCTTTCCCTTTTGACCAAAACGAACTACTCCCTTCCACGGTGACACTTTTAAAAGCACATGATCACCAATGTTAAACTCTAAGGGCTTCCGTCGTTTATCTGCATAACTCTTTTGACGACTTTGAGCCGCTAGAAGATTGTTTCGAATTTGATGGATCTTATCTGTGGTTTCTTGGATCAATTCTGGACCAGTAATTTGTGCTTCCCCAATTTCGTGCCAACATACAGGAGATCGGCACTTACGACCATATAAGGCTTCAAAAGGTGCCATGCCGATGCTCGAATGATAGCTGTTGTTGTACGAGAATTCAACTAATGGTAGGTGGGCGTCCCAATTTCCCTTGAAGTCTATTACACATGCTCTAAGCATATCCTCAAGAGTTTGAATGGTGCGCTCAGACTGTCCATCAGTTTGAGGATGATAGGCGGTGCTGAGATCTAATCGTGTGCCCATGGCGGATTGTACTGCTTGCCATGTACGTGAGGTGAAACGACCATCACGATCAGAAATAATACTTAATGGTACCCCATGCCGGCTCACGATTTCGTTGATATAAATACGTGCAAGCTTTTCGTTCTTGAAATCTTCGCGGATAGGAATAAAGTGAGCTGATTTTGTAAGTCGGTCTATAATCACCCATATAGTGTCATACCCACCAGAAGTGCGAGGTAACCCGGTAATGAAATCCATGGTTATATTTTCCCACTTCCATACAGGTATTTCCGGTTGGACTAGAAGTCCTGAGGGTCTTTGGTGTTCATCCTTCACCTTGGAACATGTGAGACACTTGGAAACAAAAACGGCAATATCCTTCTTCATCAGATTATATGTCAAAACATTGGTCACATATGCTTAAAGTTGATTTATGCGCAAAAAGGGCGTTTGGTCATTTATAAAGGCATAACTAGCCACTTAACATAATACTAACCAAACGAAGTGACCATAAGGTATAACCTCAGAGGGTTATTCCCTATACAACTATCATCACAAATATATGTTTGTTTGGATCCTAAGATTGACCAAATGGGTAGGATTCGAAAGTCAAAGCGGTGGTCAAGATCACTCGACTTACAATCCTAAACAAGCACTAAACTAAAAGTGACGAGTAAGACATGTTAAACATGTCTAACAAGGTTTATAAAACTGATTTGGTATCAAAACAAAGGGTTTCGATACCCAAAAATAGTTCAGTCGTTAAATGCACATAATGCGCACTTTTGACCGAAACTTTGACTCGTCACTTCGACTAGTATACGTGGTAATCAATAGGCACGATCGCTAAGGATCATAACCATCATGATTACGATCACGTTGCAAAGTCCAATTGGACTTTGACTTGACCAATTGATGGTCAAAGATGAAAGTCAAACACTGTTTGACTTTTAGTTTGAAATAGCTAAAAGCAATGAAAACGACTAAGGATGAGATCTTACTTGTGTTTAGGAACACCCAAGATCTCAGAGAACTCAAAGAGGAGGTCTCCAATTGCTGGAAATAACTCCAAATAGATGGGAGGAAGAAAGAACGGAAATGAGCAAAGAGAAATGGTGAAGATCAAGCCTATTTATACTAATCTTGGAGCTCCCAAATCATGCCAAGTTTTAATCCAGGTGTTAAGGCATGGATTAGTGTCCCTCCAGGTGTCTAATGCAGGTTAAAGGTGGCATAGATCACGACTTGGTGGCCAAGGAAGTTAACAAGAAGCTTCCATCTTGAATTTATTAAGTTTCTGAGCTGGGGACCCCTCACGGACCATATGGGGTTAGGCCTTATGGTCCGTAAGGCCCTTGCAGGGGTAGAAGTTTCAAAAATGGCAGAAATGGGTCATGAACTTGTTTTTTGTCGCATTTTGGCACTTTTAACACCCGTTAACCTCATTTTAAAGCTTTATAAGGATGAATAGACATAGGGAACTTGAAATATGTTCAAAAATGTCCTGGGTGTCGGTTCGTTCGGTCGTACCGTTGCGGTTTTCGGTTAATTATGACGGAAATCGTAACGAACGCAAATGACCGTAAATGCGCAACAAATGATATTTTTGCATTCCAGTCATTAAAACACAATTTTAATGATTACAAAATTTTTGGTTGTTCGTACGCGTCTCGGATTAAGAAATACGCGAATTGGCATAGTTTCGCAGAATTTGCAAAATAGCCCCTGAAGTTGCAAAAGCATGTTTTTGCCATACCGAAGCCCTCGAAACTTATTTCTAAGTTATGTAGAGGGTATTTAGGGTATGTTTAGCTTATTTCATTGTTCTAAGTGTATGTCGCGTTAAACTGATTACGTTTGTGTAACAGCTTGCGATTTCACTTCCAGAAGCGATTCGAAAGATCGAAAGTACAAGGACTGAAACGTGTGAATGTCACATGTAATTATAAAATTCTCTGGAATGAAACACAATATCTCATTGGATTCGAAATTTTTCAGAATTGTACGATGGTTAAAAAGGCCAGATGTTACCACTAGTCGTCATCCTGCCAATCTGGTTGTCGGAATAAAGACCTCAGCCATAAGTCGTCGCCATCATCACCTTCATGTGGCTGGGGTGATCGGCTTCCTCTCCCTTTCATCGGTCTCTCTCTCTAACATCGTTCTCACCTCTTTCTTTCTAAATGTGTGTTTATGGGTTTAGGGTAAAATGAGTAAAAAGGAGGAAGTGGTAGAAAAAAGAACTAATGTGGCAAGCATTGTATCCACAAATTACAAGGAAACACTAATTAAGAAAGGTAAAACCTTCATAGCCTAGAATTGTTACAAATTATAGTATATATAAATTGGCTATGAAAAGCTTTCGTGATCACACCTCAAGATTCTGCTACGAACGGGTATGACAAGCAGCAGCAGCAACAAAAAGAAACAACAACAACAACAATAATAATAATAATAATAATAATAAATTATTATTATTATAAGATATTTACATTTACAAATATATCAAATATTATTACCGTGATGATATGTATGTTATTCATTATAATTTAATATATTATATATCTTTAAAACATAGAATTATAAAGGAAAGTAAATATAATATATATATATATATATATTATCATGAAAATCCAATCGGGTATACCTAATACCCACGGGTATCCCAGATACCGTAAAGACCCCACAAACACCCGACGGATAATGGTCGGATATGATACCTAATTTTACAACCAGGTACGAGTACGAAATTAGTCATACCCGAGTTATACCTAGCCCATTGTGAAGGGGTATGGTCCCAAAAACCATACGCCAAGCAAAGAAACCATCCCCAATATTAACTGTCAGAAAATCTTGCGCAGGCTTCTCTGCCAAAGAAAGACTCACTAAACTCTGCGCCAGGTTCCCAAAGAAGGAAAAGATCATTTAACTACCTTACGCGGGCTCGCGCAAGGTTCAAAGTTAACCTTGATTAATTTTCTGGGGTAATGCTTCATTCATAAACCTTGCACAGACACTTATAACAAAACAAGAACTCAGAAAATGTTGCGCTAAACAGCAAAGAAGGAAAAAGATCATTTAACTACTTTGCGCCGCTTGCGCAAGGAAACAGTTAATCATGAAAGACTTTTCCTTAGCAGAAATCCTTGTTTACAAGAAATGGTGCAGAGGCAAAAGGAATCTTTTCTGTTGTAACAGAATGCATACGTGGCAGTGGTCCTGCAGGTCACAGCTGTATAAATGTTCTAGAAGCATTTATTGCCAATCGTGCAAAGCTACTATTCGGTTATAACCGAATGACACGTGGCAGCATCTAAGGAGATCACAGTGATAGCATGCTCACATCAATAAAATATAGTGATCTCATGACGATACGTGGCATCTCCCTAGCCTTAGATGAGCTCACGATCCCGTGTGCACTAACGGACAGTCAAGACTTAACGGAGCAATGAAAGATTCCGTTAGGTTTCCATCTCTCATTTTGGCGCCCAAACTCTGGCTATAAATAAGTAACTTGGGTTCAAGGAAAAGGTATTCACTTTCACTTACTCTCTCTCTCTTTACTTCACTTTAATTCCGACTACCTGTACTTTTCTCACGCCGGAGGGTGGTCACGGGAGAACCCCCTTCTCCCCGTGGCGAGGCTGACGGTGTTCTATTTGCTAGGATCAGTCGAAGTATCTTTCCCGAAACCAAACGAAGGATTAACCTCTTTATGCAGAGCCCGATCCATAGATCTACACAGATTCTGATCTGGTTGATCTAGGGTTTCTTCATTGGCGCCCACCGATTTTCGATTCTTATCTCATCTTTCGTTTTGTTTCAATCAGATCTACAACATCATGGCTGATGGATCACCATTTCCAGGTCCTCGATTAGAGATCTGTCGCGTCGGCGGCGCCCCTCAGGTCGATGGACAAATTGTTGAAGATTCGTCCACGAAGCTGATGTTCCGTATGGTCCTGATCATGCGAGCATTCCAGTAACGCCGTGGCTCCTCAGGTTGATGTCGCGTCAATTTTACCACCTGGAGAGACTCCATTTTCGTGGTTGATCAAATCTCAAACTGCTTTGAATGCTATGTATGCTCAACTCTGTGCTCAGACCGGAACTCCAGCTTTTCAAGCTCCGGTTAATGCTCCTTAGGTCCGTGCTTCGCCAGCACCTCGAGTGTTGAGTTATAATACTCAAAATCATGCTCGTAGTCCCTCACATGTGTTTGAAGATAGAGCTGAAACGTACTCTAAAACCAGGAATGATCCTGTTCATTCTGGAAGTAGAAAGCAAGAAGAAAACATTTAACGTCGCACTTCTGTTCATTCACTTTTGGGCCCGCGATCGTTACAGAAGTGGGACACCCAACACGATGAGTATGATAAGACTTATGATGAAGGAGATAGTGCAAGTGTTTTTAATCGTCTGTCTACAGATCATGTGAGTTATAAACCTAAAATACATGCAGTGTACAATCCGGAGGTAGAACATGATTACAATCTGATATATCGACCAGTCGAAGCAGTCGAACAATCTAAATTTGTGAGAGAAATAGCACTGGCTTCGTTAGAGCGAGCAAAGTTACCAAACAATGTAGGCAAGTTTAACGGTTTAACCGATCCTGATGATCACATGCGCCTTTTCACTGGCGCAGGGCTACTTGGAGGGTGGACATTACCAATGTGGTGCCACCTGTTTGTTCAAACTCTTACCGGCGTCGCGCGCCTATGGTTTGATAATTTACCTACAGGTAAACTGTCTTCTTGGAACGATCTTAAGGAGAAGTTCCTTACACACTTTAGTCAGCAAAGACGATATGTGCGCGACTCCTCAGATGTGATGAACATCTGGCGGAGAGATGATGAAAACCTTGAAGATTTTATCACGTGCTACAACAAAGAAGTTTTGGAGATTGGAGATGTTCATGAGGACCTTATCCGCGCGTAATTCAAATACATGGTAAGGTGCGATGAAATGATCAAAGTACTTTCCGGAACAACTGGTCTTCCGAAGAGCTGGACAAGCTAATGGCTGCGGCCAAGGTTTACGCGCAGACGGAGCGGAACCTTAATTCTAACAGATCTCCACTCCCCAGAACCGTCCTCAGGATCTGAGCAGGGTGGCAGGAAGTTCAAAAAAGGGTGGAAGGACTCCAATCAAAGCTCTTATTCCCCGTATTCGCCTGTAGACGCTCACGTAATGATGAATAAGATTGCTACCCAGAAAGCAATCAAACAGGAGAATCGGGATCGACAATGTACCCCCTTAACGAAGTCTCTCGCGGAAGTCTTGAGTACTGAGAATTATCAATTTAAACAACCTCAGCCCATGAAGAACAAAAAGGGTCAAGACCCAAACCACTTCTGTGATTTCCACAAAGAGACAGGGCATACAACTGACAATTGCATTAGCCTGCGCACGGAAATTGAAAAGGCTTTGAAAATTGGTAAGTTGACACACTTGGTGCAATCAGTTCGAAAAGAGGTCTGGAAACTCACGCGCGGAGATGAGGGGCCAAGTAATAAGAAAATGAAACAAGTTGCCATGATTCAAGGAGGCTCATTGCGCAAGCGCAGCTTTCAAAGATTATGAGGAGAGAAATGGCGTGAGCAGCAAGTGATATTTCCTGGGGATCTCAGGAAGAAAGACCAGTGGTAATCACAGGTATCTTTGGCCATTACCAGACCGACTATATGTTCATTGATCCAGGAAGTTCTATGGACATCATATACGAGCAATGTTTCAAGCAGTAAGACCCAGAAGATAAGGCACGCCTAGAACCAGTTGATTTCCCGTTAACTGGATTCTGCAATGAGGCTGTCTTCCCGCTTGGACATATAGTTTTTCCGTAATTCTTTCAGACGTAAACACACGCGCACCATTCAAGTAAACTTTATGGTAATGCCAGCAACATCTCGTCACGACGTTTTATTAGGGCGTCGAGCGCAGCGAGATTTCAGCATGGCCACGTCTGCGCCTCACGCTGCATGTGGTTTCCCAACGCCAACCGAAGTAGCTATCATATTCGCGCGAAAAGAGATTATGTCTATCGAAGAACCAGTAGTTAAGGCTGCTAAACCAAAATCACCAAATGAACCTGAGAAGTGGGTTCTAAACAACAAGTATCCAGAGCAACCAATTATTCTGGGTCCTGCAATTTCTATAGGCAATTCGCGCAAAACTCAAAACCTTGTTATTTTGAAATATGGATATCTTTGCATGGACACCAGCAGACATGATAGGGGTTCCCGCAACATTACGGAACATTGTAAATGTCTTCCCATCAGCGGAACCAGTAGCTCAGAAAAAGCGCAGCTTGGGAAGTGAAAAAACGGAAGCTATGAACGACCAAGTTGCTGAATTGCTTAAAGCTGGTATCCTGCGCGAAGTCAAGTATCAAATTTGGTTGCGAACCCTGTTATGGTCAAAAAACATAACGGCGGGTGGCGCATATGTGCGATTTTAAGGATTTAAACAAAGCATGTCCCAAAGATTGTTATTCGCTCCCAGAAATCGACAAAAAAGTGGACTCGTTAGCATCATTTCGTTGGAAATGTTTTCTCGACTGTTACAAAGGGTACCATCAAGTGCTGATGAAACAAGAGGATGAAGACAAAACGGCTTTCGCACGGAAAAATGTATTTTTGTTATACAAAAATGCCATTTGGCCTCCGCAATGCGGGAGCCACGTATCAGCGACTTATGGACTCCGTTTTTGGAGATGACATCGGAAAACCGTTGAGGTGTATATTGATGATCTAGTCATCATGAGCAATACAGAAGAAACGATGTTAGAAAACATTCAGAAAACTTTTGATTCTTTACGAAGTGTGAACTTGAAATTAAACCCAAGCAAGTGCCCTTTTGGCATGGAAGAAGGCAAATTCCTCGGATTCATCGTCACAAAGAATGGGTTTAAAGTCAATCCGGAGAAAGTTGAAGCAATCAAAAGTATGACATCTCCGGCAAGCGTAAAAGAGATGCAGAGATTGGCGGGGCGGTTAGCTGCTCTCAATCGTTTTCTTGCAAACCATACGGCAAAATCTTATCCTTTCATCCGTACCTTGCGCAACTGCGTGAAGAAGGAAAAATTCCAATGGACGCCAGAGGCGGAGAAAGCTTTCCAAGATATGAAGGACTGTTTAATCCAATTACCAACTTTGACAGCTCTGCGCAACAAAGAGCCTCTGATTCTTTATCTTGTTGCGTCTGAATTGGCAGTAGGAGCACTTTTGCTTGTTGAATGAGAAGGTGTTCAAACGCCCATTTATTACATCAGCAAAATACTAAATGACCCGGAATCTCGATACTCAATAATGGAAAAACTGGTACTTGCGCTTGTTCACGCGTCGCGCAGGCTTCGCAGATATTTCTCAGGGCACGTCATCAATGTCTTGACAAATTACCACCTTGGTCAAATTCTTTCGAAACTAGACGTCTCAGGACGATTAGCCAAATGGGCTATCGAACTAGGCAGTCACAATATTGTCTACAAGCCAAGACCAGCAATTAAAGGGCAAATCCTTGCCGATTTTATAGCTGAAGTTCCAGCAGACAAAGCACAAGAGTGCGAAGAAATCCAAAATCTGGTTCCGATTATGGATGATAGAGAATGGCTATTACACACGGATGGCGCATCTAATAGTGATGGAGCCGGCGCAGGCCTTCGGTTAGTCAACCCAGATAACCAAGAATTCACTTATGCTATACGCCTAGATTTCAAAAGCACAAACAATGAGGCCGAGTATGAAGCATTTCTGGCAGGGTTGGCCTTGCTATAAAAATGGGTGCGGCAAATTTGACAGCGCATGTTGATTCCCGACTGGTAGCTTAACAAATCAACGGCACCTATGATGCCGCGGCGATGTGATGGCATTATATCTGGAACAAGCCAAATATTTAATCAGTCAATTCCGTCAGTTTAAAGTTATACATGTCAACAGAAGTGAAAACAAACACACTGACGCTTTAAGCAAACTTGCAGCCACAAGTTTTTAGCATTTAACAAAGGAAGTCAGGATTGAAGTTCTACAAAATCCATCTGTCCCGCTAAAACAAGTTACCATGGTCGAAATGGGGAATCCATCCTGGATGTCTCCAATCATCTTAATTTTACAACATGGCCAACTTCCTGACAACAAAGCGCAGGCACGAAAGATCCGATGCAAAGCTTTAAACTATGAAATGGCAAATGGTATTTTGTATCGCAAGTCATACATGGACCCTTTATTGAGATGTGTCGATAAGAATGATGTGCAGTATCTGATCTGAGAAATCCATGAAGGATTGTGTGGCATACATGCGGGGCCACGCATGGTCGTTGCAAAGGTGATGAACGCATGTTATTATTGGCCCGGGATGTACGTAGATGTTGTGGATACGTTGCGCAAGTGCATGGCTTGTCAAAGACATGCACCCAAAACGTTGCGCCCCAAAAATCTGTTGGTCCCAGTTACAATGGCATGGCCTTTTCAACAATGGGCCATCGATTTGGTGGGGCCCTTTCCTGATGCGCCAGGCGCGGTAAAATTAATCATTGTTGTTGTTGACTACTTTACAAAGTGGGTTGAAGCAAAACCATTAGCCTCGAAACAGCCATGGTAATCTGCAAATTTATCTGGGAGCACATTATTTGTCGTTTCGGATTACCTATGCGCATCGTCACAGATAATGGTCCCAATTTAGCATCTGAAGACTTGCAAAAGTGGATGCAAGAAATGTGGATCGAATATGTGTTTTCATCCGTTGCGCATCCCAAGGCGAACAGACAAGTTGAAAGTATCAACAAGCAGATAGTTGACGGCATTAAAGCCCGTCTTGGATCGGTGCGGCGTGGTTGGGTCGATGAACTGCCCAGCATTCTATGGGTATGGCACGGAGGCAGTGATCCCCGCTGAGATAGGTCTCCCGTCGCCAAGTATGCTTGCGCTAGAAAAACAAGACAATGAAGAACAACGCCGTTTGGATTTGGACTTGGTGGAAGAAAGAGGCGAGAACGCAGCCATCCGCGAAGCAAAATATAAATCTCGGCTAGAGAAATATTATAACAAGCGGTGCGCGTTTGCACATTTTTACCGGGGGATTTCGTCCTTCGCGATAATGAAGCGTCTAATGCTGAAAAACCGGGTAAACTTGCGCCAAGGTGGGAAGGCCCCTATGTGATCCATGAAGTCCTTGGCAAACGAGCATACACGTTGAAGCGCTTGGACGGTTCTAGCGTCCCGCGGACCTGGAACGCCCAGCAATTGCGCAGATGTTACATGTAATCTCAGAGCTCATTAGCCTTGCGCTTTTTATGAGTCTGCTTACATTAATTCAGTTTGTAATCTTAGTGACAGTTATATCTTTACTCTTTATCAATGAAATAAAATACCTTCTGTCGCTACTTACATTCTTTTATATATTTATTACAAATGCATGAAATTCCTTTGGATAAACAAAAACACATACTCATGAGCCATAAGATAAAGCAATGCTTACGCTCACACATGAGATTGATTATTGTTCATTTGTCTATCCTAAACAAGTAATTGATCACATGCAAACATTGTAGACTAAATATATTAGATATACATTAAGAAGTACTTGCGCAGCCGCGCAACGATACATCAGGAATAATTACAAACATCAAGAAAAATCTAATAGTCTAGATGCCCTATTCTACATCTTTTTTGCTTGATTGTTTTTCCGCCGCTACAAAAATTTCTGTTAATCGATCAACAAAATCATCTTGTTGAAGAGCAACATCCACGAGGTCCATGATTGGGATTTGCAAGTGGTCATATTTTTCTTTCGCAGCTGTGTAGATGGCAACAATATCAATCCCATGAGTAGCAGCTCGGCTTGTAACCCATTGAGTTTTCAACGCATTGGCCACGTGCAGTGTGCACTCTTTATAGCCCTCAGCATGCCCATTATTACGTGCCACTACCATCAGCTCTGCCACTCCCTCATCCAACTCCATATAGTTCAAGATGGAGTTTGCAATCTGTAAACAAACGCATTAGTATAAGATATGATAATTTAGCAAGACATATATTTCAAGATAGAGATAATACCTCCACAATCCCATACTCACGCAACCAAGTGAGCTGATTCATCAGCGACTCTGCCAGGCTCTCAGTTGTGACACGAGCGACCTCCGTATCATTAATTTTTACTCGCCTTCAGTAAGACAGCGGGTCCACTCGGCTTTCTCAGTACGATGAAGCTTGATATCCTTTTTCAAGGAATCAACTTCGCCTGCAGACGCGCCTGATCAAATAACATAGAGGTTAAATCATCAATCTCTTTATTCTTAAGGAGGAGAGTCATTTTGGTCGCTACCTCATTCTGTTCGCTCCTCTCTCTATGCAAACGGGCCTCCTCTGCTGCAACAACTGCATCAGTTTTTTCTTTCTTGAGTTTCTCAATTTCATTACGAAGAGAAATTTTTTCATTATTGTCTCGATCACAAGCCTCCACAAAGCGCCTGCTATCTTCAGCATGCTGCGCAACAGCAGCCTCACATTTGCGCTTCCATGCAAGCGCAAACCACTCCTCGGTTTTCTTCTCCTCCTCAAACTTGGCCTTAGCAGCCTCAAAATCCATGACCATCATCAGTGTCTTCTCCCTTTCAAATTTGGCCTTCGCCTTATTAATCTCAACCTCATCCCACTCCTTGTTCATGTTGTGCCATTCGCGCACAATTTGGTTCATAGTGGAAGAGGCAAGGGCAGACTCTTGTAAATACGACTGATAAGTGGCATCATGATTCTTTTCTTCTTTCCGTTTCACCTCCACCAGAGGGAAGATGCCCTTATACCACTCCCAGCATGAGTGCCAATCAGAAAAAACGTCGCCTTGTTTGACCTTCCACACAGGTTGGTGGATCTCAGAAGCCCGTTTCTCATAATAGGAGCGAAAATAATAATCCCCAGGTGTTTCATCGGGGCGAATCGGCGACTCCTCATCTCAGTCATCAAAAGTTGGCATAAAATAATCGCTTTTTGTTGAAGGGCCTGCACCCTTAGAGAAAATCGTTGAAGACTCACCAATGGGTGTGGATGGTTTCTCTTGTTCCACATCTACGGGCTTGTCTGCATCAACACCTGTGACAGTATCTTTAACCTGCTCGTCAGCAGGATTCTTAGCAACATCTGAAGCAGTATCTTTAACCTGTTCGCCAGCAGGATTCTCAGTAACAAATTGTTTTGGCTCTTCTTCTAGAGCCACCCCTTCTGGTTTTTTCTGGAATAATGAGGTCCACATCATAAAAAGGGGCGTTAGGGTCCACATCACCCCCTTCAATATTATCAGGCCTGCGCAATGATGGTATGGAAGATGTGTAACCGGCACAACCTTCACAAGTTTCTCTGCAACGAACAAAAACAAGTGTCAAGCATAAGGCATTGCGCAGCTATTACAACAAAGTGTGCAAAGAAGTAGACATACCAGGAGAAAACTTCTTCGCAAGAGCATCCAGATTGCTCATCTTGCGATGCGCGGCCGCGCAACCTTTTTCGGCGGAGAACGTGGTACAATCTCAGACTCTTTCCTTCTTGGAGGTACGCTTCAACACTTCTTCAGGGCTTGAGGGTATTTCCAAGGGGTCATCAGGATTAGAAGCAGGGATAGTTGATGCATCTATGGG
The DNA here is from genome assembly GCA_947069175.1 of Scalesia atractyloides. Taxonomy (NCBI): domain Eukaryota; kingdom Viridiplantae; phylum Streptophyta; class Magnoliopsida; order Asterales; family Asteraceae; genus Scalesia; species Scalesia atractyloides. Next base: position 59,907,116 of record CAMTDV010000014.1, read on the forward strand.
CTCTTCCTTGGGTTTCCTCAAACCTACAAGCGCAAGACCCTCTAATGAGTCTGACACCACCACGTAATCACACCAAGAATCAGATACGAGATGCGTACCTTTCTTGCCCTGAATTTTCACAGCTACAGATGGCTTAGTTTTTTTGACCATCTGGTTTAGAGGAGGTGGCGCAGCAGCAGCATCAGTTGGTTTCTTTTTCTTCTTAGAATCAGGGCCTACGCCCAAGTTTAGCAAATCACCTACATAATCAATAATGAAGGAAAAAACGTTGCGCCATAAGTTACATTGCAATATTACTTAGAATTATTATCTAAAAGTAATATTGCAATTCTAACTCAGGCTTCACAATGTATGACATACCAGTAGTGGAGGAAGGCTGCGCATTGAGACTTTCCTTGTTGGGAAGTTCGAAATTTCCCAAGATCTGGTCAAACCAGGCTCCTCGTTTTCCTCAAGTGGCAAAGTGGCCATATTCCCGTTATCTCTCTTGAAAGAGACCAAATATAATGGCGCAACTGTTAAACAAAGCATAGTAACAAAACTTCATCAATAAGCAGTTATCGAAGGTTTTTCTAAGTTGTGAAGTAACATACCAACACCATCTTGATGTAAACTGGTTTTTCTTAACGCTCCTTCTTCCACAGGATGCTCATCCCAGCAGCAATTAACGCCCTTTCCGGCAAGACAATATTGGGCACATCCTTAATATTTTGGTACCACACTTTGTTGGTTGGAATGGCCAATGTCTCCAAGTCTATCTCCTCCCCGGCCCTGAACGTCATCGTCGTCGGGATAACCGCCGCCTTCACATAAAAAAATTTCTATTTCCAGTCGTGATAGGATTTGGGTGGCACTAACAGCAGCCGTTTTTCTTGCAAACGTTGTTGGAACGAATAGAATCCTAGAGAATCAGTGCAACTGATATAAAACCCAAAACTTCTCGACCGTCGGTATGATCTGCATCGACCGACAAACAAACTCGAAATGCCTATTCCTTACCATTCCCATGGGGTTTAACTGAGAAATATGGAATTTGTAAAAATCAAGAATTTCCAGCATGAAATGGGTCACCGGAAGCCTGAAGTTGCCTTCGGCAAAATAGTCATAGAATAAAGTGATGTAGCCGGTCGGAGCATCCGCCGCCGTGGCACCCTCCTTAGGGTAAAAAGCTCCCAAGGACTTGGCAAACAAAAAGTTATTAACCAGGGCATCAAAGTCTTCTTTCTTCCACTTTAACGGTGGAAGTATTGATGTCGCCGGTATCTCGACTCTCCCGGAACTGGTAGCCATAAGTATCGAAAGGCTAGAAAGACGCTAAACTCAACAAAGAAGATGATCGGAGTATCGGAGATCGCCGGAAAATATGAAGGATATGTGCTTTCTCTCTCTAGAACATTAACTGGTAAAGAAGCAAATGAGGAGTCGATCCCCTTTATATACCAATCGCAATTAATGCTCGACGTGACAACATCGACTTTTGCGACCTTTACACCCTCCCAGTTAACTGACAGAGCGAGTGGGGAACAGTGATTACCCTCATGCGCGCGCGTGTCGCTGTATTGTCATTAATATAGTGGGACAAATACTGTTGACAGCCTGTCCACAGTACCACCACGTCTCAGGAACGTGCATTTACACCAACTACATTATCTGGATGAGCGACACGTGTCCTCCAAAATATTTGAAATTCAAATGATCTTCGAAGTTCACATAAGATAGGTCATCAGGAAGCAAAAAACACTCAAGGACCATCACCCATACAACGCAGCATACTTATCTTAAGTCCAGTGCTCCACCTATTCTCTACTTTTACATAGGTGATGCGTGGTCGAAACCGGTGTTCAAATGTGTTTAAGTTTGTGTATTTACATAGATTTTAATCTTGAATATCCTACTTTTAATGGGATTTGTGTTTTACAGGTCTAAGAGAGTTTAAGGAGCTATTCGGGAGCTTTACGGAGCACCGGGAGCGAACGGGATCAACCGGGGATGTGAAATGAACAAAACCAGGTTAACCATGAAGATTGGATGTGTTTTGGGGGAGGTAAATGGATTTAAAATGAAAATATTTGAAGATGGCATGATAGAGGGCTGAATTACGAGTACGTGGGCGAAAACGGTGAGTAAAACGGAGCTATAACGAAGAAGTTACGAAGAAAACAATTTTCGCAGGAAACCAGCAAAACTAGGCAGCGTCGGGGACGCCCAAAAGGGCCGTCGGCAACGCCCTCTGGATTGTCCCGTCAGCCAGAAACCTCCGTAAACAGCATATTAAGCCGTCGGGTGAAACTGGGACTTCTAGGGGCTGTCGGGGACGCCCTAAATGGGCGTCGGCGACGCCACATGCGTTTCCACTTCGCGAAAAACTTGATTTTTGAGTTGGGGGACGGGTTATACCATTTGTTTTGACCTATTTTGAGTGTTACGACTTTTGAAGCATAAAAACACATCTTGGAACCATTCTTAAGCATCTTCTTCACCTCTAACCTACGTCTAACATCCCAAACCTCTAACCCATCACCAAACACAATTCCTAAACCCTAATTCACCATCACCATTACCATCATCACCCAACCTTCACACCATCATCCTCATCCATCCACACTCACCTTCCAAACACTAAACCTAACCTTCATCCTTCCTCCAAGACTCAAAGGTCATGGCTCGGTGTTCGTGCTCGTCGCCCGGTGATCGCGCCCATTCAACCATGAGCGGCTAGTCTTCTCGGTTTCACCCCGGTGTAGATTGTTGTAAGAACTCTAGGGTTTATGTATTTGTATTTGATTTGATTTTGTGACAAGTTGTTTAGTATTTGAAACCTTCGATAATTGTCTTGCATTTGTTTCGAATTCGTAAATTGTCAAGTGATGATAAAATTTGACTTTGCGAAATGGTTATGTACAATTAGGCCTTATCTTAGGTTAGGATTTACATGTCCGAGGTGACCAAGTGCATTGTGGTCTGTTGTCTATGACATTGATAGCAATTGGTACCTAAGCCTCGTGATAGAAATCTATTAATCACTATATGCAACAATATCAAGTTAAAACATGTAGGAACCCTAGGTCTTGCAATTATCAAACCGGGTGTGATCCGTATTCCCAATTCTTGTTTTAAATCAAGTAATCTAGTTTTTTTATTGCAATTAAGTAAGTAATCATTTCTTTTGTAGTGAATAGTAACTTGTCGGTTTACGCCGATATCTTTTCCAACCACTCAAATAAACAAAGAAAATTAGCAAGCTTCATAATTACCTTGTACATTTTTGTAAATAGTCTAACTAATCGAACGGGTCGTGCAATACTGACCACATGCTCTTCGTGGATACGATACTCGACTTACCCTAGCTACCTAGGTTAATTTGGTTTTTGACTGATCGAGATGACACGGTCTGTCAATAGGAGCAACACTGGACTGGGGGGACTTGAAGGGGTATGGTCCCAAAAACCTTGCGCCAAGCAAGGAAACCATACCCAATATTAACTGTCAAGAAAACCTTGCGCATGATTCTCTGCCAAAGAAAGACTCACTAAACTCTATGCCAGGTTCCCAAAGAAGGAAAAGATCATTTAACTACCTTGCGCGGGCTTGCGCAAGGTTCAAAGTTAACCTTGATTAATTTCCAGGGGTAATACTTCATTCATAAACCTTGCGCAGACACTTATAACAAAACAAGAACTTAGCAAACGTTGCACTAAACAACAAAGAAGGAAAAAGATCATTTAACTACTTTGCGCCGCTCGCGCAAGGAAACAGTTGATCCTGAAAGACTTTTCCTTAGCAGAAATCCTTGTTTACAAGAAATGGTGCAGAGGCAAAAGGAATCTTTTTTGTTGTAACAGAAAGCATACGTGGCAGTGGTCCTGCAGGTAACAGCTGTATAAATGTTCTGGAAGAATTTATTGCCAATCGTGCAAAGCTACTATTCGGTTATAACCGAATGACACGTGGCAGCATCTAAGGAGATCACGGTGATAGCATGCTCACATCAATAAAATATAGTGATCTCATGACGACACGTGGCATCTCCCTAGCCTTAGATGAGCTCACGATCCGTGTGCACTAACGGACAGTCAAGACTTAACGGAGCAATGAAAGATTCCGTTAGGTTTCCATCTCTCATTTTGGCGCCCAAACTCTGGCTATAAATAAGTAACTTGGAGTTCAAGGAAAAGGTATTCACTCTCACTTACTCTCTCTCTTACTTCACTTTAATTCCGACTACCTGTACTTTTTCTCACGCCGGAGGGTGGTCACGGAGAGAACCCCCTTCTCCCCGTGGCGAGGCTGACGGTGTTCTGTTTGTAGGATCAGTCGAAGTATCTTTCCCGAAACCAAACGAAGGATTAACCTCTTTATGCAGATCCCGATCCATAGATCTACACAGAATCTGATCTGGTTGATCTAGGGTTTCTTCACATTGCAACCCTGGTTATACATTATCTAACTATCTTAAAAGACAAAGTCAATGGGTTTTCCATCGGCTTTGCCTTACACCCCCTTTACTTTTATAATATTACATTTAAATCCCCTCAGCTTTGCTACAGCCCCTCCACTTTTGGAGTAATCAATTTTAGTCCTTTATCTAACTTTACTATTCTTCTACTTTAACAATTGGCATTTTTAGCCCTTAGCTTTTTACTATAATAATTTCCTTCGACAACATTTGTTCGTTTATTTCTTTTGTTTACCTATATCATTTTTTTTACTTTAAAAAACTATTTTTCCGTGCATATTTTTATGTAAGTATCCGTATAAATTTAAGGGTGTCTATGTTTCGACATAAACTTTTTCTGGAAACGAGTTAAGTCAAATATAACACGCTTTCGTTTAAAAAACCATTTTTACGTGCATATTTTTATGTACGCGTCTATATCAATTCGAGTTCTCCTACATTTGGATATATTTTTAACATAATACGTTTTCTTACGTATTTTACGTACGTTTTCATATTTTTTTCCGAACAGAGTGGAGTCAAATTGTTATTTCTTTTTTTTAAAGCTTTAACTAATCCTATAGAATGAGTTACGATTGTACGAGATAGATTTAATTTACTTTACATTATCATCCGATCACAATACTTATTCAATTTACTTTACATTATCATCCAATCACAATACTTATATATGTTACATTGAGTTCAATCAGATATGTTGAAACACGTGTTTTTGTATGGTTAACGCATCACCTAACACTTGAACGAATCCATTCGATGTTTACAATGTATTCGCGCCGCAACGCTCACGGGCCTTTTTACTAGTTAAAGTTTAAAGATGTATTAAAGACCAAAAACAATAACTGAAATACGGCATTAAAAAAAGCACATGGTGACACCAAATAAAGAAATTAAAAAAAACTTTATGAAATACGGCATTAAAAAAAGCCCATGGTGACACCAAATGAAAGAAATTAAAAAACTTTATGGCACCCGTATATGTATTTTATATATATTTGTTATTATTGTAACTTTCTATAAATAATGACTATTATGTAGTCAGAATAATGAGTATTATTAGTTATTATCAAAATTCTATTCTATTCTTATTCTATATAACTATAAAAAAAGTTGGATGAACAATGCCATGTTGTTGTATGGCAGTTGACTATTGGTCAACTTTTAAAAAAAATATTTATCTTTTAGTAAGTTTTTGTTTATTTTAACCTTTACCCTTTAACATTTAGTATTGACACTTATAATCCTTCAACTTTTTAAAAATTTTATAATCATTTTTTACGTGCTTATATTTAAGTATGCGTCGGTATAAATTTAATTTGTTTATGTTTCTTTGAAAATGGGTAGACTAAGATATAATATGTTTTCTTTTTGCTTCTTTTTTATATGTTTCAGTTGATCTACGTTTTTGCATAAATTTTATTTTACAACAAATCGGATCAAATATAATATGTTTTCATTAGACTTTATAAATTCGAGTTACTTTACGTTTCGACGACACCACAACGCACATACCATTTTTAACTTATAACATATTTTTTACTTATTTTTTTTTGTATGCGTTGGTATAAGTTCAGGTTGGCGTTCGATGAAACCCTTTTCGCAAATAAGTTGGGTCATATATAATACGTTTTCGTGCTTATTTTTATGTACATCTTTAGTTTATCTACCTTATGAAGTAACTTTTGTTCAGACTCAATTTAGGTTGTACAAATCTGAGTTACTTTACATTTGGACCGACATATCGCGCGAGGACATTTACTAGTTCTATATATATATGTAACAATAGTACTTAATACGTATTTATTATATAAAATACTCGTATAGGTTTGCAAGCTTAGCCGAACTTACCAAATGAAACTCAAGTTTTGACTTATTTATTAAAGAGTATATTACAGTTTGTCCTTTATGTTAACATCCTTTTGCAGGTGGTGTTCTTTGAAGCAAAAGTTGACGAGTTTTGTACTTAACGTTTTAAAATCATGCACGTCTTGTCCTTTAGCCCAATCTCATTTAGATTTTTGGTTAAGTATGGTCATGTGTCTTGCACATGAGTGCATTCTTGTCATTCACCTTCACATGGGCTATTTTATAAAGAATTAGAGGGTGTTTGCGATTGCTTATTCAACTCCAAAAGTGTTTTTTAATAAAAAATGATTATTGACTTATAACTTTTTTTCAAAATGAGTTTAAAAAGAGTATTTGTTTAGCTTTTGTGATGAGGAAAGTAAAATGATTAAAACTGATAGAATAAGTTTTCATATTTAGTTGTTATTTTAAAAGATAAGAATAAATTGGTAATTTAATGATAAAAACCTAAAAGCCATTTAAAAAAAGGATTTTACAGCTTTTAAAAAACAACTTTTTACTTCTAATAAAAAGCCAAAACAAAAGGCATGGTATCTTAAAAGGTAAGAAACAACCCCTCTTTCTTTTCTCTCACTCTGAAAACGTAAGAAACTCGGAGGTATTTGAGATTCCTTTTGAGAAGGACTTTTGGAGGCAAAAAGGACTTTTGGAGCTTAAAAGTTAAAAAGGAATACCAAACAATCATCTGAAAATAACTTTTGGATAAAAAGGAATCCCAAACACGCTTTGAAAAGGCCTTCTATGGTTTATTATACCAAGGAGAAGTGAATATTCTCAAAAGGACTTTTCATAAAAAAGGAATCCCAAACATGCTCTCTATCTCTCTCTCTAAATCTGAAACAACATCTCTCTCTGTACATGTGTATTAGTTTCATAAGCATCATTGTTTAGTTTCTGTTCGCCCGATCCTATTTGAGGTTTTCGATCACCCTAAGAGAATACATCACCATAAATGTATCGGTTGAAAAGGATGTTTGTACATGTGTACTAGCTTCAGAAGATGAAACACCATATGGTTTCCATTTACAACACTATTGGACTCTGAAGAACTAGATTGTCCACCTGGCACAGGTTGTACATATAGTGTAGCAGGTGTATTAGAAGAACCACCACCAAAAGGGTGTTGACCGAAGTCAGAAACAGATTCATCATCAATTTCCCACCATAATCGGCGCAAATTGCAATTATTGTTGTGCAAAATTAGGGTTGTTGGTGGTGGTGGGTGAAGGGTGGTTGTGATGGTGGGTTCGTGGCGGGTTGTTATGGGAGGTGGGTAGGTGACGGATGGCCAAGGTGGTGGTGATGGGAGATGATGATGGAGGTAGTGAGTGAAGGAAAGAGAGAAAGAGGGAGTTGATGGTGGTGGTTATGGGTTGATGGTAATTGTTGTGGTAGAGATAATATAATATATATAATAATTATAAATTTTAAGATGTGTTGTTTTATGTTTTAAATAATATTAAATAAATGAGTAAAAAGACTAAAATACATTTGTGTAATTTAATTTAATTAAAAAATCTAACTAAGTTAGGTTAAATAACATAACGTGTAGGATTTTAACACGTCAAGTACAAAACTAGTCAACTTTTGTGTCAAAGAACACCGTCTGCAAAAAAATGGTAACGTAAAAGGACAAACTTGTTACTTTTTACTAAATAGAATATTGGATTTTAATAATCCCAAATATTCGCCGTTGGCTGCCAACAGTCTCAACATTAAAAATTATCACTGGCAGTCCCAACTATTAACATATTGGCCTCCAGTGAACCCTGACTGATAGAACCCTAACGCCGGTACTCTCTGGTCACCGGAAAACATTTTAATCGGAAAACTCAACATTTTCGTCTCAAACCTCTTTGTAATCTTATGACGGACTTTTAGGAACCTTTTTCTAGTAAAAGCCCAATTATTGAAGTCGTCGTAAAACTCCTTTTCGCCGGAAAACTTATATTTGGCCGGAAAACTTAACATTTTCATCCCAAACCTCTTTGTAACCTTAAATCAGACCTTTAGAAATATTTTTTCTGGCCAAAAACGGTTTTCAGGCAACCGGAGACTAACGGCGTTAGGGTTCCATTAGTCAAGGTCCATTAGTGGCCAATATGTCAATAGTTGGCACTGCCGGTGGTTATTTTTTAAGTTGAGACTGTTGGCGACCGACGACGAATAGCTAGGATTATTAAAATCCAATAGTTCTTACTAAATAAGCTTATTCTTTTAGCTCTAGCACGTTTAAGCTCAGCTTAATTCAAGATATAATGAACCGATCTCACAGATAACTAACGAACGACTTGCACCCTATTACATCTTTGTAACAAATTGTATATTTTTCTGACCCTTGTAGTTCCACCGTTAAACAAATTAGGAAGTTAAATTTAGTACAATCCACACACCAAATATTTATTAAATCAATAAAGTAATAATCACCCCAGAATCTGTTCGTAGTTAACTACCACACTCATTACGATTTTAACTTGGAAAAAGATTACTACTTCATTATCAACTAAACTTATTGCAACCCCTCAAGTATCAACCAATTACACAACTCAAAACGACGCCGCTCTAAGCATCCTCTACCCTTCCTGCTCTAGTCTTCAACCACTCAACCACTGTCGGGAGTAGAATTGGTCCGGTGTGAGGGTTCCGAAAGGGCTGGTTTCGTTGGCTTCTGAGATTGGATGCACCATTGTTGGTCAGGGGTAGGGGAAGGGTGGTGGTTGATTTATAGATGAGGATTGTAGGAGGGAGGCGAGAAGAGCGTTGCAACAAGACGATAATAAATGTTTGATGGAGATGGTGATAATAATAAATACATTATGATTTATGACGCCATACACAATACTTGATACTGCTGCCCAAGAGCTCGATGCTTGTTTGGAAAAAACTGATTAGAGGTCTCGGTTTAAAATTAAGATTCGACTTAATTAGAAAATGAGCGTAGCTCGGGTTGTAACTAGCCAGATTGGCTCGTTTGTTAGCTCGAATCATTCTAGTGTTGATATCTGAAAATTATGATTAATAACCCGTAAGAAAAAAATAGTGTTAATGATGTGAGAATTAGCATTAACAGAGGACTAAGGTAATTCATGTTTTTGGGTGTGAGTAGTTGAGAGAATTGAATGCGGTGTCTTCTAATGGGAGAACCACCTTTAGACCATGGGGTGTGGTGGGATTTGAGTTGGGGGAATGGGTTGACATGTGGCGAAGGTGAGGTCCAGTCAGTGGCGAAGCTTGACCCGAATGACGGTGGGGGGGGGGGGGGTTCGAAAACGTATGTACCAAAAAAATTCTATAGAACTGGGGGTCGAAAACGTATATACCCCAAAATTTCTATACGAAAACTACATATATTACACTACTGAGCGAAAAGTTCGGGGGTCGGGCGCCCCTCCCGGAGGGGGGGGGAGGGGTCGAAAACGTAGGTACCAAAAAATTTCTATAGAACCGGGGGGTCGAAAATGTATATACCCAAAAATTTCTATACGAAAACTACATATATTACACTAATGAGCGAAAAGTTCGGGGGTCGGACGCCCCTTCTGGCCCCTTGTATGCTTCGCCCCTGGTAGAGAATATAATATAGGGATTATAACTTGAGTGGTAGAAAATATAAAAATATGAAGATTGGAATGGTAAATTTTTTTTAAAAATGTTAGTATTTATATGGTAATTTTTTTTAAACTAGCCGTTAGGTTAACGACTACCCCAACAGATACATCAGGCCAGCCAATGCTAGCTGGCCACGTCATAGCCCTTGACCGCCCCACGACAGGCCAAAATACCACGCCAACGGGGCAGCGCCGCTGGCCACGCTGGCTCGGTGTGGCTGCAGCGGCGTTGCTTGGCTAGCCACGCCACAATCCGCCGCCCACATCCAGCGTCTTATCTCAAGAACCACGATAACAACTTTAGATACAACCAAAATAAACCCACCTCGTCACCACAAAAAACCTAAACACACACCCCACCCTAGTTAATGCTAAAAACTAAACTCTAAAATTAAACTCTAAAACTAAATGCTAAAAATGTTTTTTAAAGTTAAATTGTGACTTTTAAAAAAATTGATAAATAAAATGTCACGATTTTTAAGGAAAATTTTTGAAAAAAAAAACAATTGTATGTTTTTTAAGTAGTTTTGGTTTTGTTCATATTGGTTCTCATGGTTCTCGCATAAATGGGGGTTTCTAAAGAATCCTTACCCTCTATATATGTAGGGGTGGGGTTATAGAGTGAACACTAGTGTATTTCTGAACTGAGTGAATCGATTCTGACAATTGATTTACATCATCAAATCATAAAATACAGTAGTGTATTTTCATCATATCCTAGCCATTTATTTACACTTTTGTATTGATAATTAAGGACTACGCTTAGTTTATTAGTGTTCACAATCAATGGGGTTGTTCACTAATGAACCTAAATGAAAACCTATACAAGTTGTAAAATGAAAACATATACGAGTTGTGAGAACTTAGAGAACTCGGCCTTACGAAATGTTTTTTTTTTTCAAATTTTTTTTACCAAATATCCTAAAAAAATTAACTTTTCTAAAAAAGAAAAAACTTGTTTTTTTTTTTCATTTATGGCTGTCGTAAATGCTGTAAAAAATATACCATGCTTATGTTATCATTTTTACAGCTAATGTAAGGGCCCGAAAAACACCACTTAAAAATTGTTTTTAAATTTTTTTACAACAATGTTTTCTAACATTTTAATCTAGGTGTTTGAAAATATTTGGGCAAAACTCGCACGGCAAAATTGGGTTCTCTAAGTTTTCACAACTCGGAGGGGTTTTCCCTTGATATTGATCATATACATATATATATATATATATATATATATATATATATATATATTATATATATATATATATATATATATATATATATATATATATATATATATATATATGGTAGGGTTCCTAAGAGAAGTCCACCTTATTTGAGAAACTTGAGAAGCATTCTGGACCACACATTTTTGTAAGCTTTTCGTAATATACACATGCGTATAGTTTAAAATTCACGATATACATATATGTATATTGAATTATACACAAATGTATATAGTCAATTTTAAATTATACATATGTGTATATTACGAAAATCTTAGAGAAAATGTGTGGTCCAGAATGCTTCTCAAATTTCTCAATTAGCCTAGTGCTTCTTACATGATCCTAACCCTATACATACATATATATATATATATATATATATATATATATATATATATATATATATATATATATATATATATATATAGGGTAGGGATCCTAAGAGAAGTCCACCCTATTTGAGAAACTTGAGAAGCATTCTGGACCACATATTTTTCTAAGCTTTCCGTAATATACACATACGCATAGTTTAAAATTCACTATATACATATATGTATATTTGATTATACACATATGTATATAGTCAATTTTAATTATACGTATGTGTATATTACGAAAAGTTTAGAAAAAATATGTGGTATAGAATGTTTCTCAAGTTTCTTAATTAGCATAGTGCTTCTCACATGATCATAACCCTATAATATATATATATAGGGTTAGGGTAAAATGAAAACCTATACGAGTTGTAAAATGAAAACATATACGAGTTGTGAGAACTTAGAGAACTCGGCCTTACGAAATGTTTTTTTTTTCAAATTTTTTTTTTACCAAAAATCCTAAAAAAAATTAACTTTTCTAAAAAAGAAAAAACTTGTTTTTTTTTCATTTACGGCTGTCGTAAATGCTATAAAAAATATACCATGCTTATGTTATCATTTTTTACAGCTAATGTAAGGGCCCGAAAAACACCACTTAGAAATTTTTTTTAAATTTTTTTACGACAATGTTTTCTAACATTTTAATCTAGGTGTGTGAAAATATTTGGGGCAAAACTCGCACGGCAAGATTGGGTTCTCTAAGTTTTCACAACTCGGAGGGGTTTTCCCTTGATATTGGTCATATACATATATATATATATATATATATATATATATATATATATATTATATATATATATATATATATATGGTAGGGTTCCTAAGAGAAGTCCACCTTATTTGAGAAACTTGAGAAGCATTCTGGACCACACATTTTTGTAAGCTTTTCGTAATATACACATACGTATCGTTTAAAATTCACGATATACATATATGTGTATTGAATTATACACATATGTATATAGTCAATTTTAAATTATACATATGTGTATATTATGAAAATCTTAGAGAAAATGTGTGGTCCAAAATGCTTCTCAAATTTCTCAATTAGCCTAGTGCTTCTTACATGATCCTAACCTCATACATATATACATATATATATATATATACATATATATATATATAGTGCTTCTCATATGATCCTAACCCTATATATATAGGGTAGGGATCCTAAGAGAAGTCCACCCTATTTGAGAAACTTGAGAAGCATTCTGGACCACATATTTTTCTAAGCTTTTCGTAATATACACATACGCATAGTTTAAAATTCACTATATACATATATGTATATTTGATTATACACATATGTATATAGTCAATTTTAATTATACGTATGTGTATATTACGAAAAGTTTAGAAAAAATATGTGGTATAGAATGCTTCTCAAGTTTTCAATTAGCATAGTGCTTCTCACATGATCCTAACCGTATATATATATATATATATATATATATATTATATAGGGTAAGGTTCATGCGAGAACAACCTTTATTGTGAGAACCGTGAGAACCACCTTTATTGCAAAACAAAATCTAAAAAAAATCAAAAAGCACTCAAAAATTGTTTTTATTTATTTTTTAATATTTTTTTAATAAAAATCGTTATATTTCGTTACAAAAAAAAAACTTTTTTTTCGAGAAACAGTTATCTATGCACATGTGCATATGTATCATAACTTCAACAAATTCAGTAATACATTATCACTAGTAGACAATTGCACTTTAATTTACAATACCATTCATAATACACTCAATTTTACATTAAATGCACATGTGCATTATTATGTATAACAATTATATACCGTGTTTTGGTACAAAAAGTTTGTGATTTTGAATGATGAAGTAGGCTAATATATATGTTTTTTGGTTAGTTATATCTAGTGGTTGATAGGTTCATTATAGTTGTCACTTTATGATATAATATGTTGATTGGATGGTATAATACATGCAATAAAGTGAAAATATTGGTATTGGTATTGTATTATAAATGGTAGGAGGTAATGGAAGTGTATTATGGATGGTATGATAGATGAAAGAGAAAGTGTATTCAAAGTAATGTACCAAAACACCTTATTTCATGTTGATACATATAGATGCACATGTGCATTTCTTATATTGGTAACGTAAAAAGTAGTGTATTACACATGGTAGTGTAAATGAAAGTACAATTGTCTAATGTTTGTATTGTATTACGAAATTTGTCAAAGAAATGATGAAAATGCACATGTGCATGGCAGTGTATTATGGATGGTATGATAGATGAAAGAGAAAATGTATTCAAATTAGTATACCAAAACACCTTATTTCATGTTGATATATATAGATATACATGTGCATTGCTAATATTGGTAATGTAAAAAGTAGTGTGTTACACATGGTAGTGTAAATGAAAGTACAATTGTCTAATGTTTGTAATGTATTATGGAATTTGTTAAAGAAATGACGAAAATGCACATGTGCATTGATAGTTGGTACTCAAATTTTTTTTTAATTTTTTTTTGAAATTTTTTTTATTGTTGAGTAAATATAGCGACTTTTTCAAAAAAATATTAAAAAAACAAAAAAAAAAATTGGTATTTTTTTTCTGATTTTTTTAAGTATTACTGTTTGTGTTCACACTGGTTCTCGCGGTTCTCGCAATAAAGGGTGGTTCATAACGGATCCTTGTCCTATATATATATATATATATATATATATATTTATATGAAAATAATGTGGAAAAGAAAATAGGTCCCAATACTTTGTTTTATTAGAACTTTAACTTTTTAAACATGGGATTTATGCTTAAAACATGCTACCATTTGGCTTACAAAATACTGTATGTATTGTAGCTTGTTCATCATTTCATATTCAAGAACACGTAAACTTATACCATTAGTTCTTCAAAATGTCTTCCTTATGTTCTAGTCCAAGAGCTTGACCCACACTTCATCAAGCCTGAGTTAACAACCCAAAACCATATAAAAACAATTATTTATGTATTAGCATAACAGGGCATTTGAGTAAACGAATTATACATGCCACTCGTGAGCAAAATGGAAAATCAGTTTATAGTTTTGATTCAATGTAGGGTTTACCATGATAGATCGTGAATGATGCCAATAACCATATCTTTTTCCAAAAGATTACTTTTAACAATTACATTTTAAACTTAGGGTTCAGGCCTTCAGGGTTGATCGTAACTCTCTACCTTCCTTATTTCAACTACGTTAATACAAAATTAATTTGAGTTGGTTAAATGTTTCCTCATAGTTTTTCAAAGTTTCATCACAAATAAAAGTGAAATATACTTGGCAATGTGACACTTCTATTTTTTATCACTTGAGTTTGTATATAATCATGTTGATTTTACTTTTATAAATACTTAATCAACTAATTTATTAAGATTTTATAAAACCTGAAAATTGAAAACAACACATTCCTCGTCCCTTTTATGTTTAGGTTGCTTACAAATAGCATCGAAAATCGATTTGATTTAACAAAAGCTACCAGTGTTAAAAGACTCGTTTTAAAGGGCAATTGCGGCAAATCTGATAAGAATAGATATAAATTAATGTTTTGCCGATATTTACAGGTGAATACTGAAAAGAAGGTGATTTGGACGTAAAATGGCGTAAATGGAGCAACAGGTGAAAGACTAAGGACAGATACAAAGACTGGGAGACTTACGACCCTATCCGGCCCAATGAGTATGGATCGTAATCGTGACCATTTGATCAGACTACGGGTTCTACATTGGGAATTGGGCCAGAATGGGTCCCCCTAAGTTTATAAGCTGTGGGCTTGGCCCATGTTTACGGCCCGTAAGATTGAGAACGTTGGGGTATAGTCCGTGATATTTAAGGAATACGATGAGAAACCCTATAGAGGAAGGGAGTTCGAGAACTAGCGAAAAAAGGGCTGTAGAAAGAAGAATCGGAAGAAAAAAAACTGAAGATCGAAGGCACGAGGAAGCAGTAGACTAATTGAACGGTTATTCTTTATAGTTTTCTAGTCTTTCAACTTTATGTATTGATGATGAGTGTTGGTGCATATTATGTATGTCTGCCACTGCGCGAATGCGCTAGATAAAGCGTGTGTTGAATATTGTATAGTTGAGAGTTAGATTCGAACACATGAAACTTTAGAGAAGACAAGGGCTCGTTCGTACAGATGAGACTCATCCGCACAGATGAAGCTCCTCCGCATGGACAAGCTCATCCGCACGGAAAAGCCTTGTCCGTCCTAAACCAATGTCTATAGATAGGTTCATGTGTTCAAAGTTGTTAAGTTTTGGAGATTTCGGGGAAATACTGGAGAGGTGGCCTGATGCTCTCTCCAGGCTTGTAAAATGATGTATGCTCTTTCGGTATGAATGAAATCTTTCTACTTCATCTTATTTTTGCCAGATTTCTACCGAATTAGCTCTATCCCATCCAAACTTCCATCTAAACCCGCCGGATCCAGAACTTTCAATGAGTTTGATTTATATGTTGAATTTGTTTGTCATGTTCAGCTAAACTTTGTTATAACTGTCTGGATGAGATGATACGTTGACTTATTTATAATTGATGGTAGATTTCCTGCTTGCATCATTTTAATAGTGTAGTATGATTAGTTCTTATGATGCATATGTGTGTATGTTAAAATTGGTTATGATGTTAGTTGGTGTGGTGATATTGATCCTTCTTTGTGGTTATGCATGTTAGATTCAGTATTTGCTATCTCTAGGGTATATTGCCATCCATCAGCCTTGGGCTTGATACTTTAATCGGTAATAGATAGCTAATCATCATAATTGGTTAAACATATGTGCTGCTTACGGGAAGGGTTTTATTAAAAGAATCTAGAAACTAATTAGGGTTTTCTAAATGTCTTACCTTGGTAGTCGTAATTCGTCATTTCATTGACCGCCTTGAGCACTAGGCTAGAAACCTTAAATCACAAGAATCCATATGGTCACTGGCTTTATTGAAATGAGTCTAAAGGTGTATCTATAGCCTTAACCCTAGTTTGATAAGATTAACCTTCTGCGATATTAATGTTCTATAAGTGTTTTTAGGCTTGACTGACTGTACAATGCATGTTTGGTTGTTTCCGTATGAGTTAAAATCGAAGACGTTTTGTTAACCGGAAACTGCCTCATTTAACGTGCTAGTTACATGCTAAGGCCACAAAACCTTATTGTAATGTCTAAGTATTATCACTGAATAATTCCGTACCCTTAGACTCATTCACGGTACTTTCTGTTTGTATCAAAATCGTTATTTATGGTTTACGTACAGTTAAACGGAAAGCTTCCGTTTAACCTGTTTTCAACACCCTGAGGCATTAATATTGCACTGTTGGCTATTATTGTTCGTATGTTAACTATAACATGCCCTCGGATTCATCCGAGGCATGATCAATATCGTTTCGTTATATTCACTAATTCATGCTTCGACAATCGGGATTTAATTCATCGTAATTATCAGGCATCACTACAAGCATCATAATTCAAATATGTCTGCTAACGCATCTCTATTATTCACTATAGTTCATGTATAAGCCGATTCGTGTTTCTAGAGTCGTCCAAACATTCACAACTGCGTACTGTTACATATGTAACACACTGCATCAATTTAGGGTTTACTGTGAATCTTCACACACATCATAACTACTGGTCTGTATAGTACGACTAGTAATCATAGGTTAACACATTTCTAATATCAATATCATCACAACTCATACTGTTTATGCATCGTGTTTTGTTATCGCGGACTAGCAACGATTACGGTTTACGGGATTTTCACAGTATCACTCATCGAGCTGCCAAGTATGTTGCAACTCTCCATTTAGTATCGTCACTACAGCGATTATGTTCTTGCTACATAATAGCTTTTTGATATGTCCATCCACAATTCCTACTGTACTCTTACGAGTGGAGTTTACTATCACATGAGTGAGTTTTGTTAGACTCACGATATAATAAGAGCCATGTATGTTGTTTAGCTTACGGATTTCATTCAGATTCCACCCAACACTTTTAGAACAACCTATAAAGAAGGGATATGGATAACCCCAAATGATTAGTCGCGAATGTAACAATGGTGAGCACAATGCTCAGTATACCCGTATAGGGATGATGAATTTGTTTTTAGCAATTTTCTGAGAAATTCTAACCCATTGTCATTCATTCAGGTACTCACTGTTAACGACGACCATCCATGAAGTTCTCACTCGGTGACTGAGAATACGAATGGGAAAAGGCATTAAATCACCCAGGTTTGCCATAATGGCCAATAGGTGCGAATGAGTAATAATGAATCTAAAAACCACACAAACTGTGTGCTAGGACTACCTACAAGTAGTCGGATTACGTCATTAATATATGAGAATTTCTAGGATAGTAACCCGGGTTTGGGTTAAGTTCCGGAAGCTTGGATCAGGACCTTGTACGTCCGACATGTTTACATTGTTCGTTTTAACATATCCTTACCACAGAACACGATTCATCAAGAGGGAACTTATAATACGAATCTTCTTACAATTGTTTCGCGATTTAGGTATAGCGTTTACCCTTTAGCCCTCAACATTTAGTAAGAAGCAAGATACGTAATCGATGTGGTTATCAATCGAGTAACACCATGATTGGGATGATACCATGCCTTGTAGCAGTACTATATCATGAGGGACGTCTAACTATCATATCAGAAGAATGATGTCAGTGGTTATTGAATCGAAAGGAGCGTAGAATCGATAACAATCTCGTAAAGAATTACTAGCTATGAGTCATTAAGTACCCATCACACAATTCAACGATGTACCATTCGCTCCACCAGTGACATAGGTAATCTATACCAATGTACCACACAAGAAAGCTGTCTGGAAAGAGAGTAATAATTCTTCTTCCGATGTATTTATCAAAACTGAATTACGTACTGCGAAAGCTTTCCTATAATGATCAAAGGATGGCTTATCATGATTTGAAACTCTCAAATCTCATGAACCATTCACTAGAACCGAAGGTTTGGCACTATCTGGATAGATTTACAAGGGTAGAGAAAGAAATGATACTTTGATAGTTCTCAATTTTCGTACAACTGCCATCTAGATTGCCCATTACAGTCAGTAGTTTTGCCGAAACTCCGATTATGAGCGACCGAAACCTAGTAGTCTTTAGAATTTATAACGTACGTTAAACAGGTATCCGAGTTAGAAAGAGAGTCTACTGTTTCGCATTTAATTCGCTCGGAGAATGAATTTTAATTATTTGATGCTTTGTTTATAGGATAATTCACCCTCAAGATTGACACAATTCACAAGAATTATAATCAAAAGATCCGTCCAGTCCTACGTCCAGAATGGCAAGGATCAACAAAATAGGTTTATAGTTTAGTTCTTACTCAAGTCGGTCACCGTACGCAAAGGATATTAATTCCAAAATAAAGATGATCTCGGGGTCTCTTAATCCCGATGTGAAGTTTAGTTTTAGAATCATTAACATAAGCGGGTTGGTTTAAGATTTTTAAAGTTAGACTTTACATATATAAAATGACATAGTTAAAATTTAATCGAATTTTTCATTCAGGAGAAAACAATAGATCCACAAAACTAGGAGATAAAAAGGATAGGATTCTTTGACGAATCAGCACTTCGGGAATACATGCTCATAGGAATTATAATTGGAATCATATGAACACAAATACAAAATTGTAAGGACATAAGTCATGGCTCAACAGAAAGGCTTTCTTACCTTGAGTTTTTGAAAGGAAATGGTTGAGATCCTTGAGAGTAGAAGTGAAGCAGGTTATAGAAGGTTTTGGGTTATAAAAGAAATCAAAAGAGAAGTATGTATGTGTGTATCCTTCTGATCGTAATGAGAAGCAATAGAAAATGGCGGTTCACAATTATTATTATTATTATTATTATTATTATTATTATTATTATTATATTATTATTATTATTATTAATTATTATTATTATTTTTATTGTTATTATTATTATTATAACTTTATTATTAATTCAGCTACTTCATTCATTTTACTCGTGCAACTATTAAAATATAACGTTTTATTCAATTATGCCGTTGAGACGAGCTTATTTTTCTCTATATATTGACCTAAGTTTCGTTAAAAACAGAGTAGGGTCAAATATAATATATTTTATTATTATTATGAAACGGACTCTTATACTACTAAATATTCGTCAAGGTATCTAATGGTTCAAATCGTCATTTGACCCGTCACTTGCTCATTTGACAAAACGTGAAATATAAATTTCATATTTCTAGTTTTTATAACTATTACTTTCAGTTAACACGGGTTGAAAATATAAAAAAATGTTAACACGTTTTGATAAGCATCTCAGGATAATTTGCGGGTGGTAAACGATCGTGCAACGCGTAGTTTTTTATGTTTTTAAAATACGAACCCAACTTTCATAAAGGACGCTTTAACTTATTTACTTAAAATACATTATATTAATGTTGTATAATTGTTTTTAGGCTTGACTGATGGTACAATTCATGTTTGGTTGTTTCCATATGCGTTATAATCAAAGACGTTTCTTTAACCGGACTCGTTTAACGTGCCACCACCTACCAGGCCACAAAACCTTATGTTATTGTCTAAATATTATGTCTAAGTAATTCTGTGCGCGTAGAATCGTCTACGACACTTCCATTTTTATATAAATTGTTATTGTTCGGTTTATGCACTGTTAAACGAAAATCTTTCCGTTTAACCTGTTTTATATACTCAAAGGCCTCAATATCAGTCTGTTAAATTCTAACGTTCACTATAACATGCCCTCGGATTCATCCGATGCAAGCACAGTACTGTTATGCATGTAACGTATTGCGTCCAATTTAAGGTTTACTTTGAAATTTCACGCACATAGTAACTCATGGTCCGTACAATACATTCTAGTAATCACATATTAAGACATTTTTCCCTCAACATTGTCATAAGCCTACTCGATTGCACCTCGAGTTCTGTTGTCGCGAGCTAGCAATGATTACATTTTACCGGGATTTCACAGTTGTCACATCAACTTTAAAAATTTGGAGTTTAAAACATTGCATAAAATGATTATCTAATGGTTATGACTTATATAATTTGAGAGTATTCTTTTGAAAATGAGAATATTTTATTTTTAAATTTTATTAATCATTTATTCATTCACGATTCCCCATCCCCACACTTATGCGGTATGTCTTCTGATTTTGAATCTTGTTCAACATACTAATAAAAGAATAAAAGCATACAAACCAAACATGCATAAAAAGGAGATATATATGCATAGAAAACAACCAACCAAACCAAAATAGAGTATATGACTATGTCGACCACCAAACAACCAAAAGTAAAAGTGTAAATATGTCGAGTACAACCCATCATGTCTATCCTGGCAAATACATCCAAATAAAATATAAACAAACACCACAAAGTCTGAGATCATGAAATGTCATGGATGTGGAGGTGGAAGCGGGAATGGAGGAAATCAGTCTCTACTTTCTCTTCAATCCTCCTTAGGACCTCCCTAGTCCAATCCTAATGTTGAGTCGACCGTTGTATAGTTCTCTATGCTCTCGGTGGTCACATAATTTGTTTTCCTGGTGCATCGAGAGGTATCACCTACTAGGAATGTGGTGGGACAAGCACAACATCAAAGATATTGACAGGGTGGGGAGGTCCAATAGCCTGAAGAATCGACATCTGGAAACAAGTCGGCAGGCCAAGTATGGATGCAGAGGCTACCTCCGTCAACTCATTCCTAACGTGAGGAGGAATGAATCCTAACATATGTGTCATCCTTGTGATAGAAGCAACACCACCCATGCATGTGACAAACGGCAAATAACCGGCAATTCCGCACAATCTAATAAGTAGTTTTATTACATAATCTCAGCCATTTAACGTGATTTAATTACGTAACTGAGTCGTACAAAATAGAATAGTGATAGGACAAGCTAAATACACTATAACATATATTGGTTTTCATCGCGTCGTGAAACCAACCAAAATATGTCCTAAAAGTGTTTGTAGAGTGCTGGGCGCACTATTCACGATCACACTATTCATGTTAGCAAAGTTGCTGAAACTAAACAGAACTATGAATAATGACATACGAAAAACATGTCTGAGTCCATATATATATATATATATATAAACCCTAGTGTGGGAACCTCACTTGCAATAATATTTAACTTTCCCGTATAATGCTTAAATCACGAAATTGTTTGATTAAGCTATAAAAATAACAATTTTAACTCGTCCACAATACTAGTTCAACATTTCAACGACCCCAAAATTATGATTAAATAATGACAAGTGCCTTAAAACACTTTGAGGATATCAAAATTGCACCGCTTCCGGTACTACAACGAACAGTGCATAACTTGACCGAAAAGCGTCCGATTGTCGAACCGACGAAGATTTCATTATCCGATAGCCTTCTACACTAGTCTGGTGAACTAGTTAGGCTTCATTTGGGATCCAAAACTCCTTCATACATCTTAGAGTTACAAAAATACAATCGTCGGAATTAATCGTCAGTATAAAATATAATTACCGTTACGGACCCGATAACAAAACGGAAGGCATTTGTACAATCTAAATTCAACGTCTACTAGTCTAGTGAACTAGTTAAGATCAAATAACATATTAAACCCCTAATTACTTCCCAATGATGCAAGACACCCCTAAATTAGCATACTTAACCTAAACCCTTAAACATTACTCATTTATATATATGTATTACTTTAAAAAAATCTATAAACAAATGCCAAAAATCGGCCCATGTGGGGCCCTTTCCCACATCACCTACAACTTGATAAGTTGGATAAAAATCTTGTAGGAAGTATGGTGAGTTAAGATATTGTGTTGACTTCAAGATTTATAACCATCATCTTCCATCATTCTTACCATTTCAAGGAAAACAAAAAAAATACCAAACATCCTCCTCTCTCCCTCACGTTTACACCCTCACCACCATAACCCACCATCTTCATCCCTAAATACCTTAATTAAAGCCATTTCAAGCCACTTTAAGATGATTTAAGGAGCTATACACATGGAGGAACATTAGGAGGCGTTTGGAAGCTCTATTATCTTCTTAGTCTTCATCTAAATATCACTAAACTCTTGCAAAGTTGTAAGATCACCCTTGGTTATTGTTTAAGCTTGTTATATTATGTAGATTATTAAAGTACAAGTTAATCATCTTGAACATTAAAGAAAAAAGCTTAAAACTCTAATCACCACTTAAAAAGTGTATAATAATCATATATTATGTGTTGATTATATTATTTTGTGCTAGTTGATGAACATGTTTATGTTGATTATGTTAAAGTAGAATGATTAAAATTATGATCTTGTATAATCTAGGCTAGAAAATTATGATCTAAACATCTTGATGTTTAGATCTAAACAAGATCATTATCTTTATGATCCATGGATTTTGGTATGAACTTGAAGATGATTTGTGATAGATGAGACTTTTATAAAAGCTAAACACCATGATTTACACTAAGATAATTTTAAAAAGTAATTTAAACAAGTGTGTTTAGACAAAATAACTAGATTACAAAGTATGATATAATGATGGTTTATAAAAAAAACCTAGTTAAAATATAAAAGTGCCATTATTTTTAAGTACAATGTTACAAATATATCTACAAGACCATGGAAAATAATGATAAATATGTAGGAATACATGCATGCAAGGTGACATATGGAAACTTGGTTGAGATTAATGATGATTTGTGGGTTAAACATGCTTAAAAATACGTTTAGAAAAAAGTGGAAAACGCCATAGTTTAGGGGAAACTATAACGGAATTCTCTAAAAATCTAATCGCGATTAAGGAATAACTAAAAGGTGATTAAAATGGTTAATCGTGATTAGACAAAACTTAATGGAAAGGTTTAAGTCTTAATCATCTAAGGGATTTTATAAACACTTAAATATCATTTTCAGAACTTAATATGGATATATATATATATATATATGTATATATATATATATGTATGTATATATATAGGGTAAGGTTATTGTAAAAAAGACCAAAAGTGTGAGAAAGGTAAGAAAGAATCTCAGCCATTAGATCTAAATTAATTGAAAAGGGTAACCAAGTAATTTTATCATTGATTTAATTAATTCAAAACCTTCCATAAACTGCCACCCTAATTTATAGGAATACCGAATAACACTGCAAATATCATTCAGCACGTATATAACACCATTCAATAATTATATAACACCCTTCAATAAGTATATAACACCATTCAATAAGTATATAATAGAATTTTAAAGATCTCTATAAAAACACTACGAATAACACTGCAACAACCATTCAGCGCATATATAACACCATTCAATAATTTTATAACACCATTCGATAAGTATATAACACCATTCAATAATATATAACACCATTCAACACATATATAACACCATTTAATAAGTATATAACACCATTCAATAATTATATAACACCATGAACTGAAACAAAAAACCATTAACTGAAACATTCGATTGAACATAATTTTTTTCTATATATAAGTATAGTAATATGGTACTCATATTAAAGATTAGAAAACACTCGTTATTATGGTGTAATTTTAAAAAAAGAGCTACGTGTAAAAAGTTATTGGCGTTTAAAAAATAAAAGGGGAACTTGCATGTGGATTGCATGTGACTTTCTAAAATTAAAAATGTTAATTTTACCTTTATACCCTTAATCTAGAAATTTAATTATTTTAATTGTTATACTATTTACAAGATTGCCATCAAGATCTCAATCATTAGATTAAAGATCTAATGGTTTAGATTCTTTCTTACCCTTCTCACACTTTAGGCCTTTTTTACAGGATCCTCTACCTATACATGGAATACTTTTAACTTGGGTGCATAATACATGTGTATTATGTGTATGTATTTAGTATGTAGGATGACATCCAAATACAAAGAAACACCAAATATATGTCATGAAAATACTTGTGATGAATCAAGTAAAATGGTATGTACACTAGTATTCCAAAAATACAAAGGAAATGCAAAGACAAATGGATATATATAAACTTATTTATATAACATTCCTTAACGAATAATCGGGCGAGCGGACAATTCGGACATTGGACGAACTTATAAATATATATTCCCAAGAAATAATATATATTTCAAACCGACAAATAAGACATATAAATATCCGATAAGAAAAGGGAATTATATATCGTTCATCGGCGACAAATGGTCATATAGCCACTACGAGGAGTTACTACGACACGCCAACGACCCTTTGGCGATTTCGACACGAGAATATATATATTAAGCGACTACGACGACAAGTCTAAAAATAATATAATTTTTAGACACATAACAATATATATTTTCACCAATAACAAAACCAGAAAGTTAAACGTATAAAAAGTGCTAAGTATAAATATACAAGTTTATAAGTATACTAAGAAGTATACTTATTCATCTCATACCTAGTAAAAATTTACAAGAAAATACAAGAATATAATATACGGACTTGTGTAATTGGTTTTGGGCTAGACCCATTACATTAAATACACGGGCAAGGCCCAGTGACATTAAATACATGGGCAACTCCCAATAACACAAATATATGGGCTAGGCCCAATCACATAAAGACATGGGCTAGGCCCAAACACATAAAGACATGGGCTAGGCCCAGTGATGCGCGCACAAGGCATGAGGACATATGAAGGGCGAGGCCCGTTCATACACGATAAAATACATGACAATATATATATATATATATATATATAGGGTAAGGTTCATGCGAGAACCACCTTTATTGCAAAATTAAATCTTAAAAAAATAAAAAAAGCACTCAATTTTTTTTACTATTTAAAAAAAAATCGCTATATTTCTTATCCCAAAAAAAAACTTTTTTTTCGAGTAACAGTTATACATGCACATGTGCATACGTATCATAACTTCGACAAATTCCCTAATACATTATCAGTGGTAGACAATTACACTTTAATTTACAATACCATCCCTAATACACTACTTTTTACATTACCAATATTCAAAATGCACATGTGCATCATTATGTATAACCGTTATATAACGTGTTTTGGTAAAACAATTGTGATTTTGAATGATGAAGTAGGCCCATATACATGTTTTTTGGTTAGTTATATCTAGTGATTGATAGTTTGATTATAGTTGTCACTTTATGATGTAATATGTTGATTGGATGGTATAAATGGTGTTGATATACATGTAATAAAATGAAAATACTGTTATTGGTATTGTATTATAGATGGTATGAGGTAATGGTATTGTATTATGGATGGTAGGAGATAATGGAAGTGTATTATGGATGATATCATAGATGAAAGAGAAAGTGTATTCAAAGTAGTGTACCAATTTCATGTTGATACAAATAGATGCACATGTGCATTTCTAATATTCATAACGTAAAAAGTAGTGTAAATGAAAGTACAATTGTCTAATATTTGTAACATACTATGGAATTTGTCGAAGAAATGATACATATGCACATGTGCATGGTAATGTATTTTGGATGGAATGATAGATGAAAGAGAAAGTGTATTCAAAGTAGTGTACCAAAACACCTTATTGTATGTTGATACATATAGATGCACATGTGCATTTCTAATATTGGTAACGTAAAAATTAGTGTATTACATGTGGTAGTGTAAATGAAAGTACAATTGTCCAATGTTTGTAATGTATTACGGAATTTGTCAAAGAAATGATAAAAATGCAAATGTGCATGGATAACTGTTACTCAAAAAAAAGTTGAATTTTTTTTTGTAAAAAAAATATAGCGAATTTTCATAAAAAATATTAAAAAAATAAAAATTTGGGTGTTTTTTAGATTTTTTAAGGTATTACTGTCTGTGTTTACACTGGTTCTCGCGGTTCTCACAATAAAGGGTGGTTCCTAACGGATCCTTATCCTATATATATATATATATATATATATATATATATATGAATGACAATTGAGTAAACAAACTATCAACACAATAATAACATTAAAGTTGTTCTAATGTAACAAATAAATACTTACCAAAAATTCAAGATGAACAACTTGTACGAGGTCTAACAAGACCTAAGTGTCTAATAGAATTAGCACATTTGTAGGTTACACACATACACGGATGCTCGCATTACATTAATATGACTCTACGAAACACAAAATTGTGAGTTCATGTCCCTCCTTTCAAACTTTTTAATGTTTTACTGTTAAATAATCAACGGGGAATACATGTTAAAATAATGGTATGTTAGCTATGGAATGAAATCACCTTAGATCATGTGCGCGTAAGTAGAAAATTATCAAGAGTAACCATTAATCGAAATGACCGAGGTGCAAAGGGTGTAGATCTATTGAGTTTTGACGAGCTCCACTCCTGGTTTATTAACCTTTTAGGGGTGCTTTTGTGGTCCTGTATAGGAGGTGTCCGAATTCATCGTCTAGGTTTGGTTGCTTACTTATGTAGCACACATATTAATGTACTAGCTACACATTAATGTATCCTCGAATTTCATAGACGCTTTTACGTATCGGTTTACAAATACAAAGATTCAATGTTTTAAGATTCATTTGATGCAAAGCATACAAACACATGAACTCGTCAACTTTATGTTGATTTTTCAAATTACATGTATTTCAGGAAAGAAAGCATAACACGAAGGAAGATCAAGGAAAGTGGAAAGTAATGAACAATGTCCATTTTGAAGGGTTTGCCTTACATATACCGCCCTCGTGCGGAATATAAAAGTTAAAGCCTTGTTTTATATTTATGAATCAAAGAATGTTGTCTTTTTGGAACTTGGAATGTAATTTGGGGAAATGTTGTGAACATGATCTAAACCTTTTGTATTTATATTTGAAGTTGCATATTAATGGCATCGTTGATTTTGTTGTTTACTTGCCGAGTGCAATGATTACCGTTCACAGTTGATGTGCTAAAAGTAGTTCAATTAAAAACAACTAAATTAACCTAAATCTAGACTCAAAGTAATGCTCTAGACTTGCTAAGACACACTAAACTACTAACTGGCAAGTGTACTGATCGACTCTAGTATAGCTAAAGTAAGTCTGGATATCGAACCCACGAGACTCTACTAATTACGTTAATGACTCTATCTAGACTACGACTGACATGGACATACTAATTGTTTGATTTTTTGAGGGGGGGGTTCTAAAAATCCTAAGAAAGCAATTAAATTAAACTAAATTAACTAGGTAAACCAAAGACTACGAATTACTTTGGACTTTACTCAGATGGTGGAAACACTACCTAGACTCGAATCCTGGTTCCTTTTAGTTATGGACTTTATTTGAAGATTGATTATTATGGACCAGGATCTTAAGATTCTAAACCTCTCGAGTTACCAACTAAGCCTCCTAACCCTTCTCAAGAGTACGTTTGGGCACCCTAAAGGCTGTTGTGGACACTGGTAAATTAGACTCCCTTTCAAGACCTCTAATGATTTATGAAAGTACCCTACAAGACTCTCTCCTTTTCGGGACTCAAGTCAAGGATAAATTTGGGTTCTTAACTAGACTTGTTAGACAACAACTAATAGGTTTACTTCCTAAGAAGGACCCCCCTTATAGTTTAATCGCTTAGAGCTAACAATAACCTCGCACCTTTCTGCCATTGAGGGTTAGTAGAACACTTGATTTTATAAGATTACCAGATATTACTTCTAAGGTCTATTACGTATTCAACCCTAAAGATTCACGATTTATTTTGTGATATAGACAGTCACCAAAATCTAGAACCTAACATAACTCTATTATGTGATAAAGACCGTCACCAAGAATTATGTGAAGCAATAAACAACATTCAAACACTATCAAGCATGCATATACATCTAGCTAATAATCAAATCGCCTACAATTCATAAATAAACCCATAAATATCATAAATTCATAATAATAATCCAAACTTTATGCAACCATTCATCTCGTCTAGGTAGTACAATAAATTTAGCCAATCAAAGTCATGGAAACAAATAAAAACAAAGTTTTTTAAGGAAACAAAGCATGGTAGAAGAACAGAAACAAAATTGAAGACACCTGGATGTTAAGATGACGACCCGAATAATTCCCTGAACTTCCAACCTTCAACCAGAAGCTCCGAATGCTTAAAAACGCTTGCAATAATGCTCCCAGTTCGCCCAAAAGATTCCAATTCGTAAGTTAGGGTTTTATGAACATTAAAGATGTTTTTATATCACTTTCAGCTCAGAATCTATGCCCAGCTCGAAACAATCTGAAGACAACACCCTCTCGCGGGCACGAGAGGGTTCTTCCTACCCGGTCACGCCCCACGACCGCTATCCTGACGTCCAGCATATTTAGTGGCCTCTTGCGGGCGGCGAGAGACATCCAATTTCCTTTCGCGGCCCGCCAGGAACTCATAATACAGTGTTTTTCGATTCGTTTCAGCTCCCGAGCCTTCCAACACTTTCCAGGACTTCACTTTTACATATTTTAACTCGTTTTATGCACTTTCCAGCTGTTTTAAACACACAAGACCTGCAAAATGCAATCGGATCAACAGTACGCAAATTCTAACGAAAACTAAACTATAACTAACGAAAACTATACTAACTATACACGATAAACTGATGTATTTTGCAATACATCAAATATCCCCACACTTACACTTTTTTCGTCCTCGAAAAAGAATCTATGCAAACGAAATTAGAGATGAATAAATACTCGGGTCAAAAGTATAGATTACTTATTAGAATCAAAACTTGTGTTAGCCGCGATTGCAAGTATACTTATCCTCTTAAACCCAACCCAGTCCCAAGCCCTTATCATGCAATTTAGGTTCACGTAAGGTCAATTTACCTAGGGTCTTACGCTAAAAGCCACGGTACATCTAATCCCGCCTCAAGCTTATAGAACAAAGGGAACAAACATTTTACCCAATCCCAACCGTTTTATACCAAAATTCAAAGAATTTAAAATCAAATTTTCCTTCTTTTTTTATTTTTCTTTTCTTGAGCTTTCAACTTTGCTTCACCTAACCAAGAGGTTGTCTCAACCGGAGTCACCATCCCCGAGAGTGACAATTTAGGCGTTGGTGAATTTTGCAATTTTTTTCTTTCTTTCAACCACCCTAGAGGCAATCTAAATCAGATCACCATCCCCAACGAAGATTACATTGGCATGGCCTACTTTTTCTAATTAAACTCACTTATTCTATTTTTTTCTCATGATAAAAAATTCTAGAAATTTTAGCTTATAACGGAATTCTTTATACTTGGCGGTTTGGACTTCCCATTTTTCCTTGATGAGTACCCACTAGAAAATCGACAATTAGGGTATCTTAAGATCAAAGGAACCTAGAACCAAGTCGAGCCTACCCGCATATCCCAAACTAGACACAAGCTCGACTACTTTATTCTCATATTATTATTATTTGAACCCGAACAAATATCCGTATTTTCTATCATTTTCCATTCTTTATTTGCAAACCTCTTATTCAAAAGACATTTTTCAAAATTTCATTTTTTGGATTTTTTAATATTTTTTGTATTTTTTAAAATTTTATGACTCAACTAACACTATAACTATGTATCACATCTCCACACTTAAAGATTGCATTGTCCCTAATGCAAGAACGAGAATACGACTCAACTAACTAAATAAAAGCTAAAAAGATAAAACTAAATAAATAAAAACTATATACAAGTGAAACGACTTAGCTGAATATACGAGACTGTCAATGTGCCAGTCAATTCCACATATGCCCCCCACTCCGAATACGCTCAACAAACAATTCCTAACTCTCGGTCACGCAAACGGAAGCGGCAAACCAACACCATACCTATCACAACCAAGATAAACATAACAACATAGATACGATAGATAATAATGTTTAACATCCAACATAACCATCAACCACCCCAACCCAACCTACCACAATATCTAAGTATTCAAAATTAGGAGTACAGACCAAATTAGATAAAAACAACATAAAAATAAAAATAAAAGATACTACATAAGCTCCTGCTGCAACCATCTCCAATCATTCCTCATCATCCGACTCCTCTAAATGCTGATAAACCTGATATGGCTCCACCCCCTGCATACCACTGGGTTCTGCCTGCTGTTGCCTGAAGAAAGGAGGAACACCCAAATGTAAACCCTCCATCATGTACCTCATACCATCCTCTAACCTCAGCTGACCCTGCCTAATCCCACCGAACTGCTCATCAACATAGCCACGTAAATCCCCAAAATTCGTCTCCATCCTATCATATAAAGAATCCAATGTAAGTGGACCGGGTCGTGGCTCTCTCAGCAGGTACTGCCTGGCAGGAATCTCCCAACGAGTCATCTGCCTCTGATAAAATGGAGGTATGGTAGACTACATAGCTGCTGCAACATCAGAACCTGGTGGAGACTGAACCTGTGGTTCGTGGCGAATATGGCCCATGCCAGCGGATCGGTGTATGTCAAAATCCCTGCAGACTGAAGATCTACGCTTCTCATCAAACAAGGCGCTGGTCCCTCTCTCATCCTATCAGTAGGGTACCGCCCAAACACACCCAAACTCTACGCTAACCATGTAACATACGGCCCATAATTTATCCTCGCCGCCGAACCACCTCTCCACAACCTTCTCATTGAACAAGCAAAAATAGTGGCCAAGTTGGCGGGTCGCTGCTCGACCATGCACATCAAACAAAACAAATTCACCTGATTCACCTTGTTATCCCCCTGCCCTCTACCAACTAAAGTGGATGCCAAGATCTTGTGAATAAACCTGTAGACTGGATCAGTAATGTCGCTTGCAACCATGTTGTTCGAATATGGGCCCTGTGAAACTGTACTCCAAAACCTAACCAACTCATCCACCTGAACACTATTCAGACACCTCTTCTTAAACACTCCTTGCAAACTTGTAAGAAACTCGGGTGACCACACCTCCTCGGGTGTATAAAACTGAGTAGCTACCGCAAACTATGGAATGGTCATCTCGTATGTAGGTCCATTGTACGGATTGTTCGGGTCCTAATCTGGCAAACCTAAGGTAAACGTGCAGAATCCGTTTGCACAGGCGACATTGGATACAAGTTTGTTACTGATTAATCACTGTTTCACTAATATGTAGATCCTGGAAACACTTGGACAGAGCTTCGCCGTCCAGTTGACAAAATCTCTGAATCTTACAAATGAAAACACAAAGACTCCTATATATAGTAGTACAAGTTCGCCCGGAATGAGACATGACCAAGTTCGGGCGAACTTATCCTTCACAGGACAAGTTCGGGCGAACTTGTTCATGTGCTCTACAAGTTCGGGCGAACTTGTCTTATATCATACATAAACTTAACGTTTCACTCCGAAACACAGACTCGACGTAATACAATGACGTAGGCAACAGACATATGCATCAACAGACTCCCCCTTGGATGTTACCGTAGTCATCATTCTTCAATTAAGTTCCTGAGTCTTTAATGTTCTCTTGATCTTTATTTCTTGAATAACTTTAACTTCCTTGATCTTCATAGCATCTACAATCCTTTTCTCTTTTCTTGAGCTTGTCTTGATAAAACTTGAATCACCATGCTCCCCCTTGCTTTGAGCTTTCTGGTATCTTCAATCAACGTTTTTATCCAGCTCCCCCTTAAAATCAACTTCTTGTTTCAAGGTTCCTCAAACTTTCAAATAAAACATTTCAGATTCAAACTTTGAAATCTCCTAAATACAACCATTTCAAATTTTAATCTTCTCATCAGTTTTTAAACCCTCTCAGTTATTCAAGTCCAAATTAATGACCTTGAATATCTTATTTATCTATCAAGTTCAACTTAATGATCTTAATTAAAACCTTTTGACTCTAAACCGATGCATATATTCAAATGTAAGTTTCAACTTAATGAACTTTTAAACTTTTCAGATCAATTTCAATTTTTAGATTTTGTTTAGCAACTTTAGACTTTGAAAATCAACTTTTCATCATCAATGGTCGAAACTAAAAGATAATATAATCTTTTTGTTTTTATGTAATGAATATCAAACTCTAAGTATATACAAACATATTTACAAATATATTTTTGTTGAGTTTGTGTTAAAGAATCATATCAGTTTTTGAGACAAATCACCAGTACCATTGACCTTTTTCATGACACTAAGTTTTAAACAAATTTACTTAGATTGTTGATATGTTTGTCTATTTAAACTTCGACACATTTCTCAAATGTTCCAAGATATGTTATATAGATTTAAGAAACTTGACTTAACTATGGTTCCCATCTCAGAATATACCCCGTATCAAGATTCCCTAGATTTTATCTTACATGTGAATATAGCGTAATTGATATTTGTATCTGGGTTATGCGAGACCTTGAGAGCTCAGGTTAGTACCACCGTACCAACAGAGAGATAAAGGCTCGACTTATAAGGTAGTGTTACTATTGTAGTATCTTTCGATATTTTCAATTGAATGCAGTTTTAGGGGATTTTTGCAAAAGCATTATAGAAGTTCTAGGCCATTGCTTACACAAAATCAGAAAACTTGTATAATACCCCAGATATCAACCATCTATAAAGACCTCGTATCTCAGAATCAGGCAATCTCTCAAACAAAATTTCAGAGTACTAAGTCCATATATCCGAGAGATGTTAATCCACAAGTTTAAGCAGTTGTAAAATTTAGTTTATATCCCGAAAACAATCTACTGAACATGTAAAGCCTATCGACACATCCACAGTAAGACTTGTTTATACTTTTTAAACTTTACAAATCCTTAGCATACTGTGATAATCCACTGATTTACTATCATTTCCTTTTATCCACAAAACTCTTTTTACCTTTTTCAATGTTTTTTTACTTTTCGCATTTAATATGTTTTTGGATTTTCTGAAAATTTTTTCTCCCCCTAAAATTTAAAAACATATTTTTGGAATTTTTAATAACATTGACCAACCGATGGGAATCACTTTAATTCGCCATCCATTACTGCTTCACAAATTTTCTTTTAAGTCTTCTCCCCCTCATGATGACAAAAACCTTGACACTTTTGTGATTATAACAATTTAAATCCATGAGTTTTGTCTGTTCAACAGTGAGGGTTCTGTGTTAGTTTTCAATTTTTCTTCAAAAATTTATAAAACTTTCAAGTAAACATTATTGAAACATGTTTGTCGAAAAATTTTCTCCAAATATTTTCAAAAATTATAAAGTAAACGTTATTTGAGTTTCAAATTTTGTAAAAATGGCCTTTATATAAACTTGTTAACCCGGCCCTTCGTCTTCAATGTGTGCCACGGAACTCAATTCCCAGTGATTTTGCTTTTATTTCGGAAGTTCCTGCACAAAAATTCAAACAATTAGTTGAATAGAGACACCCAAGCCTTTGCAGTCTTAGGTGTTATTTCTTCAACCTTAACTTTGACTTTCTTTTCACAATCAGGTATATTTAGAACTTTCTCAAGTTTTGAAAAGTTCTCTAATCTTTCAATTTTCACTGATTGTGTCACTTCCTTTCCTTTTACCAACCATATTTGATTTTTCGTTAAAGCTTTCTTGAAATATAATGTAGAAACTATTTGTTCATTACTATTCGAGGATTCACCAGTTTCAAAATTTGAAAACCTAGTAATAACTGGTTTCACCTTGTTTGTAGTTTCTGTACATTGTTTCCAAACCTGAGTTGGTACTTTCAAATCTTCAAAAATTTTCTTATCAATATGAACAGGTTTAGAATTAATTTGAAAATATTTTCTAGCAATGTGTCCAGTTACTCCACATTTATGACACTTCTTGTTCTCATACTGATCCTTTTTAGCAAACCATACACTTAAATCATAACATTGATTTGATGTGTGGTAACCATCTTTCTAGTTTCTTCTAAAAGCATGATTTGACATTTAAGCACTGTGGTCCGACCTGCACCACTTATTTTCAAATTTTTGTAAGTTTTGATTTTCAAATTGTTTTGAATTTTTATAATGATTGGATGATCGTACCGATGAGCTTTAATTTTTGTTTTGAAAATTTTTAGAATTTTTAGAACTTCGTTTTTCCTTTTGTTTTCATTCTCCATTCTGCTTAAAAGGTTTTTGCGTTGAGCATTCACCTTTTTCAGTAGATTGTATAATAGTTTGTTGAAAATTTTCTTCTAATTTATTTTCTCTTTTTTAGCATTTTCATCATTGATATCATCATCACAATTCTCAATTATGACATTGTCATAATTTGTGACTTTATCACTTATTGGAATTTCTTTTTTATTTTCATTGATCGATTTTGGACATATATGATCTAACTTTAATGAGGAAGTCACAAAACATTTCATCAACTTTTCTGAATTAACAACTTTATTTTTAACAGTCTCAACTTCTTTTTCAAGTTGAGCAATTTTCTCAATATGAGAATTTATTGCTTTTTGATTTTCTATTTTTAATTTTTCAAAAACAATTTTTTATTTTTAAAAATTTTTATTTCATTTTGAAAATCTACTACCATTTGTAATTTTTCATTTTCTAAAATTTTTATTTTGTTTTCAAAATTCTTTTCATTTTCTTTTAATTTTTTATTTTCTAATGTCAAACTCTCAATCTCACTCAAGAGTTTGGCATTATCTGCCCGATAGATATCTACATCATAAACTGGGCAGATTGGTTTAGAACTTGAACACTCATTAGTAGATGTACTTGAAACTTGTGCTTCACAGTTCTTTGCCATTATTCTCCCTTCTTTCTTCAACTGATCATTTGATCTTTGCGTTTCCAAATCATTTCGTTGATCACTGACAAGATCAGACTTCTTTAGTAATTCTAATTCACATCCCTCTAATTTGTCAATGAAGGTAGAAAGCTTGAAAAATTCCCAGCTCAGACTTTCCTTTAATACGTTCAAGTATTTTGTCCATTCACCTTTCGGAAGTACTTCAACCATCCTGTCAATGCATTCTCTTTCTGTTTTATTAATACCAAGTCTACTCATCTGATTTTTCAAATGACAAAAACGATCTATCATTGACTTCATCGTTTCGCCTTTGATCATCGTGAAAGTCTCAAACTCTTTCATGATTAGAGTCTTCTTGCTCTTGATCATCTCAGCACATTACAGATATTTAGCATGTAAAACATCCCATAGCTTTTGTGACGTATCATATTTTGGTAACAATCTCACGATGTCTTCTGTCACAGACTGTTGTATCAAACTAAGCATCTTCTGCTCATGAACATATGCCCTATCTTATTCTGGTGTAAACTTTGATATTGCAATAATAACTCCATACCTATCCGTTGGCCATTTAAATTCAGTTTTAAACGCAACCCAACTGTCGAAATGATTCAATTGAACCCAGTTCATGAATTTTCCTTTCCAGAATTCATACTCATTAAAACTTAACAACATTGGCGGTTTCACGGACCCCATTTCGTTTTCCAAACTAATTTGTCGTTCAAAAACACTTGAAAAATGATTAGCAAACAGACAATTTTAGGAAAATTTGACTTTCTAATCGACAATTTTAACGTATCGGTTTGCTGAAAACGTTTAAAATTTTCTGGAAAACCGTTTTTACTAGATTAGAGCTTTAAACTCGTCTCGTCGATACGAATCTAACGATATATGATGTCCGAGACGTTTTTCGGGACAAGTTCGGGCGAACTTGTCACAGCTTGTGAAAAACAACTACTAAACAAGTTCGGGCGAACTTGTTAAGATTTTATAAAAATTTTCACTCTAAGAACAAGTTCGAGCGAACTTGTGAAAGAGTTCAAGAAAAACAGCAAGTTCGGGCAAACTTGTAAAGAATTTTCAATCGAAAATGATCAAGTTCGGGCGAACTTGATAAAATCTGATGAAAATTAATTCAAGTTCAAGCGAACTTCACTAAAAATCTTGAAAAATTAATCAAGTTCAGGCGAACTTGATGAAAAATCACTCAAAAAGTGAGTTTTTCAGTCAAGTTCGAGCGAACTTGATGGAAAGTTCGAGCGAACATGTGTTTTCAAACATGGTTTTTTCAAATTTTCGACATGAATTCGTTTGTTTTAAGCTCTGATCTTTTCAAGGGTTTTACTATTATGGATTTTACGTATTATACTTGAAAATCAGTCCATTTTGTCCGTGAATTGTCCAAGAAAAGTTAAAAATAAAAGAAATGAGTAGAAGATGTGAAGTTCTATGTCCAATGTCTTCAAATTAGGCCAATCCTGCTCTGATACCAATTGTAGGTCCGTTGTACGGATCGTTCGGGTCCTAATCTGGCAACCCTAAGATAAACGTGCGGAATCCGTTTGCATAGGCGACATTGGATACAAGTTTGTTACTGATTAATCACTGTTTCATTAATATGTAGACGTTACAGATCCTAGAAACACTTGGGCAGAGCTTCGCCGTCCAGTTGATAAAATCTCTGAATCTTACAAATGAAAACACAAAGACTCCTATATATAGTAGTACAAGTTCGCCCGGAATGAGACATGACCAAGTTCGGGCGAACTTGTCCTTCAAAGGACAAGTTCGGGCGAAATTGTTCATGTGCTCTACAAGTTCGGGCGAACTTGTCTTATATCACACATAAACTTAATGTTTCGCTCTGAAACACAGACTCGACGTAATACGATGACGTAGGCAACAGACGTATGCATCAACATCCTACGACTGTCTACCCATAGCAAAAAACACTGCATCCTTCTCATGAAAGTTCCCTTGCTTGTATTCAAAAGTGGAGTGGAACTACAAAGTGATTTCTTTGTACTACCTCGCATCACAATCTAAAACTCTCCTAAACTTTGCACCCAACAACTACTCAACTCTAGCCCTCACTCCCAGAAGATCCAACAAACCCCAGTAAATCCTCCTAAATGGTAGCAGATCTACTGAAATCAACGTAGCCAACCGTTGGCTCTCACCCGAACCAAGCTCAAACTACAGAAGCGGGCTATCCCGAATCCTAGTACTTTGACCATGAGGAATCCCCGGTCCAGTATGCTCGACTACCCAACATACTCCGGCTCCACTGGTTCCTATGACCGAGTTGTTGGTCCTCTCTTCCTACCTCTTCCACTTGAGGAACCTTCACCTGACATTCTGCAAAACAATTCAAGTTTGACAAGACAAAGCAAAGCAGATTATTAGTCACAAACTATTTTTGGTATTTTTAATTTTATTTTTTTGGATTTTTATGAAAATTTCTAGAAAATGGAACAACCGTATAGCATTTCATCTCGGGTTGAAACCGAAAAATAAAATGAAATAAAAAATCGGGTTACCGTTTACAAAAGCATAAGTTATAAACAACCTCGCCTGAATGGAGATTGAGTACGGACAAAGTGTTTTGTACCTGTACGTGCATATAAGTAAACCCAAGACCAACTAGACCTAAAACTAAATGACTCAAAATACAAGACTCAATGTACACTACCCCCTTCCGGCACTTTAATAGTCCTCAATTAAATCCCGAGTGCCAAAACCAACTAACATTGAGTGTCAAATGGATTAAAGTTAAAAACTTTATGATGGAAGTAGCGAAAACGGGTCAAAATTCTGTTATACAACTCAATTTCATCTCAAAAATTACCAACCCGCATCCCCACACTCAAGTTTTACCAAACCCTAGACCATGGTAGCATAAACATATGTATAACACCCCAAGCGAGCCACCGCAACCAGCATTTAACAAAATTACCCAAACCAAACCAACCGCAACCCAAATCTACCACTAACCATGGCAAAACACAAGAGTAAACCAAGACCCGACACTAAATATAACTCTAATCTAACTAAAAACTGAAAGAAAGGACTCAGTGTACAAGAAAGAACAAGAAAACATACCTTGAAGTCGATCTAGACAAGAGAAACTAGAAAAACCCAGTTAGAATCTTGAAAACCCCGTGAAATACCGTGTGCATGGTGAAAGGTGTGAACTTTGTGGTGGAAGTCGGTGAAATAATGGTTGTAGGTGAAATGGGGGTGAAATTATGGGTGAAATGGCTGATTTGTGGAGATCTATGGTGTTTCGAGGTGGTTTGTGGCGGAATGGAGATGAAGGAAATAGGTTAAAATGGTTGGATTTGGGGATAAAAACACTCCCGGCTGCAGATATGGGCTCTCGCGGGCCGCGAGGGATGCAGTGTTTCTTCTCGCGCCCCGCGACCGGGAAAATGACGTAAGCACTATTAAGCCTCTGGCGGGTCGCGACAGGGAGAGCCTAGGCTCTTGCGCCCCACAGAAGCCTTTTTTTAACAGAAAGTCTCGTTTTTTGATCAGTTTCATGCCTTAGAAAAAATTTTCAATTCACCCAAATCATCCCAAAAACCAATTCCAAAAATTTTCTAACATTGGGACTTACCTGGAACCTCGTTTTCTCGTCAATCTCACACATTCTCGGCTATGAATTCCTGCAAATGACTCAAAAACACAAAGCAAAGACCAACAAACTACCAAAAACAACCATTAGCTACGAGAATTAATCGAAAAAAACGAAAATATATACGGTACAAACTCTACACTTGAGCTTTCACTCAAGATCCTAACCGGTGGTGTTCGGCATGTCTTTGAGAGGAGTTACCTCCCTCTCGGTATCGTCTATCGGGCAACCTAAATAGTGCTTCAATCGATGGTTATTCACCTTCCATGACCATCTAGTAGCTTCGTCGTATAAATCAATTGCACCATAAGGGAACACCTTCACAACATAAGGTCCCGTCCACTTCGATTTCAACTTTCCGGGAAACAACTTAAACCTCAAATTGTAAAGAAGAACCTTATCTCTCGTTCTAAACTCCTGCAAACCCTTAAGTCTCCTATCATGCAACGCATTCGTTTTCTCTTTGATACTCCACGAACGCTCATCCACCGCATCTCTAAGGGCCTCTAACTCATGAATTTGGAAGAACCTTTTCCTAGCCGCTTCAGCCAAATCTAAGTTGACGTTTTAAGAGCCTAAAACGTTCGGTGCTCCAATTCTACCGGGAGATGGCACGCTTTGCCATAAACTATCTAAACGGAGTGGTTCCTAAGGGTGTTTTGTAGGCGGTACGGAATGCCCACAAAGCATCATCGAGTTTATCTGACCAATCCTTACGACTCTTTCCTACCGTTTTCTCCAATATCCTCTTCACTCCCCTATTCGCATTCTCAACTTGACCGTTCGATTGTGGATGATATGCGGTAGACAAACGGTGAGTAACTCCATAACGCTCTAATGCCTTCTCCATCACGACATTGCAAAAATGTGTCCCTCGGTCACTAATGATGGCTTTAGGGATACCGAAACGAGTGAACAACTTCTTTAAGAATCTCACCACCACTCGGGCATCGTCCGTAGGCAAAGCTTGGGCTTCAACCACTTTGAAACGTAGTCGATCGCCACGAGGATGTACCGATTCCCACTAAAAGAGGGAAAAAGGTCCCATGAAGTTGATGCCCCATACATCAAAGATTTCGAGGACTTGAATGGGGTTTTAGGGCATCTCATTCTTGGATGAGATATTGCAGGTACGTTGGCAAGCATCGCACGTCCTAATGAATTCTATAGCATCCTCGACCATCGTAGGCCAAAAGAAACTGCAATCCTTGACTACCACCGGTCAACCCCTCATGGACATGCCTAAGAATCTCTCTACCTTCTTCCCTCGCTACACATCTCCTAGAATACGATCTACTCCTATCCTAAAAAGGTAAGGGTCGTCCTATATGTACTTTCTTGCATCCCTAAACAACTTCCTCTTTTGTTGGGCATTCATATCCTTCATCACATACCCATTGGCAAGATTGTTCGCTACATCACTAAACCATGACAACGCTTCTTTCTCCGCTGCTACAAAATTTATGGACTCGTGAGAGAATCTATCTCCTATCGCCTCCTCACGAATCTCCTCCCTACTCGGATCCTCTTATCGCGAAAGATGGTCCACCGCTACATTCTCCGCTCCTTTCTTATCCTTAATTTCTATGTCAAACTCGGAAAGAAGAAGAATCCAATGTATGAGACGAGGCATAGCGTCCTTCTTTTGGAAAAGATAACAAAGCCGCATGATCGGTGAACACTATGGTCTTAGAAAGCACGAGATACGAAGGAAACTTATCAAAAGCAAAGACGACGGCTAAGAGTTCCTTCTCAGTGGCGGTGTAGTTCTCTTGCGCATCGTTGAGGGTTTTACTCGGTAATAGATCGGTGAAAGTGGTTCTCCCATCTTTGACCTAAGACCGCCCCCACCGCGTAATCG
The DNA here is from genome assembly GCA_947069175.1 of Scalesia atractyloides. Lineage (NCBI taxonomy): Eukaryota > Viridiplantae > Streptophyta > Magnoliopsida > Asterales > Asteraceae > Scalesia > Scalesia atractyloides. The sequence goes on from CAMTDV010000014.1 coordinate 59,947,838, forward strand.
CTTGCGTCGCACATGAGCTCGAATGGTAAGCTCCAATCGGGGATACTATAATGGGTGCACTTACGATTTTTCCTTAAGAATTTTGAAGGCTTGAAGACACTCCGTATCAAAGACGAAAGGAACGTCCTTTTCAAGGAGTCATGTCATGGGGCGTGTGATTTTAGAGAAATCTCTAATGAAACGCCTATAGAAGCCCGCATGACCTAGAAAACTACGAATCGATTTCACACTAGTCGGTGGAGGAATCCTACTAATCGTATCAATTTTCGTTCTATCTACCTCTATACCAGCCCCAGAAATCTTATGTCCTAAGACTATCCCCTCCGTAACCATGAAGTGACACTTCTCCCAATTAAGCATCAACTTCGTCTCAACACACCTCTTCATCATTCTCTCAAGATTACCTAAACACCCATCAAACGAATCGCCATAGTCCGAAAAATCATCCATAAAGACCTCCATAGAACTCTCAACCATGTCTTGAAAGATGGCTATCATGCACCATTGAAAAGTAGCCGAAGCGTTACATAATCCAAAAGGCATGCGTCGGTAGGCGTACGTGCCACATGGACATGTAAAGGTCGTCTTCTCTTGGTCTTCCGGCGTGATAGGAATTAGGAAGTAGCCAGAAAAACCATCAAGGAAACAATAGAATTGATGCCCAGCGAGACGCTCTAGCATTTGGTCAGTGAATGGGTGTGGGAAGTGTTCTTTCCGGGTGGCGTCATTGAGCTTGCGGTAGTTGATACACACACGCCAATCGGTGACCGTATGAGAAGGGATAAGTGCGTTTTCCTCATTCACGACAACAGTCATCCCCCCCTTCTTAGGGACAACTTGAGTAGGACTCACCCAAGAAGAATCGGATATCAGGTAAATCAAACCAGCTTCCATCAATTTCAACAACTCCTTCCTAACTACTTCCTTCATGTTAGAGTTTAAACGCCTTTGGGGTTGCACCACCGGTTTAATTCATCCTCCATAAGTATCCGGTGTGTGCAAAAAGTGGGGCTAATCCCCTTGATATCGGACAACTTCCAAGCAATCGCCCCTTGTGCTCTCTTAGCACCTCAACTAACTTCCCATTCTCCTCCTCCATCAATTTAGAAGAAATAATTACGGGTAAGCTCGAATTCTCGCCTAGGAAAACGTACTCTAGGTAAAGGAGAAGTATCTACGGGTTTTCTCTCACTCTCCTCCTTAATTTCACAAAGCTCTAAGGTCTCGGGAACCCAAGTGGTATCTAACTCCTCACCCTCAACTTCTAACTCCTCTTCAACTACTCCCTCACTAACTAGATCGGCTCCAATAATGAAACCTAGACACTGATCAACACATGAGATGAAAGAATCTAGTGTTAGGATCTGAGTTTGAATTACTTGTAGTTTTTGTTTCAAAAATGGAAAATGATTGAATTAAAAGAGATTTGCAGCGGAATAAGATGAAAACTTTTACTACAAGCAATGGTCGTTTGTTTTCATCATCATCATGCTTTCAAGTTAATTAACTTGCATGTGATTCACAAACTCCCCCTCAGCCTTTGAAATTACAGTTTGGTAATGAGAAAATGCAGAGAAGATGATATGTGAAAGTTGATCTTTTAAGAGACAAGTTTAAAGGTTACAAGAGTTGCCTATTTATACTAACTATCTTACCTCTTAGCATCTTTGATGACGTCAGGTTGATAGTGACAGAAAACTAATATGTAACTAACTCTAAACACTGCTTATACTAACTATCAGCGCTTGGCACAATTACATTGATTAACTAAGCTAATGACTAAACTCTGATCACTATCCTCTGTCCTTGTTAACTCTGGCAGATCTTGAAGCTTTATGAAGGCAAATGATAGGATGAGCAGTCTTTATGGAAAGCAGTGTAAGTACATCAGAGGTTGTAACCTCTGATAGTTGAACCAAAGCTCGGATAGTGTTATTTGGCTTTATATCATCTGTTCCTTTCATAGGGTTCAATCCGAACAATCTCCCCCTGGAACAGATGATGCCAAAAACACTTTATTCTTGGTTTTTATTCCTCATAAGGAAATCTCTTATTTGACCTTCGAATTGAAGTTCAAAGTTAAGAGATTCCATGTCATCAGCATCCTTCACCAGCTCTAAACATAGTAGTTCTTGGAAGTCTTCTACTGTAAGCTCATAAGCATCTTCCATGGATAGTTTAGTGGTTGCACCAGCAGACTTGAGCAATGTCAATTCATGGGTGTCTTTGTCGACCTTCCATTTTAGAATTTTTGGGTCTGATGGTTTTCTTGAAGGAGCTTTTAATGCAGAGGTTTGTAAATGAGCCATCTTTGATAAATCTTTGGCCAGCTTGGCACTTGTATCATCTGTGTGATAATCAATCATATTCTAAATCCCTTCTTTGATAAATGTATCCTCAAACTCTTTGTCAGTCTTTTCATTCATCTTCCCTTGCTTTTTCCTATGTTGCAGGGCAAGTGTGGAGTGGGCAGATGTTGAGCTGGACCTTTTAGAGAGTTGAGCTCTGAGGATAGCATCTTCTTTTGAGTAGTCAGGCTTGGGAGGCATGGATGGATCCTTTTTCCTTCTTTCTTTCAAACTTTGTAAGTTTCTAACACCCTCACCTCACCCCATCTCATCACTTGGTTTTTGGAACCATAATGATTTTGAATCAGTTCTTGCTTCATTCTCTTCAACTTCAAGGCATTTTCAGTGATATCTTTCTTGTATAAATCTCAGTTGGGAGGAGTTGGTTTTTTAAGAGGGTCTTTCAACATTTCTTGCATTCTGTTGATTTCCTCCCTCAGTTCATCTATGCTCCAATACCTGAACTGTGGCCTTGTTGCCTTATACATCTTCTTTTCCATGATATACTCAATGAGTTTACTCTTGAGCAACTTATCTTCCCTTACTGACAACTGGTTGCTCAGATCCTTGACAAAATTTTGTAGAATGGTGACTTTACTCAGTTGAAAGGACATGATAATATGTATCTCTCTATCATTCTTACCAGCTGATTCTCTTTTGGCAATATCCTATGCTTGCTTCTTTTTCAATTCTAGATAGGCATCAACATTTGCTGGTCTTGGATAGCCATCAAGGGATATAATTGTTCTTTTGTCAGGCTCATCCTCTGAAAAGAAACTTAGGATCTCTTCCCTAATTGCTGGTAAATCAAGAGGATACAACTTTGATGCAGGAATGACTTTAAGAGTTGAAGAAGTTGTAAGCATGATGTGGGGATCACTGGTGTTGATGATAGTGGAAGAGCTGCAGAGATCTCATCATCATTTATCACTTTTGTGATTTTCCTCCTTTTAAACCTTAAAGTAGGTGATGGTGGCTGTGGGATTTTTGGTGGTGTGGATAATGGTTGAGTTGATGTGGGAAATGTGATCATGGCAGTGGATGGAGTTGATCTGTTGCAACCTCTGTTGTATCAACAGATGTTGACATAACAGTTGTTGTAACATCTGCTTATGTGGATGTGGATTGTGGTTTTGAAGATGTGATAGGTTTTTGAGAGGCAGAGGTTTTCATGGTTGGATTGGTTTCAGGCTTTGTTTTAGGAGGTGTAGATGTTGGTTGCCTGGCTTTTCTAGCATGAGCTCTTTTTGATGAAGTACCAACCTCTCCTTTTTCTTTTTGCTGATCAATCTTTTTCTCAACCAACAGTCTTCTCTCCTCAATCACATTCTTCTTGTGACTAGCCCTTGCCTTGGCCACAAGTTGTTTAGTTAAATCTATCTTCTTTGAACCAACAGGCCTTGGAATGTTCAATGTAGGTCTGGCCTTATCATCATCTATTGTTAGCTTCTTTGGACCCAAAGGTTTCTCCCCCTTTTTGGCTTCATCTGTTGTAACAAATATAACCGTTGGAGGTGCATGGCCAGTGGTCATGAGTAGATGTGCTTTGATGGCTTTAATTTCTACTGCAGTGTCTTGATACCTTGATTCAAAGATGTTTCGAACATTATTCACATGATGCTTGTGTTGTAAATCCAAATAATGTTGTTGATGTTGAAACAGAGGGTTAAGAGCTTCTTTGAGATCAGCAGTGGATAGAACAGAGGGTTGACTTTTTGTAGCTATCGTCTGCTTTAGTAAATCTTTGATTTCACCAACTCTGGTCACTCTCTCTTTCAAATCCTGGTATTTTAGATCATCACCTAATTTAATAGGATCATCTGAACTCCTACCAGTGGTGGTAGTTATATCTATGTTATCATGAGCAGTGGTTTTAGGACCAGCTTCAAATATAGATGCCCCTTTGTCTTGGTACTGGGACTTCCCACAATAGAGGTAACAGTTGTTGCCTCAGCAGTGATTGCCTTCAACCAAGTCTTATTAATGAAACCACTTTCCAAATGAGAACTAGGGAGTTCAGCAATTGTAGTGGCTGCTTGTGTTGAACTATCACCAAGGGTTACATGTAACCCAAGGGATGTATCCTCTTCATTTGCTGATGGGCTAGCAATGAATAAAGAATCAGACCCATCCATTGGATGAAGTATATTCTCAGTAATAGGTTGTTGAGAAGTGCTGGTTTGTGTCTGAACTAATTCAATTGCATTCAGCAATGGTACAATTGTGGGTGGAAGTGAAGGTATTAGTGAAGGTCGTTGAGTAGAAAGCGACATTGCCCTGGGAGAGGGCTGTGGAAGATAGATCCAAGTGGATCTAGAGCTTCATAAAGTGGTGTCCCTGTGTCTACAACCTTTTCCTTTTGTGAGGAAGAAGGAGGAGTTTCAAAGCCGGTGGGAGATCTTTGAACCATCTACTGTGAAGAAGTAGCAGCAGTGGTTTGTGACTTTGGTGTTGTCACAAGGTTAACCTCTGGGATCTCATCTTCCAGAGGACCCTTTTTGGGTTTGGTGGGCTTTTTGGAGGTTGTTTTGGTTTGCTTTTTGGAAATTTTTGGTGTGGGTTTCAGGGCAGCGGTTGTGTTGCCCTGATCACCAAGAGCAGTGGGCTCAATATCAAGAGGTTGAGTTTGAACATTTTGTTCTGGTAAAACTTGCTCATCCTCCTCTACTTGTGTTTTCTCAACTTTATCTTGGTTTGTTATTCTGGTGAAGGTTTCATGATTGAGGCGGCTTGGATTAACCACAGCACCAATTTTACTTTCAGGACCTTTAATTTGATCCTGTAAGTAAACACTCAAGAACCGTGGATGCATCAAAAAAGCTTTTCTTTTTCAATATTTTTAAAATTATTCACAAGATCATTAAACAATATCTGGGAGTAGTTCAAATCGGTGTCAGTTAAAATTCCATACCCAGATATTGCATGTTCAATGGGATTTCGTTGAAAGCAGTGGATTTTGCGGAGAGAAAGTAAGAATGGTGTGAAAGAAAAATCTCATCTCAGCAGGAAAGTTAGGTTTAAAAAAGGTCATACCTTTCATCTGGCCGATATAACCTCTTTCTAGAAACTCTGCTTAGATCTCATTAGTGGGAAATGACACAGGGTGTTGTATGTCATTTAACTTGAAAACTTGAGAGATCGATTGGGGGCTAATTTGCATCAACACTCCCCTACTCTTGAAATTATTGTATAAGGAACACCATCAGCAGATGAGTGAACCTTTGCATTTTTCTCAGATATCGAAGAGCATCAATGTAAATGGGGGCTTTGACGGTTAACATGTGCAAGAATTTAGACTTTTGCAAAATTCGAATCATTGGATGATAGCGAGTATTTGTGTCATTTTCTTCAAGTATGGCAGTGTAGTTGTGTGGGGTTTTGATTATGAGAGTGAAAGGTGGAGGTTCTTCTTGCGATTTTGCTTTGGATTTTGAAGATTTTGATTTAGGACCATGGTGTTTGAGAGAAACTTGAGATTTTGAAATCGACACAGTTTAAGGTAACCACTAGTGAGATAAAACAGGGGTTTTATAGGGGTTTTGAAAAATGAACGTGACGTGGCATCTGTTGCAAGATCTGATGGCTAACATCTGGCCACGTGTAACCTCTGATGAGAAAAATAACCGTTGATGTGGCAAACACTTTTTAGGACAAAGGTTTGGACAATACTGATTTTGTTTAACACTATCATAGGATAACCATCAGTGGTTTTGAAGAGTGAAGAGTAGAAGTCAGAGGATACACTGTATCATGGATAAGATTTTAAAGCCTATTAGAGGTTTTGAGCAAACGATGTTGTGATCAGACTTTTAAAGATTTATTGAAAAATTTCAATTTTAAACTATTTTTAAGGAATTTTTGAATTTCTGAAAACATTTTGATGCTATGTACACATGGAGTTACAAGAAAACTTGTTTTTAATCCATGTTTAGCATACCAAGCCTTGAGATCAATTTTTCAAAGGTAGATGTATCCAATGCCTTGGTTAAAACATCTGCCCATTGATCTGAAGTATGGACATGATGCAAAGAAATCAAACCTTTTTCATAGCAATCTCTCATAAAGTGATGTCTGATGTCAATGTGCTTTGTAGTTGAATGTTAAACTGGATTTTTGATGATATTTTCAGCAGCTTGACTGTCCAATTTGAGTGGAGTCTTTAGTGCAATGATACCAAAATCCAACAACTGGTTTTGAAGCCACAAGATTTGAGCAGTGCAGCTAGCAGCAGCAATCATACTCTGCTTCAGCAGTGGATGTTGAAACTGTAACTTGCTTTTTGCTTTGCCAAGACATTAGACAATCACCTAGGAATATACATCCTCCTGATGTGGACTTTCTTGTAGTTTTACACCCAGCAAAATCACTATCTGAAAAACCTGAAAGCTCAATATTCCCATTTGCTGGATACCAGATACCAAGTGTGGGAGCACCTTTTATGTGTCTGAATATCCTTTTTACAGCAATAAGGTCAGACTTTCTAGGTAATGCCTGTGATCTCGCACAAACACATGTTGCAAACATGATGTCTGGCCTTGATGCAGTTAGGTACAATAAAGACCCAATCATGCTTCTATAAAGAGTTTGATCAATAAGGTAATATTTACCATCAATGGTGACTAGCTTGGAGGTTGCCATGGGTGTGCTACATGGTTTACAATCCATCCATATCAAACTATTTAAGCAGTTCTTTCACATATTTGTTTTGATGGATAAATGTACCATTGTGCAATTGTTTAACTTGGAGACCAAGAAAACATTGGAGCCCATTGCACTCATCTCAAACTCTGCTGCCATGAGTTTTCGAAACTCTTTACACATAGTAGTCCTTGTGGATCCAAAAATGATGTCATCCACATAAATTTGGACAAGCATCAAATTTTTCCTTTCCATTTTAAAAACTTGGTTTTATCTATTTTGCCTCTAGTAAACCCTATTGATAAGAGAAAAGTGGATAGAGTTTCATACCAGGCTCTTGGTGCTTTTTCATACCAGGCTCTTGGTATTGGGGGTATAGAGGTAACATTCTGATGATTTTGGTACCCAGATGTAGGACTTTTATCAACAGATGTTTGATTTTGTGAACTGGCAGAGGTTTGAGGATCAACCATTGTTGACCCAGAAGTGGCAGAGTTTACACAAGAGCTTGTAGCACTTGATCCTCTGTTTGAAGAATAGACTTTTGTTTGTGGAAGCACACAGTCATATCCTTGATCTTGAACTTCTTCAGATAATTGTGGTGTACCTGCATTGTCTAGCTTGATAGAAACATCAGCAAATGTGAATTTATCTAAATCAAAAAGCTCTGCAGGATTTGCTGGGATTTTTAGTGATGACTGTTCATTGAACTTCACATTCAAAGTTTCTTCAACACACTTTGTCCTAGAGTTAAAAACTCTGTAGGCTTTGGCAGTGGTTGAATATCCCAGAAAATAACCACAATCTATTTTGGCTGCAAACTTAGATATAGAATCTTTTAAGTTCAAAGTGAAACATGGACAACCAAAAATTTTAAAATATGAAATCAGAGGTTTGATTTTATACAAAATCTCATAGGCAGTCTTTTCATGCCTAGGGTTAATCAAAACTTTGTTCTGAACATAGCAAGCAGTGTTTGAAGCCTCTGCCCAAAAGGACAGGGGTAAACCAGAATCTGCTAGCATAGTTCTTGCTGATTCAATTAAGGTTCTGTTTTTCCTTTCAACCACCCTATTTTGTTCTGGAGTTCTTGGAATGCTATATTGTCTAACAATTCGTTTTGACTCACAAAAAGCATCCAACTCCCTATTTTTAAACTTGTTCCATTGTCACTTCTAAAGATTTTTACTGAGGATCAAATTGCTTTTCTACTTGTTTGACAAAACTTTGCAAAATGCTTGCAGTTTCATCCTTAGAATGAAGAAAGAAGGTCAATGTAAACCTAGAGAAATCATCAACTATCAATAGGCAATACCTTTTGTGTTTTAAGCTCATGATTTGCACTGGGCCAAACAAGTCCATGTGCAACAGTTGTAAACACTGGCTTGTTTTGGACTCTTCAATTGATTTGAAAGAACTTTTATGTTGTTTGTCTCTTAAACAGGAAACACAATGTTCATCACAGGAAAATTGCTTGTGAGGCAAGCCTCTTACAAGACTTTGTTTTGAGAGTGTGGTGAAGTTTTAAGATTTGTGTGTCCAAGTCTTCTATGCCATAACTCAGTCTCTTTGGTAGAAGTAACTGAGAATATACATGTCCCAGACATAGGATTGTCTTTTAGAATATCTACCACATACACATTCCCACTTCTGTGTGCAGTGAGTTGTGCTTTGCTCTCAGCAATGATTTGATCAATCCTTTTAACAACCTCTGGTCCCACAATTTGACAAGTTTTCTTAGTGAAGAAGGATCCATATCCTCTATCATTCATTTTTGAGACACTCAGCAGGTTACAGATTGTCAATCAAATTCACATTTTCAAACCTGAGTTTACCAGCCAGAACCGACCCAGACCTTAAAACCTTTCCCTTTGAGTTATTACCAAAAGATATATCACCCCCCCCCCCATGAGCCATGAAGTCCTTGAGAAGGGCTCTACATCCTGTCATGTGCCTGGAACCTCCACTATCTACATACCATAAGCTATCAAGGCAAGTAGAGGGTCCCTGCACATTTAAGTAAATATATCAGTTAAGATTGGTCTCCAAAGCCAAAATGGCTTTGGATGGGGTCACAGATGGTCCACCCTCAAGTCTAGGATAATGGTCAGAGGTTTTGAAATTTTCTTATAACATCTGCTCTTGGCCATTTCCTATCAGATGATTGTAACCATAAGCATGAGGAACCTTTTTATAAGTAGGTTGGCCAGCCCTCTTGGAAATGAGTTTGAAAGCGGGGCATCTGTCACTTGCACCTCACTTTGAACAGAGGTTTTGTTTAAGGCTTTTGTAACAGATGTTTCAAGTTGTGCAAAACTCTGCTTGGATTTATTTCCAACAGAACTTGAATTTTCTCTTTCAAGTGCTTTTGCCTTGATCTCTTTTACCTTTTGTTCATAGTTTTTGAGATAAGCACACTGTTGAGTTGAGTGATTTGTTTTGCTGCAGATGGTGCATTTTGAAGAGTTTTTGATAACACAAGTTTTGTTAATATCATAGGCTTTTAAAAGAAAACAATCTGCAGCCACATAATTTCTTTTTTCACAAAATTTACAAAACAAGTTTTTAATCTTTACTCTTCTTTTCCTATCAGACTTTTACTCAGCAGTGGTTGTAACCTCTGCTGGCACATCTTTGATAGGGATCACTAGTGCTTTTAGGGCTTTAATACCATCAGTGGTTGTGAAGTCCATTGGCTTAAAGTTCTCTAAGATATCACATTCATCTGACCAGGTTTGTTTAAACTGATATTTTTCAATTTCTTTATTTTTTGTTGAAACCTCTGGTTTTTCCAAAACAATTTTGTTTCCAGCTTTATCTGTGATTTTTATCTCTTCACCAGCCAAATTTGTAGGGACAACTTCAACCACCTCAGAATCAATTTAAGCAACATTTTTCTCATTTTGATCATAGGCTCTAAAACCTACACCAAACTTGATGTTGCTCTTGATCTGAGCATCAAGCATAATTTCATAACCTTTGTAGGACTCAACCCATTTTTCACAAGTGATTCGGGTTTCTTCAAACTCCTTTTTACAAACTTGGTATTTTTCTACCATAGTTTGGAGTTGGTCCTTGGTTATGCTTGATTCATGTCTTAGGCTACTCATTTCAGAATCTTTTTCACTTAACTTTGATTTTAACTCTTTAATCAGTTTTTCAAAATTCAGTTCATCTTCTAAAATTTTGTTTCTCGGGTTTTCATTCACCTCTTTGATGTTTACAAAAGCAATGATGCATTTGTCAGAACATAGATCTTTAAGGATCTGAGGTGATACCTTTGTAGTAGCCATGAGAGCACAATCACACTCATCTTCACACACATCAATGTTCCATGGATCTGTAGGAGAGTTCTTTTCCTTATCAGCAGCATTTTCTCTTTCTTCACTTGAAACCACTGTTTCATCAAAAACTTGACTTCATCAGATTTTAACACTATCTCCACAGATTCAACACCTTCAGCAATTGTCTCTAAGGCCATTAAACAAAATTCTTGTTCAACATCATTTTTGGCCATTAAAGCAAAGTTTTCATTAGTCAAATCCTCAGGAAAACTGCTCCAGTCAACATAACTTTGTGTGAAAAAGCTTTGTTGACCAACCTCTGCTGGACTAGCAGTGGTTTGAGCAGGTTGAGTAACAATGGGTGCTTGTTGAACAAGCACTTGAGGATGAGATGGTGCCTGAACATATTGAATTTGTGGAGCAGTGGATTGAACATAATGCACTGGAACAGTGGTAGCAGGATGTGCAAAGTGGGCAGTGTTTTGAACATGTTGAGCAGGGACATATTAGGAATAATGAACAGTGTTTTGTGTGTGCTGAGGTCTAGGGCTAGGATGAGTCACTATTGGTCCAGAATTTTGAGACCTGCATTCTCTGGCAAAGTGTCCTAGCCTATTACACTTATAACACTTGACTTTTGATTTATCCAGCCCAACCTTCAACCCCCCATGCAAACCTGAGAATTTTCTACCAGTTCTCTTATAAAATTTACTAGCCCTAACACTCAATAGGGCCAGTTGGTGCAAAATATCCATTTCCTCAAGATCAGAAGGTTCAATGTGTTGTAAATCATTCAGCTCAAAGGATAGATTGTCAGAGGTTTGGCTTTCCCCACTAGCAGTAAAAGCATAGTTGGGTGCATATGTTTCAGATCCAAAGTTCCCACCAGATGTAATATCTATATGGTGATCATAACTTTGGTCCTTACTGCTGCCAGAAACCTCCTCTTGGCCAAAAAGAGCTGTATTACCCAATGAGTAATCATCAGTCATTTTGCCAGAATCTTGCAACTTCTTTTTCTGGTTTAACTCTCTCTCATAAGTGAGGAGTATCCCATGAAGTTGTGTCAACGACATTTCTTTAAACCCAACAGATTTTCGTGTTACATAAGCTACCGTCTCCCACTTATCTGGTAATGATCTAAGGAAACGACTATTGACAGTCGAATTAGGAAAAACCACGTTAACCAGTCTAAGTTCACTGATGCGACAACTATAACGTTCAAATTGTTGTGTTAGAGACTCTCCTTTCAAATGACATAACGTTTCATACTGCTGATTTAGAACTTCTCTATTACTTTCTATCACTTCCTCAGTCCCACCGAATTGCTCCTTAAGTGCATCCCATAACTCCTTTGCACTATTGCAATGGAGTAGACCAGCATATATTTCATTGGGTAAGGCCGAAACAACTATGCTAAATGCCTTAGCATCCAATTCAATTTTCTGGAAATCCTGCTCCGAAAAGTTTTCAGGAATTTTTGGCACTTGCTTGGTTGGATCCTCTGTGCTTGGAAACACTGGAACGTGAGGTCATTAAGCAACAGATCTCCAGCAACCGGTGTTTTACAGAGCAAGGATGTGACCTATCCGTCGTTGCCAAATGAAATATTCATTTCTTTTGAGCATCGGCGGTTTGAACAAGGAACCAGAATTGGCATCCTATGTGTTTTAAGACATTTTCAGTTGATTTTTCACAGATTTTGTTTTAAAAACTTTGAACGTAATAAAACTCTGAATATCAAGCTAAAAACAACCAAACTGATTAGCAAGAGAGCTGATCTGTTCGAACCAAATCGATTGTTAGATCGAATTTGATGAATCAAGCTCTGATACCAATTGTTAGGATCTGAGTTTGAATTACTTGTAGTTTTTGTTTCAAAAATGGAAAATGATTGAATTAAAAGAGATTTGCAGCGGAATAAGATGGAAAACTTTTACTACAGGCAATGGTCGTTTGTTTTCATTATCATCATGCTTTCAAGTTAATTAACTTGCATGTGATTCACAAACTCCCCCTCAGCCTTTGCAGTTACAGTTTGGTAATGAGAAAATGCAAAGAAGATGATATGTGAAAGTTGATCTTTTAAGAGACAAGTTTAAAGGTTACAAGAGTTTCCTATTTATATTAACTATCTAACCTCTGAGCATCTTTGATGACGTCAGGGTTGATAGTGACAGGAAACTAATATGTAACTAACTCTAAACACTGCTTATACTAACTATCAGTGCTTGGCACTATTACATTGATTAACTAACCTAACGACTAAACTCTGATCACTATCCTTTGTCCTTGTTAACTCTGGCAGACCTTGAAGCTTTGTGAAGGCAGATGATAGGATGAGCAGTCTTTATGGAAAGCAGTGTAAGTACATCAGAGGTTGTAACCTCTGATAGTTGAACCAAAGCTCGGATAGTGTTATTTGGCTTTATATCATCTGTTCCTTTCATAGGGTTCAATCCCAACATCTAGAAAGTAAACGGAGTGACACGGACCACTATAATCATCGCTACCACTAGGGTGTTGCATGGCTCTATCTATCTCAAACATGATAATGTCATCGCCCGCACGAAGTGAAATCTTACCATCGAAAACATTGTTGATACAGTTTTTGTGTATGTAGCTTGTTCTTAGCTTTTGTATGTTGTACGGTCTTTATTTTACGTGTATGTATTTTGGTAGAGTCGGCCAAGTAGAGATATCCTCCTATCTCAACTTAGCACGACGTTTATATTGTCTATGATGTAAAACAGCTGCATGTTGCAGCCTGTTCGATCTTAGCGTTTGTGAATTTTGGTGTAATATGTTGGTTTCTGTCTATGTTTTGGTTCCCCACGAAGAATCCCTATTCTTTGTGGGATAGCAGGTATCACGAACAATAAATTGTTCGTTGTTTTGGAAGCCACGAATAACCACAAAGAATCATTCTTCGTGGTGTCTTATTTGTTCGTCGGTCTGGTCCACGAAGAACCATTCTTCGTGGGACTGATGATTGTTCGTGAGCCCAGTAACCTTCTTCGTAGGGATACTGGGTACTTGGGCTATAAATAGAGACATAATCTTCAAAGTTTAGTAAGAGAGTCCTCAGAGAGTATTTGCACTGTGTGTATGTGTAAACGATTCTCTTCATATTAATCTAAAGATAGTGAATCTTTTGGTTACTTTGTGTTTGCTATATACATTGTTTTGCTTCGGTTTGCATATACACTTGGATTCCGCACTTGTGTGTGTGTTAAGAAACAAAGAAGTAGGTAACTTGATCCTCAAGTGGACCTACAAGTGGTATCAGAGCTTTGGCTCTCTTCCTTGTTTAAAACCGAGCAAAATCGTGTGTTTGCGCAAGTTGTGAAACATCTTGATAGTGTTCTTGAACTTGAAAACAAGAAAAGTTAAGTTTTTCCAGAAAAATCACTAAAAAGCTTGACTTAGACTTGTTATTTGAAGATAATCTTTACTAAAACTTAACTAAAATACGTGTAGACATGTTAAGGTTTAGTTTTTCTTAAGAATTTCGTTCAAATCTTGTGTTGACAAACTTTCCGGCAAGTGTTTTCACCGAAAAAGTCACCGGAATTAAGTTGGTAAGATAAGGTGCTCAAAAGAATTTTCTGGGTAAAAGGTGTTTTCGAATTTTTGTTTTCTAACCAAAATTGGAAAAGAAGATTTCACCTTTCCATTTGTCAGAAAAAGGAAATTTCCATTTTAAGGAGAATCTCACCAACCCAGTCTCTACGAAGAAACTGCCTGCGAACAATTAATCTACGAACCTTTGGTTCTTCATAGAATCTTCGTCGACGAACAATTGCATTGTTCGTTGACTAAGTCTTCCAACGAATAATCTATTCTTCGTAGACCCTCATTGTTCGTTGACTGGGATTCTTCGCTGAACAGGTTGTTTGTGGACTCCTAGTGTTCGTTGAAAGGGGTGTTTAAATTTCACAAAAGCTTTTTATTTTCCTCAAAGTTGACAAATTTGAGTTCTAAGTTAACATTCTATTTTAACCAATCAAAATGAGCTCTAATCCATGGGATTGGGGCACCGGGACAAATGTAAGTCAAGATGCTTCACAATGGGTTAAATCACTCATGCCTCAACAAGCCTCAATGATTACCGCTAATCAATGGGCTTGTGTGGTGAATCAAAATCAAAACATTCAAAACCTTCTGATTAGTGAGAGTGAAACCGATAGTAATAATCGTCCACCTAAACTAAATCACATGAACGACTATCCCGCATGGAAAGGTCGTTTTCATATGTATATTCTCGGTCAATATACCAAATTGTGGACATGTTTTTACTACGCCATACAATGAAACTCTCGAAGAAGCTGGGTCGAATCCAACCACTTTAGCAAACATGACCGAAATTGATAAGAAAGCTTATGATCTTGAGAAGAAAGCTTTCTCTATCCTTACACAATCTCTTCATAAAGATATCTATCATTAGTTTGTGTATTGTACGTCGACAAAACAATTGTGGGATACACTGGAAGCTAGAGGGGAAGGAAACGCCACTTCTAGGAAGATCCGTCATGATCTTTTGAAGAAGGAATTTGAAGGATTCATGTTTATGGAAAATGAAACCTTGAATGATATGATAACACGATTTTATCATCTCCTAAGTGAAATATTTTCATACAGGGTTACTGCATCTCAACAGGAGATTGTTACACGTTTTGCAGATGCTCTACCGCCCAAGTGGAGTCAATTTATTGATCTGTTAAAACACACGGGGGTAATAGGTACGCTCAGCATTTATGAATTCGTTCAGAGGCTCGAGAGTAAGGATGAGGAAGAAATTCGAAAGGCCAAACGTGTTCCAGTTCCACAAAACCCGGAAATGTACTTTGGAGGTATTAACCCCGGTGTTGGTACCTCTCAGCAACCAAAACTTCAGACAACCTTTGTCTCAAATGCTAACCCCTTCATGCCACCTCCCAAACTAGATCAATCTACCCAAACCTATAGTCAAGGATTTGATCCTGAAGCTTTTCTGCCTCGACAGATATTGCCTCTCAATCACAACAGCAAGCACCTCAACAAGCTTGTTATGGAAATAACTTTCATCCTTCAAACCCTAATAATGTGAGATTCGATACTTCACATCTTTCCAAGGTCAGTGTAGAAGTTGCCAAAGAACATATGGAACTTCTAAACATGATGTTTAGCGCATATTGTGTGTTAGCCGCAGGTCAAATTGGAAATATTAATTTGACAAATGAAGACTATCAACAAATCGACAAAGATGAGATGGATCTTATGGACATTAAATGGGCTTTTGCAAGCCCGATGAGAAGAGCTAAGGATTACATGACTAGAACGGGTAAAACAAGTTTGAAAGTAAACAGGATACTAAGTATGGTTTCGACAAAGATGTCGTTACATGCTTCAACTGTGGAGAAAAAGGTCACTTCAAGCGTGAGTGTACTCGACCTCCCAAGCAAGGAAACCAAATCCCTTTCGAAACCAATCCAACCAATCAAACACAACCCAAGTTAACAATGAAAGAAGTATAGTAGTTGTTAACAATACTAACCAGCCTGGACCTCCAAACACAACTAGGGCCTTAGTTTTTCAAGCAGATGAAGGATGTGACTGGTCGGTTCAATTGGGTGATGGAAATCAAGG
The DNA here is from genome assembly GCA_947069175.1 of Scalesia atractyloides. Taxonomy (NCBI): domain Eukaryota; kingdom Viridiplantae; phylum Streptophyta; class Magnoliopsida; order Asterales; family Asteraceae; genus Scalesia; species Scalesia atractyloides. The sequence goes on from CAMTDV010000014.1 coordinate 59,963,736, forward strand.
AGGAACTGCATGTTATGCCAAGATTATCAATCATATCAAACATGTCCGACGAGAGGAGCTATCTGAAGATGATGATAGTTCTGGAGATAGCATTACTTCTGATGAGAAAAATACAAGTGTGGATGGTTATGGGTCGGATTCAGAGGTAAAGGAAGATATCGATGCTGAAGTTGATAGCTTGCTGAAAGAAGCTGGGAAGATGCGAACCCAAAGATCTGTGTTGGTCAAGAAAGCTGAATCTGCATCAAAGGAATTGGAGAAGTTATTCGCTGAAGATGGATCATTTGCTTGCAATACTGCTTTCATGGCAAATGTTGCTCCTTCATCCAGTCAGGTATAATCCGACACTCCTAGGGTATGCAATGATTGTGTAGAATTGAAACGAAAGTTAGAAACAATTAATCTTCACAATAAAAATTTGGTAGTTGAACTTTCAAAGTGCAAAGAAGCAAATATGGCACTAACTCGAAATGAAAAAGAATTTAAAATTGTAATTGATACACTTAAGAAAAGCATTTTTGAGCTAACCAAAACAGTTTTAAATAAGCAAATCGGTATTAATAATTACATTAATATCATTGAGGAAACAAAAAGGAGTTAGTTGTTGCCAAATGCGAGCATGATGCAATCAAGCTCAAGTTGGAGAGTTATTCAAAATCCCGATATGTGCTAGATCACATCATTGATGTTCAAAAACTAAAGGGAGATGTCAAATGCATTGGGTATAAATCATGTCCGCCTCCGGTTAGACACAATTATACCAAAATGCCCGATGAAGAAGAAATGCCAAGATTTGAACCATTTGTACCTCTCAATCCTGAGGAATTTGCAGCAGGATTAGGGTTTAAGTTGGATAACCCATCAGATGAAATCAAACAAACTGATAACACTTCGTCAGTTTTAGATCAAAGTCCTCCAGTCGTTGAGGATGACGACTCATCTGATGATGATTCAAATGTAACTGATCAAGATCAATCTCTTGACAAAAGGAAACGAGTGGAAATTTCAATCGAGAATCATATTTTATGTGATCCTCCTACTCCTGTTGCAAAACAAGAGATTAATCTTGTCAAGTCTATTGAAGCACTTGTTGATACCTTTGAAAGCGATAATGTGTTGTACACACTTGTTGGTAATGAGAGAATTTATTCTAACAAGGACTTTCCGATTCGAAATGTCAATCCAGCCTCGATTTACCAAGTTTTTGAAAATTCAACAAACAAATTTTTAGGAAAGAAAAGTCCTAATGTTATAGTACTGCCTCTCAAATCACAACAACCAATCGCTTCAAAAGATAAACAACAAGAAAAGCGAGCTGAAAAACCCAAGGCTCGCAACAAGAAAAAGGAAAAGAAGGATGTTAAGTTTGTAGCCTCAAATGGTACAGATAAAATTGTGACTTTTGAAAATACATCTAATACTGATTTTGTGAAAAAAGTCAAGATTTTAAAACGAAATGATCAAAACAATTATTCTCAACACACAAATGGGTGTGATGACGTACCAAGTACTTTGAGGCCTACAAGTTCAACATCAAGTCGTCAAAATGAATCTCCAAAATTTGTTGAAAGAAGATCATGTTTTAAATGTGGAGAGTTTGGACATATCATCAAAAACTGCACAAATCCCCCAAAACCAAAGTTCGTTGAGAATGCCCCTTCTGAAAGAAATGACCAGCGTCGTTCTGTGTCACGTAAACAAGACAAACGTATTGTTAAGGAACAAGAAGAAAAACAAAGACGTAAAAATGTGAAGGTCGTTGAAAAGGCTCTAAAACCGGAAGTTGTTCAAAAGGAACCAAGTTCTTCAAACTCGTCAAAACCAGTAATTTCTAAACCTGTAAATAATAGTAATAATCAGTCAGGTAAATGACAATAATCTTGGAAACCTAAAACCGGTACAATTTCAGGGGGAGGTACGCAATTTCCAAATCATCAAGAAATAGAAATCACGTTTCTTGATGATAAGGATCGACCAAGACCACTAAGGCTTGGGTCCCCATCTCAAACTGATCGTGTAATTGCATGTGCAGGGTGCTTCAGGAGGAACTGTTAATAGTCACTGGATTGTTGACAGTGGAGCATCTAGGCACATGACGGGCGACTTAAGGCTCCTTTTTGATGTGAAAAGCATTAGAGGAGGTTATGTTGTTTTTGCTGGAGATAAGGGCGGTTACATCACTGGAGAAGGAATGATTTCCAATGGTGTTGTGAGTTTTGACAAGATCAATTACGTGCAACAAATTGATCACAATCTTCTTAGTGTTTCTCAAATCTATGACAAGAAGTTCACCGTGCATTTTGATGATGCCAGTTGTTATGTGCTGAAACCCGGTTTCAAGATTCCCAAAGAATGGATTCTTCTTTCGGCTCCAAGAATTAATGATTTGTATATTCTTGATATGAGCCAAGCTATTACATCGACTGCACAAGTTACCTGTTTTGTCTCTAAAGCGACCGAAAAGGAATCTATCTCTTGGCATAGACGTATGGGACACATTCACTTGAGGAAAATGAACCATTTGGTGAAAAACAATCTTGTGAATGGTGTGCCAGTTAAGAATTTTCATCTTCAAGACGTTTGTGTTTTGTGCATGGAAGGGAGCAAAGAAATCACATCCTATCAAGAAAGTCAACATTGTGAACATGCCTCTTGAATGTCTTCATATGGACCTATTTGGACCTATGAAACACAAGACTACATTTGGCGATTCTTATTATTTAATTGTGACTGATCACTACTCACGTTTTTCTTGGATAGCAGTAATGGCACACAAGAGTGAGACTCCAGAAATCCTCAAGAATCTCTTCACTTTAATTGAAAATCTGTATAAGTTGAAGATAAGGAGAATCAGAAGTGACAACGACACTGAATTCAAAAATCGGGTTATGGATGAGTTCTGTACTTCTAAGGGAATTTTACATGAATATAGTTCCCGCTATACTCTTCAACATAACGGTGTCGCTGAGAGGAAAAATCGGACGCTTATTGAAACTGCATGAACTATGTTGGTAGAGTCGCAACTTCCAATTCAATTTTGGGGGGAGGCTGTCGCTACTGCTTGCTACACGTTGAACAGGGTTTTTACAGTTAAGATACATGGTAAAACTTGCTTTGAATTGTTGCATAGACAGAAACCTGATGTGTCGTATTTGGAACCGTTTGGAGCTCCATGCACTATGATTGATCCGGATGGTAAGTTTGGGGCAAAGGCGATCGAAGGTTTCTTTCTTGGGTATGCTACTCCAAATTTTAGAGTCTGGAATTTATCTACTCGGAAGATAGAGGAATGGGGTTAAGTCAAGGTTCAACAATACACTGAGTTTGTTAGGACTTCGGGAGATCCATGGATGTTTGACTATGACGGTCTTTTTAGTTCCTTTAATCTGCTAACCTTTGATGAAGCCTCTGCAGCAGCACATATGTTATTGGAAAGTGATACTGCGATTGATTCGACATTGGTGAGACCGGTTATTGTTACTACTCAAGCTTCGGCATCAGTTAACAATATTGGTCAAAACGAGGTGTTTGAAGATGCAGCATATTACAATGTTTCGTCTGAAGATGAAGAGTATCACGATGCAAATGAAGCTACATCAGTCCCTGTTCAAGGTGTCTCTGAAGGTGTTTCTGTGGAAAACAATGTAGGCACTGGGGAAGGTAATGCTTCGACATCCTCGGCGATGCCAGATATTGATCTGGTTGTAGATCTGAACTTCAACAATTTGGGTATAAATGCTCGTTTTCTTTGATGTTCCTGAAACACGAATTCATAATACTCATCCTCAGCAGAATATTATTGGAGATGTTCAAAGCTGTGTGCAGACACGTAATCAGCTTCGAAGCAATCAGAATGCTGGTTTGGATGCAGCAATCAGGGAATCTGGGGAACAAAATGATTGGTCTTTCGCCTGCTACGTTTTCCAAGTTGAACCAAAATCTTGGAAGGAGGCAATGAAAGAAGATTCATGGGTTGAAGCAATGCAAGAAGAACTTCAGTAGTTTTAGAAATTGGGCGTGTGGAAATTGGTTGACAGACCCGAGAACTACAAGAAGATTGGCACACGCTGGGTTTTCAAATGCAAGAGGGATGACCGAGGTGTTGTTGTGCGAAACAAAGCAAGATTGGTTGTCCAGGGCTTTGCTCAGGTAGAAGGCATTGATTATAATGAAGTTTATGCACCAGTGGCACATCTTGAAGCGATAAGAATCTTCTTGGCTTATGCGTCTTACAAGAAGTTCACTGTTTACCAAATGGATGTTAAAAGTGCATTTCTTCATGGTGTGGTGGAAGAGGAAGTATATGTTGAACAACCGCCTGGTTTTGAAGATCCAATCCATCCTGACAAGGTTTGGCTTCTAAACAAGGCGCTTTATGGTCTTCATAAAGCTCCAAGGGCTTGGTATGAAACTTTGTCTTCATATCTTCTCAAGAATGGTTTTCGAAGAGGTTTGATCGACTGCACTCTTTTCATCAAGGAAAGGGGTGAGGATTTGTTACTGGTTCAAGTGTATGTGGATGACATCATCTTCGGGTCTACAAATGATGAAATGTACAAAGAATTCGAGCGGGTGATGCAAGACAAGTTCGAGATGAGCGCGATGGGAGAAATGACTTTCTTTTTAGGTTTGCAGGTACATCAATCTAAGGAAGGGATTTTTATTCATCAGACCAAGTACGTCGGCGATATTCTCAAGCGATTTCAGATGGAAGATTCAAAGCCTGCTGGAACCCCATTGACACAGAATCATGGGATTACTCCTGATGGTTCGGGTGAACATGTGGATCCGTCTCTTTATCGTGCTATGATCGGATCTCTTATGTATCTCACTTCTTCAAGACCCAATATTATGTATCTGACCTGTCTTCTTGCTCGTTACCAGTCAAGTCCAAAAGTGTCTCATCTAATGGCTGTGAAGAGGATTTTTCGTTATTTGAAGGGTTATCCAGACACTGGTCTCTGGTACCCTAAGGATAATAACTTTGGGTTAATCGCGTTCAGTGATTCTGATCACGGTGGCTGCAAAATTGATGCAAAGTCAACATCAGCGGGATGTCAGTTTTTGGGAAATCGCCTAGTCACGTGGCAATGCAAGAAGCAGACCTGTGTAGCTACCTCGACTTGTGAAGCTGAGTATATTGCAGCTTCTAGTTGCTTCTCCCATGTTCTATGGATCCAAAAGCAAATGCGCGACTGCGGTTTTGAATTTCTAACTACTCCTATTTATGTTGATAATGAAGCTGCTTTACAGATTACCCGTAATCCTGTACAACATTCGAAAACCAAACACATTGAAATTAAGTATCATTTCATACGAGATTGTTATGAAAAGAAACTTATAGATGTTAAAATTCACACCGATCACCAATGTGCCGACTTGTTTACAAAAGCTTTTGATAAATCACGTTTTGATTATTTGCTCTGGTAAATTCCATCAAAGTGAAGCCCGAGTAAATCATCATCAACTAATAGTTTTTGTAAATATTTTCGTAAAACTTTAAAAATACAAAAAGATTTTCATTTTATTTATCTTTTTGCATTTTAGGGAGAGAAAATTTCAAGAAAATACAAAAACATCAGAAAAATTCAAAAATACAAAAATATGTCCTTTATTTATTTACTTTTTGCATTTAAGGGGGAGAAATTCAGAAAAATACAAAAACAATAGAAAATTGAAAATTCAAAAATGAGTTTCTTGAAAAGATAAGAGAAGATGATGATACACCGGTGGTCTATCAAATACGGTCAAAATTGTAAAATGAAAAATGATAAGTAGCTTTACTAAAGATGTACCGGTAGACTCATAATCAGATTAAAATGTGCAGTTGCTATAAACACTACGAACTGAAATCCAGGTGGGAACCATTTATTGGCATATGGTCTTAGTACCGAAATTTCGTTTGATAGTATGCCGAGGTTCTGAAATGCGTGGTGCTTATGCGGTTTATCATTTTGGTATCATGGTTGACTCTTTTACCGAAAAATAATGGGGACGCAAGTCAAGAACTTTCATGATACCATACATACGTGTAAATATTGCATACGACCATCAATAAGTGATAAACATATCATATTACCAAACGAATAAGTGATAAAATATCACAGTTTATTGCGTGTGTCAAGTTCGTCTCTTTGTCGGTACGATGGTACTAACCTATTCACAGACTTGCACCTGTGCCCTGCATGCATCCGAAAATCAAGTTCCTCATCAATAAGTGATTCTATCACATAGGACTTGTTTCTAATCAAAATAAGTGAGTATCTCACATCATATACGTTAAAACAAATGATAAGCGGTGTACTCGCCGGCAAGACAAATTCTCGTGCATATCATGATAGGGAATGTGTCGTGAAGTGGATGAACACCGGCTAGTAAGTATAAATTATATATTAAATCATATCTCTTAATCGTGATTACATCTGATAAGTTGAGTTTATGTGGACAACAATAGCGGTAATCGTAGTAGAATACTTATCCAATTTATGATGAGTATTTCAAAACGTTTTTGACAAGGCAATAAGCTGGTATGATTCTCTTACCTTGAAACTCGCAAAAGATGTTTAAGTAGTGTATAGTGTAGCTCGTAGTTATTTAACATAGGCTGTTTATTTTAGATATTTTAGTCTTACCGTTAATTTTTGTTAGTCGATATTAAAGCTCGAATGGTTTCTACCGGTGAAGTCCTAAAATCAACCTTGCTTAAACAACACAACTTCTTAAAGGTCACAATGCATTTTGTTAAATCCAAAGATGTTCAAAATCTGTTCTGTTAAAATAACTTCATAAGTTGGTACTAGTGTTCTGTGAAGAATTTGGATCTACGAAGAACTAGTCGACGAAGAATCATATCGACGAAGAATGGGATTCTTCGTTGAAATGCGTTGGGCCCAAGTGTTGCGTCCAGTAATTGGTTGTTCGTTGGCCCACATAGGATTCTTCGTAGAAACCCTCGACGAAGAATGGTTCTTCGTCGAGCTGAATGTTCGTCGAAGAGGCGGTGGGTCAGGGTGGTTAAAAGGGATGGCCCCTCACCAAACCCCATCACTTTTTTTCAAAATCACCTTTTTATCTTATCCTTTTCTCTCACAGGTTAAACACTATTCATCTTCTTCATTGTGAAGAAACCATTAACCAAATTCAAAATCTTTGATTTTTGTGTGTTTGATACCGATCAAAGGTAGATTTAATGAGTTTTTGTCAAGTGTGGCGTATCGGTTTAGTGTTAGACACACAAACAGTTCATATAGTTAAAACCAATAAAGTTCATGATAAGACATTCATTGTTGTTAAAGTTGTAATCGGTTGGACTGCTAATGTTTTGATTCATTCTTACATTGAAGAAAACACATTGTGTTCGATTCGATGCGATAGAATTAATTATTGATATTTTTAGATTATAAAGATATGAATGGGTTTTACATGACTTTTGAGGTTTTTGGTCTTTGCCATAAATGTTGGGAATAAAAACTAATGAACTGGGTGTTAAACTGGGTTTTGATCTTGTTTGTCAGACAATGTTAAACACCTGGTTGTTTGTGTCTGACATGAAACTGAATGTGACGAAGAAATCTCATCGGCGAAGAACCATAGTCAACGAAGAATCACATTCTTCGTTGACCAGGGTTGTTCACTGGAAAGTTGTAGACGAAGAATCATAGTCAACGAAGAATCATAGTCAACGAAGAATGGGTTATTCGTTGACCAGGATTGTTCGCTGGAAGCATCTGAGTAAGATGTAGACGAAGAATCATAGTCAACAAAGAATGGGTTCTTCGTTGACCTTGATTGTTCGTTGGATGTATATGATTCTTCGTCCAAACTAAATGTTCGTAGGAGGTTCTTCGTGGAAAGAATGAATTCACAGAATGTTCATAGAAACACTTGAGGATTCACAGTGAACTCATACCTTCACACAATTAATATGTTTGAGTGTGTTCACAGTTTTTATGTTTCTTTCTTCACATGGTGGTTTTGTTTTTGTAGATAATGGCTCCAAAAACTCAGAAGCGAAAGCCTGCTACGAAGAAAGATGATAAAACGGAAGTTGAAATCATGTCGGAACCTCGTCACAACATGATTGCATACTTGGATCCGCAAGACAAACTCGCTGATTACAACGGAATCATGAAATGGCTAAGGGAATCAAGGATCAATCACGCCATCACTCATCAAACTGTCGTATACAAGTTGTTCGATATTTATGTCTGGTTCGATAAGTCAATGCTGCAAACCGGGTCTTGACCCGTAAGAGTTACACCGAGGACAACGAGGTAATTCATTTAATTAGATTAAATGATGTTTTTTACGGAACAATTTATAATATTTTATTTTATAAAGTTGTAAAATAAATATTATATTAAACCTAATCAAACTGGGTTTTATGTCATGGGCTATTGCTAATGGGCTAAAAGAAATGACAAGAGGAAAGGATATGGGCTTGTGGGCTGTAGGGTTTTAGTTTTAACCTAATCCTTGACTATAAATACTAAGCATGGGTTAAGACATAACTTACTAGTGCATAACATAAACCCTAGTTGCCACACTCCATAGCCGTCACCCTCTTCTCACACTCCATAGTCGCCCACCCCTTCTCCCGCTACTGCGCCGCCGCATTTTGGCCGCCGCCGCCTCTTTTTCGGCTGTCGCTGCCGCTAAGTGGTTGAAGAAGGAGCTGCGTTTTTCCGCTTGTTCCCGTCTTGTTCTAGCTCACCTTGTTGCACCTTGGTGTCTCATGCGGTTATTACTAACCTAAGGTATATCTGAAACATCCTATGGTTGTGTTTATATTTCGTATTTGCATGTTGGTGACCTTGTTCCATTGCGGACATTCCTTGGTAAAAGGTGTTCATATTATTTTTGTTACCTATGCTTCCGTTGTAAAAAATGTATATATATAATTTTAACTAGTTAAAAGTTTATCTTGACTAACATATATATACATGTGCTCTTACTTGTCAAAAGTGTTTTGACTAATCTTTGTAACAAATAAATACATACATATATGAACCAGGTTCATAAAATAAATTAAAATTATGCCATGAATTCCCTTCAGTGGTATCAAAGCCGATGCTCACGACATGCAAATCGAAACCGATCTTTATTTTTCACCGAAATAATAAGTCACAAACTTTAAAGTTTAAAGTTTTTGATTTATTTTATTTTAGGCAATATATATTTTGGTCATTTTTAATTGTTAATATTTGTTGACCAAAAATTGCCTCAAGAAACCTTTGGTTATGTTGAATATGTAAATCGGGCCCGACCTTGTGGTTGTGTTTTATGTTTGGTTTTGTCTATGGTTTTGGCCCATTTTGCGGCTCAAAGTTGTAATAGATTAGTTTATGATTTTGGCCCGGTTTGTGGTTCAGAGTTGTAATAGATAGGGTTTTTTCGTATACATTATGTTTACTTGTTAAATGTTGTTGATACGAAGACCCGAAGAAAAACCGAATGCCAAGAGGAGTCTTGGAGTTAGTGGGAGTCGCTCAAGACAACAAGATGCACTCAAGTCTACCTTGTGGTTGTTTTGTGTGTTGTGACCGTGACCCCTTTGATCTTGCTACTTGGCTCTAGCAAGATCATAACCATGCCCATATGATTTACATATTCATTTATTTGCTATTATGGTTGCCTTTAATAAATGTTATTACAGATCAACCTAATACCAATACGCATTTTTAAAAGGGGTTTTAAAAATGAAATCAAGAAAAGCAAGTTCTAGCAACTTGTAAATTTTTATAACCACTAGAGTTTTAAAACCTTTTTTCTCACATCTTTAAAACTCATGAACTTAATAGTCTCCACTATTAACTTTAATTGGCCATTTCAAGTCGCGACAAACTTAGTTTTGTAAGTTATCTAAAACTAATTGTCCCGAGAGGTGAAAGGGTCCTTTTGGTATAGTCGCAAATTTAATATCTAAATTAAAACCGACTATAACGACCCTATTTGGTAAAATTAAAATCAATGGTCTATGCCATCCTACTACTAGTAACACACCATCAGTGTTGGAGCCACAGCACGACACTTGGTGTCTAGTTTATCCTTCCAAGGTGCAAGGGCTTCGTCGACACATCCGACCCTTCCACATGTGACCGTTTTAGGACGACTATTACTTTTCTTCTCGTGTTACATGCTACAGCTGTCTCGAGAATAAAAGTGGCATAGATGAGGCCAAACGTATCAATGCAAGGGAAAAAAGGTTGTCCTCGCAGCCTCATAAACCCCGGGAGTTATGCTTTCTCACAATTGACAATCGTTGTCAGTCCGCTTGAACTTCTTGCTAATGTTGTGTGCTACAGCTGCCTTTAGAAAGAACTTCTAACCGGATTCTCGTTCCTTATCGTCTCACCTCACTAAATAAGGAAAATACATTAAAAATACTAATTAAATAAATTTTGCTTAACAAATGTCATCTGAAAACGACTCCTCTTTTGCTCTCAAGTCCATACTTGAGAAAGATAAACTAAATAACACCAATTTTCTTGAGTGGCACCGCAACTTGAGAATCGTTCTCAAAATGGCAAAAAGGCTCTATGTTTTGGAAACCCAATCCCAGCAGCACCCGAAAACAATACTGGAGCTGCGAAGAAGGCTCTCGATAAACATAAAGAAGATGCCATGGAAGTTGCTTGCCTCATGCAAGCCACCATGTCCCCGGATCTCCAGAAGAATATGGAAGACATGAGTGCCTTCGACATGATTGAGCAACTGAAAAGCATGTTTCAGAAACAAGCCTGTTAGGAACGCTATGACACCATGAAACAACTCATAAGCTGTAGAATGCAAGAGGGTTCCTCAGTTAGTGCTCATGTCCTCAAGATGAAAGGCTACATCGACCAATTAAACAAACTTGGTTATCCTCTCCAAGATGAGATGGCTGTTGACTTCAGTCTCAACTCTCTCTCCAGTCACTATGATCAATTTGTTATGAACTTTAACATGAATGACTGGGTAAAGACAGTGCCGGAGCTACATGGGATGCTCAAAACGGCAGAGACGAACATTTCCAACAAAACAAACCAAGTGTTAATGGTTCGATCTGGTGGTGTTAGGAAGCCTAGAACAAAGAAAAGTCACAACAGCAAAAACAAAGGAAGGGCTCCTTTTGCTGCCAAACCTGCCACCAACAAGAGCAAACAAGCTGTGAAAGCCCCTCATTCAGAAGATCGGCAATGCTATGAGTGTAACAAGATGGGGCACTGGAAACGTAACTGCCCCGAGTATCTTGCTAAGCTCAAAGCAAAGAAGACCAATAGAGAAGGCACTTCTTGAGGTATTCTAATATATGTTATCGAGCTTTTCACTGTTTCTAGCAACACATGGGTATTTGATACCGGATGTGGTTATCACATCGTTAATGTCTTGCAGGAGCCTGAAAAGTGGAAGAAACCGAAACCAGGGAACATGGAGCTCATTGTTGGCGATGGGAAGAAAGTCCCAGTTCTAGCAACTGACACATTTAATCTTACATGTCCTTCTGGTCTTGTTGTTGTTTTGAACAATTGTCTTTTTGCACCTGGTTTGACCAGGAACATCATTTCAGTTTCGTTGTTGTTTGAACAAGGATTTAGATATGTTTTTAATAATGTTGCTATTTCTGCTTATCTAAATGGTATTTACTATTTTGAGGCTAAATCTCGAAACGGTATTTATGAAATTGATCTTCAACCTAGCAATAATATATATCACCTTTCTAAATGTCAGAAAAAAGGTACAAGTGATTCATTCCTATCGCATTGTAGACTTGGCCACATAAGCAAGGCACACATAAAATGGCTCCAATCTGAGGGGATTCTTGAATCCACCGGAGCGGACACATTTGATGATTACGAAACATGCTTAGCTGGCAAACTCACCAAGGATCCCTTCACCCATGTTGGTGAACGAGCTAGTGATCTATTAGGACTCATACACTCGGATGTATGTGGTCCTTTTAGAACCATGACTAGGAATCACGAAAGATACTTCGTTACATTATCGACGATTATAGTCGATATGCTTATGCTTATCTTATGAAGCATAAGCATGAAACCTTTGAAAAGTTCAAAGAGTTTCAAAACGAAGTTGAAAACCAACTTAATAGAAAGATTAAAATGCTTCGCTCAGATCAAGGCGGTGAATACCTCAGCTTAGAATTTCTCGATCATCTAAAAGAACGTGGAATAGTTTCACAACCCACTCCACCTGGCACGCCCCAACATAATGGCGTGTGTGAAAGGAGAAATCTAACCCTACTGAATATGGTTCGATCGATGATGTGTAGAACAAATTTGCCTCACTCCTTTTGGGGTTTTGCTCTTATGACTGCTGCACGACTCGTAAATCTAGCGCCGACCAAAAGGTGAACAAGACTCCATATGAGATATGGTTTGGGCGTAAGCCAAACTTGAGTTACCTTAGAATATGGGGGTGTGATGCGTACATCACAAGTGATTATGATGACAAGCTCGACCCTCGAGGCGAAAAGGTTGTTTTCGTCGGATACTATAACCAAAGCGGTTATTACTTCTACCATCCTGATGCAAATACGATTTCCATCAAAAGGAAGGCTAAAAGATTCCTTGAAGATGAGCTTCTTAGTCGAGGAACTGGAAGTAACCTAGTGGATCTTGAAGAAGTTCAAGGACCACAAACAACCGTTGAGGAGGTCGGAACGTCTGAACCACAACAAATTATTGACACTGATTCAGACTTGAATACATGCCTTCGCAGGAGCATCAGGACTCGTAAAGAACCCGATAGATACCTTTGGCATATTGAGGGTTTTGAAGTCCTGACAGTAGCCGAGTCTGATGACGAGCCTACTAGTTACAAATTTGCTATTTCTAATTCAGATTCTGCGAAATGGCTAGAGGCCATGGAAGCCGAGATGCAATCCATGCGTGACAATCAAGTCTGGGACTTGGTTGAGCTACCCCCGAATCTCGGGCAGTAGGGAGTAAATGGGATTTCAAAAGAAAAACCGACATGCATGGAAATATACAAACCTATAAGGCACGGCTAGTAGCGAAAGGTTTCACTCAAACTCAAGGTGTTAACTATGATGAAACTTTCTCGCCCGTTGCTATGATCAAATCGATCAGGATATTACTTGCCATAGCTGCGTACTATGATTACGAAATCTGGCAAATGGATGTTAAAACCGCCTTTCTTAATGGACATATTTCTGAAGATGTTTATATGGTTCAACCCGACGGTTTTATCGATCCAAAATTTCCCAATAGGGTATGTAAGCTAAACAAGTCCATTTATGGACTCAAGCAAGCATCTCGGAGCTGGAATCTTCGTTTTGACCAGAAAGTCAAAGAGTTTGGTTTTGTCAAGAATGAAGATGAACCTTGTGTTTACAGAAAGGCTAGTGGGAGTGCTATATCATTTCTCATCTTGTATGTAGATGATATATTGATCATTGGAAACAACATCTCCATGCTTAAGGAAGTTAAACATTGGTTGGGATCTTGTTTCATATTGAAGGATCTTGTTTCGCAATGAAGGATCTTGGAGAAGCCGCTTACATTCTGGGAATCAAGATCTTAGGAATAGATCTAAGCGACTTCTTGGGCTAACCCAGAGCAATACATAGATCAAGTGATAAGACGCTTTAAGATGGAAAATTCCAAGAAAGGAGGTGTTCCAATGACTAAAGAACCGTCTTGAACAAATCACAATCTCCTCTAAGGACCGTGAGATAAAGCAAATGGAAGCAGTTCCATATGCTTCAGCGATTGGTTCTATCATATATGCTATGGTATGCACTCGACCACACGTCTCGTATGCTTTGAGCATGACGAGCCGTTACCAGCAGAGCCCTGGGATTGCCCATTGGATTGCAGTTAAGAACATCCTTAAGTACTTGAGAAGGACAAAAGATATGTTCTTGATATTTGGAGGAGTCAATGAGGAGCTCACTGTAAAATGTTACACTGATGCTAGTTTTCAAACTGACCGAGATACCTCTCGCTCACAAACGGGTTTCGTGTTCACTCTCAACGAGGAGCAGTATCATGGAAAAGCTCCAAGTAGAGTGTTGTGGCTGATTCCACCAGGAATCTGAGTACATTCCCGCATCGGATGCCGCAAATGAAGCTACTTGGATAAAGAAGTTCATAACAGATCTCGATGTGGTTCCAAGTATCATGAAACCCATCCAGATATTTTGTGATAACACAGGTGCTATTGCTCAAGCCAAGGAGCCTAGATCAAATCACAAAGCCAAGCACATTTTGAGAAAGTTCCACTACATACGTGAGATTGTGGAACATGGAGACATCGTTATAAGCAAAATTGACACAGATCAAAACCTAGCTGACCCGTTTACTAAGCCAATGACTCAAGAAAAACATGATCGTCACATGGACTCTATTGGGCTTAGATTAGCTAGTGATATGTTTTGATTTAGTATTTGGATGTACGAACATCAAACAGTTGTACTCTTGCATTCGTTTTGATTTTAGCTTAAATGCAATTCTTGAATCTTACAACTGTCTTCGAATTTGATACGTTTAATCCATGAATCTTGTATTCTAAATTATCCGTAGTCGATCAGACTCGTGGGAACGATTCTGAATTAAGAATTTTCTGACTTTGGACTCAAGGAGTTGACTTCCAAACTCACAGACCTCATTACGAATGACATCGGATGTAACTCACATCAAATCATCTTCATGGATCTTAGTCATAAGATGTATTTGATTTTGGGATACTCATTTAGTATCCTCTGACCTGAGATACATACTAGAACTTTCGTTTACTAAAGATTATTCTTTGATCAGTGTCAATCAGTGTCGCGTAACTGCCAGTCATAAAGGCATTGGCTGGGAATAGCTCTGAAGTTCAGCGGAGTTGTATGTAATCAAGATGGGATTATGTACCCTTACATTGTATGTAACAATTAGACATCTGGGCGCCCTCGTTGATTCAAACTGGTGAAGTGTAAGGCCTTACCCAAACTTACTGTGTGTCTGATTGGACCACTTTGATTCTTGAATGAGAACGATAATGATTGAACGCCATGTGAGATTGAATCTGATCCATGTCTCATTGTTCAACTGATGTCTTTTACAGAAAGGATAGATGACGACGATCACCATAAGTCTACTATCTTCAAGTAGTAAGTTGTTGCTAAAGGGAAGATACCTTGGTTAGTGACTTTAAAGTGTCATGACCTGTTGGGGGCAGCTATGTGTAGCTAGAACACCGCTGGCTATCTGCGTTGAGGTCTTATCAGAGACCGACCAACTGGGAGCTGTTGGATATTTATGTCCGGTTCGATAAGTCAACGCTGCCAACCCGGTCTTGACCCGTAAGAGTTACACCGAGGACAAAAGGTAATTCATTTAATTAGATTAAATGATGTTTTTGACGGAACAATTTATAATATTTTATTTTATAAAGTTGCACAATAAATATTATATATTAAACCTAATCAAATTGGGTTTTATACCATGGACTATTGCTAATGGGCTAAAAGAAATGACAAGAGGAAAGGATATGGCTTGTGGGCTTGTGGGCTTTAGGGTTTTAGTTTTAGCCTAATCCTTGGCTATAAATACTAAGCATGGGTTAAGACATAACTTACTAGTGCATAACATAAACCCTAGTTGCCACACTCCATAGCCGCCACCCTCTTCTCACCTCCATAGTCGCCCACCCCTTCTCCCGCTACTGCGCCGCTGCATTTTGGCCGCCGCAGCCGCCTCTTTTTCGGTCGTCGCTGCCGCTAAGTGGTTGAAGAAGGAGCTGCGTTTTTCAGCTTGTTCTAGCTCACCTCGTTGCACCTTGGTGTCTCACACGGTTATTACTAACCTAAGGTATATCTGAAACATCCTATGGTTGTGTTTTATTTCGTATTTGCATGTTGGTGACCTTGTTCCATTGCGGGCATTCCTTGGTAAAAGGTGTTCGTATTATTTTTGTTACCTACGCTTCCGTTGTAAAAAATGTATATATATAATTTTAACTAGTTAAAAGTTTATCTTGACTAACATATATATACATGTGCTCTTACTTGTCAAAAGTGTTTTGACTAATCTTTGTAACAAATAAACACATACATATATGAACTGGGTTCATAAAATAAATTAAAATTATACCATGGATTCCCTTCACAAGTCCCTGATCAAAGCCTTTTGGGATTCAGCGAAAGTTGAAGAGATTGACGGAAAGGAAGTTATAAGAGGACGTGTGAGCAATCAAGACGTTATTGTTTCGGTTGAGATTCTCAACACGGTATTACAGCTTCGTGATGACCCTGAAGCGCCATATTCAGTTCCGATAATGTGTCAAAGAGGGTGTTTGCTGCGTATGAAGTGTACTGGAGATATATTTGGAAATCAATTTAACAAGTCGGGTTTACCTCTTCGTTACAAGTTTCTGTTACACGTGTTGATACAATGTTTGAGCAATCGACAAAGTGGTTATGATATGGGAAATCCAGACTTAGTTGGGTTGATGGTGGCCTTAGTGCTAAACAAGCCATTTAGCATATCTAAGTATATATTCTCCAACATGAAAGAAAATATGTCAAGAACGGGAGTCGTCATAGCAGGAAGCAAGTTCTGGATGTATCCTAGATTTCTGCAGATGGTCTTGAATGTCCAACATCCTGATCTTCCTAGAGAGGATAATGAAGTTCTAAAAATCGATACAATGACAGAACGTTCATTGAAGATCTTTAAAGGATAAGCTGCAAAAAGTTACAAGGAAAGCGATCCACCTCGGAGTTATTTCGGTTTCTTGAAAAGGATTCATACGTGGCACCGGAGAATGACAAGTGGCGACACGACAACAGTGACTCCGACAACGAAGAGCCTACTTTAAGAAAAATGCTTGAATATAGGTTTGGGAAAAGAGTGATGATGATGAGGAGATGTGATGAGGTGGGATGGTGTGATGGCGGTGATAGTGGTGCTGCACCAACCGGTGTTGACTTAGGAAAACAACCGAAAGTGCCACAGATGTTGAAGAGGAAGATAACCCTCCTGAACCTGGTTATGATACTATCTTGATAATTGTGGTGTTCGATAGGTGAGAAGAATTAGTACTGAAAGAACTGAAGCTGACCCTGATTATGTTCCTTCTGAAACTAAGTCGGAGAAGGCTCGAAAGAAGCAGAAAGAAACAATTGGCTCTTCATCAGTGCAACCTGAATCTACTCCACAATCCGATCCTTCCGCAGGACCAATACAGAAGAACTCTTCATTGCCGAGGAAACTGAAGCCTTGGTAGCTTCTCCTGGTAGGTCATCGGGAACTGCAACTGCTACTGTTAGCCCATGACAACCTCCTCCTCAGTTTACAGCCCCTGCTGCTACTCAAGCTGCTCGTGAGAGAACTCGCAAACAAAGTTCAGTCACTTGAGGAAATATTTGAGCACATGAACGATAGCGAGAAAATACGCTTTTTGTTCACACTCAGGCTCGACAGCTTCAGGCGTCGACAACCCAAGTTAAACAACAGATGGAGATCATTACTTTGAGTGCAACTTTCAAAAACAGCAGGCAGAAATCATAAGTTGAGGGCTAAGAATGCTCGACTGCAAGCTGCAGATGAAGAACGTGCAAGACAATTGCAGCAGATGCGAGTGGCTGACAACGCTCGAGGTATAGAGATGAACAAATTGAAAGAACGAAGTACTGAAGTGCTGAGAACTGGTAAAAAACTCACTAAGACGTATGATGATATCACCAAGTTCTACAACTCCCGTAAAAGATCATTGCTGAAAACGTTAAACAGATGAGAGTAGTTATGAAGTTACGAGGAAGCGAGTCAACACTCTGTGGGGGGAGCGATGCAAAGCATAGGAGGTTCTTAGAAAGCGAGATCATGATAGTGAGGATCCCGGAAATCCTGATGCACCTGCATCATCTGTATAATCGGAAGGTTCTGCTTCTACCCCAGTCGGTACTTCTAGTTCTGTTCAGGTTGTTGCTAGCTCCAGTGATGTTCAAGAAGCTTTGGATACATAGATTTGCAGATGGTTCTCGTGGAAGATCAAGATGATGTGGTTGTTGATGAAGGTTCAAGATCTGGTCAGGTTATTTCTACTTCTGTTGGCTTTTGCCACTGCTGCAGTCTCTACATCCTGTTACCGGTGAGGAGTTAGAGGAAGGGGAGTTTGTTTCTAAACTCTCTCAAGAACATATTTTGAAGCTTAATGAATTGAAAGAGGTAGACGAAGCTACCATTGACGAGATTCCTAGTGAACCCGAGGTAGAAAACGTTGAAGGTTTAAAAGAAATCATGTTTGAAGGAGATGTTGGAAAGTCAAAGTATGTACGTGATGATGGGTCTGTGTTTGAGCCATTTGACAGCGACTGGCTTCGAGAGAATGTAGATGATATTGATGAGAAGTTGAAAGGTCGAGATACATCTGACATTCCAGCTGATTCTTTTGAAGATTGGATAAAGCAGTTTCTAGCAAAGGAGAAAAAGCCATCCCCTCCACCCGATCAAGTTGATTATTTTAAGTACCAGAAGGATCGACCACAAGGAAGGATCCTTAGTTGGATGTTTGTGAAAGACATACACTGCATGGCGGTGAAAAGAGAACACAGAATCCAGTACTTTAATTCTTTGCTGAGCATTTTAACTTTGCCCTTTTTGCAGCGCTATCAAAGTTAAATCTGATAAACAGATCCAACTACGAAGGAGCATCGTTATTTGCAAAGAAGATAAGGATTGAGACGTGAAGGAGAGGTTGGGAAGATGAGATGTACAAGCCTCAGTTTCCCAATGCATGAGCAGATAAAGTATACGTTGGATCTGGATACCAACACAGCTCGTTACAAGCTTGTGAACCAACCGGTGAAAGCATTGGAGAAGATTCCTCTCATGCCCATGCCTCAAGATTTTCTAGGGAATATGAAGCTTTGGTGTTACGACTCAGACACTCAAGAAGTGGTTATCGTGTTCATAGAACAATGAAGACAACTTTCATATGCTTGATCCGATGTGGATTGTGAACATGTCATCCCGCGACATCAAGACCCTCCTACAACACGATATCTTCTATGAAGACAAGGATGCGTACCAAGCGTTGCTATTTCAACGTGTCGCTTGTTCTGTTTCTACCGAGGTATTCATGCTGGAAGTTCATGGACCGAAGCGCACAAGGAGTAAAGACCGAAGACCAAGCTATAGACAAGGGGGAGTTTGTTGATACAGTTTTTGTGTCTGTAGCTTGTTCTTAGCTTTTGTATGTTGTACGGTCTTTATTTTACATGTATGTATTTTGGTCGAGTCAGCCAAGTAGAGATATCCTCCTATCTCGACTTAGCACGACGTTTATGTTGTCTATGATGTAAAACAGCTGCATGTTGCAGCCTGTTAGATGTTAGTGTTTGTGAATCTTGCTGTAACATGTTGGTTTATGTCTGTGTTTTGGTTCCCCACGAAGAATCCTTATTCTTTGTGGGATAGCAGGTATCACGAACAATAAATTGTTCATTGTTTTGGAAGCCACGAATAACCACGAAGAATCATTCTTCATGGTGTCTTATTTGTTCGTCGGTCTGGTCCACGAAGAACCATTCTTCGTGGGACTGATGATTGTTCGTGAGCCCGGTAACCTTCTTCGTAGGGATACTGGGTACTTGGGCTATAAATACAGACATAATCTTCAAAGTTAGTAAGAGAGTCCTCAGAGAGTATTTGCATTGTGTGTATGTGTAAACTGATTCTCTTCGTATTAATCTAAAGATAGTGAATCTTTTGGTTACTTTGTGTTTGCTATATACATTGTTTTGCTTCGGTTTGCATATACACTTGGATTCCGCACTTGTGTGTGTGTTAACAAACAAAGAAGTAGGTAACTTGATCCTCCAAGTGGACCTACAAGTGGTATCAGAGCTTTGGCTCTCTTCCTTGTTTAAAACCGAGCAAAATCGTGTGTTTGAGCAAGTTGTGAAACATCTTGATAGTGTTCTTGAACTTGAAAACAAGAAAAGTTAAGTTTTTCCAGAAAAATCACTAAAAAGCTTGACTTAGACTTGTTATTTGAAGATAATCTTTACTAAAACTTAACTAAAACACGTGTAGACATGTTAAGGTTTAGTTTTTCTTAAGAATTTTGTTCAAATCTTGTGTTCGACAAACTTTCCGGCAAGTGTTTTCACCGGAATTAAGTTGGTAAGATAAGGTGCTCAAAAGAATTTTCTGGGTAAAAGGTGTTTTCGAATTTTTGTTTTCTAACCAAAATTGGAAAAGAAGATTTCACCTTTCCATTTGTCAGAAAAAGGAAATTTCCATTTTAAGGAGAATCTCACCAACCCAGTCTCTACGAAGAAACTGCCTGCGAACAACTAATCTACGAACCTTTGGTTCTTCGTAGAATCTTCGTCGACGAACAATTGCATTGTTCGTTGACTAAGTCTTCCAACGAATAATCTATTCTTCGTAGACCCTCATTGTTCGTTGACTGGGATTCTTCGCTGAACAGGTTGTTCGTGGACTCCTAGTGTTCGTTGAAAGGGGTGTTTAAACTTTCACAAAAGCTTTTTATTTTCCTCAAAGTTGACTGGTAACCATTCTTGTTAGGACTGATGATTGTTCGTGAGCCTGGTAACCTTCTTCGTAGGGATACTAGGTATTTGGGCTATAATACAGACATGATCTTCACAGTTCAGTAAGAGAGTCCTCAGAGAGTATTTGCACTGTGTGTATGTGTAAACTGATTCTCTTCGTATTAATCTAAAAATAGTGAATCTTTTGGTTACTTTGTGTTTGCTATATACTTTGTTTTGCTTCAGTTTGCATATAACAAACAAGGAAGTAGGTAACTTGATCCTCCAAGTGGACCTACAAACATCTATGACCGCCTTTATGGTTCGAGGGAATGGGCGACCTAATATAATTGGAACTCTCTCGTCAGCCTCCATGTCCAACACCACAAAATCTATGGGAAACATGAATTTATCTACCTTAACAAGCAAATTCTCTACGATCCCTCTAGGATATTTGACCGAGCGGTCGGAAAAGACAATGACATGCGCGTGGGAGTAAGCTCACCTAACCCTAATTTCTCGTAAAGAGAGAAAGGCATCAAATTGATGCTCGCACCTAAATCGGCGAAGGCATGAGCGGGAGTGGTGGAACCACCGAATAGGCATGGAACAGTGAATGTGCCCGGGTCGGTCAATTTCTTCGATAGCTTATTCAATACCACCGCGGAACAACCTCCGGTTAACGGAATATTAGAAAGCTCACCTATCCTATCCTTACGTTTGAGAAGGTCCTTAAGGAATTTGGCATATTTGGGCATGGACTGTAAGGCTTCGATAAACGGAAGATTGATTTTTAAATTCTTGAACATCTCAAGAAAATGCCCATATTCCTTAGCATATTTCTGATGCTTAAGGCGGGCGGGGTATCGGATAGGCGAATGATCAACTAATGGTGACAGACTAACCCCTATCGTTTGCTTCTCTACCTGAGGCTCCTCGGTGTGTGAGGTACTTGCTGGGTCTAGCCTAGAGTGCACCTTACCGGGAGCTTCCATCTCTATCTCCTCATCAACCTCTTCCTCATCCTCTATCTCTACTCTCTCTCGCACTACCTCACCTAAACTCTTTCCACTACGGGTAGTGATAACCTTAGCTGAATGGTTAGCCAGGTTTGGGAAAGTATTACTCGAAAACCGACCAGGAGGGTTCTCTTGTAACTGCTTGGCTAAACCACCTACTGTTCTCTAAAGATCTAAGATCGCGGATTGTTGGTTTTTATTATGAAGCTCTTGACTCTTATTTATTTGATCTTGATTTTTAGCGAAATTACTAAACTCAGTTAAGGCTTTCTGGGTAACCTGATTTGTAGTTACTAACTGAGCAAGAAGCTCTTCAATCCTCCCTAGACTACTCTCTGAACTTTTAGCACTCACCTAACCCTCTTGATTCGATCCCCCACTAGCGAACTGACCCTTGCACCTGAACTCCCAAACTAACCCTGATGACCTGAACCTGATGTAACGCCCGGATTTTTCATACTTTCCATATTTAGAAAGCTCATTTGTATTTCTATTTTTGGAAACTTTGATCTTGTATTCGTTCTTTGTTGAATCGTTGTAAATCCGAGACTTCGATCGTAATGAAATTAATCTTTATGTGGAATATAAATTTTATACATGTTTATACATCGATTCATACACACGTTTATTAACATACTTTGTATCATAAATTAACTTGTAAACAATTCTCGTGTAATCGTAATTTTTAAAGCATTTCATTCATACAAGATACTTGGTTATTCAATCGTAGAAATTATAATAATTCAATCGCGTGAGTTACACTTATTTGACAACTTTGTTAAGTGTTAGTCTAGGTTAATCTTTTTCAAAACATATTATTTTTGCTTATAACACCTTAGGTATAATAACCAAACATTAGAAATATCATGCCACACCTGATTACAAGTTCATAACTCATTAAAAGGTAACAAATTAACCAATTAATAACTTTAATTATCAAAAAAAAATGGCAACCCACTTTTAAGGGTGTGTTTGGGCTTGTTTCAAGCCTTAATGCCCACTAACCTTGTGCAAAGCACAACCCATTGAAACCCTAATCCCTTCCCTATATAATAAACACTTCCCCACTCCTTATTCCACTTTTGCAAACCTCCAAATACTTCAAAAACCCTCCCAAACTCAGCTGAGTTTCAGCCATGTTTTTTTAGAGTTCCAGCCATAAAAAGTTAGTTTTAACTCACTTCCACTTCAATTTTCTTCTTGTTCTTCTTCTACAACACATGGATAACCTATAGAAAAGTTCTCACAAGTTTGCTTGGGCTAACTAAGGTGAAACCTCACCATTTTTTAGGTCCAAAGTGCACCTAAATTCTGCTCATTTTTATCTTCATGTTTTGAAAGAAAACTCATGTTTTTCTTCATACATTTCTATGTCCTTATGCAACTAATCAAGACTATGATTATGTGTGCTTAAAAACAAGGTTGTGACATTCAAATCCAGAGGTTAAATCCTCACAAACTTTCTGTTTTACATGAGCTTTAAGCTCACAAGTGATGCCAAGTCTTGAACTTGATGATAGTGTGACTACAAGGTTAGCTTGGGCTATCCTACATACAAGTCCACACATAACTTGATGAATTCTCGTCACTATCCCAATGTAGTTTGCTAGTTGAAAGTAACACAACCTCATCTAGCCTTCGACTTGTGTCGAGGTCGGCTCACCCGGGTTTTAGATTACTTGGCTACTTGGTATAGTGATAACATGTAATTTCATTCCTTTATTATTCTTGTTCTTGACCCTCCTTGTTGTCTATGACAACTTGTGTAGTGGTGAACTTACATGAGGTTCCTAAATGGATGATTATACCACCTACCTCCTACATGACTTCCTTGATATTATTGTAAGTTAGACTTATGATAAATATATATGGACTATATAATATACTTAAAACCGAAACCTTGATAATGACTAAATAATCATATGTCAAGTTACTAAGTTTAATCACCAAAGTGTTTAGTTCCTCGTTACGATTCTAATAAGTGTTAACCTATGAAATCATATAAACCCTAAAGGGTTCCCATAGTGTCGAAACGAGTGCTAGACCTTAGTGAATATTTTCGTACACATAATTTTGTTATGCTTTGTTCCAAATGCCGAATCCGCCATTATCATCCAATACTCACACCTATGTTTCCTCTTGTAGGATAACTCGATGTTCCTCCCACAACTAAACAACTCTTCACGCAATCATAAGTTGGAAAGCTTGCAAAACCGTGAGTACACTCGACCCATTTTCTTTTATATCAATTTGGGTGTAACATGTTTACCTTATACAAAAATCACTAAACTTATACTTTATGCAATGCACGAAAAAATCCAATATACATGAACACTATGATACATTACTTGATGCTTATATTTGGACCATTCTTATGTATACAATAGTCATTACTTTATACGACCTCCATTTGGCATGTATAGCGCTATAGGAGTAACGCACCACCCACTCGTGAACAAGAGGTCATGTTAAATTATCGTTATTACGCGTAAGCAAGAGGATTGATTAGAAATATTGCATGCCATGTATGATGCTCTTGTAATAAACTTAGTTTCCATGTGGATTTATTTTAAACTTTATTCTTATACGTATGCTTATGCTTAAACTTGTGTACTCGTCTTTGCTTTTGCATTGAACTTTATTTTAAACATGTTACAGGTTGAGAAGGATGATGCTATGAAATTGAAGTGGCATTGATGCTAGATACACACATACACGTTTTAGGTTTATTCATGTTGTATCAATTTTGTCTTTGTTATTGTTGATTATTCGAGGTTTCCTTGTATTGTAATGACAATTTATCTATGAAATGAAATTTGGTTTAAATTAATTATTGTCACTATTAGCGTTGTGAGCAATGAGCAATCTTTTTCGTCCCACCTTGATGTTTCTGCCATCGGTTAGGGTGTGACAAATTGGTATCAGAGCCATAACTATAGGGAATTAGGTAGAATTGCCATGTTCGACCTAGTCTATAGTTTAAGTGTCCCATTTTTTACCATTCCTATTTCATGTTTAAAACAATATTCTTCCTACATTGCTTCTTCCTTTCTTTTGGTCTTATTACATACATAATGTCTTTCCTAAGACATTTTACACAATACACTTTGAAGACTTGAAGACACTCATAATGCAAACGAGACGATTTGCACCAAGATAGGCCCAATGGCCCATATTTTTTGGTGAAATCCCTCATTCCGCGTATTTGATTTTTCACGAAGTTACACCATCAAGTTAGGAGTGACATCCACACCTTGATGGAAAACTTCCCATTCAAACTCTAGTGGACCCTCGTCAAAGTGTCGAAGTTTATTTTGACCGACGAGTATCAACCACACTTAGGTTACGAAATCGTCAAGCTAGGGGTGAAACCCGCACCTTGTCGATTAAGTCCCGTTCCTCGATTTTCAATATCGCCAAAGTCTCGAATTTTCGATCGACTAGGGACATGTAGTAACTGGAAGGGTAAAATACCGTTAATCGCTTCTCGACGAGAGTATTTTACCTATTAGGCCAAAGCATGTTCCCTAACTCGAAAGATCTTACGAACCACTTTGGAATAGTCGACGTTTCTCTACCCCAAACAATCCTATGTTTTATTGAGCCTATCTTTTATGTTATCTCAATTTCTATGTAAATTTTATACTTGTTACCTCATTCAATTCAGACCGTTACACAATTCGCACGTCAATCGCAATAAAAAACAATAATAATCCTCGTGAACAAACTAAATTTATATTCTTTATACGCCTTCATACGTGATGATATACATACCAATACTTGATGAAATGTGAATCATACGTGAACCTACACATGCTTATACATGCAAAACTTATTTTTTACATTATGATCAAGTCTCATCCTTTTCCTTTCTATTTCAACCCTAGATGTCTTCTCCAAGTTCATCAAAGAAGTCCAAGGGTTCCAAGAAGGGTTACAACAACAAGGACTCCATCTCAAAGGAAGACTCATGGGTCTAATCGCCGAGCAAATGGCCCGAGTTATACCCGACATCGTAAGCAAGATCCAAACCCCACCTGCCACCGAATCCCCTTATGTCTCCGTCGATTCCAAGGTGGAAAAGCCTAGAACGACGTTCCTTTTCAAGCAGTTTATGGCCTGTAAACCACTCGAGTTCACTAGCATGGATGGAGCGACGACCATGATGAACTGGTTCGACGTGATCGAACTCACCTTCTTCCAAAGTGGGTGTTCCCGATGACCTACAAACCCTGAACGCGACAGGGTTGTTCCATTCGAGAGCTCTCGACTGGTGGACCTCCGAGCACAACAAGAGGAGAAATGACGCAGCCACGCCTTGACCTGAGAAGAATTGAAACAATTAATGAAGGACGAGTTATGTCCTCCCCGTGAGCTTCAAAAACTTGAAAACGAGTTCTGGAATTTGAAGCAAATCGGAGCGACACCGCTGGTCTGATAGCACGTTTCAAACAACTCAGTATCCTCTATCCCGGCCAAGTCGACACCACACCCAAAGCCATTGCCAAGTTCATCTGTTTCCTTCCATACGTTTTAATGAACCATGTTGCATCTGCCTATCCCAAAACCCTCGATGATGTTTACAGTATAGCCACGCACTTAACAACAACTGCATCCTCGATGGAGCCTACAACAAGGCTTCAACGAAGAATGCACACTAAGCCGTTACCGATACCACCACTGAACCTACCCAAACTAAACCCCCAAGGAACAACAACAAAAGAACAAGAAGCGGAAGGCTTCTACTCAGAATTGTGCGGTTGTTACTCCGCCAAACCCTAAGCCCATCCAAACCGCAGCAGCCATTACCCACGAGCAACAAAAACGAGGCTACACTGATCTCACCCCCTGTGTGCTAACTGTACCTACCATCACCCTGCCAACGCTCCATGCGCAAGTGCGCCCAATGTCAAAGGTTAGGGCATTTTGCTATGTTGGGATTGAACCTATGGAAAGGAACAGTTGATACAAAGTCAAAATACACCATCCGAGCTTTGGTCCAACCATCAGAGGTTCCTATCCTCTGATAGGTTTTTACTGCATTCAATAAACACATTGTTACCTATCCTCTGACAGAAGAAACTCCCAACCACTGATAGAAGATTACAAGAACAGAGGATGGCCAGCAGTGCTTAGTCTAGTTTTAGTTTAATTAATGTAACAGTGCTATGCACTGATAGTTTTAGTTTAAGCAGTGTTTGTAGTTAGTTACGTTTGTTAGCTGTCACTATCAACCATGACGTCACTGTTAGACGATCAGTGGTTAGATAGTTAGTATAAATAGGCGCTCAATGTAACAGATTTTTACTTGTCTTCTTAAAAAGATCAATTTTGCATATCTTCTTCATTTCTTACTATCAAACAATGTTATTGGGCTAAGGGGGAGTTTGTGAATCACATGCAATAGTTTAATTACTTGAAAGCATGATGGTGATGAAAACAAACGACCCATT
This sequence comes from Scalesia atractyloides, assembly GCA_947069175.1. Taxonomy (NCBI): domain Eukaryota; kingdom Viridiplantae; phylum Streptophyta; class Magnoliopsida; order Asterales; family Asteraceae; genus Scalesia; species Scalesia atractyloides. The sequence continues at coordinate 59,990,714 of CAMTDV010000014.1, forward strand.
GATTGATGTAAAAGTTTTCCATTATTCCGCTGCACTTATTCTCTGTTTTCAATCATTTTTCATTATTTGAAACAAAAATAACAATCAATTCAAACTTAGATCCTGACAATTGGTATCAGAGTTTGGTCAATCGATTTTGATTTAAACATCAAATTGATTTGAACAGATCAACTCTTTGTTGCTAATTTCGTTTGATAAGTTTTGCTTGAATACAAAGTTTTATTACTACAAAAGTTTTTAAAACACAAATCTGTTGTAAACAAGAGAAATGGCACAAAACACACCGGATTCCAATATTGGATCCATGTTCAAACCACCTATGTTGAAACGAAATGAGTATTTTATTTGACAACGTAGGATGGGTCACATTCTCGCTCAACAGAACACCGGATGCTGGAGATCCGTTGTGTTTGGACCCCATGTTCCCATGGTTCCAAGTACAGACGATCCCCACACTCAAGCCCTTAAAAAACTCGAAAATTACTCTGAACAAGATTTCCTCAAATTTGAATTGGATGCTAAGGCTTTAGCATCGTTGCTTCAGCTTTGCCCAATGAGATTTATGCGGGATTACTTCATTGTAATAGTGCTAAAGAGTTGTGGGATGCTCTTAAATAGCAATTCGGTGGTACTGAAGAGGTGATCGAGAATAATAGAGAAGTCTTGAATCAGCAGTATGAAACATTTTGCCATGTAAAAGGTGAGTCAGTAACCCAACATTTTGAGAGATTCAGCTGTCCCATAAGCGAATTGAAACTGGTAGATGTGAAATTTCCTAATTCGACTATCAATAGTCGTTTCTTAAGATCACTACTAGAAAAATGGGAGACAATAGCTTATGTTACTCGAACATCTGTTGGTTATAAAGAAATGACCCTCACACAGCTTCATGGTCGACTTCTCACTTATGACAGAGAGTTGAACCAGAAAAAGAAGCTTCAAGAGTCTGGGAAAGTGACTGATGACTATACATTGGGAAACACTGCTCTCTATAGTCATGAAGAGGGGTCTGGTAGTGGAAAGGATCAGAGTTTTGATCATTACATTGACATAACTTCTGGAAACAATTTCAACTCTGATCCCTGTACACCCAATTTGGCTTTTACTGCAAATTGTGAAAGCCAAACCTCTGACAATCTGAGTTTTGAGATGAATGACTTACAACACTTTGAACCCACGGATTTGGAAGAAACGGACATCGTACACCAGTTGGCACATTTGAGTGTCAGGGCTAGTAAGTTTTACAAAAGAACTGGTAGGAGGTTTCCAGGATTGCATGGGGGGTTAAAAGTTGGGTTAGATAAATCAAATATAAAATGCTTCAAGTGAAATAGGATGGGACATTTTGCCAGGGAATGCAGAACTCAAAATGTAGGACCAATTGTTACCCATCATGGCCCCAGTTCTCAAAGCAAATGTCCAATCTTCCCAGTTTACCCCTGCACATCAAATGCAAAACACTGCTCATTTTGCAAGTCCTATAACAACTGTCCCTATTCATTATGTCCAAACCTCTGCTCCACAGATTCAATATATTCAGGAACCACCTCAAGTGCATGTGCAACAAGCTCCACATGTCACTCAAACTACTCAAACCACTGCTACACCAGTAGAGGTTACACAACAAAGCTTCTTTACCCAAGGTTTTGTTGACTGAAGTAGTTTGCCTGAGGATTTAACTGATGAAAACTTTGCTCTCATAGCCAAAAATGATTTTGAAAATGAAAACTTATGTTTTATGGCTCTTGAGACCATAGTTGAAGGTGATGAGTCTGTGGAGCAGGAGTCAAAATCTGATGTGGTTGAATGTTGTGAAGCAGTGGTTACACCAGAAGTTACACCAGAAGTTACACCTGTGGTTGAAATGAATGTTGTTGATGTTGAAAAAGACAATCTATCTGACCATGGAACACAGATGTGTGTGAAGAAGAATGTGATTGTGCTCTTATGGCTGCTTCGAAGGTATCACCTCAGACCCTAAAAGATCTATGTTCTGAAAAATGCATTATTGCTTTTGCAAACATAAAACAGGTGAATGAAAACCTGAGAAACAAAATTTTGGAAGATGAACTTAAATTTGAAAAACTTGTTAAAGAGTTGAAAACAAAATTAAGTGAAAAAGATTCTGAAATGAGTAGCCTAAGGCATGAATCAAGCATACTCAAAGACCAGCTCCAAACCATGGTAGAAAAATACCAAGTTTGCGGGGAGTTAGAATCTACCCAGATCACTTGTGAAAAGTGGGTAGAGTCTTGCAAAGGTTATGAGCTTATGCTTGATGCTCAAGTCAAGAGCAACATAAAGTTTGGTATAGGCTTTAGGGAATCTGACCATACTTGTAAGAATGCTGCAAAAATTGACTCTGAGCTTGTTGAAATAATTCCCACAAATTTGGCTGGTGAAGAAATTAAAATCACTGATAAAGAAGGAAACAAAATTGTTCTTGAAAAACCAGAGTTTCACCAAAAGAAAAAGAAATTGAAAAATATCAGTTTAAACCAACCTGGTCAGATGAATATGATATTTTAGAAAACTTCAAGCCAATGGACTTTTCAACTCTTGATGGTATAAAAGCACCAAAAGCACTGGTGATCCCTGTCAAAGACTTGCCAGCAGAGGTTACATCATCTGCTCTCAAAAAGTCTGATAGGAAAAGGAAGGAAAAGGTTAAACACTTGTTTTGTAAATTTTGTGAAAAGAGAAGTCATGATACAGCAGATTTTTTTCTTTTGTAATCTAATGATATAAACAAAACTTGTGTCATACCTAAATCTCCTAGATGCACCATTTGCAACAAAACACATCATCCAACTCAAGAGTGTGTCTATCTCAAAACCTATCATCAAAAGGTATAAGAGATTAGAGAAAAAGCTCTAGAAGAGAAAATTCAAATATTGAAAAACAAAAATTTAAATCACGTGAAACATCTGTCACCAAAGCTTTAAATCAAATCTTTGTCCGCAGAGAAATTCAAGTAACAGATGCACCTCCAACAAACCAGTTTCCAAGAGGTAAAAGCCAGCCTAATTATCAAAAGGTGCCTATGACTTATGAGACTTACAAAAAGTCTTCCAAGCCAAGGGTAAATAGGCATCCTCATGGTTATCAACAGTTGATAGGAGGTAGCTCACAGCAGTGGTTACAAAAGTCTGATCTAACCACTGCTCATCAGTCTGGACTTGAGTCTGGATCACCTGATACCCCATCCAAAGCCATTTTGGCTTTGGAGACCCACCTGAATTAATTATTTCAAAACATGTGCAGGGGGCTTCTACTTGCCTTGACAGTCTTTGGTATGTAGATAGTGGAGGCTCCAGGCACATGACAGGATGTAAAGCCCTGCTCAGAGATTTTAAAGCCCATGGAGGGGGTGATATATCCTTTGGAAATAATTCAAAATGGAAGGTGTTAGGGTCAGGATGTGTCTCAGCAGGAAAACTCAAGTTTGAAAATGTGAATCTCATTGACAATTTAAAACTCAATCTCTTAAGTGTTTCACAGATGAGTGACAAAGGTTTGGTTCCTTTTTTCACAAAGAAAACTTGCCAGATAGTAGGACCAGAGGTTGTCAAAAAGATTGATCAGATCATTGCTGAGAGCAAAGCACAGTTGACTGCTCATAGAGTAGGAAATGTGTATGTGGTTGATATGCTAAAAGATAATCCCATGTCAAATGCATGCCTGTTTTCAGTTGCCTCAAGAAAAGAGACAGAGCTATGGCATAAAAGACTAGGACACACAAATCTAAAAACTATCTCCACTCTCTCAAAACAAAATATGGTTAGAGGTCTACCCCAAAAACAATTTACTTGTGAAGAGCATTGTGTTTCCTTTTTAAAAGGTAAACAACAGAAAAGCTCTTACAAGTCAATTGAGGAGTCCAAAACAAGTCAGTGCTTACAGTTGCTTCATATGGACTTGTTTGGACCTGTAAAAATCATGAGCTTAAAACACAAAAGATACTGTCTGGTGGTAGTTGATGATTTTTCCTAGTTCACATGGACTTTCTTTTTACACTCTAAGGATGAAACAGCAAATATTTTGCAAAACTTTGTTAAACAAGTTGAAAAGCAATTTGATATGCATGTAAAAATCTTTAGGAGTGATATTGGGACAAAGTTTAGGAACAAGTAGTTGGATGCCTTCTATGAGTCAAAAGGGATTGTTAGACAATACAACATCCCTAGAACTCTAGAACAAAATGGGGTTGTTGAAAGGAAAAACAGAACTTTAATTGAATCAGCAAGGACTATGCTTGCAGACTTAGGTTTACCCTTGTCTTTTTGGGCAGAGGCTGTAAACACTGCTTGCTATTTCCAGAACAGAGATTTGATAAACCCTAGGCATCAAAAGACTGCCTATGAATTGCTTTACAAAATCAAACCTCTGATCTCTTATTTTAAAGTCTTTGGCTACCCATGTTTCATTTTAACCATCAAGGATTCAATATCCAAGTTTGCGGCCAAAGTTGATTGTGGTTATTTTCTGGGATACTGAACCACTGCCAAAGCCTACAGAGTTTTTAACTCAAGGACCAAATGTGTTGAGGAAACTCTAAATGTGAAGTTCACTGAACTCTCATTCTTGAAAATCCCAGCAAATGGACCTGTTGAATTGTTTGATCTATATAAATATACATTTGAAGATGTGTATTTCAAGACTAACCCTGCAGGTACCCCACAATCATCATTTGAAGAGCAATGATATGATTGCATTCTTCCAAGTTTCAAAATCAATCCTACAGGCAGAGGAGCAGATGTTAGTAGCAATGGTGAAAGCTCTGCCAAGTCAACAGTGGTTAATACTCAAACCTCTGCCAGCTCTCAAAACCAAACATCTGTTGATAAAAGTCCACAACATATGATGAAAATCAACCCACTGTCACATCCTTACCACCAATTCCTCCACCACCATTCCAATCGGAGTCTAGACTATCAAATTCACCAGCAGAGGTTAGCTCAGATGGTACACATTTGCAAGCTTCACCTCAAAATGCCATTGTTCCTTATCAAGGTGATTTGATCTTCCTCAAAAGCCATCCATTGGATCAAGTTATTGGCAACATCAATGAGGGTATGCTCACAAGAAGCCAAGCCCAAAACATTTGTCTTTTTGCTGGATTTCTATCACTCACACAGCCTGTCAAGTACCAAGAGGCACTGAGAGACAATAGTTGGGTAGAGGCCATGCAAGAAGAGCTCCTACAGTTCAAGAGACAACAAGTATGGGAGCTTGTACCATTGCCAAAGGATGTCTGTCCAATAGGCACAAAATGGGTCTTCAAGAACAAAACTGATGAAAGGGTATTGTTGTCAAAAACAAAGCAAGCCTCGTGGTTCAAGGCTACAGACAGGAAGAAGGGATTGATTATGATGAAACTTTTGCTCCAGTAGCAAGATTAGAAGCCATTCGCCTGTTCTTAGCTTTTGCTGCTAACCACAACATCAAGGTGTATTAAATGGACACAAAAGTGCATTCCTGTATGGAAAGATCAAAGAAGAAGTATACATTTGTCAACCTCCTGGATTTGAGGATCATTTCCATCCTGATCATGTCTACAGGTTAAACAAAGAACTGTATGGTCTAAAACAAGCACCAAGAGCCTGGTATGAAACTCTATCCACTTTTCTCTTATCCATTAGTTTTACTAGAGGTAGGATTGACAAAACCCTATTTTTAAAATGGAAAGGAAAAGATTTGATGCTTGTCCAAGTTTATGTGGATGACATCATTTTTGGATCCACATGCAATGCCATGTGTGAAGAGTTCAGAAAACTCATGGCAGCAGAGTTTGAGATGAGTGCAATGGGTGAGTTGCAATGTTTTCTTGGTTTACAAGTCAAACAAATGCAAAAAGGCACTTTCATTCATCAAAACAAGTATGTGAAAGAACTACTTAAGAAATTTGATATGAGTGATTTGTCACACCCCGACCCGCAGCGGAAAAGGTGACCGGGGCATGATTGGGTTATCATCAAAGCTCATGACATTTATTATACGTTTCATATTCATTAATACAATTTAATGGAAATCTACAATAAATGATACAACATGATCTAACTATCAGTCTAAGCTTCTTGGTTCTCTTCTAAGGCATATCCTATGTTTTCCTTGCTTCAACCTGTTCACCTGTATCATGTGTAAAAAGGTTTTTGGATCAACATAATGTTGGCGAGTGAATCCTATGGAAAAACATTTGAACAAGTTTATCCAATTGATTATAAATAATGTGCATACCACATATGAGTAAATGTAGATGTAAATTTATTCACACAACACATAATATTGAATATTGAACACACATACACCAAATGATTGTTTTGAGGCACGCGTTGTTCGACTCGTCTCCCACGAGGAACTGATGGGCCTAATGAATGAGTTTTGTGGCACGCGTTGTTCCACGAACTGATGGGCCTAATGAATGAGTTTTGAGGCACGCGTTGTTCTCACGAACTGATGGCCTAATGCATGAGTTTTGAGGCACGCGTTGTTCTTACGAACTGATGGGCCTAATGCATGAGTTTTGAGGCACGCGTTGTTCTTACGAACTGATGGGCCTAATGAATGAGTTTTGAGGCACGCGTTGTTCAACTCGTCTCCCACGAGGAACTGATGGGCCTAAATAATTTGCATACAACTTTGACAATATGTAATACATCACAAACAACAATAGTTACATTCTAGTTTAAATCATATAATGGTATAGCACGAGTTTGCATAAGAGGATTAGTTTAAGCGACACATGATACACCCCAAAACATGAATAAAAAGGGGAGTTTGTAAGAATTCACTCACATTGGGTGCGTTCGGTTGATGATGTTGAGTGCACGCGAAGTGGTTTTAACCACGAGTGAAATTAACCTAGATAAATAGCATTTTAGTTCGGTAAGTAACGGATTTTATTAATCTATTTTAGTAGGATTGTTGGGTGCATTTTTGTGAGTTTGAGGCTATTTTCTAACCTTAAAAATGTTATTTTTAAGTATTTTTAATTGATTTTTAATTAAAATAATTAAATAAAAATAATAAAAAAATATTTGATTTTTTTTGCTACAGTTGACTTTGACCGTTGACTTTGACTGCCTGTTGACCGGTTCGAAGGCGTTTTGTTGTGCGCTGGGTGAGGCTCGAACCCGAGACCTCTCGTACGCGTGCACGCAGCTCTACCAACTGAGCTACGTGTCTAACCCGACATATATCCGATTTTAATTTATATATATATATTAATTAGATTTTAAACAGAAATCCTTTATTTTAAAAATGAATTAAATCCCGAGAACCGGTGCGCTCCACAGGTCTCGTACCCGGGACCTGTGGGTTAGCGGACACACAGTCCACCGCTGGACTGTGTGTCTCACTTGGTTATAAACTCGGTTATCAATATACTTAACATATATCTAAATCAATCCGGTTCAGTTTTGCGGAAAAAGGAATTTTTATTAAGGCAGCGTGTGAGGGACAATACTCGAACTCGAGACCTTAGCTTCAAAGTGCACACAGTCCACCGCTGGACTGTGTGTCTAACCCGGTAAATAACTGGATTTTAATTATACTTAACTATTACCGAAACTTCGTCTTCTTCACTGGTTTTCACCGGAAGTGACGACTGACTGATTCGAAGTGTGGATTCAGTTTTCTTTAGCGTTTAATGATCAATTACAGACGAGATAAAAGTAAGAAGAAAGGAATTTAGGCGTGAAAAGTACCGACTGGTTCTCCTCTGTTTTCCGGCAGAACTCCGGCGACAGCAAGCTCTTCCGGCGACGAGTGTCTTGAAGCAGAGAATCTTCAGAAAGCTTACAAAGGGTGTGGGTGACTTCGGTATAAGTTTAGGGGGTTCAGTGAAGCTCAGAGATTAAAAACTCGGTTTTCCGGCGACGTAATAAATATTTCCGACGAGTGAGTTTTCGCCGAGAAAGGGTGCGATTTGAGTGTGAAAGGTTTCTGGCGAGTTGTGGGTGAATTTATAGGGTAGTATCGAGATGTATGGGGTCTGAATTTGGTCTCAATTCGAAGTCAGCCGTTCTTCGGCGGTTATGGCTGATGTCGCGGGTTCAGACGTCGGTTATAACCGTTGTGAGAGTTAAGTCTTCGGTTAAATTGAGCGGAAACGTATAATAACGGTGAAGTCGTCGGGATTTTCGACGACTGCTAATTGGGCGCAAATTGACGAATTTGACTTCCGAACTTGAATATTTGAATTAATTGTTTCTTGTTATTAACATAAAATCAAAGCGGCGGAGCGGTTGATTGGCTGAGTGATAAGTTGTTGTTGAGCCGGTTACAGACCCGAGTTCGAAACCCGGCATGAGTAAAACATTTTTATTTTGTTATTTTTGACAGTTTTTCAAAAACTAATTATATATCCCCGCATAATAATTGATTACGTATCGTTTAAAATTATTTTGGGCATTTAATTCGCAACGAAAATTTTAACTGACTGTTCGGTTGATAAACGGAGCGGGTTTGGTAAATCCGTTTTTGACGGATGTTACATGATTGTAAACCTTGCAACACACCCATGGCAACATCCAAGCTAGTCACTGTAGATGGCAGAGATGACCTTGTTGATCAAGCATTGTATAGAAGCATGATTGGGTCTTTATTGTACCTAACTGCATCAAGCCCAGACATTATGTTTGCCACATGTGTCTGTGCCAGATCACAGTCAATGCCAAGAAAATCATATCTTATGCAGTAAAAAGGATATTCAGATACATAAAAGGTGCTCCCACACTTGGTATCTGGTATCCAGCTAATTGTAACATCGAGCTTGCAGGATATTCTGGTAGTGACTTTGCTGGATGTAAAACAACAAGGAAGTCCACATCTGGAAAAGCCCAATTCCCAGAGGATTGCTTAGTGTCTTGGCAAAGTAAAAAGCAAGTTGCAGTATCGACATCCACTGCTGAAGCAGAGTATATAGCTACTGCAAGTTGCACTGCTCAAATTTTGTGGCTTCAAAATCAACTCTTATATTTTGGTGTGACTGCCTTGAGGACTCCTCTCAAAATTGATAGTCAAGCAGCAAAAAACATCATCAAAAATCCAGTTTCACATTCTACCACCAAGCACATTGACTTCAGACATCACTTTGTGAGGGATTGCTATGAAAAAGGTCTGATTTCTTTACAACATGTCCATACCAAGGATCAACTAGCAGATGTGTTGACAAAAGCACCTGATGCTTCCACATTTGACAGTTTGATATCTAGGCTTGGAATGCTTTATATGGATTAAAAAAATAACTTGTCTTGTGATTCATGTGTAAATAGCAATAAAATGTTTTTAGAAAATTAGAAATTCATCCTTAGAAATAGTTAAAATTGAATTTTTCAATAAAATCATTAAAGTCTGTTCAAAGCTCTGATAGTACAAAAACACTGTTGTTTTGAAAAATCTATCCACTGCTGCAAACCTCTGCTAATATTATTTGGTCACAACCACTGGTAGTATTGCTCTAACAGTGGTTAGCCAAACATATGTTTTCCATTGCCAAACAGAGCTTACACGTGGACAGATGTTATTCGACAGATGTTACATCGGACGCCACGTCAGGTGCACTTTTTGAAAAACCCTATAAAACCATGTTCTATCCCCAAACAGAGTTTTCACTTCTCTTGTGCGATTTCAAATTCTTCAAAGCCCTTCGTTCAAAAATCATCCAAAAATCATGGCTCCTAAACCCAAATCGAAGAAGAAATCGACACAAGAACAACCCCCATTTGTCCTCATCATCAAAACACCACACAATTGCACTGCTATTCTCAAAGAAACCGACACAAACACTCGTTATCGTACCAGACTTTTGAGCCATCGGAGGAAAGTGAGAATGGTGAGGAGTAGAGTGGGGATAGCAGCAGCAAAGTTGGAGGTAATATCTTTATGCTTTTATTTTCTTTTATTGTTGTTTTATCTCTATTTGGTCTGTACCCCTAATATTTGATACTTTGATACTTGGTAGGTTGGGTTGGGTTGGTCGATACTATGTTTGGTTGGTTGGATGGTTTGTTTTAGACACTATTATCTATTATGCTATGCTGGTATTGTATGCTTATTTTCATAGGTATGGTGTTATGTATGTCGCGTCCGTTCGCGTGTCCGAAAGTTAGGAATTGTTTGCTGAGCGTATTTGGATTGCAGGGCATATGTGGAATAGACTAGCACTTTGACAGTCTTGCATATATTCAGCTAAGTCATTTCCACTTGTATACTTGTATATATTTATTTAGTTTTTAGTTGTTTTGTTAGGTAGTTTGAGTCGTTTCTCGTTCTTGCATTAGGGACAATGCAATCTTTAAGTGTGGGGATGGGATACATAGTTTTTATTGTTAGCTTGAGTCATAAAATTTGAAGAATACAAAAAAATTAAAAAATTGAAAAAATAGAAAATGTCTTTTGAATAAAGAAGTTTGCAAAATAAGAACAGAAAATGATAGAAAAGATGGGTTTTTGTTCGGGGTTCAAATAATGATAATATGAGAATGATGTAGTCAAGCTTGTGTCTAGTTTGGGATATGCGGGTAGCCCCGACTTGGTTCTAGGTTCCTTTGATCTTAATACACTTAATTGTAGGTTTGCTAATGGGTACTCGTCTAGGAAAAATGGAAAATCGAAACCACCAAAAATAGTATAAGGAATGTCGTTATAAGCTAAAAATTTTTAGAATTTTTGATCATGGAAAAACTATAATAAGTGAGCTTCATTGAAAAAGTAGGCCAGGCCAATGTAATCTTCGTTGGGGATATTGACTCTGACTTAGATTGCCTCTAGGATGGTGGAAAAAAAAGAAAAAGTTGCAAAAATTTACCGACGCCTAAGTTGTCGCTCTTGGGGATAGTGACTCTGACTGAGACAACCTCTTGGTTAGGTAAAGCAAAGTTGAAAAAAAAAGGGAGAGAAAAAAATTGATTTAATTTTTTTTATTTTGGTATAAAACAGTTGGGAATTGGGTAAATTATCGTTCCTTTGTTCTATAAGCTTGAGGCGGGATTAGATGTACTGTGGCTTCTAGCGTGAGACCCTAGGTAGATTGACCGCATTTGAACATAAATTGCATGATAAGGGTTTGGAACCAGGTTTGGGTTTAAGAGGACAAGTATATTTGCAATCGCGGCTAACACAAGTTTTGATTTTAATAAGTAATTAATACTTTTGACCTGAATGATTTTCTGTCTTTGATTGCGTTTGCATGGATTCTTTTTCGAGGATGAAAAAAAGAGTAAGTGTGGGGATATTTGATGTATTACAAAATACATCAGTTTATCGTGTTCAGTTTTTATAGTTTTCATTAGTGTTAGTTTCGTTTTCCGTAGAATAGTTAGTCTTTTGATCCAATTGCGTTTTGCAAGTCTTGCGCGCTTAAAAAAGCTGGAAAATGTGGAGAATAAGTTGAACTACGGAAAAGTCAAGTCCTGGAACGAATTGGAAGGCTCGGGAGCTGAAACGGGTCGAAAACGTTGGATTTTACGCTCCTGGTGGGTCGCGACTGGCCTGGGTGATCCCTCTTGCCACCCGCGAGAGGCTAATAAAATGATAATGTCATAAACACGGTCGCGGGCCGCGACTACCTAAGCTTATCCCTCTCACGCCCCGCGAGAGGGTGTTTTCACCAGATGTCTTCGAGTTGGGTCTTGGATTTGCTGCAGAAAACATATATAAACATAACTTATCATTCTAAAAACCCTAAGCTACGAATTAAGAGCAACCTGGGCGAATTTAGAGCATTGAATCAGAGGTTTTCGAGCATACGGAACTATTGGATGAAAGATTGAAGTCGAGGAAGCATTCGGTTCGCATTCGTGACGTTCGGGTGTCTTTACTTTCGCTACTTTCTTACTTTACCATTTTTAGCTTGTTTGAATACTCTTTGTTTTCTTTGAATTTCATGACTTTGTTCGGCTAAACCTTTTTAACTACCTAGATTAGATGATCGTTTGATAAAGTTTTTATTATGGATTTATGATTTTTGAGGATTGTTTATAAGTTGTAAACGACTTGTTCTATTAATTGGGTGTGTTTGCGTATTTGATATTGTTTTGTTATTGTTTATTGCTTTACATGAATCTTGGTGACGGTCTTTATCAAAGAAAAGAGTCATGTTAGGGTCTAGGTTTTGGTGACTGTCTACATCACGTAATAAAGCTAGAGTCTTTAGGGTGAAACTGCGCAATTAACCTTAAAAGTAATAATTGGTAATCTAATAAAATCAAATATTCTACTAATCGTCAAAAGCTGCAAGGTGCGACGTTATTGCTAAGTCTAAGTCATTAAGCCGAAAGGTAGGAGCTTTCTAGGAAGTAAACCCATTGGCTATTGTTTAGCAAGTCCAATTGAGAAAACAAGTCTATCCTTGCTTTAGATCTTGACAGGGGGTGAGCCCTATAGGATACTTTTATAAACCCATTAGGTGTCTTGACAGAGAGCCTAATAACTGGTAATCTCAACAACCTCGAGGGTGCTATAGCGTGCTCTTGAGAAGGGTTAGGGGTCCTATTAGATATCCCGAGAGGTGAGAATATTATGATCCCGGTTCCTCATTAATCAACTTCCAAATAAAATCGTTACTAAAATCAATCAGGATTCTGGTCTAGGTAGTGTTTCCACCGTCTGAGTAAAGTCCAGTTTAATTCGTGTTCTTTAGTTGATTTAGTTAATCTAGGTTATTTTCATTGCATTATTAGGAATTGTTAGAACCCCCCCCCAAACAATCAAACAATTAGTATGTCGTGTCAGTCATAGTCTACATAGAGCCGTTAACATAATTAACAGAGTCTCATGGGTTCAATATCCGGACTTACATTAGCTATACTAGAGTCGATCGGTACACTTGCCGGTTAGTAGTTTAGTGTGTCCTAGTGAGTCTAGAGTATTACTTTGAGTCTAGATTTAGGTTAAATTAGTTACCTTTAATTGAACTACTTTAAGCACATCAGTATTGATGTTGACCCCGCAAAGATTAAAGCTGTGAAGAATTCGGTTGCACCTAAGTCTCCTTCTGAAATTCATTCGTTTCTTGGTCTAGTTGGTTATTATCATCGGTTCATTTCGAACTTTTCCAAGATCGATGTTCCTCTTACATCTTTGACTCAAAAAGATAAACCTTTTGTTTGGGGTCCCGAACAACAGGAGTCTTTCCAAACCCTCAAGGACATGCTTTGTAATGCTCCTATCCTTACACTTCCCGATGGAAATGACGATTTCGTCGTGTATTGCGATGCCTCAAACCAAGGTCTTGGTTACGTCCTTATGCAAATCCCCTACGCGTCGAGACAGCTCAAAGTCCATGAGAAAAACTATACTTCGCACGACCTTGAGCTTGGTGCAGTTGTTTTTGCGTTAAAGATTTGGTGACACTACCTTTATGGTACTAAGTGTACGGTCTTCACCGACCACAAGAGCCTTCAACATATCTTTGATCAAAAGGAACTCAGCATGCATCAACGTCGTTGGGTAGAATTGTTAAACAACTACGACTGTGACATTCGCTACCATCCTTGCAAGGCAAATGTTGTAGACGATGCACTTAGTCGTAAGACTCATGTAAAGAGCCTTCGTTGTTATCAAACCTTTGGTAACCTTCGTGATCCCATTCGCGAAGCACAACACTCGTCCATTATCGAGAACAACTTGTACAACGAGATGAAGTGTGGTGCTGAAGATCAACTTGTGTCCAAATGGGATGGTATTATATACTATCTCAGTCGCGTCTGGATTCCAAATCGAGACAACCTTCGTGACTTCTTGATGAAGGAAGCCCATAATTCCCGATATTCCATCCATCCTGGCGCCGAGAAGATGTACCAAGACTTACGTACGTCTTATTGGTGGCCTGGTATGAAGAAAGATATCGCCCTCTACGTCTCGAAGTGTCTCACCTGTTCCAAAGTTAAAGCTGAACATCAACGCCCCTCTGGCTTACTCGAACAACCAGATATTCCTGTCTGGAAATGGGAGAGTATTGCTATGGATTTCATCACTAAACTCCCTCGTAGTTCTTCTGATCATGACAGTATTTGGGTTGTAATTGATCGATTGACCAAGTCCGCTCATTTCCTCGCAATTCGTGAAGATTACAAAGTCGAGAAATTAGCTCGTACCTACACGGATGAAATCATTTGTCGTCATGGTATTCCCATTGACATCATTTCTGATCGTGATGATCGTTTTACGTCCCGTCTTTTGCAAACATTCCAATCCGCTATGGGTATCATCTCAACCTTAGCACCCTTTTCATATTCATTCTAACGGACAAACCGAGCATACTATCCAAACTCTAGAGGATATGCTTCGTTCATGCATAATCGATTTTGGCGGCAACTGGGACATGCACTTACCCTTGATCGAATTCTCGTACAACAACAGTTATCAAGCGAGTATACAAATGGCACCTTTTAAAGCATTGTATGGTCGTAAGTGACGTTCGCCTATTTATTGGCACGAGATCAGAGAAGCTCAAATCACTGGTCCCGAGCTTATACAAGAGCAACAGATAAGATTTTACAGTTCGAGAACTTGCTAAAAGCCAGAAGCCGACAAAAGAGTTACGCTGACAAGCGTCGTAAACCTTTGGAATTCGAAGTAGATGACCTTGTACTTATCAAGGTATCCCCTTGGAAGGGAGTAGTTCGATTTGGTAAGAAAGGCAAACTCACACCTTGCTACGTAGGTCCTTTCAAGATTCTCGAAAATATTGGCAAGGTTGCGTATCGACTGGACCTACCTAAAGAACTCAACAACGTTCATCCTGTTTCCCACGTTTCAAACTTGAAGAAATGTCTAGTTGAAGAAGGACTTCAAGTCCCGCTCAAAGATCTTCAAATCAATGAAACTTTTCACTTTATGGAGAAACCTGTTGAAATCATGGACCGAGGAGTCAAGCAAGTAACGGCAGTCGAATTCCTATCGTTAAGGTTCGTTGGGAAGGAAAACGTGGCGCTGAGTTTACTTGGGAACTCGAAAGTGATATGAAGACTAAGTATCCGCATCTATTCGTTGCATCTTCTAAATTTCGGGTGAAATTTCCTAAAGGAGGGGAGATTGTAACGCCCTGCTTTTTCGTACTTTCCATAATTAGAAAGCATTGCTTGTAATTCCATTTTTGGAAGCTTTGTATTCTTGTAATCGTATTTTCGTTGTAATCATTGTAAAATCCGAGACTTGGATCATAATAAAATTCGTATTTCTTACAATTCATGCGTTACACATTCAAACATGATTCACACGTTTGAAACCACTACACATATGATGCTTAATTCGTGACTCTTGAAAACATGTAATAAACTTGCAAATACATGACATACATGCATTATACGATCCTTATCCCCGATTCTTATACTTAATCATACTTGTTTATACTTATTCTCGTGATTTATTTACTTGCAAACCCCTTAGATTATGCCTTTTGTGCTTAAAACACCCTAAAAACTATCAAATATAACTCCAGGGATCAAAATTGCCAAAAATCAAACATCTTTTATCCTCTCGCGGGCCGCGGTCGGGTTACCCATTTCCTCTCACCCCCGCCAGAAGCCATAATCCATAGAATGTTGCTACCAGCTCATGGATTGGGCAATTTTGTGGTTGTTAGTTGTGTTTCTTGCGTTCAATACACACCAAACTCAACCCTAATTCATTCCTATAAAACCCAAGCCTCTTCCACACTTCTTCCACTTTACAACTCACTCAAAACACTCTCAAATCCCTCCTTAATCTGCTGGAAATCAGAAACAAGAATAGATTCACTGCAACTAGGGCTCTAAACGAACCGAACGTTTAGCGAACAGTTCGTGAACTGTTCGGCGGGAAGTTCTTTTATGTTCGTTCGTTTAGTAAACAAATGAACATGAACAAGAAATTTCGTTAATTAGTTAAATGAACGAACATGAACTAAGGTCTCGTTCGTTCAATTATGTTTGTGAATGTTCGGTAAGGTGTTCGTGAACGTGTTCATGAACATTCATTCATTTGCATTCGTTTATGTTCATATGTTTGTGTTTTAATTAAATATTTATGTACTTTCATATATTTTATCTATACTTTTTATGTTATTAAACTTTTATTTATTTTATTACCATTAAACTTTTATTTATATTATTACCCTAAACAATTAAACTAGGAAACCCTATTTCACTTGTTTATGCACCGATCCCGCCCTTTTATTTCTCATTATTTACATCGACGAATACGATCGACCTCCATTCCACAATAAGGGATCCATTGCCTTTATCCTTCATCATGTTCGCCAAATTTATTTGTGTTCGTGAACGTTCGCAAACACACTCATTTTCTTAATGAACGAACACGAACATAAAATCTCGTTCGGTAAGCGTTCATGAACCATTCGTGAACACATTTATTTTCTTAACGAACGAACACGAACAAGGCCTTGTTCGTGTTCGTTCGGTTCGTTTACAGCCCTAACTGCAACTCACTAAAGTGAGCATAACTTCCTCATTTCTTAATCTTTTCATTGATTCTTCTTTCTAATCACTTGGAACAACCTTAGGTATGATTCCCGGGTTTTCCATGGAAAATCCAGACTTGGAACTTCACCAAAAAAAGATCCAAAGTGGAGTGAACTTTCTGTTTTGATTAAAACTTTTCTAAACTTACTTGAACTTGAGTTGTCTCATACACATTCCTATATCCTTATGCTCATAATCAATTGAATGGTTAGTTAGTCTTAAAACAAGGTTGTGACATCTAAAATCAGAGGTTAAAACCTCATAAACATTCTGTTTTGTTTAAGCTTTAACCCACAAGTAATGAACAAGCTTAAAGCTTGATGTTTGTGTGATTAAGGTTAGCTTGGCTATCCTACTTGAAAGTCCACACATTACTTGATGTATTCTTAGATTAGTCATGATATATTTCATTCCTTGTATGTGTTCATGACACTCCTTGTTATATATGACATCATGTGTAGTGGTGAATCCAAAGAGGTCTGAAAATGGATGGTTAATCCTCCTACCTCATACATGAATTCTATGACATTCTTGCTATGATAATGGACTAGAACTCCTAAGTATATACTATATAGAATATATAATACCTAGGGTGACCAAACCCTTGATGATAACCAAATGGTTATTTGTCAAAATAGTATGTTACACCATCTAAGAACATACTACTCGTCATGATTCTTATGGGTACTTTTAGCCCATGAAAACAACCAAACCCCTTTGGGTTTCATAGTGTCAAAGATGAGTATTATGAGCTAGATGGTTAATTTCTCATATATGTACTTTTCATAATCTTTGTTTCCGAATTCCTAAATCCTCCGTTAAACATCCAATACCCACACCTATGTTTCCTCGTGTAGAAGGACAAGGTGATCCATCCTAAACAACCCACATCTCCCGCGGACTCACCAAGTGGAAAGCTTGCAAAACCGTGAGTACACATGACCCATTTCCGTTTATGTCGCTTTTCGGTGCAATATGTTAACCTTATCAAAATCACTAAACTTTATACGTTATTCAAATGCACGAAACAATCCAAATACATGAATGCTATGATACAATACTTGATGCTTATACTTAGGTGATTCTTATGTGATACGATAGTCATTAGCTTTATACGAGCCTCCATTTAACATGTATAGCGCTATAGGAGTAACGCACCACCCGTGAACGAGAGGTCGTGTTGAATATTCATTCTTTATTGCGTAAACAGAGAGTTGACTAGAAATATTGCATGCCATGTTATAATGCTCTTGTATAAACTAGTTGCCATGTGGATTCGTTTTTAAACCTTTATGCTTATACTTAAACTTGTGTGCTCGCCAATGCGTTTTTGTGTTGAACTATACTTTGTTAACGTGTTGCAGGTTGATGAGGATTCATATGACGAAATCTAGTAGGGACTACACTAGAAACATGCTTGAAATTGCTAGATTTTGTTACTTTAAATATTGGAACTTGTTGTATTGTCTTTCTCATTGTACTTTGTAATTCATGTTGTATTGACAGTTTTGCTATGAAATGAAATTCGGTTTTATTTAATTATTGTCACAAATAGCGTTATGAGCTATGAGCAATCTATTTCGTCTCGTCCGATGTTTCCGCCACCGGTTGGGGTGTGACAGTTGGTGGCGACTGTGGTGGGTGACGGCGAAGGTAGTGGGTTGTGGCGTTGTTAACGAAGGATGAAAAAAGAAATGAAATGAAAAAAAAACTATGTGTAACGGATAGAATGATTTTGATAAAATGGAATGGAATGTCTTGTGTAATGAACAATTTCATTCCATTGACCAACCAAACACCCTTTTCTTCATTCCCTGTCAATGGTTAATTCCATTTCGCCTCTCATTCTTGCATACCAAACGCTACCTAAAAGTCATCTACCACCACGTGCAACTTTCTTATTGATAGAAACCAATAGGAATTGTATTTAGATTTTGAAAGTATATTATACCCATATGTAATAGATATGTATTTATACATACTAGTAGGAATGCCCACGTGTTGCAGCGGGTACATTTGTTTTGTCGTATTGTTAGGGTTTGTTACATTTGTGGATTATTCATTATGGTGATGTGTGACCATCATACAAAGGGATTTCAAAAAATAATCTTATACCAAATGGTTATGAGCATTGACACGATCCCACTCCTGTGGTGGTTGTTGTGAAAGTGGTTTTGGTTGAGATGTTTGGTCATATTTGACTAAAACTTGTACCCCCACTTGAACAGCTTAAGGTCAGGATGGATCCACGAGCTATAGAAGTCTCTCCTCTTCGTAAAGCTCCCATGCCTGTGTAATGCGGAAACTTGTTAGTTACATAACTTTTTCTTTTTTAATTAAAAAATATGGTTTTAAGACGACTTACCCATTCAATAGACCTTTCTGAGTTATACCCCAAATTGAGAGTGAACTGCTTCTGCCCTTATTGTCTCAAGCATGAGGCCCCCAAAGCTTTATACATCTCCTTTCAAAGTCAACCGATCACCCAATACATATTCAGGGGCCAATTAACCGCTGAAGGATAAAAACAGAATTTCATCAAACAAGATTCATGTAAAAATCATAAACTCTTTATCCGTTCCCCAATTAAACCGAGACCAGATTTCCAGTTTGTTTATTACTGTATGCTCTTTATAAGAGTATTTAAAGGTATTACTGTATGCTCTTTATAAGAGTATTTAAAGGTATAGGGCACCCCTTTTTGGGGGTAGATTATAAGGGCACTATAAACAATAGCTCTAAGCCATGAAAATAGAAGAGGGTCCCTATTTGTTTGAATAAAGTAAACTCATATGTGAACTTTTAGCCATATACGTTATATAGAACACAAAATTCCCAAAAAAAGACTTGATTTTTACCTTCTCACTGATAGCATCCTGAATCATGACTTCTATGCAAGTGTTGATGCAAACAAAAACTTATCAGTGTTGATGTTTACCTTGTCACTCATGGCATCTTGAATCATGACTTCTATGTAAATATACCTTTAATATCATATTCGCAAGACATTAAAATTCATACAATCTTCAAGTCATAATCAAATTCTATCATAGGTCATACATACATACAAACATATATTTTATAAGAGTGATTGAGTGTAGTTCACTAATCTGTACCGTTTCCTTTTGATTTTGTGTTGTTTTCTCTTCGAGTTTTGGGGATTATTCATCTTCCTTAACAATCTGTTTTTTGAAGTCATTTTTCCTTTTTTTTCTATCTCCAAAGGCACCTGTTTAATCTGTATGAATCTTATGTAAGCAGGCCTCTTGGATGACTTGATAAATGTAAAGTCAAGCGATATTGTTTCCCATTCACCTATTCACTCAAGATGAGATCCTTTTCCATCTCACTGCAGTCTTTTGTGCTAGGCTTAAATAGTCGAAGCATGCTTCTCGCATTTCTTGGCTTGCTTCATCAGGTGAACTACTGAAGAACTAAAAACCTTGTACAAAACTCCTGCTAGATGCTATTGGCTGCAACCTTACAGTATGTACAGATTTTGAGTAGTCATTGTAAAAAAACAAACATTACTGGTTGCCATTCTGACCCGTATAGTTTATCCAACCCGCTCGAATTTGAACATCATAGTTTGGTGTCTTGTTTCAGTGTTCTTTTTGTGACCAGGTTTCTTTACCTAGAAAATTTCATTTAACTTAACTATCTCCATATCATATTTATAATTATTGAAATGCCAGATGATCTATTAAAATTAATGAACGAAAGTTAACCAAAAACTGTCTATTTAGAGTGTCTATTTACACATATTTTGTTGATTTACTCAAAATAAATGAGCCAAAAAATAATGAAATCAACTTTTTAGAAAAAATAAAAAATACATTTGAGCTAATTACTACAGTTATGTATTCGTAACTAATTTTTTATTTTGTGTGCCTCATTTATAAAAAAAATCATGAAAGCAAAGCGGTATATACCTTAAATGTCGGCAATAGTGATGGTGTTTGGAGACGCAGACGCTTGAACGTAGGTTCACCTGAACTTTTCTTCACTGTGATTTAAAGTCCTGGATAACAAAAAAAAAACCATCGATTATTAATAGATTGATAATGACAAGTTGGGCAGGTTGAAAGGTTTAAATGCTGCTACCTAGGCTATAAAACCCTAAATCCAAGCAAAGATAAGAAATATAACAAAGGCATTGATTTTATTGTGAAACAAAATGATTACAGACTAATGTCAGGTAGACGGCAACAAGCTGCGCCGCTACCCCCTTCTGAATAGCAAACCCTATCCTGCTAAACACAAAATTCTGCCCCTTAACATTCGCGATGTTACTATTTACCACCTGCTGAACCCGCTTAAAGAACCGCACCGCGTCAGGGGCAAGAGCGCCAAAGGTATCAAAAGCGAACGGGACGAACACGTGCTGATTCTCGATGCAAGCTTTTTCGTGTTTAGCTACTTTGCCCGCTTCAGCCTTGGTTATCCCTGGCCTCCACAAACCCGTGGTCCCTTAGCCCAACGAGGGGGGGCACACCTGTCAAATCGACGCACGCGTGTTTCCCTCCTTCCCATCCAAAAACAAGAATGTTAGCGGGCCGTAGGGTAGATCTCCATTTAATGGATCGGACAAGAAGTTCAACCAGGCTTCCTTTTTTTCTGAGATCCCTGCCCCTTAAGGACATCATGAAGCACATCTCGAACGAAATCATGTCGATATTTAAAACCCGATAATTCTTTGCAATGGACTTCATGCTCCCGAAAAGAATCCAAGCAACCCTTACCGACATACGGGACACGGGTCATCAACCGGGAAAAGGGGTACCATCAGCTGGTACTTGAGGATAACCCGGTATTCCACAGCCGACATACATTGCCCTAAACCTTCGATGGGAACAACAGACAGGAAATCATGAGCATGGGGGACTCGCAAACACTCAAACAGGCTCGTTGCCGCGGGGACAAGGCAAACTTCTCTTCTACTGTCTTGACAATTTCACCATATAAGGCATTCGCCATGATTTTCTGGGCTTTAAAGGGGCGGTGTCTTTGATGTAGAAACCGCCAAGATTAACATCGGGAAGAGAACTATGCAGAGTGTCCAACGCACCCCTGTAAGCAGAATCCAACAACCCGCCATCACATTCACGAAGGATGTGGTCTTGAAGAACCCACGATTGGGCCCTTGAAGCCACATAAGCGTAGGAAGAGGCATCCTCAGTGAGCAAATCTCAAGACCCCCAAAACGAGTCGAGGGAAGCTAACCTCCATTGTAAGTCTCCGAAAAAGGCACCCCCACAAACAACAATGTCCTCGATCGCGTTGCAAAGCCCCTTGTCAAAAACAGAGACAACTCCCCGACATAAGAAGGCTGACACGTCCTGAGCCCAAACAGTAGTTTAGCAACCCCCATGCATGAACGAAGCAGGAGTTCGCTCTGAGCGTCCCGAAGACGTTTGAGGCAACCCATGAGCTTAATTGACATCCAAAACCCTAATTAAGAAGAAGCGAACCTAATAATGCTGAATACCCAACTAAACTCAAATCTTGAATCTTCAATGCATTGTTGGTGGTGGTAACCGAAGAAGACGGGGAAACACACGACTCTTCAATAATTTAAGATAGTAATAGACAGGGCCGATGATATGGGTTTCTATTTTGCATTTAAAGATGAATTGAACACTCAGACTATTATATTATGTTATATACCTATATTTTCAAAGTGGATGCACAGTAATTATATTATTATATACCTACATTTTTAAAGTGGATGCACAGTAAATTATATTATATTATTATATATACCTACATTTTCAATTATATATACCTACTATATATACCTACATTTTCAAAGTGGATGGACAGTAAATTTTTTATTTAGAATTTGGTTCGTATTCACCTTCTTTTTCTCTTAAGAAACAAAAAGACCCATATGTCCATATTTACATGTAATATTTTTTATTATTTTATGTTATAATAACCTTTTAGTTTATTTTTTTCCTTTTATAACTTTTAAAATACAATATTTTATATAATTTAGAGTCTGTCGTCACAATCTACTTATTTTTGTTCACGTATCAATATGAATTTACTCAAAATCGAGTTGTGAATAGTAATGCATAAATGATCAAAGCACAAACATACATTAACCCTTTTTATTATTTTAGTAATTTAATATAATGCTTTATTAAGTTTCAAATATTATGTTTTGATAAATGATATTTTTTTACCACGATGAATCAAGCCTATACCGTCCGAGGTTGTGACGAACTGAACCAAAAATAACTGAATGACATCGGTACCAATATTGATATTATCTGAACCCGTACTGGTATTTTTTCCTATGTTTAACATTTCAAAGCACGCGTCAGTTTCCTCTTGGTCATATATATTTCGGTTGCTATATCAAGGTGACGATATTTGTCGTATGGATATTGTAACAAACCAAGCCGATACCAACTGAATGCCCCGTCGCAACGCATGGGAATTCACCTAGTTCATTTACTAGGCGCAATAATGGGACACCTGTTGGGATTGAACCCTTTACAAAGGAACAGTTGATTGAAAGCCAAACATTCATCATAAGGTATTGATCCTAATAACAGAGTTTACAAACTTGCTCTGAACAACTGCCAAGTTAAAGTCTGCATTACAAGCACTGCCAAAGACAAAGCCCTGTTATAAAGAGAACATCGCTAGGGAACCTCTGATGAAGACTAACAGTGGATAGGCTCATCAGTGTTTTACTTAATTAATGTAACAGTGTCTGTAATAGCAGAGTTTGGCATGTAGCATGTTTAGAGTTAGTTATATGTTGTTAGTTGTCACTATCAACCCTGACATCATAAAAAATGCTCAGAGGTTTGTTTTGTACTATAAATAGGCAGTGCCTTTGTATTGTTCTATCCATCTATCAAAAGATCATTCTCTACCAATTATCTTCTTACATTCTGTGCTAACAAACACTTGTGATATCAGGCTGAGGGGGAGTTGTGAATTACATGCAAACTTATAAGTTGATAGCATGATAATGAAAGCAATCTTCCATTAGTTGTGAATCCAAAGTTTTTCTAAATTCCGCTACAAATCACTTTGTTTTAAACTTCATTTATTGTTCATCTTAAACTTTTCACAACTCAGATCCTAACAATCGGTATCAGAGCTAGATCAATCAAATTTGACTTAACAATCAATTTGATTTGAACAGATCAGCTCTCCCTGCTAATTTGTTTATTTGTTTTCCTTGGAAAATAGAGTTTATCTATGTTCAAAGTTTTTAAACAAAAATCTATTTGTAAACCATCAGAATGTCGCAAAACACACAAGATCCGCACAACACTGGTTCCATGTTCAAACTTCTGATGCTTGTCTGATCCGAATATAACATATGGCAACGTCGGAGGGTCACGTACTTGCTCAGCAAAACACCGGTTGCTGGAGGTCTGTTGCATTTGGACCTCATGTTCCTATGGTACCTAGTACCGAGGATCCTAAGGTTCAAGTGCCTAAAAATCCTGACAACTACTCCGAGCAAGATTTTCAGAAAATCGAGTTGGATGCATAGGCATTCAGTATCGTCTTCTACTTTTCCTAATGATATCTATGATGGCCTGTTTCATTGAAACAGTGCAAAGGAGTTGTGGGATGCCTTGAAAAGTAATTCGGTGGTACTGTGGAAGTTATTGAGAACAACAGAGAGGTTTTAAACCAACAGTATGAAACATTCTGTCATGTTAAAGGAGAATCATAGATTTGAAAGGTTTAGTTGTCTGATAAGTGAGTTAAAACTGGTTGATGTTAATTTTGCAAATTCTACTTTAAATAGTCGATTTCTAAGATCTCTACCAGATAAATGGGACACTATAGCTTTGTAACAAGAATCTCTGTTGAATTCAAAGAGATGAGTTTGACTCAGCTTCATGGTAGGCTTCTCACTTATGAGAGAGAATTAAACCAGAAAAAGAAGTTACAAGAGTCAGGAAAAGTTGCTGATGACTATGCCTTTGGTAGCACAGCACTTTTTGGTCAAGAAGAAACCTTGGTAGTAGCAAGGATCAGAGTTATGATCATTTTATTGACATAACCTCTGGTGAAAACTTTAACTCTGATTCTAGCTCACTCAAATTTGCATTTGCTGCAAATGGGGAAAACCAAGTTTCTGACAACTTATCTTTTGAACTAAATGATCTACAATATTTTGATCCAACTGATTTGGAAGAAATGGACATCTTACATCAACTTGCTTTGCTAAGTGTGAGGACTAGCAAATTCTATAAAAGGACTGGTAGCAAATTCCCAGGGTTACATGGGTGGGTTAAAAGTTGGGTTGGATAAGTGGATAAGTCTAAAATCAAGTGTTATAAGTGTAACACGCTAGGACACCTTTCTAGAGGATGTAGAAGTCAAATAAATGGTCCAATTATCACACATCCTAGCTCTAACCTCAAAACACTCAAACACTGTCCATTATTCCCAATATATCCCTGCACCACAAATGCAAAACACTGCTCATTTTGCACACCCTGCTACCACTGCTCCCATTCTGTATGTCCAAACCACTGTTCCTCAGATCCAGTATGTTCAAGCCCCGCTCCTCAGGTTCAAATGCAACTTGCACCACAAGCAACTCAAACCACTGCTCTGATAGAGGTTAATCAACAAAGCTTCTTTACCTAAGGTTTTGTAAATTGGAGTAGCTTACCTGAGGAACTGACTGATGAGAATTTTTCTCTAGTATCCAATGAGAAAAATGAACCTATAAACTTCTATTTTATGGCACTAGACACTATTTTAGAAGGAAATGAGACTGAGGAAGTGGTTCCATTATCTGTTGAAACTAACACTGCAACAGATGTTACAAAAGAAATTGTTGAGAAGAATGAAAAGACTGTCGGTGATGAAACTGTGATCTCAATGGCTGATCCTTAAGAATCCAGTGTGTGTAAAGGAGAATGTGATTGTGCTATGATGGTTGCTGCTAAGGTAACACCTCCAGTTCTTAAAGACCTATGTTCAGACAAATGTATTATTGTTTTTGCTAACATAAAAGAGGTTAATGAAAACCTTAGAAACAAAATTTTAGATGATGAAATTCAGTTTGAAAAACTTACAAAAGAGTTAAAATCAAAACTGTTTGAAAAAGAATCTGAAATTAGCAGTCTCAAGCATGAAGCTAGCAAAACCGAGGACCAACTCCAAACCATGGTAGAGAAATATCATATTTGTAAAAAGGAGTTGGAATCTACACAAATCACTTGTGAAAAATGGGTAGAATCCTGCAAAGGTTATGAAGTTATGCTTGAAAACCAGATCAAAAGCAACATAGAATTTGGTGTGGGTTTTAGAAAACACGACCAAGTTTCTGAAAATGTTGTTGTAATTGCTTCTGGTGTGGTTGAGGTAATTCCTAAAATCTGGCTAGTGAAGAGATCAAGGTCACTGATAAAAATAGAAACAAAATTGTTTTAGAAAAACTTGAAGGTTCATTAACTTTTGAGGAAATTGAAAAATATTCAATTCAAACCTAAATGGTCTGATGAATGTGACATCCTTGAAAACTTCAAACCAATGGATTTCTCAACCATTGAAGGTGTCAAAGCACCAAAAGCAAGAGTAATTCCTATCAAAGATCTTCCAGCAGATGTTACAACATCTGCTGAAAAGAAGTCTGTTAAGGGAAAGAAGAAAGAAAAGGTAACAATTTGTTTTGTGATTTTTGTGAAAAGAAGAATCATGTCACACAAAACTGTCTTCTTCTAAAAGTATTGATATTAACAAAACAAGAGTAATTCAAATTGTATCATCTGTAGCAAATCAAACCACAAAACTCAAGAGTGTATCTATATTCAAAGTTTTGATATAAAAAGACAAGAATATAAATAAAAAACACTTGAGAGTCCAAGAAAAGAAAAATCTAAACAAACCTTTGTCCCAGTCCAAACATCTGTTACCAAAGCACTGAATAGAAACAATGCTGATAGGGGAATTCAGGTAACAGATGCACCACCTGCTAACAAATATCCAAGAGGATATGGCCAACCATTGTCTCAAAAGGTCCCACTTAATTATGAGGCTTATAAAAGACCTTCAAAACCAAGGGTTAACAGGTATCCTCATGGATATGAGCAGTTGATAGGAAATGGCACTCAACAGTGGTTTTCAAAAACCAATTCAAAACACTGCTCATTCACAAACTGCTGAGACTGATATGTTTGTGACCCATCCAAAGCCATTTTGGCTTTGGAAACCCACCTAAACTAATTGTCTACTTATGTGCAGGGAGCTTCTACTTGCCTTAATAGTTTATGGTATGTAGATAGTGGAGGCTCCAGGCAAATGACAGGATGTAGAGCCCTTCTCAAAGACTTCATGGCTCATGGAGGGGGTGATATATCCTTTGGTAACAATTCAAAAGGAAAGGTGTTGGGGTCAGGGACTGTTCAGGCTGGGAAATTAAAATTTGAACATGTAATCTCATTAACAATCTAAAATTCAACTTGTTGAGTGTCTCACAAATGAGTGATAAAGGATATGGATCCTTTTTCACCAAGAAAACAGTCAAATTGTTGGTCCAGAAGTTGTTAAAAAGATTGATTAAATAATTGCTGAGAGTAAAGCACAACTTGTTGCTCATAGGAGTGGCAATGTGTATGTGGTTGATGTGTTGAAAGAAACCCAATAACTAATGCATGTATGTTCTCAGTAGCTTCAAATAAAGATACATAACTATGGCATAGAAGACTTGGACACACAAATCTTTAAACAATCACCACACTCTCAAAAAAAATCTTGTTAGAGGTTTACCCTCAAAACAATTTCCTTGTGATGAACATTGTGTTTCCTATCTAAAAGGTAAACAATATAAAAGCTCATACAAGTCAATTGAAGAGTCCAAAACAAGTCAGTGTTTGCAAATGTTGCACATGGACTTGTTTAGGCCCTGTTAAAATCATGAGTCTTAAAAGAAAGAGATACTGTTCGGTAATTGTAGATGATTTTTCAAGGTTTACATGGCCTTATTTTATGCACTCCGAAGATGAAACTGCAGGCATTATACAAAATTTTGTTAAACAAGTTAAAAAAACAATTTGACTTGCTAGTAAAAGTCTTTAGGAGTGGTCATGGGACAGAGTTTCAAAGGAGTTGATGACTTCTGTGTGTCAAAAGGGATTGTTAGGCAATATAGCATCCCAAGGGCACCAGAACAAAATGGGGTGATTGAAAGAAAGAATAGAACATTAATTGAAGCTGCAAGAACCATGTTTGCATACTCATGTTTACCCTTGTCTTTTTGGGCAGAGGTTGTAAACACGACTTGCTATGTGAGAACAGAGTTTTAATTAACCCCAGGCATCAAAAGACTGCCTATGAAATCTTATATAAAATTAAACCTCTTATCTCTTATTTCAAAATCTTTGGCTGCCCATGTTTTATTTTGAACTTAAAAGATTCCATTTCAAATTTTGCAGCCAAAGTAGATTGTCGTTATTTTCTAGGATACTCAACCACTGCTAAAGCCTACGAGTTTTTAACTCAAGGACTAAGTGTGTTGAAGAAACTTGAATGTAAAGTTCAGTGAACTTTCTTCCTTGAAAATCCCAGCAAATCCTGTTGAATTGTTTGACCTAGATAATTTTACTTTTGAAGAAGTATCTATCAAAACTAACCCGGCAAGTATACCATAATCTTCTCATTAGAGCCATGGATATGATTGTGTTCTTCCACAATTCAAAATCAATCCATTTACCAGAGGGGCAGATGTTACTAACAACTGTGAAAACTCTGCCACTGCTAAATCATTAGTTGTTGATCCAACCACTATTGCTTCTTCAAGTCATACTTCTGGTGACAAAAGTCCGCCATCTGTGTTCAAAAGTCAACCTCTTTTCACTCCTATCCCACTTATACCTCCACCTCCATTTCAAACAGATGTTGGCTCTTCAAATTTGTCAACAGATGTTAGCTCAGATGATTCCCATCTGCAGCCTTCACCTCAAAATGCCATCATTCCATACAGGGAAGATCTAATCTTCCTTAAAAATCATCCACTAATCAAGTTATTGGCAACATCAATGAAGGGGTACTCACAAGAAGTCAAACCCAAAACATTTGTCTTTTTGCTGGTTTTCTATCACTCACACAACCTGTCAAGTACCAAGAGGCACTAAGAGACAATAGTTTGGGTAGAGGCCATGCAAGAATAGCTCCTACAGTTCAAGAGACAACAAGTATGGGAACTTGTACCATTGCCAAAGGATGTCTGTCCAATAGGCACAAAATGGGTCTTCAAGAATAAAACTGATGAAAGGGGCTTTGTTGTAAAAAAGAAAGCTAGGCTTGTGGTTCAAGGCTATAGACAGGAAGAAGGCATTGATTAGATGAAACCTTTGCTCTAGTAGCAATGTTAGAAGCCATCAGATTGTTCTTAGCTTTTGCTGCCAACCACAACATCAATGTGTATCAAATGGATATCAAAAGTGCATTCTTGTATGGTAAGATCAAAGAAGAGGGATATGTTTGTCAACCTCCTGGTTTTGAAGATACATATTATCCAGATCATGTCTACAAGCTTAATAAAGCTTTGTATGGCTTAAAACAAGCACCAAGAGCCTGTATGAAACTCTTTCCACTTCTCTCTTATCCATTGGCTTTACAAGAGGTAAAATTGACAAAACTTTATTTCTAACATGGAAAGGAAAAGATTTGATGCTTGTCCAAATTTATGTGGATGATATCATCTTTGGATCCACATGCACTGCCATGTGTGAAGAGTTCAGACAACTCCTGGAAGCAGAGTTTGAAATGAGTGCATTGGGTGAGCTACAATGTTTTCTTGGTCTCCAAGTTAAGCAATTACAAAATGGTACTTTCATTCACCAAAGAAGTATGTCAAATAACTACTTACCAAATTTGACATGAATGGTTGTAAACCATGTAGCACACCCATGGCAACATCAAAGTGGTCAATGTTGATGACAAAGATGACTTGGTTGATCAAACTCTTAATAGAAGCATGATTGGGTCTTAATTGTACCTAACAGCTTCTAGGCCAGACATCACGTTTGACAATTTGTTTGTGCCACATCCCAGTCAGCACCTAAAAGTCTAATCTTATTGTTGTAAAAAGGATATTCAGATACATAAAAGGTGCTCCCACACTTGGTATCTGGTATCCTGCTAATAGAAACATTGAGCTTTCAGGTTACTCAGACAGTGATTTTGCTGGTTGCCACACCACAAGGAAGTCCACATCAGGAAGAGTTCAGTTCCTAGGTGATTGCCTAGTGTCCTGGCAAAGTAAAAAAGCAAGTTGCAGTATCCACATCCACTGCTGAGGCTGAATATATTGTTGCTGCAAGTTGCGCTGCTCAACTCCTGTGGCTTCAAATCAATTGTTGGATTTTGGTGTAACTACCTTAAAGACTCCTCTCAAGTTAGATAGTCAAGCAGCTAAAAACATCATTAAAAATCATGTCTCTCATTCCACTACCAAGCACGTTGACATCAGACATCATTTTGTGAGAGATTGCTATGAAAAAGGTTCCAACTAAAGATCAACTGGCAGATGTTCTAACAAAAGCATTAGATACATCTACCTTTGAAGGTCTGATCTCTAGGATTGGCATGCTAACATGGATTAAAAACAACTTTTTGTGTTCCATGTGTAAATAGCATTAAAATAGTTTTCAGAAAAATCAAACTAATCCTTTAAAAATAGTTTAAAATTGAATTTTGTAATAAATCTCAAAAGTCTGTTCTAACCACTGTTTCTCTTAAAACCTCTGCTTGACATGTAAATCTATCCACTGATAAAGTGTATCCTCTGGTAATTCTTGGTCAATCCTCTATGTTGACCTAATCCACTGCTCTCTATCCTCTGATAGTGTTAAAATCACAACTGTTCACATCCACTGATGATACACATCAAGGTTTCCCAAACAACTATCTTCCATTAAATAACAGAGGTTACACGTGGACAGATGATAGCCATTAGATCTTGAGAAACTGCTACCAAGTCAGCATTCACTTTTTCCCTTTATAAACCATGTTCTATCCAAACAGAGTTTTACTCGCCGTATTGAAATCAAATTTCTAAAAAGCAATTTTCATCACTCTCTTCTTCTTCTTCACAAATTCATACTTCCTAACCTCGTTCATCATGGATCTTATAATAAAAACACCTCACATTTACCTTCCCATTCTTGAAGAAACCGACAACAATCTGTCTTACCATACCATGATCAAAATATTAAAAGAGTCAAATTACAGAAGTATCATGGAAATCAAGCCTATCATATTGATACACTTTGCCAATTTTGGGCCAATGCTGAGGTAAAACTCAGAAAAAGGTTGCTTATGCCATCACTTCAAAAGTTGGTGGTACAGTCATGCAAGTTTCACCAACAACCATATCCACAGTCTTTGGTTTGAAGGACCTAACTTACCCAACTTCTTTTCCAATAAAAGACTTACAAGACGAATTCATTGAAAGAGGTTATGAAGGTCAGCTTACAGGTAAAACAATCTTTAAACCTAATTTTCCTGCTGAATGAAATTCTTTTTCCATACCCTGTTAGTGTGTTTGTTTGCCAAAACAACTGCTTTTATGAGATACCATTGAACATACAACACTTGGGGTATGCTATTTTAACAAAATCAAATTTAGCTTCTCTCAAGTATTGTTCAATGATTTGGTGACAAATTTCAATAACATCAAAAAAGGGTAAAGTTTTTCTAATGCATCCAAGACTTCTCATGTTTACATTCACTCACAAGTCAGGAAAGAAGATGCTATACACGGTGTGATATACCCTTTTGGCAGTCTCACTCATGAAACCTTTACAAAATTTAACTAATCAATCAAAGGTTTTGAAAACACAAGTAGAGGATGCTGAGCAAAATTTAAATGAACAAGTCTCACTAGCTCAATCCACTGCTACTGAGCCCACTGCTGCTCCTGGTGATCACACACTACAACCAGTGTTGTGAAACCCACACCATCCAAATCCAAAAAAAAACTACTAAATCCAAAAAGCCCACCAAAACAAAACCCAAAAAAATGCTACTCTGGAAGATGAGAGCCCAGAGTTGCCTATGACAACACAAATGTCACTTGAAACCACTGCTGTTACTTCCTCACAACAGATGGAAAGATCTCCACCCGAGAGCCTATCTCCTCTTGTATCCTACAGCAGGATCAAGTTGTAAGCATAAGGACACCAAATTATGAAGCTCTAGATTCACTTGGATCTATCTTCCACAGCCCCTCTCCCAGAGCAATGTCGCTTTCTACTCCACAAGCTTCACCCACAATACCACCCGACATTGTACCTCCGTTGAAGGCAATTGACATGGATCAGACACATGTCAGTTCCTCTCACTCATCCATTCATGGGAGTTCACCTCTACATGTGACTGAGTCTGATCCTATTTCTCTTGCTAACCCATCAACAGCTGAG
The DNA here is from genome assembly GCA_947069175.1 of Scalesia atractyloides. NCBI lineage: Eukaryota > Viridiplantae > Streptophyta > Magnoliopsida > Asterales > Asteraceae > Scalesia > Scalesia atractyloides. Next base: position 60,022,596 of record CAMTDV010000014.1, read on the forward strand.
GAGGTCACACCCCCTAAGTTACTTGTAACTCTTGTAGGTAGTTCAAGTGAAGCAGCCACTACAAATGTTGAAACCTCTGTTTCTCATTTGGACTAGGGATGACAAAAATACCCAACCCCGATGGGTACACCCGAAACCCGACACAAATGGGACGGGTATACCCGATACCCGACGGGTATTGGGCCGGGTATGGGATTAGTTTTAAAAAATTTTGTGGGTATGGGTCGGGTATGGGATTAGGTGATACCCGAACCCGATTACCCGAAACCACATACCCATTTACCCGAACTATATACTTGATCATATACCCGATTTTTTTAATTTATATTGTTATTTTCCATTAACACTTGTGTATTGTTGATTTATTTTAATAGGTTCATAATATGAAAAAATAATTTTCCTTTTAGTATATGCATTTAATAATAGTATTTATATTTTGTATGTTGTGAAGTATATACATGTAAGTGTATAAGTATTATAAAGTTATCATCAGTTTATGATAAAACTTATATGTATGTAATGTACATTTTTAATTTATAATAGTTGTTGTATAAAAAATCATATAATAATTATAATAGTAAAAAAAGTGTTTAGAAATCCCAACGTATATCTTTTAACAAACTAATGGGTATACTCGATACCCGCGGGTATACCCGACGGGTAATTACCTGACAATACCCGGGGTATTGGGTCGGGTATGGGATACGATTTTATAATCGGGTATGGGTATGGGAATACCGAACCCAGCCCGAACCCGAACCCGTTGCCATCCCTAATTTGGACAGTGGTTACATACCTAAGTCTTCCTTGAAGGCAACAACTGTTGAGGCTACTACTGTAACCTCTGTTCCAGTTGGAAGTCCCCATAACCAAGACAAAGGGGCATCTGATGTTGATGATATGGGATTTATTTCCATGGAGAAATCAGATAAAACCACCCTTGGTGGGAGCTCAGGTGATCCTATTGAGTTAGGTGATGAGCTAAGATACAAGGAATTGACTGATAGAATGACTCACATGGAATCACAGTGGATGATTAAAATCCATGGTGCAAAAATTGTTAAACCTTTATGAGTCTCATCCACCTGCACCAACCACTGCTGAGCAATTATGGAAGATGACTGAACCAGACATATTAGCTCAAAGGCAATTGGCAGAGATCCAGCATACAATTCAAATGAAGCTTATCAGAGAGATGGTTGATGCAAGATATAAAGATACACATGCTGAGATCAAAGCTATAAAGGATCACTTGTTGAAAACCACTGGCTCTACCCCTACTCTTGTCTCTCCAGAAGACATAGTAGATGATGCCAAAAAGGGGGAGAGAGATTCTATGAGAAGATTAAAACCTAGTTCATCAACAAAGCCAAAAGAGCCTGAAACCACTGCTGCAGCATCTACTAATACTCCAGGTAAAGAGATTGATGATTCTCTGAACAAAGAAACTGATAAGATGATTGAAGATAAGCAGAAACGACTGAGGAACCTTAGGGCAGAGAGTAAAAGCTTTGTTAAGCAAAAATTGGATCAGTAAAAGGAAAAGGAAGACATTGGTTCCTCAAGAAAGAAGAGTTCAACAAGAAAAGATGCAAAACCAACATCCACCCCTTCTAAAACCACTGTTGGTGTAATTCCAGCTGTATCTGCTGCCCAATCCATTCAAAGTTCAACTCCTTAAACTACTGTATCTTCAACCATTCCAGCAGATGTTGTGACTTCTATTGTGTCATCAGTTGTTGACACAGCAGTGGTTACAACAGATGCTACTCAAACCATTGAAACCACTGCCATGATCACATTTCCCACCACAACTCACCCAATTCCTACACCAACCAGAATTCCTGAAGAACCACCTTCACCAAAAATCACCTTTAAACGCATAAGAAAAACTTCTGTTGTTGAAGATGATAACATCCTTCCATCACCAACCCCCCTATCTTCACAACCACTGACAACATCATTTCCACCCACATCACAACAAATTCAACCTAACAGACCACTACCCACAATACTCCCTCTTACTACACAGTATCCTCTGGATTTAATGGTGGTTAAAGAAGAGATTGAATCCTTCTATTCAATTGAGGAACCAGAAAAGAGAGACTTCCCATCCCTTCATGGTTACCAAAATCCAAGAACATTGAAGAATATCTCCAACTCAAGGCTATACAAGCAGAGGATATAACCAAAAAGGATACAAAGGGAAGGGGAGATAGGGAAGTGCAGAGTTTCTTGCAGTATCAACTTAGCAAAGTAAGAAGGCTTGAAGACTTTGCAAGAGATCTATGTAAGAAATTGTCTGAAAGGGATGATGAAAGCTTAAGGAAAGATTATCTGGATCACATCATGCAACACAAGCAATATAAGGCTACAAGGGCACAATTTAAGGATTGGTTTGTGAGTGATTTAAAAGCAGAAATTGAAAGGATGCAAGAAATGCTGAAGGATCTTTCTAAGAAGCCCACTCCTCCAGACTGGAGCAAATACAAGAAAAATGTGCCCAACATTGTTTTAAAATTGAGGAGAATGAAAGAAGAGCTTGTCGCTGCTAAGTATGGTACCACAAGACAGATTGCAAGATGGTCATAGGCTAAGGTAATGGAAACCTATAAAAGGTTGGAAGAGCTAAGAAAGAAAGACCCAACAGTGCCTCAGAAGCCAGTTTATCCAACAGTGGATACAGTTCAACGGATCCATTCTTCTAAAAATCAGACCTCAACATCTGACTTAATTCCCACTGCTTTAAGGCAATTAAAAAGGCAGAAGAAGATGTCAGAGGCAGATGTGAAGATGTTTGAACAAGATTTCATAAAAGAAGGTATTAAGTGCCAAGTGCAATTCCACACTGATGATGCAAGTGATCAATTAAGAGATACATTATCAAAACTTGCAAGTCAAATACAAGCACCAAGCTCAACAATAAATCAGGTCTCAAAAAAACCATCTGGCCTGAAAATTCTAAAATGGAAGTACAACAAAGACACCCATGAATTGACTCTGCTCAAATCAGATGGTGAAGCTACCAAGATTAGAATGGAGGATGCATATGGTTTGTGTGCAAAAGACCTTCAAGATCTTATAAATCTGGAGCTTGAAAGAGATGTTGATGATATAGTCTCTATGAACTTCAGTTCAAATGTCAGATAAGAGAAGTTATGTTGAGGAATAAAGATCAAGAAAAGAAGAGTATTGGCATCATCTGTTCTAGGGGGAGATTGTTGGGATTGAACCCTTTACAAAGGAACAGTTGATTGAAAGCCAAAACATTCATCAGATATTGATCCTGAATAACAGAGTTTACAAACTCTGCTCTGAACCACTGCTCAAGTTAAAGTCTACATTACAAGCACTGCCAAAGACAAAGCCCTGTTATAAAGAGAACATCTGCTAGGGAATCTCTGATGAAGATTAACAGTGGATAGGCTCATCAGTGTTTTTACTTAATTAATGTAACAATGTCTATAATATCAGAGTTTAGCATGTAGCAGTGTTTAGAGTTAGTTATATGTTGTTAGCTGTCACTATCAACCCAGACATCATCAAAAGATGCTCAGAGGTATGCTTTGTACTATAAATAGACAGTGCCTTTGTACTGTTCTATCCATCTATCAAAAGATCACACTCTACCAATTATCTTCTTACATTCTGTACTAACAAACACTTGTGATATCAGGCTGAGGGGGAGTTATGAATTACATGCAACTTATAAGTTAATAGCATGATAATGAAAGCAATCTTCCATTTGTGACATCCCGGTTTTTCAGATATCTTAAACGCACTACTTCACGGTTATTCATTCCTACGCTAAATTGATTCGGAGATTTAATTTACACGCTTGAAATAATTACGCTAACTTTGTGAACTTATCAAGTGAACTACGTGCTATGTGTATTAAACGTTTATAAGTTCGGTGAGTTATTATGTTATGTTTCGATTTCGTGATTTTTAGTTATAAAAATATATAAATAGTAAATATATAGACGAATCGAACCGAGCCGCAAAACGAGTCGACCTCATTTCCTTGCGACTCAAGGAGTTAAGCAAACTTGAGGCTCAAGTTAAAGACCCAAACCACCCCACCCAAACCCTTTGCGGCCGCAAGACTCAAACCGCCCAAACCCTTCTCCTTTTCTTTCCACACCCACACTATATATAGATAAGCTTGCATGAGAATGGTTAACAAAAAAAAAAGAAACCCTAGCACAAGAAGCAGCCGACGGCAGCCCTTCCTACACCTCCTCTCGGTCGCGAACGGCCTTCCCACTTGTCCTCTCGGTCGCGATCCCCTTGATCATCCGAATCGACTCCCATCTCGCTCCCGGTTCATTAGTCTTTATTGTTAAAGGTTAGGGTTTGTCATTGTTTTGCAAAGTTATATTACGGTTTATGAACTATTGATCATGCTTGTATGTAATGGTAGAATCATGGTTTATGAAAGTGTTATGATGTTAGTTCGATTGATTTTGCAAGTTTGGCGATTATGATGATTAGTTGGAATCAAGATCATTAGGCTACGTTTTGTGTGATAAAAACCATATAACATGATTAGGGTTTGCATGAGTATGATGTACATGATGATATATGATTGATAAATCGGTTCTTGATCGTTTATATTTGACGTCTCGATTGTTTAAGCGTGTTATATTACGATAAAATGCTGAAATCAGGATGCTGAATGGTGTTTACAGCCAACTTCAACTGACTGTAACTTGGTTATTATTTATTGAAAAACGGATTTTCTGAAGCCTAAAACGTAGATTTTTGAAAAACGCTTCTAATGGCGCTAGATTCATATTTTTCTGAAGTCGTTTGATATTTTTAAGTGGCAAATTAAGTGCAGTAACTGAAGCTGTGAAAATTCTGAAAATTTGTTAGTTGTTTATCGAGTCGGATCTAATAATCTGTAGAGAGTCGAATCACGAAATTTGTACAGCAACTGGAGATGGAAATTTCCGGGAAACTCCCACTGGAATTTTGTTAATTGGACGAACGGTGATTTTTAAATAAATTCTCCCATGGACTGCAGTCAGAAAGCGACGAATCTGACTGCAGCCTAGTATATTAATATTTATGAATAATTAGTAAAGTGTTAGAACTTGAAAAATTTACATAAAATTCTACAGCTTAGTTGATACCTTCTGTAAAAAAATTGAATTTTTGGAACGTTGGAACTATTTTATAAAAATCCTCGAAAACAGCCTAATTATGAGTATACAAGCTGAAACTTGAGAACTTGCGAACGTGTGTACCAAAGTGTTGCATGGATTGAATTGTGTTCATGATAGGTTGGTTTGATCACTATGTTGGCATGATGATACTTGCATGCATGATTGAGTTTTAGGATTTTGTTATTGTGTGTACCGCATTGTGTGTTAGTTATGTGTAGGGTTTGTATTGGTGTGATTCACACACTAACCTTAAATCAATTGACTTGTTAGGACGCAATTAACGGTCCCATCATTTGCTACTTCTGTGTTACACTAACCGAGCAACTAAAGGTGAGTTCACGGCCCCTAATTTTATCCGGTTTTTAAACAACAGGGGGAGAAACATGTATACACTCTACAACTCTATCTCTTTACGTTATACGAAATTAACGTCATTAAACTATTCGGTAACTAAGTTAATGTTAATGTACGTTATGGTCACTAAGCAGCTATATCACACAAGTCCTCGACAAACTCTCGGATCGTTAGTATTGGGTTAGATAGCGGGGAAATTATAAGTAGTACTACTGGGCCCGACAAGCCCCACCCGAGCTAGTCGCGCTAGCCGACCGGGTATGGTCAACGGGTGAATAATTTGGCCTAACTTCGCCATGGTCAGTGATAGGCCTGGCAACACGGAGGCACAACAGTCAGCTTCGATCGTGAACACTTACGTGACATAACTTTAGGCTTGCTACCTACATGTTAACATTGAACTTAATTACGAATCAACAATATTATTCCGAGTTAGGGATAATGGAACCAACAACTTTATTATTCCGGGTTAGGAATAATGGAACATCTTTATTATTCCGGGTAAGGAATAATGGAGTCATCAGTATTATTCCGGGTTGGGAATAATGGAACTAAATCGTTATCCCGGGTTAGGGATAACGGGGGAAACAAACTTATAACCGAACAAATGAACTTATGAAAACCTGTGAACTCACTCTTCTTTAATGTTGACACTTGTTTCTTTACATGTTTCTCAGGACGCTAGGAGCTCTAGGTGCACTCACTTGCATTGATCAAGACATCTTTTTATCGAGCCTCATTTACGAATATTGTTTTGGGTTTTTCTTTAGTTTTGGCGTTTGTGTTGGCGCCCGTTCCTTTACTTTACTTTAATGCTTCCGCTCAACTTTAAAAACTAATGCTTCCGCTAAACATTGAAACCAAACTAAGACAATCTAAAATTAACTATGAATGGTTAAACAAATGATTTTGGAAAACGTATTAACAAATCATATAGAGTCGTTCGACGTTACTAGTGTCTCAGATTCTGGTTTGTTCACACGCCTCGCGGTAAAACTCCGCAAGTGGAAATTGAGGGTGTGACACCATTAGTTGTGAATCAAAAGTTTTTCTAAATTCCGCTACAAATCACTTTGTTTTAAACTTCATTCATTTTTCATCTTAAACTTTTCACAACTAATTAAACTCAGATCCTAACATACACAGATAAAAGTTTGAACAACTTTTAATTCTACCCCCTCTAAAATTCTAGGGTGAAATCACTAGGATGCCCCTATAATTGTTTTTTTCTTTTTTTTTCATTTTGGATAAATATTTATATATTGTGGTTGAATATCAAACGTTAGCTTCTCGGGTTTTATGGTACAATATGGAAGATTTTTTAGAGATTGCCAATTTGAAATGAATATCCAACGCATGGGAACTTGTTGATTTATTGGAACACCATGGTTGTTAACAAAGCCTTCACCCTTTTGATTGGTGTACCTTTGACGGTCATCCTGACCCATTCGGTTACCACCGCGATTGTTTTTATTTTTGTTGTATCGGTTTCCCCATTGGTTGATGGTTGTTGACATAACTATCCTCATCTGCATACGTGTAACCTCTATACTCATTACCATTTATCACTTTGATAACCATCTTCAAAATCATCACTTTTACCATCATTCACCTACATTTTCAAAGGTGTCGCCATACCCAAAACCTTTATTGTCATCTTTATCATCACATGTATGAAAAGTATGGATGCTAATATCATCATCATCATCCACAAGGTTTTGATGAGACGGATTACATAGTTTGGGTATCTCCTATTTCGATTAAGATTGGGAAATGGTTTATTATTGTGGGTAAGGATGGGTTTGTTTGGATTAAAGTTGCGGTTATGGTTGGAGTTTCGGTTTTGATTGGTATTTTGGTTGTGATTTTAATTTTGAGGTTAGTTAATGGTCATAAACGGAGTGGGTAGGCGTCGGTTGTTGTTTTCACTATATTGGTTGTTTTGGTTGTCCATGTTGATTGTCTCAGATGAACTATTGGCACAATGCTCAATAGGGATGAGAACGGTACCCGTTTGGTACCGAAAAATGGGAAAAACAGGTACCGGTACCAGTAATGAATATACCGGTTCGGTACCGATACTTACCGATGTTTTACCTGTAAATATCGGTACCGAATATACCTGGTACCAAATGCTCATCCCTAGTGCTCAACAATTTGTTGATTAGAAGCGATAGATGCCTTTAGTTGACGACATCGATTTTGTATTGCTAGTTTCTCAATCTCCGGAGCACCGTCTCACCCAAATTTCGAGTACGCATGCACTATCTCACCTGCACACTTAGCAAACCATGCTTAGTAATGAACCGAAAGAAATAACAAAGATAGTTAAACAAAAATCACACAAATCAAATAAATTCAAACACACAAGCACACAATCTCCACGACAACGACGCTAAGATTTTTTTTTACCAAACAACGAAATAAAAGCCCAACTACACAAGGTAACCCAATGGCAACATGGAACCCATATGCCCGCGACAATGTTGGGTAGCCAAAACTCACCATCACCGACTCCGAGGAAAACCCACTGCCTGAAGGCCCACTCCAGTAAAACCGGGTTGGGATCAGATTTGAACTTGAGACCTCTGGCCTTAAACCCCAAATATGCACTTCCCTTTCAATGCCAATTGAGCTATAGCTCATTGGCAACAACGCCAAGATTTGATTGATGTCGAAGGACCGGTCAAAGATAAAGAGATATGTGTTCTTATTCACCTTAACTAGTTAGGGCAAGTAGGGTGTCGAACCATGAAGAGTTTGTGCTCGATGGTTAAACTTGATTGCTTAAGAAAGTTTATGAAGCTTTCTAGTATTATTTAAAGATTGGATTAATGGTTGAGATAAGAAACAATGATTATGATCTGGTTGTAAACAGCGAGCAGAGAATGAAATTATGACTTGTGAACAATTGTTTATAAAAAGTTCACACCCCAAGTACCAAGTTTGGTAAAATGATTAGCAAAATCTCATAACCATGGATTCAAGTTCATATAAGCATAATTAATCGATTAGGTTTTTCACAATCAACGCCGATTCAAGAAAACCAACAATCGTCTCACCACTAGATGTTTTTAACAATTGTATGCAACGTAAAATTGGGAAAAATAATCAAACCCTAGCACAAACCATGTGTTAATAACAATTATCTATCAAATGTTAATGGTGCAAGAAAAGTTTCAACTAGACGATTCGATAACAATAAAAAACAATAAAATCGTGCAATTAATCAAATGATTACATGAATTAGTTCTCGAATAGATAGAACATAAATGAAACCCTAACAACTTACAAACTCCATACCTAGGGATGATCACGAGTTGATTAGCCTCACCTCTTCATGAATTGCATCATGGATTCTTCACTTTTCGATTTAAGATATCCAGATTCTTCAATTTTCGATTTAAGATATACAATCGGAGGATTAGAATAAGTCTCCAATGGTGGCAAATAACCTAAAATCGTCCAAGAGCTAAGTATTTGCGAATTGGAGATGAAACCCAAACGACACTTTCCATTATTTGCGCACAAAACTTTTGACTACCAATGTCCTAGACATCGAAATCGACACCGCTTGTCGGATGCCCACTTATCGGATGCCGCTTACTGCTATCAAATGCCTTTAAGACGCCCCTTGGTGTCCTGGACGCTAAAAGTGCTGTCTAGTATGCCACATACTATTTATTTTCCGGTTTTCTCTCATTTGTGTGACAACTGTCAACTTTCGGGTAATTTCCGTACAATTAAACTAAATTTAATCATGCAATTATGTGTTAAAATGTCCTAAACTGTTTGCTTGCATCTCATATACTTTGAACTATCATGAAAACATTTAAATAGTGCATATCATTCATGTGGATAGTCTCGTTTAAAACAATTAGACAATGCACTAAAACAACTAGTAGACTTGCCGGTTAGACTAACAGTGTCAGCACTAGTCCGGTACTCAGCTTAACGACAATTCTAGGACTTAGATAGAAGTCCAATAGCAATCATATATTAAATCCAAGAATGGAGAACAAGGATTTGACTTAACATTTTCCGGAAATCATTTAATGCACTTAAAAGTGCCCAAAACACACTTTAAATGCAGAATTCAGCATAAATAAAGCAAAATTCAGCATTGATACACTAAAATATAATGCAGAAATAAGGTTAAAGTGTCCAGTACTTGCAAAGTGCCGGGAACTAAAACCGTCATAAAAGGTACCTCATAACACACTAAATTGCGCCATTTAGCACTTTAACGAGCGGTAAGCAAACGAACAACCAGACACTACCCAAAACACCAAATTTTCACTAGAAGCATTGTTTTAGTGTTACAAAGCTAGTTAGGACCACCCGACACTTCGTATCATCCTATAATACCTAATACACTAAACACCTAATTAATTACCATTAGATCCTAACTAAATCACTAACCAACCATTGAAACCAAACTAGACCCCCCCCCCCCTTGATGTGGACGGTCAAAGGGGCCCCCATAGTCCCCAACATTTTTGTCTCCCCTAATCATTCAATGTTGGGAGTAATTTAGCTTTACATGGAGGTTAATGAGTGAAAGATTATACATAAAAAACTAACACCCTAAACCTTATCCATTCATCATTTTCAAACACCATAACCACCTCCATCTTTCTCCTACCTCACGGCTCCACCACCATCCATATCACCTCCATTATCTAGTCATTTTACAAGCAAACTAAGTGTATACAAGGGTGTATCAAGGCAAATTATGAAGGTGTCAAGTGATGGAAGTTGAAGGACCTCACTAGGAAGCTTTTATCCACCAACATTGTGCTATCTTCATCTTCATCTTTGTAAAGCCACTTCCCTAGCCACTAGAGCTAGTAGTAAGCTTCTTGAACCTTGTTTTAATTATTGTTACTAGTATATTACTCATGTACAAGTTAAACCATCAAGAAACTAAAGCTCTACAAAATAAACACTTGAAGAACACTTGAAATCTAAAGAAAACAAACATAATCTTGAAATGAAATAATGTTGTGTATGATTATGAGCTATTGTGTATTGTTGTATTGTAGAGAGATCTAACAAATGTATACATAGATCTTGAAAGATCCATGAAGAATAAGTTAAGAACTTGATGTAGGTCACTACTGAGCTAGTTAAAATGATTTACAATACATGAACATGGATTTAAAGTTATTTTTGTAAATGGATGAACAAGTTGTTAAACATGATTTTCTACAAAAGTTGTGTATTAGTGGATAATTAGCATTTTTGGAGATAACTAAACATGTTAAACACCATACTAGAAGACTACATGTTTTTTATAAAGTTTTGAGTTCGTCATCATGTAAAAAGTTCTTGGATGAAGTTGTTTAAATTGAAGAAATTGTTATGGATGAATTGGTTAATTTTTGAAGCTTAAACACATGTTTATAAACATGGGAAAACTCCTAAATATAGGGGAAACTATGCCAAATTTTTATAAATTCAACACTTAGAAAAATATAAAGTTTACTACTAAACTTTTGATTTTTAGATGTTTAAATAAATTAAACATGGCCATGCCCTATTTTTATATAAAAAAACAAGTTAAGAAAATAATATTTCTTAAAGAATGAAAAAAGTATAAATATATGTTTAGGAAAATGCGTATTTAATGGTCACCAAGGATTTTTGTGTGGAGTATGTACATTATGTGTAATATACGTAGTAGACAAAAATAGGGAAGTTAAAACACTAAAAACTCCCAATGGAGTGTAAATACATAATACCCCTAAATAAAAGAAAATGCTTGGACAAAATACACACAAAATACTCACCCTTGAGTATTTGGGCAACCATAACAAAATATATATATATATAAACTTATATATATTTCTTGGTAAAATGGACTTGGACAATTAAATGGACTTATACACAAAAATATATATATTTAACAAGATTGGTAAAATATATATATTCCATACAAGCCTTAAAAAGATATTATTTTTAAGAAGTAGAAATTCCGGAAAACATAAGCTTTACAAATAAATTAAATCTTCTCAAGAAATAAGAAATACGCAAACTTTAACACTAGAATACGCTATACTTACCTAAGTGTACACTTGGAAAATAACAAACCTACTTACACTAAAAATGATATTGGGAATATTATTTTACAAGTATACATATTTATTTGAAAAATAAATATAAAAGAATACAAAGACATGGGCTAGGCCCAACAATACAAACACATTAGGCTCAGGCTACCCAATGACATCAACACATGGGCTAGGCCCAATGACATCAACACATGGGCTAGGCCCAATGACACAAGAACATGGGCTAGGCCCAATGACAAGTGTGCTAGGCACAAGGACAATGGACGGGCGACTCCATTCACACACTATTCAAGACACGATAACAAAACCTATGTTATAAGTCAAGAAATAATTAATAATGAAACGATTAAGAACAGCTAACCTAAGATGAGAACTTGTACATAGGACAAACATAGACTTAAATGTCTAATGGGAATTAGAACACTTGTAGTTCGGTTCAAGACCAAGGAAAGACACTGTGAGTTGTACACAAGGAACGCGAATCTGTGAGTTCATTTCCCCCTTTCTTTTAAACGCTTTTGGTTTTATAACATTCGGGGGAAATACATGTTAAGACATATGGTATGTTAGTTATGGAGTTAGATGACAATAAGATCGATGTGCGTAAGTAGGATTGGATAACAATATGACATTAGTAACCATTAATCACTTAGTGACCAAGGTGCAAAAGGTGTAGATCTATTGAGCTTGAGGCACGCTCCACTCCTAGTTGTATACCATGGGGTGCTTTTGTGATCCCAATTGAGAACAAAGTGTCCTCGGTTTGGTTATATACTTACGGCGCATAGTATTGGAGGGCTCGCTACCCACTGATAGATCCATACATTCCATAATTATTTACATACTGGATTTCAATAATGGATAACAATCATGACAACTTATTCGAAAAACTACATGAACTCGCTCAACTTTTGTTGATTTTTCAAACTACATGTATTTCAGGAAACATGGCTTAACCGGTGATGGATTCTCGGAAGATACGACGACGGCCACTTTTGGAGGACTTGCCTCATATATCCCTTCCTTGTTTGGGCATATAGGGGTCAAAATCTCTATTTAAAACTACGATTATAACAAACATATTTTGGTGATGTAACTTAACTAAATATTGTTTTGGTAAACTTATGAAACTTGTTGGAACATGTAAACTTGAATTTGAATTTGTATAACATATGGCATCATTGTTGGTTATAATTATGTTTACACGATTGATTGCAATGATTACCATTAAGTCACACGTTTGCGCTTCCGCTACGACCAGGGTGTGACAGATTGGTATCAGAGCTTCGATTGTAGTGAACCGGGGACAAACTTTTTACTAAGTTTGGTCTACAATCACCAGGGGCTCTCACACGAAAACAAAGTTTATAACATTACAAAACTGTTTTCTAGTATATGACAAAAGTATTACAAAATGTCACGATAACATGAGGATCTATCACACGAGTTCAACTATAGGAAAGAACAAGAGTTTATTCTTGATTAGTCTATAATGGATAGACACGAGAACACTAGGATTACACGAAACTAAAAGAACAAAATTGCATGAGATTCGATGGTTAAAATAAAATATATCATAAGTGATAATTAATTACTAACCATTATGTTTATACGTTGTACGGATTGTATTTGCCAGGACCATGTCTTCAGTATCTTCGTACGAGGAGGACCCTATGGAGTACTTCTCAGATGACGGATTTGGTGTCGAGGCTGCTTCGGCTATACCTCCCGAGGACGCAGCCGGTCACGAGGTTTTGGACGATGAGGACCTCGACGATTTCCAGCCCTTTGCCCTACCTGACGATTACATGGGAGATGACCAGGATCACCCGCACGATCTTGAGGACGATGTGCTAGCCGTACCCCAGCCCCAGCATGACGTGGCCATCCATGGTCACCCAGATGGGGAGCACGTTGTGGTGCACTTAGTCACACCACTAGCCGTCATCCCACCGATCATCGAGTTGGACGATGACGAGGATGATGGCGTGCCGGTCTTCCATGTCGACCATCTGGATGCGGAGTTGGGCGATGTCGAGGTTATCGATGAGCTGGCCATACTTGAGCTACCCCCGCCTGTCATCCCTGTTGTTGACCTGTCATCCTCAACGATGGACACATGTCTGACGATGCTATGTCAGTTGTACCAGCCACACCCTCACCTGTCCACTCGCCTGATACCGTGTTACCACCCTTTGTACCACCGCATACTTCTGCAGGCCCATCTTATGCTAGCATTCCCGCCCCTATGTTTACTCCATTTCTGGACCTCCACGCCATCACTCATTGGGCGGTACGCCCCGACGTCATGAGCAGCCACCCCCACCCTTTATGAGTAGCTCTACTTATCACCCCATCCATGACCCACATGCGGTCGGATCATCTCACTGGAACCAACCCACCCACCGGTAATCTTTGGTTATTCATATAGCCATGTGACACTCTCGTTTATTCTATTCATGCTTTGAATCGCATTCTTGAGTTAGTGTACCTAATCTATTTCAGGTTGCACTTACAAGCAGTTTTTAGACTGCAAGCCTCTGAACTTCGATGGCACCGGCGGTGCTGTTTCATTCGTGCGATGGACCGAAAAGACTGATTCGGTCATACGAATGAGCAAGTGCTCTACTGAGCAAAGAGTCACATATGTCACTGGACTCTTCATTGATGGAGCGTTATCTTGGTGGAACCTCCAGGTGCAGACCAAAGGAGACGATGTTGCATATGGTTTGACCTGGGAGGAGTTGAAGGAAGTCATGAGGAAAAGGTATTGCGCAAGGTCTGAAATCCAAAAGTTGGAAACAGAATTCTGGAATCTTAAGATGATTGGCTCTGACATCGCAGGAAATGTCCAAAGGTTTCATGATTTGTCACGAGTGGTTCCGTACTTAGTGGAACCGGAATTCAAAAGGATTGAGAGATTCGTATGGGGACTCGCCCCTGAAATTCTAAACATGGTGACTTCATCAAAACGACTGAAATTGGGGAAGCGATTGAACTAGCTGTGAGCCTTACTAAAGAGGCTGTACGTCAAAAGAAGCTGCCGAAACTTGCGGAAGTCAAGAAAGAAGCTATTGTGGAGACCACGGACTCCAACAAGAGAAAGTTTTCCCACTTCAAGAAAAGTAGTCGTGGTAACAACTTTAACAGAGGCAAGAGGCAAGCACCGAGGGAAAACAAAGTAGCAAAAGTTTATGCCGCTACCGCACCAAAAAATGCTGAAAGAAAACCTTATGGTGGAGAAGCACCGAAATGTCCCAAATGCCCTTTCCATCACTATGGGGGATGCCGAGGCTCAAAATGCGGCAAGTGTGGAAAGTTTGGGCATACTACTATTGCATGTCGAGGAATAACTGATGGATGCTATAATTGTGGTGACAAAGGGCATTTCAAGAAAGATTGCCCGAAAGGAAATCAAGCTCGGGGTAAAGCTTTTGTGCTTGGAGCTAAGGACGCACGCGAGGATCCAAATGTGGTCACCGGTACGTTCCCATAAACAACCACTTTGCATCTATACTTTTTGATACCGGGGCAGATTTTAGCTTTATTTCTAAGGAATTTAGAAATGTACTTGGGGTAGAATCAAGCAAATTAGATGTTCCTTACTCGATTGAACTAGCTGACGGAAAACTGGTAGAGTCGAGCGAAGTCATAAAGAAATGTACCTTAGAACTGGGTGAACGAAAGTTCGACATAGATCTCTTACCAGTTCAATTAGGTAGTTTCGATGTCTTATCGGCATAGGATTGGCTATCCGAAAACCGAGCTGAAATCTTATGTCATGAAAAGATCATTCGCATTCCAACGCCAACCGGAGAACCTTTGATGGTTCATGGGGAAAAACAAAACGCGCCACTAGAATCATTAATTGTATGAAAGCTCAAAAGTGCTTAAGGAAAGGTTGCATCGCTTCCTAGCACATGTTGTCGACAAGAAGGCCGAGGAGCCTAAGCTCGAAGACATTCCGATCGTGAAGGAATTCCCTGAAGTCTTTCCGGAAGACTATCAGGATTGCCACCTCAACGACAAGTCGAATTTCGCATCGACTTGGTACCGGGAGCCGCACCTGTAGCCAAATCTCCATATCGACTAGCACCTTCTGAAATGCAAGAATTATCTACACAACTTCAAGAGTTGCTAGATAAAGGATTCATTAGACCGAGCTTTTCGCCTTGGGGAGCTCCTGGTCTTATTCGTGAAGAAAAAGGATGGAACGTTTAGGATGTGTATCGATTACCGAGAGTTGAATAAGCTTACTATCAAGAATCGGTATCTGCTACCGAGGATTGATGACTTATTTGATCAACTACAAGGTTCGAGCTTCTATTCCAAGATAGACTTAAGGTCTGGATATCACCAATTGCGGATTCAAGAAGAAAGCATACCAAAAACGGCTTTTAGAACTCGTTATGGTCATTACGATTCTTATTATTGCCATTCGGTTTAACAAATGCACCAAAGCGGTACTTTATGGACTTAATGAATCGGATGTGCAAGCCGTATCTCGACAAATTTGTAATCGTGTTTATTGACGATATCTTAATATATTCGTGATCGAAGGATGAGCACGAGCAACACTTGAGAACCATTCTAGAACTTCTAAAGAAGGAGAAACTCTACGCGAAATTTTCAAAGTGCGAATTTTGGATTCGCGAAGTACAATTTCTCGGGCACGTGGTGAACGAAAAGGTATTCATGTAGACCCGTCAAATATTGAAGCCATTAAGAATTGGGAAGCACCCAAGACCCCAACCGAAGTTCGACAATTTCTTGGACTAGCGGGCTATTATTGGAGATTCATTGAGAACTTTTCTAAAGTTGCTCAACCGCTAACGACTCTCACGCAAAAAGACAAGAAGTTTGTTTGGGACGAAAAACAAGAAGAGGCATTTCAACTCTTAAAGGATAAACTATGTGATGCGCCAATCTTATCACTTCCTGACGGTACCGATGACTTCGTGGTGTACTCGATGCTTCGCATCAGGGTTTAGGTTCGTGCTTATGCAACAAGAAAAAGTCATCGCGCATGTGTCATGTCAATTGAAGGTTCACGAAAAAAATTATACCACGTATGACCTCGAGTTAGGTGCCGTGGTTTTCGCTTTGAAGATTTGGCGGCATTACCTATATGGTACCCAATGTAATATATTCACGGATCACAAGAGTCTTCAAATATATTTTAACCAGAAAGAATTAAATATGTGTCAACGCCGTTGGGTTGAATTGTTGAATGACTACGATTGTACAGATCAAGTATCATCCGGGCAAGGGAACGTTGTAGCAGACGCCTTGAGCCGCAAGGAACGAGTCAAGACACTAAGAGTACGAGCCTTGGATATGACAATTCAGAAAAATTTCACAACCTGTGTGCGTGAGGCACAGCAAGAAGCTTTAAAACCAGAAAACATCCCAACAGAATCATTGCGAGGAATGGAAAAGCAAATGGGACCAAATAAAGATGGAACTTTTATTTCATGGGAAGAATCTGGATTCCCTATTTCGGAGATTTACGAGACCTGGTACTGGACGAGGCACACAAGTCAAAGTACTCAATTCATCAGGATCGGATAAGATGTATAAGGACTTGAAGGAGTATTACTGGTGGCCTAACCTCAAGGCAGACATTGCAACCTATGTTGGAAAATGCCTGACTTGTGCAAAGGTCAAGGCCAAATACCAGAAACCGTCTGGATTATTACAACAACCCGAAATCCCTGTTTGGAAGTGGGAACATATATCAATGGATTTCATAACCAAGCTCCCACGAACCTCTCGAGGACATGACATGATTTGGGTGATTATAGATCGGTTAACCAAGTCGGCTCACTTCTTACCGATTCGTGAGAAGGATAGTACTGAGAAGCTAGCTGAACTGTACCTTAAGGAAATTGTGGCACGTCACGGAGTGCCAGTCTCCATAATCTCAGATCGAGATGGTCGCTTTGTGTCGTGGATATGGCAGTCATTTAAAGCTTCGTTTGGATCTCGCCTAGATCTAGCACTGTGTTTCATCCGCAGATTGATGGTCAAAGCGAGCGAACCATCCAAACTTTAGAAGACATGCTTCGCGTTTGGGTGATGGATTTAGGCGGAAACTGGGATACTCATTTACCATTGGTAGAGTTTTCCTACAACAACAGCTATCACACTAGCATTAAAGCTGCGCCATTCGAAGCGTTGTATGGACGCAAGTGCCGATCTCCGCTATGCTGGGCAGAAGTTGGTGACAAACAACTCATTGGTCCCGAACTGGTCCAAGAAACCACAGACAAGATATTCAAAATCCGCGAGCGAATTAAGGCAGTTCGTGATCGACAAAAGAGCTACACGGACAAAAGACGTAAACCACAATCCTTCGAGGTCGGAAAACAAGGTTTTGTTGAAAGTCTTGCCTTGGAAGGGCGTAGCTAGGTTTGGTAAGCGTGGGAAACTTAACCCACGATACATTGGACCCTTCGAAATTCTGGCAAAATTCGGTACCATTGCATACAAGCTAAAATTACCCGAGGAACTCAATAATGTGCACGACACATTCCATGTGTCTAATCTCAAAAAGAGTCCAACTAAAGAGACAGTCATCATCCTTGTGGATGAGATTCATATAGACGACAAGCTCCAATTAACTGAAGAACTTGTTGAGGTTATGGACTGGAAAGTCCAGAAAACACGGAGAAGTCGTATCAAGCTAGTCAAAGTCCGTTGGAACTCTAGACACGGACCGAGTATACTTGGGAACGTGTAGATCAACTCAAGGTCAAATACCCTCACCTGTTTGAGAAGACTCCTGTAACGGATAATTCAGCTTGAATTTCGGGATGAAATTCCTTTTAACAGGCGGAGTATGTGACAACTGTCAACTTTGCGTACAATTAAACTATTAATTTAATCATGCAATTATGTGTTAAAATGTCCTAAACTGTTTGCTTGCATCTCATATACTTTGAACTGTCATGAAAACATTTAAATAGTGCATATCATTCATGTGGATAGCCTCGTTTAAAAACAATTAGACATGGCACTAAAACAACTAGTAGATTGCCGTTAGACTAGCAATGTCAGCACTAGTCCGGTACTCAGCTTAATGACAGTTCTTGGACTTAGATAGAAGTCCAATAGCAATCATATATTAAATCCAAGAATGGAGAACAAGGATTTGACTTAACATATTCCGGAAATCATTTAATGCACTTGAAAATGCCCAAAACACACTTTAAATGCAAATTCAGCATAAATCAGCAAAATTCAGCAATTGATACACTAAAATATAATGCAGAAATAAGGTTAAAGTGTCCAGAATAACTTGCAAAGTGTCGGGAATTAAAACAGTCCATAAAAGGTACCTCATAACACACTAAATTGCGCCATTTTTCACTTTAACGAGCCGGTAAGCAACCGAACAACCAGACACTACCCAAAATACCAAATTTTCACTAGAAGCATTGTTTTAGTGTTACAAAGCTAGTTAGGACCACCCAACACTTCGTATCATCCTATAATCCCTAATACACTAAACACCAATTAATTACCATTAGATCCTGATGTATAGTAGAAATGATAAGTAAGATCAATCACGTTGATTCTACGAATACCCGTGATGAACTTGTCCCAACCCCAAAATTCAACCCAAAGGGCACGGAATTTGAAGTGAAAAACTGTTTTTTCCAAAACTGAAATCTGATCATTATCCCCTCATAACCAACATATTAATAAGTTATAAATTCGAAACGGGCCCCAAAATACACTCGGGCCAAAAACTAAAACAAAACAAAAGTTGGCAAAAAGCCCAAAAAAACATAAAAATGAAAAATACTCATAGAAATAAGCTTTTTTGGGCCCTAACGTCCACCGAAACTGCCCAAGGCGTTTGCAGCAAAATGAGATTTTTCCTCACGATCGTTTTGACTGGTCGCACGCCTAAAACGGACCCCCGTAGCCCAAGTTAAAGCCATTTTAGTGAAGCCACATTTGTCACGCGATCTTGGGTCTCCAAATATAACATAGCCCGCTCCTCCACACTTGGGCCCGCATCAGATCCTAACTAAATCACTAACCAACCATTGAAACCAAACTAGACCCCCCTTGATGTGGACGGTCAAAGGAGCCCCCATAGTCCCCAACATTTTTGTCTCCCATAATCATTCAATGTTGGGAGTAATTTAGCTTTACATGGAGGTTAATGAGTGAAAGATTATACATAAAACACTAACACCCTAATACCTTATCCATTCATCATTTTCAAACACCATAACCAGCTCCATCTTTCTCCTACCTCACGGCTCCACCACCATCCATATCACCTCCATTCTCTAGTCATTTTACAAGCAAACTAAGTGTATACAAGAGTGTATCAAGGCAAATTATGAAGGTGTCAAGTGATGGAAGTTGAAGGACCTCACTAGGAAGCTTTTATCCACCAACATTGTGTTATCTTCATCTTCATCTTTGTTAAGCCACTTCCCTAGCCACTAGAGCTAGTAGTAAGCTTCTTAAACCTTGTTTTAATTATTGTTACTAGTATATTACTCATGTACAAGTTAAACCATCAAGAAACATAAAGCTCTACAAAATGAACACTTGAAATCTAAAGAAAACAAACATAATCTTGAAATGAAATAATGTTGTGTATGATTATGATGTGCTTAGCTTGATGATCATCATGTGTAGTATTGTTGTATGTAGAAATCTAACAACTGTATACATAGATCTTGAAAGATCCATGAAGAATAAGTTGATGAACTTGATGTAGGTCACTAATGAGCTAGTTAAAATGATTTACAATACATGAACATGGATTTAAAGTTATTTTTGTAAATGGATGAACAATTTGTTAAACATGATTTTCTACAAAAGTTGTATATTAGTGGATAATTAGCATTTTTGGAGATAACTAAACATGTTAAACACCATACTAGAAGACTACATGTTTTTAAAGTTTTGAGTTCATCATCATGTAAAAAGTTCTTGGATGAAGTTGTTTAAACTTGAAGAAATTGTTATGGATGAATTGGTGAATTTTTGAAGCTTAAACACATGTTTATAAACATGGGAAAACTCCTAAATATAGGGGAAATTATGCCCAAATTTTTATAAAAATTCAACACTTAGAAAAATATAAAGTTTACTACTAAACTTTTGATTTTTAGATGTTTAAATAAATTAAACATGGCCATGCCCTATTTTTATATAAAAAAAACAAGTTAAGAAAATAAATATTTCTTAAAGAATGAAAACAAGTATAAATATATGTTTAGGAAAATGCGTATTTAATGGTCACCAAGGATTTTTGTGTGGAGTATGTACATTAGGTGTAATATATGTAGTAGACAAAAATAGGGAAGTTAAAACACTAAAAACTCCCAATGGAGTGTAAATAGATAATACCCTATAAATAGAAGAAAATGCTTGGACAAAATACACATAAAATACTCACCCTTGAGTATTTAGGCAACCATAACAATATATATATATATATATATATATATATATATAAACTTATATATATTTCTTGGTAAAATGGACTTGGACAATTAAATGGACTTATACACAAAAATATATATATTTAACAAGATTGGTAAAAATATATATATTCCATACAAGCCTTAAAAAGATATTATTTTTAAGAAGTAGAAATTCCGGAAAAACATAAGCTTTACAAATAATAAATCTTGTCAAGACATAAGATATACGCAAACTTTAACACTAGAATACATGTATACTTACCTAAGTGTACACTTGGAAAATAACAAACCTACTTATACTAAAAATAATATTGGGAATATTATTTTATAAGTATACATATTTATTTGAAAAATAAATATAACAAGAATACAAAGACATGGGCTAGGCCCAACAATACAAACACATGGGCTAGCCCCAATGACACAAGAACATGGGCTAGGCCCAATGACATCAACACATGGGCTAGGCCCAATGACACAAGAACGTGGGCAGGCCATGACATGGGCTAGGCCCAATGACAAGTGTGCTAGGCACAAGGACATTGAACGGGCGACGCAATTCACACACTATTCAAGACACGATAAAAAAACCTATGTTACTAAGTCAATAAATAATTAATCAATGAAACGATTAAGAACAACTAACATAAGATGAGAACTTGTACATAGGGCAAAAATAGACTTAAGTGTCTAATGGGAATTAGAACAGTTGTAGGTTTGGTTCAAGACCAAGGAAAGACACTGTGAGTTGTACACAAGGAACGCGAATCTGTGAGTTCATGTCCCCCTTTCTTTTAAACGCTTTCGGTTTTATAACATTCGGGGGAAATACATTTTAAGACATATGGTATGTTAGTTATGGAGTTAGATGACAATAAGATCGATGTGCGTAAGTAGGATTGGATAACAATATAACATTAGTAACCATTAATCACTTAGTGACCAAGGTGCAAAAGGTGTAGATCTATTGAGCTTGAGGCACGCTCCACTCCTAGTTGTATACCATGGGGTGCTTTTGTGATCCAATTGAGAACAAAGTGTCCTCGGTTTGGTTATATACTTACGGCGCATAGTATTGGAGGGCTCGCTACCCACTGATAGATCCTTACATTCCATAATTATTTACATACCTGGATAACAATCACGACAACTTATTCGAAAACAAAACTACATGAACTCGCTCAACTTTTGTTGATTTTTCAAACTACATGTATTTCAGGAAACATGGCTTAACCGGTGATGGATTCTCGGAAGATACAACGATGGCCACTTTTGGAGGATTTGCCTCATATATCCCTTTCTTGTTTGGGCATATAGGGGTCAAAACCTCGATTTAAAACTACGATTATAACAAACATATTTTGGTGATGTAACTTAACTAAATATTGTTTTGGTAAACTTATGAAACTTGTTGGAACATGTAAACTTGAATTTGAATTTGTATAACATATGGCATCGTTGTTGGTTATAATTATGTTTACACGATTGATTGCAATGATTACCGTTAAGTCACACGTTTACGCTTCCACTACGACCAGGGTGTGACAGTTTGCTCCCTTAGTTCTTCAATTTCTCGCATCATCTCATCCATATGCATCCACCATCATCCATAATCATCCTTAATGTGTTTAATCAGGCAACAATAAAAAAATATTGAAGTACCATTGTTCTATGCAATTACGTTTATAAAAAAATAATTTAGATGTGATTAAACGTATGATTAAACCCAACCATCAAAAACTGCTAAGTTTTTTGCTAAGTTTTTTAAAAACTGATCACTAAGCTTTGTAAAAGAAAACTATACATGAATTTCGGATGAAATAAAACTCTTTATAAAGTATCAATATATAACCATATAAACATAAGAAAAAGAATGTTATAATCAGTTACGGATGACAATGTGGCGGGTTTGGGATGAATTTAGGTAATCGCAACTCCAAACCCGATTAAATAAGCTTGTCCCATACCTCACTTTACCCATTGGGTTTCAATAGGGTATACCCATGGGTTTCGGGTAAAACCATTAATTTTTAAAAATATTTATCCGTTTGATATAACCGACTCAAACCTCGTCAGGTAACTACAATCAATTACATTTAGCATTGTCACTATCAAAATATATCAAATATCTGCAATGTATATAAATAAGATACTAAAATGTTTATAAAAAGAAATATTACATAGACCTTTGGTTCCCTGGCAATGCTCTACGGTACCCGGATGACTTTCTTTATGGGAGATCACCGGTTGGAGTCTCGTTCATGACAAAATATCATGTTCGAGCTTAGGGTTTTACCACATTGCGCCTTCAGGGCGATGGATTTCCTCTTGAATTAGTGACGGTAGCGCTATATGTGATTACGAGCGTGGGTGGCCTATTGCCAGTGGGTGTACCCAGGTGCCTGAGCTTTGCTGGACGTTAAAAAGAGTATATGCCAACAAACCCTATATATATACATATATATACACACACACATTTAAAAAAATGTTTTTATCAGATATATAATTGGGTAAATGGGTACACTTTATCAGGTAATATGTAAAATCGTCCCAAATCTACAAAAAAAACACTAAAATCTAATCGAAAAGTCAACCATACCGGATTGCCTGATCCCAAATCGGTCTCAAATATGTCGGGTTTCTAGTCAAATTCGAGTTCAATTTTCACAGTGTGTTATGTTATTTTATTTATCATTGTTATAAATAAAAATAATACAAATCTGAAATTTCATAAAAGTTGGATAATTACAGTCACCTATTTTAACTTGCCCTAAATACACACAATTTCTTATAATAAACATGAAGATTCCCTTAGGAAGGAATCAAAGGATGGAGGGGTTGAAATCAAGACTTTGAAAAGAAGAAAAAGAGGGGAGGGAGAAGATTGGAGATTTGGAGGGAAACGAAAATATAGCGCTAAAAGAGCTGTCTGTCACC
Organism: Scalesia atractyloides; assembly: GCA_947069175.1. Taxonomy (NCBI): domain Eukaryota; kingdom Viridiplantae; phylum Streptophyta; class Magnoliopsida; order Asterales; family Asteraceae; genus Scalesia; species Scalesia atractyloides. Next base: position 60,046,590 of record CAMTDV010000014.1, read on the forward strand.
CTCACATCCCATCCAATTTCTTAACCCTAACACATCGGCGAAAACTTCAAAAACCTAGATTCCTTTTTACGCCAAACCAAATTGCTTCATTTCTGTTTCTCCTCGAGGTAAGCTACTGAACTCATTTTCATCTATATCTATATGTTGTTTTAGTTTCCTCTATTCATTCCTACCATGTGATTGATTCACTATGCAATGCTCATCTGTCCAATTGAATTTAGCAATATCTGCTGATAGATTTTCATTGTTGGGACCTTCATTCTTATATTTCTTCAATTAGGTTTTCACAATAGTTATATTGGTTGACATTGACTTTTTCTTTGTCTTTGTCTTTGCAACACACACACACACACACACATATATATATATATACATATATATATATGCTAGAATCACGCAGAATAATAATTTAGTGCTCTGTAACGATCATAATCCTGTATGTATACATAAAGTAAAGTATTGATACAACCTTTTTTTGTTATTGTTGGTTTCAGAGTTCCCTGAAGCATTATTGTTGCTTTCTAATTTCCTTTGAAATCTAAGTAATACAAGATTCAGCTTTTGAACATCAATTTGTGACCATGAATAATAAACGGCTAGGTTTCCGGGAAATAGTGTTGGGATTGAAGTCCAAGTGTGCTTACGATGAAAAAGTTGTTAAAAATAATAAGAATTTACCTGAAACAAATGGTTTAAGTCTTGAAAATGAAACCGAGGAATCAAGCCAAACACCAGTTCAAAGTACGAGGAAAACTGTGTTGGGATTGAAGCTCAATGGTTCAAGTCTTGAAAATGGAACCACGGAATTATGTCAAACACCATGTCAGCACAAGAGCTCGAGATCTGGAAGAAAGGAAAACATGGTTACTACGAGTTCTAGGGTCTTACGCTCAAGGTCTCAGGAAAAACCTAAGGTTCATGAACCGGTTGTTGCTCCTTCGCTAGATTCTGGAAGCAAAGAAAAGAGGAGAAAGAAGATGAAGAAGATACAAAAAGATAATAATAATAATAATAATAATGAGTTTTCAAAAATTCAGAGACATTTAAGATATTTGTTAAGTCGAATGAACTATGAACAAAACTTCATTGATGCTTATGTTGGCGAGGGCTGGAAAGGGCAGAGGTTCGTTCTTCAATTTAAACGTTTCATTTTGTTACTATTGTTCATATGTTAATATTCTTATATACTTTTGTCAAGCAGCCTAGAAAAAATAAGACCAGAGAAGGAGCTTGAACGCGCCAAATCATATATTCATCGTTACAAGTTGAAAATAAGAGATTTATTCAAACAGATTGACACATCATGTGAGGAAGGAAGGATTCCAGAAACTTTATATGATTCTGAAGGGGAAATCGACAGTGAGGATGTAGGACATCTTTTTTTTTTAACCATAACCTTATTCTATTTACCTTTGATGGTTTTTTTAATTATTTCTAATTTTTGGGCAGATATTCTGTGCGAAATGTGCACAGACAGAAGTCCAGCTTGATAATGATATTATTCTTTGTGATGGCGCATGTGAACGTGGATTCCATCAATATTGTTTGGATCCCCCTCTATTGAAAGAACAAGGTAGCATCTCAATTTCATACGTTTTTATGTAAATGGGTCGTTTTGGGTAATGTTATATCTCTAACTGGTCAAATGGGTTAATGCTGTTGTTTTTTTTATACGCAGTTCCTCCTGGCGATGAAGGGTGGCTTTGCCCAGCTTGTGATTGTAAGGTTGACTGTGTTGACTTACTCAATGATTCTATGGGGACTGATCTTTCTATTGAAGATGGCTGGGAGGTCTGTTAGTCAAATTAAATCCATGCTATCCGGGCATCGTTCTGAAACCTCATTTTTTGTTCTTTTGAGTGCAGAAGGTTTTTCCTGAAACTGCAGCCTCTGGGAATACGTTGGATGATAATTTAGGACTTCCATCTGATGATTCTGAAGACGATGATTATAATCCCGATGCTCCACAGGTGGAAGAAGATGATAATAATAATCCTGATGGTCCACAGGAGGAAGAAGATGAGATAGATGCAGAGGATTCTAGCTCTGACGAGTCTGATTTCTCTTCTGCGTCTGAGGATTTAGGGGACTTTACAAAGAATATGTTGGATGATAATTTAGGACTTCCTTCTGATGATTCAGAGGATGATGATTTTAATCCTGATAAACCAGATTCAGATGCAGAGGCTAAGAAGGAAAGTTCTACTTCAGATTTTACATCTGATTCAAACGATGACGATCTTGGCGACATAAAGAATGAAGTGACATCAGATGTAGTTCACAGGCTTGTCGTGTCTCAAGATGAAGAAAAGTAATAGAAGCAAATATGGAAAATGACGATTTTGCCCCCATAACCGCAAAGAGAAATGTCGAGCGACTGGACTACAAAAGGCTGCATGATGTGAGTTAGTCACCTTAAAAGTTGCCTGTAGTTCTTGTTATATGCATACGATTTTCTCAATTATTTAACCAAAGATTTAGGTTGTACTACTACTGTTTCAATATGGTATTTAACCATATTTAATACACTCATAATTTACAACTTTTTTTTCTAAAAAAGGAGAAAAGTGTTAGTGGGCCAACCGTATTCAAACATGAGTTATGTATTCGAATTCATTTTGATCTACCACTCAACAAGCATACGAGTGGAAAAAAATATGTTACAATCAAGTAGAAGGGTTAACTTTTGCTATTTTTTGTCTTATTTTTCTTTTGATGTCTCATCTTTATAGGAGGCGTATGGAAATGTTTCATCAGATTCAAGTGATGAGGATTTTTCTGATTCTGAAGCTCTAAGTAAACGGAAAAAATACCAAAGGAGCAACGGATATGAAATTAAACAAAAAGCAAAAACAAAGTGAATCGACACCTGTAAGTAACAACTTAGATATTGAGGACACAAGTAGTTCTCCAGCCCACAAGGATAAAAATGGTTACAGATGGTCATCATGTAAAAGATTTGGGGAAGCCGCTACTCAGGTATGTTTGTTCATAATTCTTGTCATGTAATAGTAGTGAAATCTGTAAAATCTCATTTTATTATGAAAACCGTAATTTTCTTTCTCTTCCTATTTTGGTTGTGTAGAGGCTAAATGAAGTTTTCCAGGAAAACCACTATCCTGATCGTGGTGTAAGAGAGACTTTGGTCAAAGAATTGAATCTCACTCACTGTCAGGTCATTATCATCCATATTTTACCCTAACACTAAATTGGTCAAATCATCTTCTATTATTGTGTTATTATTGCGATTATTATCATTTACAGGTCAGCAAATGGTTTGAGAAGGCTCGTTGGCGGTTAAATCACCCTGAAGGGCGCGGTAAATCAGTTAATTCACCTCTCAAACCTGCAAAAACTTTAGTAACAGATCAAACAGACAAGGTAATCTACATCCCCAAAATCTAGAAACATAAAAACAAACGCAGAAGTAAAAGATTGTGACATTTGTTCTAAAATTATATACATGTGTTGATGCTTATGTTGGTTAGTTTTGTGAACAGGTTTTAGGGATTCCTTCTGACGATTCAGAGGATGATGATTTCGACCCCGATGAACGAGATTCAGATGATGAGGATCTGAAAGAAAATTCTAGTTCAGATTTTACATCTGATTCAGAAGATGTTGGGGACATAAAGAATGAATTGACGTCAGATGAAGCTCAAGGGCCTGTCATGTCTCAAAACAAAGAAAACTTAACCAAAGGAAATATGGAAAATGGCGATTTGGGACCCATTACTGCAAAAAGAAAGGTCGAGAGGCTGGACTACAAAAAGCTGCATGATGTGAGTCAGTTACCTACTGAATGCTAATGAGTAGAGGTCGCGGTTTTGACCCATGTACTTATGGACGGGTTGCGTTGGGTTGTTTTTAACTTAAAGGGACAATTTAAGTGTTGAAAGTCGCCCAAAGCTCTTTTTTAATACATACAATTTCCTATTTATTCAAAGATATAGGCCGTATTTCTAACTATAATTTAATGTTTTTTTTAATCATAGAGAAGTGTTAACGGGTCCACCCAGGGCTGTAGCTTTTTAACCCGTGTTCAACATGAATAATTTTAATCAACCAATTTTGATCTGCCACTCAAATAAGCATATGGGTGAATATATATATATATGTGTGTGTGTGTGTGTGTGTGTGCTACACTCGAGTAGAAAAGTTAACTTTTGCTAATTATGTCTTATTTTTGGTCGGGTGTCTTATCTTTATAGGAAACGTATGGAAATGTTTCATCAGATTCAAGTGATGAGGAGTTTTTAGATTCTGAAGCTCCAAGTAAACAGAAAAATACCCAAGGAGCAAAGGATACGGAATCTAACAAAAAACAGAAACAGGGTGAATCTACACCTTTAAGTGACAGGTTAGATGTCGAGGACACAAGTAGTTCTCCAGCACACAAGGATTCTAGCCAAAATAATGGTAACAGATCATCAAAATATAAAAGAATTGGGGAAGCTGCTACTGAGGTATGTTTGTTCATAGTTCTTGTTATTTAATAGTAGTGATACCGATAAATGGTCATTTTTATTTCTTTGTAGAGGCTGAATGAAGCTTTCAAGGAAAACCATTTTCCTGATCACGATAGCCGAGAGAATTTGGCCAAAGAATTGAATCTCACTCACAATCAGGTCAATATCACTGATATTTTCCCCCAACAGTTCTTGTACTTTCTCATCTTCTAATGTTGTGTTATCGTTATCATATACAGGTCAGCAAATGGTTCGAAAATGCGCGCTGGCGGTTTAATCACCCCAAAGGACGCGCTAAATCAGTCAAATCACCTCTCAAACCTGCGGAAAAGGTGGTAACCAAACAGGAAAACGGAGTAATCTCTACAGACCCAAATTCTAGAAAGAGAAAAACAAATGCAGATCTTCAAGCTTCCCAAATGGATTCATCAGACCAAACTATTCGTAGAAGTGGCCGTGTTCGGGCTAAACAATCGTGACATTTTTCCTAATATTTGTTAAACAATTTGTCAAGTTCTTATCTTTCATGGAGGGTTTAATGACCAGACTCACCAAAAAAGAAACATTTTAAATATTAATATGGCGGTGACATTCGAAGGATGGAGTCTGTTGGTACATGTCATCCAATCGGGTGATTTTAGGCCTAATGTTCCGTTTTTGCTGGTGTTGTAGCAGCTTTAGCTGCTTGTCACAACCATATGTTACATTTGTTTAATTCTTTTAGTTTTCCTTAGCACTTGTTTTTGGCACAAAGTAGACATTTTACTAGAGATATGTTTTCTCAATGTACCTTCTGTCAATTTCAGAATGATTTTAGCAAAGTTTGTAAGAACATGTGTTAATGCTTACGATGGTTGGTTTTGTGAACCATATATGGTTTGAGCCATTTTAGTTATTGTGAAGGCAATAAGTTAGGTATTGTGTATAATACTTGTTGGGTATGCTCTCAGCTATAATACTATTTATCATAAGTGGTTAAAAATTACCTAACACGTTCATTACATAAAACTCGGTTTTAGATTCATCTACCAACCCCAAGTGAAAGATGAAATGAACTATATAACTAATAATTCTATAATATGGTCTAGAAATTAGAATCCAAATATAAATGATGAGCATCAACTAACATAATGTACATGAAACATGTCTCAAACCAGTCTTCACTGGAAAAATAAAATTCAAAACTTTATTAAATATTTCAACTCCAAAGACACAAAGTGCTCCAATGGATGAATCCCTTCCTATGACTGCCCCCAAACACTCTTTGCAACACTTGCCTAACCAATGTGTCATCAAGTACCTGCATGCATCACACAAGAGTTCATAACCTGTTTTAACTTCGACATCGTATAAAACGACTTACGTTTAAAACTGTGGTTTTCAACTTTTTACAGTCATACAAGATAACAACAATACTATTGATATATTACAAGAGTTGTATGCATCCAGGAACAGGAAACTTCATTATCCGCCTTTTATTTTAGACAAAAGGTAATCTTTATCTACGGTAGCTTAGATATTCACCCTCACTTTCACTTAGCATCACCTTGATAATTGACTCTTATCGAATTTCTATAAAAAGCAACGTTAAATTCTAAGCCTCATGGAGATTATAGTAGTGCAATCACGTTGTTGGAATGCATAATCTAACCCAGTGGAATGACTAATTCATGTTGACATACCAACAAGAAATAGTTTTAAAAAAGCATATTAAAATACAAATTGAAAATTTTACTATTGACATGAACCAACTACCTTCCCTCTCCTAAAAAAGGGTTCCTATGAATCGTGCACTATATCAAGGCCTAAATAGAAATCTATAGTAGATACATAAAATTCACAAGAAAAATATACTTTGTAAGTTGACCAAACACAAGAGCATAACGAACAAGGCTCAAACTCATCTAAATAGTTATCAAAACAAAACTTGATCTTCCATGTTCCAGCTAAATTGATCTAAATATAGAATGATGAACAACCGTTATCCTCATTAGTGATTAGGGAGAAGTTCATATATCCACTCGAAAGTAAAAATCAAATTATCAAACATACCCATTTTTAAATTTATGGAATTTACACCACCCTTCCCTTAAAACTTGCGTAAGTTGCGTTAGGTTATTAAAGTGTGGAAGCCAAGAAAAAGTGTAGGGTATAGTGGTAGTATTACAAATTGTAAATTAATTAAACAAATAAATATTAATTTTGAATTGGTAAATATGATAGTATGCAAGTTTGTTTATGTGTAATATGCCACGATGCCACCTACAACAATAGTTTCTTCCTACGTTTAGCAAACATCAGTTTATAACTAGAAAAAAAACCCTAAAACGATCATCCCCATGCGTTATGCAGCATGATTATAGGTTACATAAAAAAAAATTAAAAACTTAAAAAAGAAACAAATGAAGAAGCTACAAATCTACAATGCTGTATGTCTGTAATGCCTTAAGATGCTTGAAATCACCCATCTTTTCCATTCAACCCTACCAATAAATCATCAAATCTCAGTCCCAATCCTTCTTAAGTTGTTATAAATGAATTGAAGTTAAAACTAAACAAACACATTGTTTACCCAAACAGGTCATAGTACAAACAGCAAGCATCACACAATTAACTTAACTTGAGCTGCACACCTAAAATCTAACAATACAAAACAAAAACTAGGCCTAGAACTTAATTATTTTAATTCAATTTAGCCAAGGTAAATGATGATGATTATGATGATGATGATGATAATACCGGGTGTCCTAGAAACAGCTTTAAAAACTCACAACTAGCGATCCTGACAAGAGCGGCAGAAGAAGGTACCATGAGACAGCTCGCAAAAGGCGCGCACATTGACGGTCAGGTGTGACGTCATCCTTGCTCCGGCAAGCGTCATCAGCGATTGCGCACATCCTAATTCTCCCAGCATCCTAACACGTAGATCCAATTCAAAATTCTTGAAGGATATTGAAAACACACACTGATTGAAAGATACCTAGGGTTTCCGAGGCGGCGGGAGGTGAAACGGGGGGGAGCGGAGAGCGGCGGCGGACGGAGGCGGGGGAGGGGAGCGGTGGATCGGGAAGATGTTCTTGCGGCGGACATCATTGTCCTGGAGATCGAACCACGCCATGCCATTTCTGACGGATTTCACTAGCACGGATGTTGCTGATGTTGACGAGGGTTTTAGCAATCTAGGGTTAGGGTTTTCTTCTTTCTTTACCACTTACATTTATTATTTTTTTTGTTTTTAATTTAATTTAAACGAGGTTACTTCCTCAGGCGTTGCGACTTCGATTAGTGACGGTTAGAGCATTAACATCCTGGGAATCAAAATCTGTGTGTGAGATTTTTAAAATATAAAGAGTATAAAAATGGTTGTGAGTGAGAAGAGAGAAAATGTTACTGTTCATCTGTATATTTGGGGGGACATTGTTCACCCCCTATACTTTTTAATATATATTGAAAGTGATTGTGAGTGAAGAGAGAGAAAATATAATTATAAATGTATAAAAATATTATTTAATTGAAAAAGAAAGAGAAAAAATATGTATTTTTAGTGGAATATATTGATATAGGAGTTGTTTTTAGTGAAATGTATGTATATTTTTAGGGAGCTGGATGTGAATGCTCTTTAGTTTCGTGATAGTATTGGTATGATATATGGACTTGGTGTAGAAATTAACACATTTTTTACATTAACCGAAAAAAAAATGTTGTCCGAACGGTATCGACCAGTTCAGATCGTCACGGTACTGATAATGATATTCATTTATCATCGTAGATAGAGTTGTATAAATTAAAATTATCGAACCGGAAACCACAAAAATAAATACAGGTACATGTACCAATATTATTCGGTAGGACACGTCAGTTAACGAAAGAAAAGGCGATAAAAATAAGTATTGATACCGATATCGATGTTGTTCGGCCAGTTTCGGTTCGGTTGACTACAGTACTGCCACAAAATTCATTACCAAACAAACAACAATTATTACAGTACCGATGTTGTTTGGTATGGTATAATAACAATGAGATGTCAGTTTATCGAAACAAAACAATATAAATAAATACTAGTACCACATATACTATTCGCTCGGTTATGGTTCTTTTTAGTACAATAATAGCACAATATTCATTTTCAATAAACTTTATAATGCAATGATACATCAGTTTCGATTCACTTTAGTAGGACAGCGACACGGTATCCGTTTCAATAAATTTGTATCGCAATGTTGAAAAAGTAAACATAAAACGCAAATTATTAGAAAAATAATTAAAATATATGATAAATAACCATTATTAGAAAAACTAAAACAATTATTTAAAAAATTAAAACAACTTTTTATGAACACTTTGTTTTAATATGTATAATAATATAATATAATATAATAAATTAATAACAATAACAACTAGTCTTAAGCCCTCCGTGTTGCGGGGCAGGGGCCCAAAACCGTACTATCAGTGTTTGGTTGGGGGGGGGGGGGGTGGTTGCGGGGGGCGTTAAACGGTGCAAACTGAACTATGACCAAAATCGGGAAAAAGTGTAAAACAAAAATCCGAATTTATAACACTAAGTGACCATGTGAGCTAACACCGTAACACGTAAACGGCATTGAATTTATACGAACAACTTTATTAAAGTCTAGAAGCTGTATGATACTTTCTAAGAGTTTAGAGACAGAAAAGTAAGATGTTTAAAGAAAATAGCAAAACAATAAAATGATTAAACTACATGGTGAAACTAAAGTTTACAATAAAAGACGTAATTGCTACTATTTATTAGAATGTTATGAATTAATGTATATATAAATTTTGAAAATTGGATTTTAATAGTCTCACCTAGAGCTAGTTGGTGGTCACTGGGCAGTCTCACCGTTGAATATTAGCACTTTCAATCCCACCTTTTAAGTTCTTTTTCTCACTGGATCTCTGTTAAAAAAGGTTAACCGGAGTTAAGTTTTTTTTCCCGAATTTCAAACATATGTGTTAGGGTTTTTGATCAGAACGAGGATATGAGTCGATTGATGTAAAACTTACCACAAAACACTTTTCCAAATGACAAAAACGGTGCTGCAATCGGGTGTTTAAACTTCCAATTAACAAAAATCAAGTTGTTTGGAGCACTGTTTCGAGGTAGGTTATACATTAATCGACTTGTATCCTCGTTCTGATCAAAAGCCCTTAATACATCAGTTTGAAATTCGGCAGGAAAAAGACTTAACTCCGTTTTTTTAATGGAGGTCCAGTGAGAAAAAAATACTTAAAAGGTGGAACCGTCAATGGTAATGTTCAAAGGTGGGACTGCAAGTGGCCAACCAGCTCTATGTGAGATTATTAAAATCCAATTTCCCTTTAAATTATATAATACAAACCTATTTTAGATATATAATACAATTGTAATAAGGGTTAGTTATTTTACAAAGACTGAAATAAATAAAATGGGTGAGAAACCACTACAAAGTGACAAATGTCCAATAAAAAACAAGTAGGAAGGGTATATTCGTCCAAGAGAAAAAACTCAATATGCACATGCTAACAAACATGCACATGCAAGTCACATGTTATCCCCCCACATTTTTTTAACGTCCGTAACTTTTTTATATGTCATTTGTTTTTTTTAAACTTATACCATAAAATTGAGCATCTTATGATCTTTAATACGAGTACTCTATTTTTATACATTTAAAAAGAAATCAAAAACCCAGTTGCGTATTTCACAATAAACATAACGTAAAACACAACGAGTATCAAACTAAAAACACAATGGAAAGTAAAATAAAAACACAATCGAGGACAACAGATAAACAACACAATGTACAATAGACTAAAGCACAATGGACATAACATAAAATACAATGAGTATCAAACTAAAAACGCAATGGAAACTAAACTAAAAAACACAACCGATGACAACAGATAAAAAACACAATGAATAACGGACTAAAACACAATGAACAATAGACTAAAATAAAATGAATAACAAACTAAAAACACAATGAATAATAGACTAAATCACAATGGACAAAAACACAAAAACACAATTGACAACATATTAAAACATAATCAATAACAGACTAAACATAATGACCAAAACGTATAACACAATATATAGAAAACCCACCTAGTTGAAAAACACATTAATCAGAACCAATAACACAGTGTGTAGAAAACTCATATATAACATTATCTTCATTGTGTCATGCGTCGTGTTATAGGTTCTGATAAAAACACAATAGACAGAACCCAAATTAACATTGTGTTATAAGTTTTGATAATAACAAAATGTATAGAAACCCTAGTAAAAACGTAATGACCAAAACCCAGTTGAAAGACACAATCACCAGAACCTTTAACACAATGCAAAGAAAACCCTGTAAATATGAAATTTTTTATTTATTTTTATATAGAAATATCATACTTATACTAAAGATAAAAAACGCTTGTTATTATGGTGATTTTTTTTAATTTTATATGAAAAAGTCATGGATGTTTTAAATTCATGGGGGGAATTGGCATATGCTTTGCATGTGGAGAAAGAAAATCAATTAATGTATGATTTCCTTTATGCTCTTCTATTATTTTCTTTTCTCTAAAACTAATCTCAACCCTCCAAATCTAAGATTGATAGTTTATACTCCTTACATTAATTATTCTCTTTCTAATTAACTAGTCAATTTAAGTTTATCCTACACACATAAAATTTATCCTACACATTATCGAATTTTTATACTACACCTGTCAAAATTTATCCTACACCTTATTCTACACAACTTGTAATTTATCCTATACTCTATTTTTTTTTGAAAAATATATTTTTTGAAAATAAGTTACAATTTTAATGTGGTTAGCTATTAAAGAAGAAGACTATATATTAATAATTTATGTAAGTTTACCAATATACCACCATTACAATAACATTAAATACAAACATTAAATGAAACATGTGACAACACGCATTTTCAGGTTAACACCGTTAGCTTTTCTCAGTTAAACCTTTATGATTTATAGAACCTTCATACAAGCATTATGTCACATGTGTAAATTATAACAAACAGAAGTAATACAAACTAGTGGGACTAGTCTTGTACATGCACCAAAGTTACTTGGTTAATTTTTTATACAAGTTTCAAAGTTTAGAAACTTGGGGGACTAAATGTGTTAATTACCAAACTAGAAATTATAACTTTCTATGCAAGTTATAGAGAATCAAAACATGTGGGACTGGATGTGTGAAATACCAAACAATAAATAAAAACTATCTCTCCAAGTTTCAAGGGTTTGGAACTTTGGGGGACTAGATATGTAAATTGGTAAACTAAAATTATAATGTATATAATAAACCCAACCTAACCCGCCCCCATAAATCAGATCGTTCTCTCTCCCTCTCTTGTTTCCCTCCCATGACAACACACATACACACACACCAACCTCTTCATCTTTCACGGCTCTATATCTTTCTCTCGCTATACCTCTCTCGGTAAGCCTTAGCCCTTGTTAATCTTATGGGGTACTTGATGTGTAAGGATGCATATACTTGTTTATGAGAGTATGAGTATATGTATGCATGTGTAAAAATCGGTTAATAGAGGTTGTTGTGTATTGATTGTTATGTGATTTGTATAGTTATGATTTCCGAAGATAAGTATGCATGAATGAAGATTAGGGTTTACATGAGAAACATGATTTTGATAAGTTATGTATTAAATCTGATGTAACATTTGTCGAAAAACGGGTTTTCCAAACCCGCTTCGTTTATTAATCGAATAATCAATTTTATATTTTTGTTGCTCATTTAATGCCTATGTTAATTTTAAACAATACATAACTAATAAACATTTTAGATTATGGAAATTAAAATTGTTAAAAAATAAAATTAAAACAATTAAAAATGAAAAAGGGCTGCCGGGTTTCGAACCCGGGTCAGCCGGAGGACCTTAACACCAAACACATAACCACTCCGCCACTTGATGCCTTTGTGAAATGTAGGAAACAAATAAAACATATGTTCACCTGAAAAACCACCTGTTTGCGCCAAAACTGAAACCGATATCGGCTTTCAACATTCCAGTCGATTGAGTGATTGTAATTCTTGATTATAACCGATATAAACAGACATTCTTAATCAATTCAGCCTTGAATGAACTTGAATTCATGTGATGTTCGGTTTTAATAACCGAAAACATTCACTTCCTGAATTACTCCAACAATATCATCATCTCGCGACTCAATAACATTCACAGAACCTCTAATTTCACTTTTACTCTAATTTCTGATCATCGGAATCGCTTTTTGAACTCGCCGGACTTTCGCCGGAAAACCGTGTCTTTCATCAAAACGGTAAATTTCTAAATTCTTTCATCTTCTATCAGTTGTTAGGCTTTTGCTAACTCAAACCTTTCAATCAGAATCAATCCCAGACGACGATATCAGATAATCAACACTCGCCGGAAGTTTTCTGAAAATTCCTAGATTCCGCTGTCAAACGGTATAATCATTCAAACCTTCTGATAACTCTTGTTTAGTCATTCAGTTTCACAATTTGGTTAATCAAAACTAGTAATTGGCCCGTTCAGACGGAGTTCATAAAACAGAGCCGACGACTTCGCCGGAGTTCTGAGAAAGATCTTTTTCCGGTATGTTCATTCCCAAAACTTTCCCTGTCCATTTCATTTTAATCAATTATATGTATGTCAATCGAATTAAACAAGATCAGTAGAGTAATCGTTGTCTGTGTTTTTGAACGAAGAAGATGAAGTCGAACTAATGTATAAGTATAATTAAAACAAGATATATAACCGGGTTAGACACACAGTCCAGCGGTGGACTATGTGCAAACAACTATCACACGTCTCGAGTTCGATCCCTGACCCAACCTCACTCTCTGAAATAAAAATGCTCTTTTTAAAACCGAACGGGTTAACTCACTGAAAGATGTTAAGTATAATAAAAACCAGAATATTAACCAGGTTAGACACACAGTCCAGCGGTGGACTGTGTGCAACGTTAATCCACAGGTCCCGGGTTCGAGACCTGATATGCACTCCGGTTCGATGGAATAAAAATCCTTTTTTAAAATAAATGAATTTTGGAATAAATTAAAATGTATATAAATATAATTAAAAACAGAAATATTTCGGGTTAGACACGTAGCTCAGTTGGTAGAGCTGCGTGCACGCGTACGGGAGGTCACGAGTTTGAACCTCACTCAGTGCAAACAATATAAACGACCGAACCAGTCAACAAGTCAAAGTCAAATGGTCAACGGTCAAACCCAAAAAAAGTCAACATTTTTTATAGTTTTATTTATTTATTTAATTTAAAAATCAATTAAAAATACTTAAAAATAATGTTTTTAAAGTTAGAAAATAACCTTAAACTCACAAAAATAAACCTAAAGACCTTATTAAAATTGTTAATAAAATCCACTTATTTAATGTACCTTTTCGTTATCATTTAGGTTAGTTAATCCTCGTCGATCAACCCTCTAAACTCGTGCGCATTCATCATCTTCAACCGAACGCACCCAATGTGAGTGAATCTCTACAAATTCCCTGTTTTAATCACGTTTTTGGGGTGTATCATGTGTCTTATTATTTATTACATTTAAACAATTGTGCATCCATCATATTCATGATCAAATGTGTATTCAATATGTATCAACTGTTTGTGTGGTTAATGTTTAGATTAAAATTTATCATTTTCAGTACATACATTATCATAGGCCTCCGCTCCCCATTATCTATGAGTGTTGAGCTGTTCCCCATTACGAGCGTGAACGAGGCGTTGCCAACATACAATCGGCTCCGTTTGATTGAGCCTTGATCGCACATACATTTATCATAGGCCGTCCGTTCCCCATTACCAATGAGCGTGAACGTGACGTTGCCAACATATACAGTATCATTCATGTTATATATTCAGGCAAGGTGGTTTGTTATTGTATGTTATTGTTAATGTTATTGTATGTTTATTTACGTTTGCTCACATATGATTATTGCACAATTTTCCATAATAAATATAACAAGAAATCAATAATAAATGTTTTCTAACAAGGTTCACTCGCCAACTTATGTTGACCCAAAAACCCCCATTTTTACACATGATACAAGTGATCCAGCTGCAGCAAGAAACATATAGGATGGCTTAGAAGAATAAACCGGTTTAGACTTTGGATTGTTTAGTTGGTTATCTTTCTTTGTAATTGTATGAACTTGTTTGGAATTTTGAGAATGTAATTTTGAATTTAATAAATATGAAACATATTAGTAAACATCATGAGCTTTGGTGATAACCCAATTATGCCCCGACTCTTATTCCGCTGCGGGTCGGGGTGTGACAGATTGGTATCAGAGCCATGACTATAGGGATATAGGATAGGTTATTAGACCCTTAGAGCCTATACTATAGTTGATTAGAATTTTTAAAATTTTTTGTGTGTTACATACAAAAATTCATGATGTTTATATGTTTTATGTTTATTGTTACATTCAATGTTATGCAACCATGTTCATAAGTACATATTATTTTACAATGCCTATCATGAATCATATTCTCATAACATATCATAACCATGAGAGCACACACCACACAATTTCCATGACTTTTACAACGATTTTTGTATTTTCAAATCACATCAAATTGAGTTCTCATGACGGGGATGTAGTAACTGGAAGGGTACAAGTACCGGTAGTCGGAACGTCTTGTCTAGGCTTGGCATTCGTATAAATCCAAAATAAAGGACCAGTTTGCCTACCTGGGGACTAACGATGAGAGTACGAAGGACCTATTAGGCCAAAGCATGCTATACCAAACGTCGTGTGAGCTAACACCACTTTGAGTTGTCATTGTGTCTACACCTGGACACCTTCCGACCATACATCTCGTAAACATATTTCATGGTTTTCATTCGGGTGATGCGAGTGTTAAACCGCCAATACCAATGTGAATCCTACTAAGCCAATAGCCATGGGGGCCCACATGACTATACAGGTGAAGGTATGGGGGACATTTGAGGCCCAACATGAGCAAACCCAAGACATCCTATGGATGTAGTTGCATTATTGATGTTTATGTTATTTTTATTTTTTTTAGACACATGACACCTAAAAAGACTCCATAAACTCACAATCTTCTTATGTATATTCCTGTAGATGTCGGCTAGGCAACAACGAGGGGGTAGAAGGTCAGGAAGGTCAAACGAACGCTTGGCCACCCAAATAGCAAAACAAATGGCCGCGGTGCTTCCTGACATTGTAGTTCAAGTCCAACAAGCTCTTGCCCAAAAAGTGTTCATATAAACATTTCAAGTCTTGCGATCCTCCGAAATTTGAAGGGACCGAAGGTGTCACAACTCTCCTCCACTGGTTTGAGGAAATGGAAAAACACTTCCTCAACTGCGATTGTCCCGAGGATCGCAAGGTACGTTACGCAACCGGGAGGCTATTTGGGGTAGCTCTTACCTGGTGGAATACTGAAAAGGGTAAAAGAGGAATCGAAGATGCAATGGCCTTAACGTGGGAGGAGTTAAGGGAAATCATGACGAGACGCTTCTGTCCTAGAAGCGAGATCAAAAAGTTAGAGGATGAATTTCATTCGTTGAAGCAAAAGGAGGGAGATCATACTTCCTACAACAAGAGGTTTTAGAGTTGAACCAAATGGTCCCTAACTTGTTCACCCCAGTTTACCGCTTAGTCGAACACTATATTCGAGGCCTTCCCTCGAAAATTCAAGACTCAGTTCTCAGCACTTCGCCTGCAACACTTGAAGCTGCTATGGAACTAGCTACAGAGCTTACCGAGAATCGTATTCGCAACAGTAAATTTAAAGATGAGAAAAAGAAAGCCCCAGTTGAGGGCTAAACTTCAAACCATTCCACCTCCTCCTCAAAGTTTGCTAACAAGAGGAAACGAAACACCAGAAACTTTGTTGTCACACAAACAAATTTCCCTATCCCTGCTGCACCCATTACCCAAGTTGCCCCCCACCTGCACCATATAATAGGCCATACTCCGGCCCATACCCAAAATGCAACCGTTGCCAATACCATCAATTTCCTGATCATCCCTGCCAACATTGTACCGGCTGTGGTCGCGCAAGTCACACCATTCAAACCTGTCGCATACCTCAGCGAACGAACTGCCACCAGCCCTCAACCCAAACCCACCATCAGATAGTGGGTCAAGCCCAACAACCTCTACTACTACCACCTACCCAACATGTAGCCCAATCCTACTACCAACCCAACTATCCCATGGTGCAACCTATGCGGGCTTGTTACAATTGTGGAGACCCAAACCACTTTAGAAACACTTGTCCACGCTTGGTGAACATTATACATGCTCAAGCTCAAGCAAATCCGGTGAATCAAGCTAACCAAGCTCCTCCACCTGCTAGAGGAAGAGCTTTCAACATCAACGCCAATCAAGCTAGGGCCGATAACAATGTGGTTAACGGTACGTTTCTCATCAATGGTAGTTATGCATCCATGTTATTTGATACTGGCGCGGATAAGAGTTTTGTGTCCTTAGAATTTGAACCCATCCTCAACCAAACTCGTGATAAACTCATAGAATCCATAACGGTGGAAGTTGCTGATGGAAAACCGGTCTCATTAAACTCTATTATACGCAATTGTACTCTCACCCTAAACGATCACGATTTTCCAGTTGACCTTATACCTATGAGTTGGGAAGCTTTGACATTATAATTGGTATGGACTGGCTCAGCCAACATCATGCTGAAGTTGTATGCCGCGAAAAGTTTATACGCATTCCTCTTATAAACGATCAGACTCTACGAATCTTTGGAGAAACCCCATCGAAAGGGCTCAAATTAATGTCCTGTCTTCAAGCCCGAAAATATCTCCGCAAGAATTATGTCGCATTTCTAACTCATGTCGTCAAAAAGGGAACCAAGGAGAAGAAACTTGAAGACATCCCAGTAGTAAAAGATTTTCCGCAAGTTTTTCCTGACGACATTTCAGGACTTCCTCCCGTGAGAGAAGTCGAATTCCGCATTGATCTTATACCTGGAGCTACACCAGTTGCAAAATCTCCTTATAGGTTAGCCCCATCCGAAATGCAAGAGCTAGCCAGTCAATTGCAAGAGTTGACTGACAAAGGATTCATACGTCCTAGCTCCTCGCCTTGGGGAGCACCTGTCCTTTTTGTGAAGAAGAAAGATGGAACGTTCCGCATGTGCATCGACTACAGAGAAACTCAACAAGTTAACGGTCAAGAACCACTACCCATTACCTCGCATCGATGATCTTCTTGACCAACTTCAAGGCGCCAGCTGTTTTTCAAAAATCGACCTTCGTTCTGGTTATCATCAACTCAGAGTACATGAAGAAGACGTCCCAAAGACCGCCTTCCGAACTCGTTATGGTCATTATGAATTCATGGTCATGCCATTTGGTCTAACCAACGCTCCAGCTGTCTTCATGGATCTAATGAACAGAGTCTGCAAACCCTATCTCGATCGCTTTGTTATAGTCTTCATCGACAACATTCTCATTTACTCAAAGTCTAAGTCTGATCATGAACGTACACCTACCGAAGTAAGATCATTTCTTGGTTTGGCTGGTTATTATCGCCGTTTCATTGCAAATTTCTCTCGTATTGCTGTACCACTCACGGCTTTAACTCATAAAGGAAAACCCTTCATATGGGGACCCAAACAAGAAGAAGCCTTCCAAACCCTTAAACAAAAACTCTGTGACTCACCTATCCTCACTCTTCCTGAAGGTTGTGATGACTTCGTGGTTTATTGCGACGCGTCAGGGCAAGGACTAAGCTGTGTTCTAATGAAAAGAGGAAAGGTAATAGCTTATGCTTCTAGACAACTCAAAACTCATGAGAAGAACTACACCACCCACGACCTAGAACTTGGAGCCGTTGTGTTCGCTCTTAAGATATGGAGACATTACCTCTACGGTACCAAGTGTGAAATATACACTGACCACAAGAGCCTCCAACATATCTTCAACCAAAAGGAGTTAAACATGAGGCAACGGAGATGGGTCGAACTTCTTAATGACTACGACTGTGAAATTCGGTATCATCCTGGCAAGGCAAACGTGGTGGCCGATGCACTCAATCGAAAGGGTTATGCGAACTCCATTCGTCTTCTATGTTCGCAAACCATAATCGGCATCAAAGATCAAATTCAAGAAGCCCAACATGTTTCAGTAACGGAAGACGACGTGCGAAAGGAGCTGTCATGTGGAGCTGAACTTAAAATTGAAACTAAATCCGACGGTATTCTGTACTATCTAGATCGCATATGGATTCCTGACCACAATAACCTTTGTGTTTTCCTTATGAATGAGGCGCACAAAACACGATACTCTATACACCCAGGAGCCGACAAGATGTATCAAGACCTTCGATACACCTACTGGTGGCCTGGAATGAAAAAGGATATTGCTGTTTTTGTTTCCAAGTGCCTTACAAGTTCCAAGGTAAAAGCTGAACATCAAAGACCCTCAGGACTTCTAGTCCAACCTGAAATACCTGTATGGAAGTGGGAAAACATAACCATGGACTTCATTACTGGGTTACCTCGCACTTCTGGTGGGTATGACACTATATGGGTAATCATTGATCGTCTTACAAAATCAGCTCACTTCATTCCGATCCACGAAGATTTCAAGAACGAGAAGTTAGCTCGTATCTACATCAGCGAAATCGTAAGCCGTCATGGTGTACTCTTAAGCATTATTTCAGATCGTGATGGTCGTTTCACTTCACGAACATGGCAAGCCGTACAAGCTACTTTGGGTACACGATTAGACCTCAGTACCGCTTATCATCCTCAAACTGATGGACAATCTGAACGCACCATTCAAACTCTTGAAGATATGCTTCGAGCATGTGTCATAGACTTCAAGGGAAACTGGGATGCTCATCTGCCATTAGTTGAATTTTTGTACAACAACAGCTATCATTCAAGTATCGGCATGGCACCTTTCGAAGCTTTATATGGTCGTAAGTGCCGATCTCCAGTATGTTGGCACGAAATTGGGGAAGCTCAAATCACCGGTCTAGAATTGATTCAAGAAACCACAGACAAGATCCATCAAATTCGAAACAATCTTCTAACGGCACAAAGTCGTCAAAAGAGTTATGCAGATAAACGACGAAAGCCTTTGGAGTTTAACATTGGTGATCATGTACTTTTAAAAGTATCACCGTGGAAGGGAGTAGTTCGTTTTGGCCAGAAGGGCAAGCTAGCACCACGCTACGTAGGACCTTTCAAGATACTCGAAAGAGTAGGACCTGTAGCATACAAGCTTGATCTACCAGAAGAACTCAACAGAATTCACCCCACATTCCACGCATCAAACTTGAAGAAGTGCCTCGCCGATGAAAACCTCCATATTCCCCTGGAAGATATTCAGATCAATGAATCTATGCATTTCATTGAAAGACCAGTAGAGATCATGGACTTCGGAGAAAAACATTTAAGACGGAGTCGTATTCCAATTGTTAGGGTACGCTGGGAGTCGAAACGGGGACCTGAGTTTACTTGGGAACGTGAAGACTCAATGCGCGAAAAATACCCGCATCTTTTTCCTGTTACCACTACTACTTAAATTTCGGGACGAAATTTCTAAAAGTAGGGGATACTGTAACATTTGTCAAAAAACGGGTTTTCCAAACCCGCTTCGTTTATTAATCGAATAATCAGTTTTATATTTTTGTTGCTCATTTAATGCCTATGTTAATTTTAAACAATACATAACTAATAAACATTTTAGATTATGGAAATTAAAATTGTTAAAAAATAAAATTAAAACAATTAAAAATGAAAAAGGGCTGCCGGGTTTCGAACCCGGGTCAGCCGGAGGACCTTAACACCAAACACATAACCGCTCCGCCACTTGATGCCTTTGTGAAATGTGGAAACAAATAAAACATATGTTCACCTGAGAAACCACCTGTTTGCGCCAAAACTGAAACCGATATCGGCTTTCAACATTCCAGTCGATTGGGTGATTGTAATTCTTGATTATAACCGATAAACCGACATTCTTAATCAATTCAGCCTTGAATGAACTTGAATTCATGTGATGTTCGGTTTTAATAACCGAAAACATTCACTTCCTGAATTACTCCAACAATATCATCATCTCGCGACTCAATAACATTCACAGAACCTCTAATTTCTGATCGTCGGAATCGCTTTTTGAACTCGCCGGACTTTCGCCGGAAAACCGTGTCTTTCATCAAAACGGTAAATTTCTAAATTCTTTCATCTTCTATCAGTTGTTAGGCTTTTGCTAACTCAAACCTTTCAATCAGAATCAATCCCAGACGACGATATCAGATAATCAACACTCGCCGGAAGTTTTCTGAAAGTTCCTAGATTCCGCTGTGAAACGGTATAATCATTCAAACCTTCTGATAACTCTTGTTTAGTCATTCAATTTCACAATTTGGTTAATCAAAACTAGTAATTGGCCCGTTCAGACGGAGTTCATAAAACAGAGCTGACGACTTCGCCGGAGTTCTGAGAAAGATCATTTTTCCGGTATGTTCATTCCCAAAACTTTCCCTGTCCATTTCATTTTAATCAATTATATGTTTGTCAATCGAATTAAACAAGATCAGTAGAGTAATCGTTGTTTGTGTTTTTGAACGAAGAAGATGAAGTCGAACTAATGTATAAGTATAATTAAAACAAGATATATAACCGGGTTAGACACACAGTCCAGCGATGGACTGTGTGCAAACAACTATCACACGTCTCGAGTTCGACCCCTGACCCAACCTCACTCTCTGAAATAAAAATGCTCTTTTTAAAACCGAACCGGGTTAACTCACTGAAAGATGTTAAGTATAATAAAAACCAGAATATTAACCAGGTTAGACACACAGTCCAGCGGTGGACTGTGTGCAACGTTAATCCACAGGTCCCGGGTTCGAGACCTGATATGCACTCCGGTTAGATGGAATAAAAATCCTTTTTTAAAATAAATGAATTTTGGAATAAATTAAAATGTATATAAATATAATTAAAAACAGAAATATTTCGGGTTAGACACGTAGCTCAGTTGGTAGAGCTGCGTGCACGCGTACGGGAGGTCACGAGTTCGAACCTCACTCAGTGCAAACAATATAAACGACCGAACTGGTCAACAAGTCAAAGTCAAATGGTCAACGGTCAAACACATAAAAAGTCAACATTTTTTTATAGTTTTATTTATTTATTTAATTTAAAAATCAATTAAAAATACTTAAAAATAATGTTTTTAAAGTTAGAAAATAACCTTAAACTCACAAAAATAAACCTAAAGACCTTATTAAAATTGTTAATAAAATCCACTTATTTACCGTACCTTTTCGTTATCATTTAGGTTAGTTAATCCTCGTCGATCAACCCTCTAAACTCGTGCGCATTCATCATCTTCAACCGAACGCACCCAATGTGAGTGAATCTCTACAAATTCCCTGTTTTAATCACGTTTTTGGGGTGTATCATGTGTCTTATTATTTATTACATTTAAACAATTGTGCATCCATCATATTCATGATCAAATGTGTATTCAATATGTATCAACTGTTTGTGTGGTTAATGTTTAGATTAAAATTTATCATTTTCAGTACATACATTATCATAGGCCGCCGCTCCCCATTACCTATGAGCGTTGAGCTGTTCCCCATTACATATGAGCGTGAACGAGGTGTTGCCAACATACGATCGGCTCCGTTTGATTGAGCCTTGATCGCACATACATTTATCATAGGCCGTCCGTTCCCCATTACCTATGAGCGTGAACGTGACGTTGCCAACATATACAGTATCATTCATGTTATATATTCATGCAAGGTGGTTTGTTATTGTATGTTATTGTTTGTTATTGTTAATGTTATTGTATGTTTATTTACGTTTGCTCAGATATGATTATTGCACAATTTTCCATAACAAGAAATCAATAATAAATGTTTTCTAACAAGGTTCACTCGCCAACTTATGTTGACCCAGAAACCCCCATTTTTACACATGATACAGGTGATCCAGCTGCAGCAAGAACATATAGGATGGCTTAGAAGAATAAACCGGTTTAGACTTTGGATTGTTTAGTTGGTTATCTATCTTTGTAATTGTATGAACTTGTTTGGAATTTTGAGAATGTAATTTTGAATTTAATAAATATGAAACATATTAGTAAACATCATGAGCTTTGGTGATAACCCAATTATGCCCCGACTCTTATTCCGCTGCTGGTCGGGGTGTGACATCTGACCCATAAGGGTTTGTGCTTGCTATAATAGTCTAATCATGTTAATAATAACCTATACACGTTTTTGCTGCATGATGAAAGTTAACAACTTCTGTCCTAACATTTTGTGTTAATTTGTAAAAGCTATATCTCGGCAAAATATAATGAAACCGTGTAGTTTTTGAGTCAAAATCAAGTTCAAGAAATTTCATTTCAAACTCAACTGGTTTTATATTTTTATGACGAGTTTTGGTCAGTCAAAAGATTAAAACGAAATCAAAGTTCAAAGCTGAGTTTTTGTGTAGAAAATGGGGTTCACGACGAGGGTTATAACTTGGTTAATATGTAAATTTAGGACTTGAAATTTGTATAATGGTTAACAGTAAGAGATTATGAGATTCTCCAACTAGAATTTCGTCAATCTGGTTGACGAAGAGTTTTCTATAAATTAAACGGTAAACTGTCCTTAGAAGATGACAATTTTGACCTTTGTGTAAAATATAATTTTTCACGCATTTTCTATAAGTATTCAGGACCCAAGAAAATTATACAAATCCTTTCGGACTGATTTACATCTCTCATAAAATTTTCATAATTTTATGACCCGTTTGATATGGTAAATAAAATCCACAAAATCCGGCTTAAAAGCTGAAACTTGCTGAAACTTTGTGTTAATATGTAAGAGCATATCTAATTGGTTATACAAGATTTCCTTGGATATGTTTAACTTAAATGAATGCTTTTGAACATGTTTATGTGACTACGTGAAACGTGTATACATGAAACTTGCACTTGATCTTGTGTAGAATAATCTGCATGGTAGCATACGGTTGTAACATGAAAATTGGTAAAGTGTGTATATGCATGTACTCTAAATGACCTATGTGAAACCATATTGTGATATCCTTATAACTTAACTAACAACAATATGGTAAACATGTAGGACGTGTTTGATCCATAACCTTACCTAGGTACTTAACTTTACTGATCAAATCTAATGTGTGTTCATTACTTTTCTAAAAAACATGCATCCCTGGTTTAGGACCACATATATTCCATGGAGGAATACCACTACTTGAATACCTTAGTTTAAATACATGTCTATAGTGGACTAAACGATCTTTATCTTGAAAGTTCATACCTTTATACCGATCAGTTTCGGGTGGAAAACGGGGTATTAGTTGATAACGTTGTTAGGTTTGGCAAACCTCACACCGTGCTGGGAGCCGGGCGTGACTTTTGACTGTTACTTTGCGTCAATGCCGATAGACATTGATGTGGGGCACAAAAACTTACACTGTCAGTAGTTGGTACCACCAGTTTAGTTGCTTAAAGAGGGTTAGCTACCCATGACATGTTTTTATAACTTTCGTGTTTAAACTTACTTTTCGTTGAACTAAAACTGTGAACACGCCAACTTTTTGTTGATATACTTAAGCATGCTTTGAAGGACGCTAGGTAATGCACACACAAGGACATGCATCTTGGAGTGTCATTGCTTTATTAAACCGTTTTCTCTTATTATGCAAAACAACTATGGGTTTTTATTATGTCTAGATTTTTATACTTTTAGCTTCCGCTGACAGACTCAAACTTTCGTTTGGAACATTTAAAATATTATCACTATTCATGTTGAAGGTGTTAGTTAAGTTTTTATAAATTAATTATGAATAATTCAACATGATTAGTGGTTGGATCTTGGTTTGTCACACGCCTCACGGTAAAACCCCGCATGTGGAATTTGAGGGTATGACAAAGCAAAATGAAACACTCTTATTGGTTGAAACTTCTTCTTTTTTCTTATTACAATTAATTTCTTCTCTTTTGAAACCTCCACATCCATATATAAAGCTTTTGGTAATAATAATTTGAAATAATTATATTTTATAAGAATTTACCCTTAAAAAGTATATTGTTATTTTATAAATCCTTTACATATTTATTAGTTTATGCTTACGTTAGGGTTGTTACTTTTGACTGAAACCCGAAGTTTGGCTTGAAACCAAAGCCATCTAAACCCCACTTAGAGAGAACCCAATTAACGAGGATAACATTAAACCCGAACCTGAAATCTGCAAAATGAAATTACCGAAATATATTAGGCTTCTGAGTTTGGAAATACCAAGTACTGACAATCCAATTGAGTCAATTTCTTCAAACGACCGTTCAATTCCGTCTTATTGACCACGACATCGATGTTTACAATTGCTTTAGAATTCCTCTATAAAGAGCAGTAAGTTCATCCACATGGTTCGTCTTCTTCATTCATTGTCTAATTGATTTTCCAATTCTCTAATTGATTGTTCAATCATATTTTACATAGGGTTGTCTTCTCCAATCCAATAAACACACAAAGTTGTATCAGAGTTCCTCTTCTATGTAAATAAAATGGTAGTGTTATTAATAAAAATCCATGTGGATGTTGAACTTGAACTTAAGAAATGGTAGTTTGACTTCAAAAGTCAAAATATATTGAGTAGTATACTTTACTATGATTGAAGTTTGATGATAAATTTTAGCGAAATGATGAATTTTGATGATATTTTGTAATTTTTTAATTTTACAACTCAACCCGAAAACCAATTAAACCAAATCGATTAAACCCAAGTTAGAATAACCCGAACCCAACTAACCCAAGCTTTAAAGGGGTGGCTATCGGTTCACTTTTTCCCAGCCAAATACAAGAACAACCTGACCTGAAAAATCTGAAACCTGATAAAAAATGCCTGAAGAACACCCCTAGATTACGTACCACATGTGGGACTAGGAGATCAGGATAAGAGAGAGTTTTGAGAATGCCTATGCGGTTATACTTAGTAATGAGGGTCATACCTCAGGATTAGAGAATTTGTATAAGAGGTGATTTTTATTGAACATTATTACCGAAGACCATACAATTGATCCAAAATCAATTGTTCATCACAAAGAAATAAAGTTTTGAACCAAAGGTATAAATAATTGCTCTTTCCATGTAATAACTAATGAATACAATAGAACTGCTACTCAAAACAACTATGAAGAATTAAGATAAAGCAATGAAGAGAAGAACTGCTGGGATAAAAAACAGCTGTTGGTCTAAGAACAACAATTATTCTATAGATAGTTGTTTTAGTATTTAACGGTCGTTTTAATGTAACAATGGTTTTGTAAGATTATCAGTTCATTTACAACAACTTTACAAAACTGAGAATCATTATGGTGTTTTGATTATCATAAATCACTTTCTAGGTGATCTCAACATAAGTTACTAGTTGTTTCTCTACTTGTATAAATAATTAGTTTTTCTCTACTTGTATAAATAGATCATGACATAGTCGTGATCTACTGAGTCAATTGTTCTAGATTGTATAGGATAATTGTGTGATCATTTTTTTGGGGGAGAGAATGTCTCTAAACACCTTTGATTCAATAATGTGAGAATCAGTGATCATTATTTTGATTTTTATGTATTTGATTGATTGTTATTTCCATTGGCAAGATAATTTTGATAAATCATTAACTGTTACTATTTTATTGATCAAAACATCCCTTAGATCCCAACATTGGTATCAAAGCTAGATTAAATTCGATATAGTAATCAATTTAAAACAAAGTTATATGCTCACAATAGGTATTACAATTCGTTGTTGCATTAATTTCTGATAAATTTCACCTGATCTTCAAAACCCAGCTCATATTCTATTTTCCGTAATTTGTCTGAAAACCTGCATTCATGTCACAACAACATGAACCTTACAACACTCGTTCTTCAGCCAAACTGTCGATACTCATTCGTAACGAGTACAACTATTGGGAATCCCGGGTATCCATTTATTTTTAAAATCCAAATTTATATTAATAATAACTCTTTATTATTGAGTTCAATTGTGGAAGCGTGCAAAAACACAAACACGGATAAAATTCTCACCAAAGATCCAATTATAGTCTATTTAGATAATAATATGTATTCGCAACCATGGTTGCAAAAGTCGCTAGGTGCTCCCTAGTCGGATTTGAGAGTACTTGGCCTAGGCGGAGAATACTCTAGGAGTATTCGGCCTACACAAAGAGTACTCGAGCCTCGGCAACCTACTTTGTAGCGAGTACTCGGCCTTCGAGACCTTGTTTTACAATCGTGTTCACATCCATATCGGGTTTAGGGTTATACCTTGATGAAAACCGAAGACTCGCATGATGGATGCAATGAATGGCTCCGCAGTAAACCGAATCACAAAAATCTTCAAGATCACCACGGGAACCCCACATGCAAAACAGATATGATCCAAATCACCAAAATGAGGCGGCAATGTGCAGCGGCAGCACAACGGAGGCCGGTGATGGTGGTGTGGTGACGGCTGGCCAGCGGGACGACGACGGTGTTGGTAGGACCGGGTGGCGTGAACAGGAGAGA
Source organism: Scalesia atractyloides (assembly GCA_947069175.1). Taxonomy (NCBI): domain Eukaryota; kingdom Viridiplantae; phylum Streptophyta; class Magnoliopsida; order Asterales; family Asteraceae; genus Scalesia; species Scalesia atractyloides. The sequence goes on from CAMTDV010000014.1 coordinate 60,073,663, forward strand.
GGATAGATAGGGGGCTAGGATTTCAGCTTAATCTCTTGCCTCTTGTGTTTTGTACAATTAGGATTTGTGATTAAGGTTTATTTATAGATCCATTAATTACACTCTAGCCCATTAACTATTGACTTCCTCTCTAAGTAATTTATCCTAGATTAATTATTAGGTATCGGTGAACCTCGTGACCTTTGTTTTATTATCTATAAAACTACTCATTTTAATTATTATCCAATAATAATCATTCTTCATTTCCATCGAATAATAATAATTCTTCGCTAATATTAAACCACTAGTGAAAACCGTTTTGACTTTATTTTATCATCTAATAAAATAACATTTTAATTTCTTATCTAAATAATAAATTATTACTCATTCAACTCTTTAAAAGACATCAAATTTTCCACTAAATTAATTGTTTCACAAACAATTAATATCTTAATTATTTCATCATATACTTATTCTACACAACTAATATCCGCTTTTATTTATTTTTTGAATGGCAAAGGTTACATTATCCGCTTTTATAATTTACAATATTTAACAATTAGATATTATTCTTTGTTTGTCGTTCAAAGTGTAACTCTTTGGATCATACCTTATAGCAAATTAAATAATTGATAATTGGACACCTAAAGCCAACAACAACATCTGGCAAAAATGGATGACTCATTTCTTGTCGCATCAACACATGGATGTTGGCAAGTAGTGATGTATAGACCTTTCATCCTAATGGCAAGAGGTGTTAAGGATGGTAAGGATAAACCTAAGGAGGTTAAAATAAGAACTAGTATGAGGATAATTTCTACAAACTGGAATTAGATGCCATAGTATCCGTGATGCTCGTTGTGGCTCTTCTAAATGAAATCTATAATGGATTGCTTCGTTGCACAACCACAAAAGAGTTGTGGGATGCACCCATAGAGCAATTCGATGGAACTTCTAAGGCTTTTCGTTTTCCTTTCTGATTTGGGATTTTTGTTGGTTTGTTGGCCTCATTGTCTCCAGCCTTGTAATAAGGTTGTAATAGGTTGTCGTTGTAGACGATCGAGTTGGCGGCCGTTATAGGGTACGGAGTCTTGGATTCTTTGACCTTTTTGTCTCTTCTTGAGCCTTCGATGACCAAACTTTAAATTTCTCATATTTTTAGGTTGTTAAATGGGTTTGACGATTTGTTTCCTAGGTCTGGTTTAATGATTTGTTGCCTTAAAAGTCATTGTTGTTGTTGGCTTGACCTGTTGTTATCTACAATCTTATAAACCAGTTTTAATGGTTTTTACTCTTTGACCCTTTATAGTCACTATTTCTGAGCCATCTTACATTCTAAATGTATATTAATATATATTTGTATTTACTTATGTAAATATACATTTTCTAGTGTTAAGAATGACTAATTAGTGGGCAAATGAAAATGTGTATAAGTGGCTCCAAAAATGTAGCACAAGGTGAGGATGTCCAATCGTATGATATTGCAAAGGTTGGGTGACCTCATGCAAAGGATAGCTAAAATTTGTCAAACTCAAATGGAACTACAGGTGGCCATCGATGTGCTTTATGCGCGATATGAAGCTTCAAAGGATGCGGATCTGTTAGATTAGATATAATTGTAAATACAGTTGATTGTAAAATTTCCTATGTTATTTATTGTTAGGATCGCTCCTCCACTGCATAGGAACCTAATTTGTATCTAAAGTCCATCATAAGCGGAAATTATGTGACTTGTTAATCGAATACACAAGATTTACTGTTTAAATTGTCTGTTTGTTAGTTCAAACCAATAGTAAATCGAGAATCCAAACAGACAGAGCTTCGCCGTCGTCAACGCAAAGTTCTTACAATGAAATACCCAAGACAACTTATATATAGAGCAACAAGTTCGGGCGAAGTGTGGTTTGGCTAGATCAAGTTCGGGCGAACTTGATCTACCTTCACACAAGTTCGCCCGAACTTGTGCTAATACACATAAATACTTCACAAATCTAATAGTTTCAAACCCTAAACAAATAGACTCGATCCAAGACCTAGACAATAGAGATCATGTATCAACAAACTCCCCCTTGGATATTGTCGCACTCTTGATCAGTCTTCAATCTTCAACATCTTCCGAAAAAGTTCTTATACGGCTTTCGTCGTCGTTCTTGTTTTAGAATAGGCGTTTGGTCAGTAGGAGGTGCCCACTTTATGAACTAAATTCGTCTAAGCCTTGCCTCTCTACCCCTTTCATGTATCTTTTCTGGTCGTCTTTCCTCTTTCAAAAATTCTTCTCTTTCCAACTCTCTCCATCTTGATTCCCACATATGACTTGAATTAATACCATGTGCATAGCATACGTTGATCACACCTTGGTATTGTTTGCTTGGACTTCTTCACATTTCACAAAACATATCTTGTTGAAGAATAAACATTTCAAATCTTCTCTTGAACAGTTAACTAGCCACATCGGGTCTAGTATACGAATAGTTCTCCACAAACCCCAAATCCTTCTTCGTTCAATACATTCCGGATATTTTTCTTTTGTAATATCCCACGTCTCGTCAGCCCGTATAACGATCATGCTTCACTCGTTTCTGGATCCGTTTACCACCACAAGAAGTAAGGATGAAAATCTTGTTCAATGGGCTTTAGTGGCATGTTCTTCATTGCTCTTGGTCGTTTCATCACCAAAGTAACATCTTTAATACCCGTCTTTTTATCAATCTTGATTCTGCGCTTCAGTATAAACGACTTCCACAATTCAAAACCTCTTAAAGCTTCAAACTTGATAACCCTCCATAGCCGTTGTTCATTGAACTTCATCTGAAGACTGATGTTTCTTGTTTGCACTAACTCCTCAACATCCCAAAAAGGTAACGTCTTTATATCTGCAAGATGTCTGAAGTACTGAACCCCGAATTCTCTCTTGATAGCGTACACGTCAAGTTCTCTAATCTATCCCCAACTCAGAGTATCACCAAGAGATTTATCTTTATCACGAGTAAAGAACGCTAGCGGTCGCTTGAACTTCCTTTCTTTAGGCATCTCTTTGAACCACGACTTCTTTGCCTTGACAATCTGTTCTTTCGTATAGCGTTTAGGAATATTACCTTCCTTCACCACTTCATCAAATCTTCTGTTTCAACAAATTCACATCAATTTGACTCATGATTTCTTCAATCGTCGGAAAACTATCAGTATTGATACCAGAATACTTTTCTGCTTCATCATCAGAAGATTCTTCAAATATAACACGATCGTAATCATCTGCTTCTGCTACACGTTTGTAGACATATTCCGTTGGTTCAAATGTCTTAATATTCACCAACTCTTCTTCAAAATCAAATTCGAACGAGTCTGCATCAACTTCGAACATTTTGGCCAATTCTTCCTTTGTGTAGTTGTGAACGAATTCCCCCTCTTCTATACTTGGATCTAACATAATCATCAATGACTTTTCATGTACAGCAGCAACAGGCATAACAACTATAGCATTAGAAACATCAACATCTTGAGGCCCTGTTTGCTCTGTATGTTCCCCCTTACTTTGTTCATCCTCCATGTTCACATCATCGTTTATCAAGGATTCAAAGTCAAAATCAGTGTGCACTTTAGCAGAATCAATCTTTAGACCAACACCCCCTGATCATCATCACCACCCTTATCGTCGTGATCTGAATCATCTTTCGTATCATCTATAGGGTCGTTGTCTTTATCATCATCTTCCTCATCATCATCTTTCTCTAACTCAGAAGCTTTAATCGATTCATCATTCTTTTCAGGAACATCTTCAGACACAATCTCTAATTCTGGAGCTTTTTCTTCTTCAACAGACTTTCAACCACAGGCTCCTATGTTGGTTTAGGAACAACATCAACAATCCTTTTGCCCTTTCCCAGTTTTGCCAATTCTTTTTCAGCTTTTTCTTTGGCTTCTTGAACATCAAGTCTTTCATACTCTGCTTTGAAATCAATGCTCAAGCTGTTTGTTAACACTTTCTGCAGCCTAGCAAACCTTCTGTCATTCTGATCTCTTTCTGTTCGAAGCTCAGCAATCTCTTTCTCTAACTGTTCATTTGCAGCACTTAGACTATCAACCATCGCTTTCATGTACCCTCTGTCATCTTCAAGAAACTTGACTTTATCTTGTAGAATCTCTTTCTCAACCATGCTCTGCTTTACTTTGCTTTCTAGAGCTTCTTTCTCGATCTCATTCTGTTTAACTTTATCTTCTAGAGCTTTAATTCTTTTCTCTAACACGTCAATTGGCGTATCTTCAAACCAATTCGAAAGATCTTCGGCTGTGACAGGGTGAGAAATATTATCTGGAATATCGCCGAAAGCATCTTTAAACTCTTTAGCTCTAGCACTATGTGGAGTAGACTGCTTTGATCTTGGAGGAGTAGCTTTTGGAGTACCCTTTGCAGCAGATTTTGGAGTTGAAAGAGGCGTATTCTGAACCTGTACTTCAGTAATAGTTGGTGGTTCTTGTGTTGCAGTCGTTTGAGAAATTTGAGCTTCAATGATTGGAATATCTTGCAGATTAGAAACAGGAGGTTCTTGTGTAGCTCCTTTCTTCGTTTTCTGACTCAAATACCTGCGAATCTGAGCTTTTATCTTTCCTCGAGTGCTAGGAGAACCCATAATTTTCTTTAAGTCTCTAGCCTTTGATTTTGAGCGCTTTGTCTTTTTCTTAGGACGTTCTTCATCGGAACCCTCATCAGCAGATGGAATATACAAATCTTCACCAAGTTTTTTCAACCTTTCTTCTTCTTTTTGTTTCTCAGTCTCTTTCCATCGAATGTCAGCAGAATCTTCAGAGGATTCATCATCCTTATCAGAAGTCACTGAAATAACATCGTCATGATCACCACACGATGTACCAGCCTCAGCTTCTTGGCTTTCAACATTCATCGCTGAACTCGATCCTTCAATATTCTGAGGATTTTCTAGATCAACATCAGACTCGTCAATCAACATAGTATCTACTTTCTTTGACACCCTTTTATGTTTCTGCTTCTCAACAACAACAACCCTCTTTATGTACCAATCTCCTCTTTTCTCCTTAAACATTTTCAATAACTCAACCTCGTCTTTATCGTCTCCGCTACCATCCTTTCTCCATTTGTTCTCAGGTGGTGAAACGTAATCAGCTTTGATGATAGCACCAAACACTGGTTTTGAAATAGGAGCAGAATCTTGTTTCTGATATATCTTGAGCTTCTTCAAAGTTGTTTCATCCATATGGCTCAGATAAAGAATATCGTTCGGATCTTTCACAATATCGTTGAATTTCTCGTCTATCAGCATCTGAACGAACCTCAGATACATCACAAATCTATCCTTTCCCATATTCTTTGACATGAACTTGAAGATCAGTTTCGAGTAGTTAAACTTCTTGTTTAGCACCAATGCAGTAACCATGCAGGCCATGTAATCCTGAATATCATCTAGCCCTGCTTTCCTGTGACTGAAAGTGTGAATAATAGCGTGAATAAGAAGTTTGTACGGTAGAGGAACACCGCCTTTCTTCAATGTAGGCTCATTTGCATGCCCCTTATAACCAATTCGATAGAAACAACCCTTTACCATCCTCTTTTCAAAGCTAATTGGATCATTTTCATTGTCGTTGAACTCTAGAACCCTTCGAATATCTGCTTCAGTGATCAAAAACTCCTTGTCTTCATTACCAACATGAACAGCAGACTTTATCACTTTGTTTGCTTCGTCATAAGATGCTGTGTTCCAGAAAAGATATACATGCGATCTATAAACGACATGTTTGTCAGTAATCGCCTTGGTGATCGGAATTCTCCCCAAAAACTCTAGAATCTCCGAAAATGCTGTCAGTGTAGGATAAATCTTCTCATCCAGCAAGATACAGGTATTGTGGAACTTAGAAAACGAAAGCTGGATGTTCTGCGGACAAAGAAATCAAGCACTTAACAAACTTTTACCAATTTTCAAAAATTCAACATCAAGTTCAGGCGAACTTGATATTCACATATACCATTTTCACACAAATTTCAACCAACTTCGCTCGAACATGCAATTTCACATTTTATTTTCAACTTTTAAACAAGTTCGGGCGAACTTGTAATGAACATCAATTTTGACAATTTACAACAAGTTTGGGCGAACGTGTTGTGTTTATAGGATTTGAATTTTTAAGCAAGTTCGGGCGAACTTGCTGAAATTTCAAAAATTTTTAGAGAATGATAACAACTTCGGCCGAAGTTGTCACAAAACAACTTTAACAAGTTCGGGCGAACTTGTTGTCTTCCCCATTCAAACCTGGAACAACAACCATGATCCGATCATCAATTTTATGGTTTGTTTATGATGTTTTCATGGTTATTAACATTTTTACCATTTAATTTGTCCAAAAACAACTTAGATCTAACTGATTTATCATGTTCGGTCCAAGATCAGTTCAAACATATCAAATTCATAGTCATTCTATGCAATTTATACCTCGGCCATGTTCATAAGTGTGCCAATCACTTATAACAAGACTCAATTTGGACAGCACAACGGTATGAACTTTGCAAAATCACAATTCTCTCAAATATCTCTCAAGTTCGCTCGAAGTAATGTGAAACAGATAAATGAACATATCAGCGAACTTGGTTATATATAGTCAGTCAAGTTCGGGCGAACTTGACTTTCTCACACCAATTTTCAATAAACAACTTCGCCCGAAGTGATCATCTATTGAAATAGTTTATTATCAATCAACTTCGGCCGACCTTGGTCAAGGCCCATTTTGAATTTTTGAAAATTTTCAACTTTTTACACTGAACTTTCACATGTTTACCAGTTATGAAAATCCACTCAGTTGACCAAGACCAAGTTAATGACCTCGGTTAACCGATTTGTCTGCCGAGTCCAAGTTAATGACCCCGGTTTGACTCGTTATGAACAAACTGATGTTTTCTTCAAATTTAAAGTTTCAAATTAATGAACTTTTCATCGTTTTTCATGTATTATGATTTTACAGATTAGCTCCCAACCCGTTATCATCAAGATTTCCAACAACATAGCACCATTCCGAGCTCCGAAGATCCGCTTTCCGTCATTGGCTGTTGAAAACAATGTAGAAACAAAATCTTTTTGAATTTTCGAAAGTTTAGGCACACTGAAAATCTTTTTGGGTTTAAATCTGAAATCAAATAAGCTATGTACAAACATATTTACAGACATATTTTTGTGAATTCGTGTCTAAGGATCATATCGGTTGATTGAGACGTATCACCAGTACCGTTGACCTTTTGATAACATTAAGTTCTAAACTTGTTTACCTAGATTGTCGATATGTTTGTCCACTTAAACTTCGACACATTTCTCAATTGTTCCAAGATATCTTAGTTAGAATTATGAAACTTGACTCAACTATGGTTCCCATCTCAGAATATACTCCCGTATCAAGATTCCCTAGATTTCATCTTATAAGTGAGTATAGCGTAATTGATATCTGTACCTGGGTTATGCGAAGCCTTGAGAGCTCAAGTTAATACCACCGTATCGACAAAGAGATGAAGGCTCGACTTTGAGGTGTGTTCCAATTAAGGAATCTTTTAAGCACTGCAATTGATTAGATCTTTCGATTCTTTCAATTTTGCTGCAGTTTAGGGGTTTTTAGCTAAAGCATTATAGAAATTCTAGGCTATTGCTTCCGCAAAATCAAAAGAACTTATATAATACCCCAGATATCAATTATCTATAAAGACCTCGTATCTCAGAATCAGACAATCTCTCATACGAAATTTGGGAGTACTAAGTCCATATATCCAAGAGATGTTAATCCACAAGTTTAAGCAGTTGTAAAATTTAGTTTATATCCCGGAAACAATTTACTGAACGTGTAAAGGCTATCGACACATCCACAGTAAGACTTGTTTAAACTTTTTAAACTTTACAAATCCTTAGCATACTGTGATAGTCCACTAATGTACGATCATTTCCTTTTTGACACAAAATTCTTTTTGTCTTTTTCATGTTTTTTTACTTTTTGGTTTTTCATATGTTTTTGTATTTTCTCGTTACATTTCTCCCATAAAATCAAAAACATATTTTTGTATTTTAATTTTTAAGAAATTCTAATCCTAAAAAGTAACAAACCAATAAGGATCACGAGAACTCGTCGTCCGATCCATATTCAACCTCTGCTTCCGCACCTGTCAAAAGATTTTTCATACCGTTAAGCCTCATTAAGTATTTAAACCGTGAAAGACTAAAAGGTTTGGCATAAAAATTAGCTTTTTGTTCATCGATGTGGATTTTCTCAATTCTACCAATCTTTTTGCGTAGCAATCACGAATAAAGTGGTAACGAATCTCGATATGTTCTGTTCGAGAGTGATGAACTGGATTTTTAGTTATGTCGATAGCTCCCTTATTGTCTACATATAATGGAGTGTCAAGAAATTGCAATCCATAGTCTCTTAAATACTTCAGATTGGGTTTCCTTCGGTTTAGCAATTCAAAGCAAGTCTTCTTTGTAGGTTTGACCGTCAAGACTCTGTTCAATGTATAACATGCTGCTGCGACTGCTTCACTCCATAAACTAACAGGAAGCTTTGAATCTGCAAGCATAGGTCTTGCTATTTCTATTAATGTTCGGTTCTTCCTCTCAGCCACTCCATTTTGTTGCGGAGTGTATGGAGCACTGAATTCGCGTAAGATGCCTTTGTCATTGCAAAATTCTTTCATTCGGGCGTTCTTGAATTCTGTACTGTTATCATTTCGGATTCTTCTAATAGGGAGATGGTACAGATTTTCAATCTTCCTGAAGAGAATCATGAGATTATCAAACGTTTCGTCTTTGCTCTCTTGGAAGATGACCCCTGAAAATCTTGAATAATCATCAGTGACGACAAGACAGTAAAGATCTCTAGATATAATTTTCACATTCACTGGACCGAAGAGATCCATATGCAGTCTTTTGAGCGGCAACTTGATGGAGTTAAGAATCTTTCTTGGATGAGATTTTTTAACCTGCTTTCCTTTCTTGCATTCCAGAGAATTATCAGTCATGTGAAAGCTTCTAAGATTCACTCCTTCAACTAAATTATTGTGAACCAAGTGATTAATCTTTCTGAGGTGTATATGACCCATCTTTCTGTGCCAAAGAATTGATTCCTTCTCTGTGGCCTTCGTTACGAAACATTGAGCCGACTTTGAAGTAGTAGTAACAACACTCATATCTAGCACATAAATATCATTCTCGTGAGGAGCACGCATGAGAATCCATTCTTCTGGAATCTTAAAGCCCGGTTTAATAATCATGCACTCCTTATCGTTGAAATGGGTGGTAAACTGCTTATCACAGATCTGAGAAATACTAAGAAGATGGTTCTCCAGCTCAGCGATATAGTTGACCTTATCAAATGAAACCACACCATTTGATAGCTTTCCTTCTGCAACGATTCTACCTCCTTGGTTACCCGCGAATCCCACGTACCCTCAATTGATTGCTTTGATATCGAAGAGTAAGGCACGCATCCCAGTCATGTGATGTGAAGCTCCGCTATCCATAATCCACTTTGACAAGATGGATCTTTGGAGCCCCTGCACATGCAAAGAAACTATTTAAAGAGGGAAACCCAAGCCTTACAGGTCTTGGGTGGAATCGGGATATCGTAAGTAGGAATTTTCAAATCAACATTTAGAACTTTCTGATCAGTCTTTGTGTCTTTGACATTTTCATTCTTGACTGATACAGTAGTTATCTTTGTACCTTCAGATGATGATGATGTTTTCTTTGCAACCCATGATTGAGATTTCATTCGAGCTTTCTTGATGTAAAATTTTGAATCTTTGTTTTCATTTGATTTAGAAGTTTCGCCCTTTTCAAAAGTTGATTTCTCAATTTTAGGTTCATTTTTAGGTTTTACTTCAATATTAGATTCATTATTTCGTTTTAAGATCGTGATTGGCTTTACGATCTCTGGTTGCTTAAGTTTCTCATCATCTGAAGTTTTCTTTCTTTGTTGATACATAGGCTTTGATTTCGGACACTTGCGTGCAATGTGACCAACTTCATTGCATTTAAAGCAAGTCCGAGTATCAGCAGAATGTCCATTCGTGGATTTTTCTCCACTTGTGGATTTAGCCTTATCACGAAGTTCCTTTTCCTTCTTAAACTCATCATTTGATTGCTTTCCTAACGAATTCTCTTCCTGAACCGTGTTAGTCCCAAAAACGAATTTCATGTTTTTATTCTTGTATTCGTGAGACTTTTGATTCTTTTTCGGTTCATCTTCTACTTCCAAACCCAAACCCGCTCTCATATTCTCAAGAAAGTCACCACCATTCCTTCGGTAGTTGTTATAATTTTTCTTGGGTTTTGAATAGAACTTTTTCTCATTTTTCTGTAGATCATCTGATGACACTTCAACAAGTTTAAACAGTTTATCGATTTGATCTTCTTTCATATTCAGAATCGGAAAGCTATCATCAAAATATAGTCTATCAGAGTCCTTAACTTTGTACATTACAAAGTTAGGATCATCACTTAGGCTATTTTCTGATGAAGTATCTTCATTTTCAGTTTGTGTTTTAGAACTATCTAAACTCGAGTCGGCGCTTTCAAAGCTGCCATCATCAAAATCATCCCAAAACATTTTCAACCACATTTTTCACAATTGATTCACTGTCATCATTAGATGTCATGTAGATTACATCAACATTCTCAGGAAACTTATCATTTGTTTTGATAAAAGTGTTATGTTAATTGCCTTTTCAATACCATCCACTTTCTTGCGGCAGTAACTTGCGCACAATGCTCTCCATGCTTCTTACCTTTTGGCTTCAAATCATTTTCCTCTGATGAAATCGTTGGAAGAATATGATCGATGACATAAGCGTTAGTCGTATAACTGACCAAAAGTTGCCTAACCTGCTCAGTTTCAATTTTCATATCTTGAAGTTCATGTTTTGTTTCAGCAATGGTGTTAATGTATATATTAATTGCTTCTTGTTTTTAATTACCATTGCTTTTAACATTCTTATTGTGGAACCTTGTTCTAAGTTAGCTTTTTCAACATTTCTATAAGTGCCTCTCATCTTATCATAAGCTTCCTTCATTGTGCGATAATTGTATCTAAAATTTTCATTATGCACAACTAATTCGCTTATGATTGGTGATTTTTCAGCACATTGCTCACAAGGTTTTGTGCACTTTGTGCAAGGTTTTTCAACCTCCACAACTTTCAAACTTCCTTTTCAATCACCTTTACCTCTGAACCCAACTGTTTCAGATTAGCCATCATTGCTTTGTCAGCAATCTTTGTGAGATTTTCTTCATTCATCTCCTTTGTCACATCAATGACCTCCTCGACCTCTGGTTTATTTTCTTCAACCACTTGCTCTTGCGAAGTATTTCCAAAGCAACCTGCAAAACTAGAATCAAAGTTAGGAGGAATAATGTTCTTCATCTTTGTCTCGTGATAAATCATTTCCTCTTCCTCTGTTCTTTGTAGATATTCTTCTAAGATCGCATTCTCAAGAGCTGCATCATCAACCATTGATTCTGATTTATCCACAATCCTGCCATCAATGCGACACCAGTTTTCTTGCCAATATACTTATTCCAGTCAAACCCTTCGTCTTCATGAGACATAACTAGAGCTTGTTCAGTTGGCTTTGAGGAATTTTCTTGAACTTCTACTTGAGTTCTTTTTGGATATGGCTTGTACTGCAATGCTTTCTTGTAATAGTCATTGTTGTTTCCAAAAGGACTTTAATTGCCGCTTGCTTCTTGATTCATGCATTGCATTTGAAATGCCCCTTTTGTTTGCATTTGAAGCATGTTACTTTCGATTATCAAATCCAAGCTAATTGCTCGAGTTTCCAATGTCTCTTCTAGTGAGCGCAACAAACTTTGTGACTCTTCTGATAATCGATGCTAAGCTCCATTTGATGTCCATCATTTCCAATTCCTCTTCATCAACCTGGTCGTAATCTTTAGCCGTCATTTATAGATTTCCGATCTTCCCCGCAACTAAGCTTTCGTATGATTCGAGTACAGTTGCAAGAAGCGCATATGTTGTTTGGCCACTTGTTCAGGGAAAACGTTCTTCAGATTAACTGCAATGTTGCACTGAAATACATTTGGATCAGAACTGTAATGATTTGTCTGATTAGTTTGGTTCTGAAACTGTGAATTTGAACCAGTACTCGAATATCCTGTGTTCTGATAACTCTGATCATAACTAGGATATGATTGAGTGTTCGGTTGACTTTGGAACGAATGATTCAAAAATTCATATTCGCACTAAACGCCGTTTAAATTTTCGAACTCGAAATTTCCTGAACACCTCCTTTGTAGTACACACCTACATCTTGCACAACTTTTGCATTATTTGATTTGGCCATTTTTGGCAACTCCATTTCATGTCCTTCTAACTTGTCAATGAAAGATGATAGCTTGAAATGCATCCAACTCGGACTATTCTTCAATACCATCAAGTAGGTCGACCACTCCCCTCAGGAAGTGCATCAGCCAACTTATCAATCGTCTCTTCATTAGTTTTATGAATATTGCGTCTTCGCATCTGAACCATCAAATGACAATATCTATCGATCATCTGCTTCATGGTTTCGCCTTTGATCATCGTGAAAATATCAAACTCTTTCTTGATTAAAGTCTTCTTGCTTTTAATCATCTTGGCACTTCCCAGATATTTTGCACATAGTGCATTCCACAACATCTGTGACGTCGTGCATTCAGGTAGCAAGATCAAGATGTCTTCTTTCACTGATTGATGTATCAGACTGATCATTTTCTTCTCTGCCACAAATGCATCTTCATGTTCTGGCGTAAACTTTACTAATGCAAGATCTTGATCATGCTCATCCTTTGGCCACGTATATCCGGTTTGAATAGCAACCAAACTGTAGAAAATAATTTGTTTGAACCCAGTTCACGAACTTTTCTTTCTAGCCTTCAAACTCATCCATGCTCATCAACTTTGGCGGTTTAACCGAAGTCCCCATCTCATTATCCAGATTCATCTGGTTTACCGTGTTTGCATTTCCGTTAACATTTGATGTAGAGGCCTGAGCTGTTCCCGTAGGAAAAGCATTATGAAAATCATCCATCTTGAAAATCAGACGATTTTGGCTGAAACACGTTCAAAAATACTTGAAAATTGATTAGCAAACTGACAAGTTCGGGCGAACTTGTGCAGAAAACAAAATTCAGATTCAATTTTAACAAGTTCGGGCGAACTTGTGTGACAATTTCAGAAATATCACTTTATAACAAGTTCAGTCGAACTTATGATGTTTTCAAGAAAATTTCAAACTCTTTATCAAGTTTGGGCGAACTTGTTAGAATTTCAACAAAAAATTGTTAAGTTTGGTCGAACTTGAACAAAAATTCTTTGAAAATGGCAACAACTTCGCGCGAAGTTCGTTAAAATAAAAAAAATGATGATTTTAAGCCAAGTTCGGGCGAACTTGATGCACAAGTTCGAGCGAAGTTTGTTTCTCAAACATGGTTTTTTGACATGAAATCGATTGAATTTGATTCTGAAACTTTCAAGGGTTTGTTATTAGGTGATTATGTATGACATATTCAAACTTTAGCCATTTTTAACCATAGGTTCATCATTTATGTGAAAAAGTGTAGAAAAATGAGATAACTTGATAGAAAAAGAGGGTGTCTTGTGTAGATCTCAGCAAATTAGGTATCCATGGCTCTAATACCACTTGTTAGGATCGCTCCTCCACTGCATAGGAACTTAATTTATATCTTAAGTCCATCATAAGCAAAGACTTGTTAATCGAATACACAAGATTATTGTTTAAATTGTCTGTTTATTAGTTCAAATCAATAGTACATCGAGAATCCAAACAGATATAGCTTTGCCGTCGTCAACGCAAAGTTCTTACAATGAAAGACCCAAGACAACCTATATATAGAGCAACAAGTTCGGGCGAAGTGTGGTTTGGCTAGATCAAGTTCGGGCGAACAGAAGGTGAAAGTAGGCGGATGTTAGTGTTATAATTTCCCTGAAAAGAATGGGAATGGGAGTTATTGGAGTGGTGGCTATGGTGGGAGTGGTGAGAGTCTGGCGGTGGCGAATATTCTTGGGAAATAGAATGATGGTATGGTTCCCATGGCGATGAAGAATCGCCCGATCCCTCGTATGGATTATAGTTGTGGATGTTGGAGGGTCCTTGGCCAGATGACCCGCCTTGCATTAGGCCCTTTCCTTTTGCTCCGTGAGAAAACTTAGGCGGCATACTTCCTGCTTCAAAAATAAGTTAAAACATAACAAGACAGAAAATAATTTCAAAATAAGGTAATGAACAATCCTAGGTCAGAGCCTAGACTCAAGAGTCTAAGGAATGTGTTACTGTGTCGTTTGAGATCAAACACTAAAGACTAGTTCGTTGGCTCTGATACAACCTTTCACACCCCGATTTCCACTGTATCCCGGTGGGGAGTATTGTGACGCACAGTTGATATCATCATAACCATTAATACACAGAGCAACACAGCGGAAGGCTTGGAGTAAAATACAAACTATTACAAACCATAGAGTGTCCAGAGTTCGAAACACAATTATACAAACATATACATGGCTTGTAATAAGATCCACAGGCGGATCGAATAACATACAAATGAAAATAGAGTCTACAGGCACTTCTACAAGGTTGCAACTCCTTAGTATAATTGCCCCGCAGCTTCCGGCCTATTACGTACTTGTACCTGTAACTTGATCTTTTGAAAATTCGTCCGTAGTTTACACTGTAAATACAATCAACCGACTCATTTTGAAAACCCTTTTGAACGGTTTTAGGTGCACTAGGCACATTTTTATAAATAACTTGGGACAGTACAAATGACCTTGTATACAAATTTACATGTCTGTCTTTTACATATGGGGCCCAGTACAGAAACCGAGACATGATCGACTGACACACCATTTCTGAACTTTCACACAGAAAGCATATAATAATAATAATAGCAGTTACCGATGTATGCCTACACCAATGCTTAAGTTGTGGCCACTAACACTTTAGTGAGCCAAGGATATCCCAGACACGGTCAAGTCCACTCCCAATGTTTTAGTTTCAGACAAAACAGATTAAAACCGGGTTATGTATTTTAGTTAATTACCATAACTGGATAAAACATAATTTCCATACCCGACCAAGCGGTAATAGTTTACCGTATCCCAAGCTCGTATAAGGAAAATAAGTTAAATGTATTTACCTGAGGTTAAGTCTTCAAGCACAAGCACAATCTACCGCGAAGGCATTTAGTCTGGAGTGATGGTATTATTAACCAAATTAGAATGCTAATGGGTCCTTAGTTAAGTCTTAGACTTAAACCGGCTAGTCTTATGTGTAACACCCCAAAAACGTCGCAGCGGAAATAAAAACGTAATGGTGACTGAAGTTGGTGCCCATAATATCTTGTCGAATGATGCATTGTTAATGTTGGACGTTTAACTTAATTAAAACATAGTTTTTAAAACATCAAGTTTAAAAGTACGTCACAACCACACCATAGTTAAGTTGTTTTGATCCTTATGGATCTTACTACATAGGTCCCAAATTTTATAAGTTTGTCCAAAACATTCATAAAACAACCATGCATCAACAACCTTAAGATACGCCATAATTCCCGAAGCCATGCTCAAGTACCTGAAGAACACGTTAAAATCAAGTGTCAACACAAAGGAGGGTGAGCTCACATATTCAAATTTAAAACAATGAAAACTTTCGAATTATGTGTTTATTACCAAAAAATCCAAATAATATTTTCGAAAGTTAATTTATTTCCTTAATAAAATTCATGGGTCAGCAAAGCGTTTCCCCGAAACCTTCGATCTAAAGCATCTTGCCAAGTTTTGCATATTAAATTGATAGCATCAAATGTTCAGACTCGTATGTTTGCAAGACAATACGAACTATATATAACAATAAGGGTATAATCAAGACAAGACTATAATAGATATCAATTCGTCGTTTGACTTGATCGGGGCGACCGATCACGACGGGGTAGTCAACCCGATAGATCTACCAACAATTCTACGTGTTCAATACTTAAATGATTAAACAACAATACTTGCGCATGCGCCCATATCGGGCCATCTATATCGCTTGCCTCATGAACAATATATATATCCTACTAAAATGATAAATTTAATATTTCATGTTGTACGAATTCCCGAAGTCCCCACCGAAACGTAAACGATACCCGGTACTTACCTCTTGAGACCGAGCCAATTCGTCACAACTCTAGATTTAAGCATTTTTAAATCTACACGGTCGTTTTCTCTAAAACACCGTAAAATCCCCGTTTCATCCCCGAAATATATTTATTCACAAAACCGTTTCTACCCGAAACATATTGATATCATCAAAATCATATATTTTCCATGAAAATATACATTTTTATATAAGCAAAGGTATGTTTTATTCAAAAACATCTTTAATCCTTTTTAAGGCGTGTTCTTCCCCCAAAACATATACAAAACAGTAAAAAGAGGGGGTTTTGTGACACTCACTTTGGGTGCGTAATTAAATTAGCGCGATCCCACAATTTACACGTCCTAATGTACATAGGAACGATTTAATAATCAATATTTCTCAATATTCCTAAGTTTCTCCAATACTTAGAATTTTCACATAACTTTGAGATTTTCTCGAAAAGTCATTGTTTTTATTATGTTGGCGTATTAATAAATATATGAGGTCATATATATATATATATATTTAAGATTTTGCGACTTGAACGATTTTATTGGTGACCTTAATGTTATATCCGTTACACTCCAGTTTATAAGTACCATATATCTACAATTTGCGCGTCGTAATATATATACATAAACGTGCACATTTACACAATATCATAACACGCGATGTTTCGTTAACTTATACAATTTATCAATTTTAAAGCATGCATACATGAAATAACTCATTTAGTTAACCTATGTATAAATTTTCAAGCTTGAGAATAAGTTACACACTAATCGCGATTTTATCGATTCTACCGTTTTAAACATACAAGCGTACATGCATAGACTTAATTCCCGCTATCATGTCAACACTTACCATATTATCATATACACATATAATCACATACACATTTAAAATAGTTCACCAGAACAACCCATTCTAGTGTACATTGAAAAATGCGTATTTTAGCGATTCAGTAACGTTTTCGGGCGTCGGAAGTCACGTATGACTAACCAAACACCAAATAAAATTAATATAAGTTAAAATACTTATATTTATATCAAAAATATTAGTTTAGTTACTGATCAAAAACAGTTTCGTAAAAACATCGTAAAAAGGCGATTTTTACCGTTTCTACCGCATAGTTTTGCGTCAAACGTTACCATAACCATCCAAACTCGAAACGACTTCATATTTAAACACAATACATTTTATATACTGAATAAAATGATGGTTATAATAAGATTAGTGCAGTTTTTGTGTAAGGTACATAAATCATGCGATTTCACACATTTTACAACTTTTTAAGCACTAAGTACAACATGCAAAGCTAGTAAACTTCATGACAAGTTTCATACTTTAACACATGAAATAATCTTGTTTTTAAGGTTTATAATTTGTTCTAAATAATTTTTATCATAACATCGTTTATTCATCTTTTTATGTACATACACCCATATGCATGTGCATGTACAAGAACCTAATACACCCATAACATATTACTTTCAACTGGCATGACTTAAATGGATCTAGACATACATTTATTTTCATGTTCATACATTCCATGACATTTAAATCTTCATATGATCATCATCTAATCATTGGACTTAAATGCAAGAGTCTAAATCCTATAGATTAATGAACTAACATCAATTTTACATGCATGCATATATACATACATATATACACGGCTACATATATACATGTACATATGATTCCAATATATCACTCCTTATGTTCATGCTTTTTCACATACTCATGTCAATCATCAAACAACTTTTAGAACATTCTAAATATCACATGCATTCACCTTCAACACCTTATCCATCAAGAATCAATCAAACATCAAAACTCAAAATCTCATATGTATATATACACACGTACATACACGGCCCTACATACATACTTTCATCCATTTTTATTTTTATTAAAAACCCATTTGACATAGTTTTCAAGTTAGTGTTCAAATCCAAGAACATGAGAAACCTCATCTACTATCATCTTTACCAACAAGAATCAAGAACATTTTAAGGAACATGATTTTATACCTATAAGATTCTAGTGGGTTTTTGATTAAGATGATGATATGAAGCCTTGTTCTTGCTTGAATCTTCTTGGAATCACCTCTAAACCTTCATACAAGTTTGGAAACACCTTGGAATGCCATTGAATCTTCAAGAATGAGTTTGAAATTTTGAAAGTGGGTATTGTATGTGTGTGTTCGGCCAAGTATAAGCAAGAGAGAGAGAGATGAAGATTTTTATGGGTGTTGGAATTTGTTTTATGGAGATCTTGGAAGATTTTCATCATTAGGTTTAGAGATCTCACCACACTAGGCAAGAGAGAGAAGGTAACACACTCAAATGGCTGCCACCTCCCCCCTAATCTCACATTTTTACACGCATATATATATTACATATGGAGGCTTTAAACTGGTATTTAACTGGATACCGGGTATTTTATCCTGCGTTTTAACTGTGTTTTAACGCGTTTTAAATTATTTTCAATGCTCTATAAAAATAAACTCACCAGAATATCACTGAACAATATTTTATTTGCCTGGACAGGCTACGTTGTCGGTATTTGGCAGTATGCGCGCTGTGTTGCGTAGTATGCGCTTAAATTCGCAAAATAGGGATTTTAAGCGTTTTAAATTATTCTTATCATTCTATAAAAATAAACTTGTCAATTATTACTATAATAATTATTAGTTTCCCTGAACTGGTTGTGTTGACATTATTTTGTCAGATACGTGCAGTATCGCGAGTACTCGCTTAAACTCGAAAAATAGAGTTTCTTAGCGTCTTATATTATTTTTCCTCATGATTATGATTAAATATATTATTTAACGCACAACAGAATATTTTTGGGATTTTAACATTATCCGGCATATATTGTTTTCGCATTTTAACCGTTACGCGATAAGCGTTTATCTTAATGTTGCCAACGTAATATTTATCAAACTTGAATTTACTAATACATAAAATATCATATATAAAAACATCATAAATAATCAAATACGACCTTTTATTCATTCATGACACGTGTTACATTTGTACGGTA